>CM042406.1:5643088-6843088 GCA_023634145.1 Thymallus thymallus
GAGCCGGGTCCGTATGGAAAAGCCATTTTAGGCGTTTCTGTGTAGAAAGAGAAAACAGTCCATCTGGAGTGGTCCTCCTTATCCCAGCACACGTCTGCTGCTCTCCACACACAGAGAGTGGGAGACGCACGGGAGCCACAGTGACTGAGATTTACTGTCTCCTACTACTAGAGGGAGGGAAGGAGAGAGAGGGAGGGAGGGGGTGAGAGAGAGACATAGGAGGACCATTAAGGAGTGAATTGGGCATTACTTAAACCTTGTTTAATGTAGGGGAGAGGTTGGGAAGCAAAGAGGTGAGAGGTCATAACGAGTTGTGAGCCAGTTTTGGGTCATTCCTTAAACCTTGTTTAATGTAGGGGAGAGGTTGGGAAGCCAGAGGTGAGAGGTCATAGCGGGTAGTGAGCCAGGTTTGGTTGACCTTGGAACTCCTACATCCTGCCAAGCAGGGCCAGTGGAAGTGTTCAGGACTAGGCCCAGCTCTGGGAGAGAGATGGAGTCAGACCTGGAGTCAGGCCAGCCTAGGACTGAGATCTAGGAGGGAAGCCTGCCAGAAAGCTATGATTGTCACAGCTCCTCAGCCAACACTGCCACTCATACACACATACTTTACTTATGTACTTACGTACACACACATCCATCCGCACATACACACACCTGTCAAATCTAGACAGCTAGGTGGAGAACACAGGCAGGAGTAAGATCTCTATGACCAGGGAAAGACTACGAACACCACTGTGGTAGCTTGACAACAAAGCTCCTTTCTCAAGCTCTATATGTGCCAATCAATCCCCTCCATCCATCCCTCAGAGAGAGCTTGAACCCTTCAGCCAGACTCCAGTGAGTCTGAGGAGCCTCCATGGCTGAGGAGCACTACTTCCTGGTCTGCAGCTATGGAGAGGAGCTCCAGACTAAAACACCGCGCCCACCCTCCCCATTCCATCGCTCAGCTGCTCCCCTTCACCCCGACCCAGCGACGAGAGACGACCGCCTGACAACAAACAATCAACCGCCCCATACAGAAACCTCACTTTTTCCACCAATTAAGGAGAGCTGGGAGGTAAAACTTCAGAATATTATTATTCACATTGGCATTTTTGCGTAGCACGTTGAGCAACTCCGTCACAGTGATGGACTAATTTCAGGGTGACCTGTGCCAATACAAACAACTTCTCTCTCTAGCTTTCATTGTCAGCACTTGAGGTTTTAGTTGAATTTTTGAGTACGGCTCTGCCAATTTCTCCTTCTCCCCCTTTCCGCACACAGGATTAGTCTTTGTCCAAGACTTACTCCCCCTTCCCTTCTCTCTGGAGCGGCAGAGAACTTGGGTCTTTCATCGCCTACACAGTCAGAGCTTAGGAAGTGCACCAGAAAACAAACCACACAGACAGAGTAGACATGTAAGCACACAAACTGTACTCTGTCAATTCCTGAGACTCAGAAACGTATGCCCCCCCCGGAACACACACACACACACACACACACACACACACACACACACACACACACACAGAGAGAGAAAAAAGGATCTGGCATCAAAGACAAGCACACAAAACATGCTCCCCCCTTCCATTTCTCAAAGATACACACACACACACACACGACCAAAACAAACCTTCTCGAACACACAAATGGACATGACTTCCAAAACAGTATCATGTTCATATACCATCACCCTGGTTCGTTTTATCCACAGGCAGCGGAAGCACAGATACTAAAATGGTGTCCCTCTGCAGTTTGTGGTTGTTGTGCAGTCAAGTGGTGAAAGTTTCAAGATTCAGATCCCAGCCATGTCACTAGGAGTGAGGTAGCATGCCAGAAGGGGACAGTATTGACCCAGCCACACCGGTACTGAACAGACACCTGGATGGTTCACGCTCAGTACTCAGACTACAGTAAACCACCTGGTCAAACTACACCTTCAGGGGTCAAGGTGACAGCGGAGGAAAAAACCTCATCCTCTGGCCTATGACAAATCCCATTCTAATCTGTTATGGTAATGCACAGCAACAGGTATTTTCAGTGCATATTATATTAATGCATGGACATGTGTGTGTGCCAATCAGTGACACCGAGCAAGTGACACTTCCGTTTCATAAAACGGTGTCTCCGTTCTGTGGTTTCTCGCACACACACAGACAGACACATTCAGACATGCACATGCACACATCAGGGGAACTGTGTTTCTGAAGCTGATTGGACACTTTCAAAGGCCCCCATTGCCTGAACATGCAACCTTTTCTCTTTCCCCCAGTGTTGAAGCAGCTGTCTTTAATAAGAGCACAGCCCATATTTATTCAGGTACAGCAGAGAGAGGGAAAGACAGCGAGAGAGAGAGAGAGGCGTGGCCCTTCTTTTTCCTGGCAGCCACGCAGTGCTCCTGCGGTTTTTTGGGGGGCAAAGGGACAAGGCGAAAGAGACAGAGAGAGAGGGAAACACACACACAGAGAGTGAGTGGGGGGAGGGAGGCCCTAGCATAAAGAGCAAGGCTCCGCTCACATCCTGTGCAGAGCCGAGCCCCAGAGGCCCCAGGGCCACAGGGGGGTGTGTGTGCGGCTATGCGTTCAACTCTTCCGTCCCTCCAGACTCCCCTGTCTAAGACAAATCACCAGCGGTGCTGCTGTCACCATGGGCCCTGACCAAGACAAACAGCCCTGTTTCAAATAAGACCCTAGCCCCCCCGACAGCCCCTCCTTCCATAACCATAACCCCTTCACACACATCCCCACCCATATCCCCTTCATAGGTCAGAAGACAGACTCTGGCCCAACCCTGCACTGGAGAACTCCCTTTCAACCTCTCCACCCTCTCCATAACCTTCCTCTATTCTCCACATGCCGTTCAGCTCTCACCACATCACAGCACTTCTGTTGTGGCCAAAAATGCAGAGTGGGACATGTGAGTGTGTATGACAATGTGCACGTTTTTGGTGTGTCTCTGAGATTGAGTGTGTGTGTGTGTGTGTGTGTGTGTGTGCATAAACTCTGAACTTAGCTGAATCACAAAACTGCCAACAATGCAGAAGTGTCAGCAGAATTCCAGCTCTGGTGGCTAACAGAGCATACTGCATCATGGGAGTTGTGGTTTATTTGTCAGACTAGGCTATAGTAGTCTGTGTCGTTGCCTGTGCCAGAGGAACTGGTGTTCGTCATTGAGAGGAGCCTCATTTATCTCACTGGCAGAGTCCTTCCCCTACAGCCCTGGTCCTGCAGGACCCCTGAACTGCTGACACCAGACCCCCCATTTCCCCCCTCCTCCTCTTTCCCCTTCCATCCCCCTCTCATTGGTTAGCTCAAGCATGCGGCAAAACATTTTGAGATGCGTTTCATCTGCATATTGATCAGCCCAGCCAAAAGAAGCAAAACCTCAGCATTACACTGCATACAGAACATAAAAGTAGTACCAGTTGTTCCTCCTGCAATCCATTAAGGAGGAAGGCTTCACTAAACCCTCCTGCAATCCATTAAGTGAGGCTCCACTAAAACCCTCCTGCAACCCATTAAGTAAGGCTTCACTAAAACCCTCCTGCAATCCATTAAGTAAGGCTTCACTAAACCCTCCTGCAATACATTAAGTAAGGCTTCACTAAACCCTCCTGCAATACATTAAGTAAGGCTTCACTAAACCCTCCTGCAATCCATTAAGGAAGGCTTCACTTCAATTAGGTGGTCAGGAGTTCATTAGGGAAATCAAAAGGGCATTTTTAATAACATATTAAAAAACTAAACTCAATGGAAACTCATGCAAAATCATCATCCCTCACAAGGGTTTGAAAATCTTCCTTGTAAATTGCAATATGATCAACTGGATGCCACAGAAAATCAAATCTCTGCTGAATGACGGTTACTATGAGGTGGAAATGGCCGTTGGGGGCGGTCTGATGGATGGGCTGTGTTGTGAGGAGTGGGACGATGGCGTCAAGGAGCGATTGGCCCAGGGGGCCCGGCTTTGGGGAAGGCACTTCCTGTGTGTGCTGAAGGACGATGAGGTCCAGGAGAGGCAGAGGGGAGGCAGAGGGAACGCCCCCCCCCCCCTCCCCCCACAGCTAATCAAGAGGGACTCCAGAGAAAAGACCCAGGCTTCCACTGTTACCCTCTCATTCCCCCTCAACCTCCTGTATTCCCCTCCTGTCCCAAACAAGTCTACTGTGCCACCCAGACTGTCTGTACAATCAATTAAATGTTATGGTGTACACTACTGTGCTGCGCCTATGGACGCATCATATCACTGGGCATCTCTAGATCCTTCTGTACCCTTTAGGTGTGTAAGTGTGTTCTTACTAAAGTCATCCCAGCTGCTCCAGCTCAGGCACGGGGGGTCCGTAGGTGTGGATATTGATGGGCTGGTAGAGGTACAGAACCTCCTCTATACGGGCCACCGGTTGCAACGACCCTGCAGCACAGAAGAGAGGACAAAGGTGTGAACATCACCAATACATTTAGCCGTTTAAAACATGTAGAGAAAATATGCTGCTTGATTCCTGAGGAAACAACCTGTGGTCATTGATAGAGTATGTCAGTTGAGTTTTGTTTGACAACTACATGTCTCAGTTCCATTGAGAGCTGTTGATTTTGGAAGACACATATTCAGGCCAGTAATTCAGAGTTAAGAAGGAATGCTATATTAGACCATATTGACCAAGTCCAATACTACAACCAAAAAAATATACATATACAGTACCAGTCAAAAGTTTGGACACACCTACTCATTCAAGGGGTTTTCTTTATTTGTATTATTTTCTACATTGTAGAATAATAGTGAAGACATCAAAACTATGAAATAACACATATGGAATCATGTAGTAACCAAAAAAGTGGTAAACAAATCAAAATATATTTTAGATTCTTCAAAGTAGCCACCCTTTGCCTTGATGACAACTTTGCACACTCTTGGCATTCTCTTAACCAGTTTCATGAGGAATGCTTTCCCAACAGTCTCAAAGAAGTTCCCACATATGCTGAGCACTTGTTTGCTGCTTTTCCTTCACTCTGCGGCCCAACACATCCCAAACCATTGGGTTGAGGTTGGGTGATTGTGTAGACCAGGTCATCTGATGCAGCACTCAAATCACTCTCCTTCTTGATCAAATAGCCCTTACACAGCCTGGAGGTGTATTTTGGGTCATTGTCCGGTTAAAAAACAAATGATAGTCCCACTAAGTGCAAACCAGATGGGATGGCTTATCGCTGCAGAATGCTGTGGTAGCCATGCTGGTTAAGTGTGCCTTGAATTCTAAATAAATCACAGACAGTGTCACCAGCAAAGAACCCCCACCTCCATGCTTCATGGTGGGAACCACACATGCGGAGATCAGCCGTTCACCTACTCTGCGTCTCACATAGACACAGCAGTTGGATCCAAAAATGTGGACTCATCAGACCAAAGGACATATTTCCACCGGTCTAATGTCCATTGCTCGAGTTTCTTTACCCAAGCAAGTATTTTATTCTTATTGGTGTCTTTTAGTAGTGGTTTCTGTGCAGCAATTTGACCAAGAAAGCCTGATTCACGCAGTCTCCTCTGAACAGTTGACGTTGAGATGTGTCTGTTACCATTTATTGGGCTCCAATCTGAGGCTGGTCACTAACTTATCCTCTTTCCTGTGGCGGTCCTCATGAGAGCCAGTGTCATAATAGCGCTTGATGGTTTTTGCGACTGCACTTGAAGAAACTTTCAAAGTTCTTGAAATGTTCCGGATTGACTGACCTTCATGTCTTAAAGTAATGATAGACGGTCATTTCTCTCTGCTTATTTGAGCTGTTCTTGCCATAATACGGACTTGGTCTTTTACCAAATAGATCTTCTGTATACCACCCCTACCTTGTCACAACACAACAGATTGGCTCAAACGCATTAAGGAAATAAATTCCACAAATTAACTTTTAACAAGGCACACCTGTTAATTAAAATGCATTCCAGGTGACTACCTCATGAAGCAGGTTGAGAGAATGTCAAGATTGTGAGCCCCTTAGGAGGCCAGGACCCTCCCAGATAGGTTCAACAAAGAAAAAAACCTAATAAAGTTGCAGCTGGCTCAAAACAAAGCAGCACGCCTTGGAACTAACAACAACATGCATGATAGTCTTTCTCGGTTGAGGAGAAATTGACTACTTCTCTTCTTGTCTTGTCTTTATAAGAAACATTTGTGTTTTGAAAATGCCTAACCACTTGTATAATCTATTTGCATACACTTCAAAAACAGACATACATACACACCCCACCACACACGCCACTATGGGCTTCTTCACTTTACCCAAACCAAAAACTGATTTAATGCGTTGCTCAGTTATGTAAAGACCCATGTCATCATGGAATGTTCTGCCACCAAAGTTTAGCTTAAAAAAAATAAAAAAAATAAAAAAAAACATGTATCACAGCACCTCTCCTGTCTAAATATCTAATTTAACTATATATGAATATGTATATGAATATCGTGTAATTAGTATTTTTGTTGTCTCTTGGTGTCTTTCCAACATAAGTATTTTTTATTGCTAATTGTTTAAAAAAATATTTCATTTTTTTATTTATTTAATGTCCTCGTCTATAACTGTTCTGTACTTTGTCCTGTATTTGTATGTTTTATATCAGGAAGAGTAGCTGCTGCATTTGCAGTAGCTAATGGGGATCCTAATAAAGTAAAATGGTGTGTGTGAGTGTGTGTGTCTCCAACAGTGTGTGTGTGTGTCTCCAACAGTGTGTGTGTGTGTGTGTGTCTCCAACAGTGTGTGTGTGTGTGTGTGTCTCCAACAGTGTGTGTGTGTGTCTCCCCAACAGTGTGTGTGTGTGTGTCTCCAACAGTGTGTGTGTGTGTGTGTGTGTGTGTGTGTGTCTCCAACAGTGTGTGTGTCTCCAACAGTGTGTGTGTCTCCAACAGTGTGTGTGTGTCTCCAACAGTGTGTGTGTGTGTGTGTGTGTGTCTCCAATCATTTAGCAATCAACGGGAGCTTTAAATGAATTCATCCACAAACACCAGCGTGGCACAGTGGGTGGCCAACCAAATTACCTAAACAACATCACTGCCGTTTGGTAAACTCGCAGGCACGCCAAACGACCCACATTCATCTGTAGCGTCTCCTCTAATAGATAGATAGATAGATAGGTACTTTATTGATCCCCCGGGGGGGGAATTTCTTAATCAGAAAATATTTAGCATCACCTGCAATTTCTCTTCCAATCAGGTGAAAAGCTTAAACCTGAGCAGACAGCTAAACAGATCTGATATCTACATATTCTCTTCCAATGCATAAAGGTTGAAAGGGGTTTCAAATGTCTGCCTTGCCTCGCAGTTGAAAGACGACTTCAGTTTCTCACGCCCTTGACTGTGGCCATTGAGTGAGAAACGTGATCCTTCTTCAGGACGTTTGCAGCATGGTTCGATCTGGGCCGGTGCCATTAGCCGCCATAAAAGGGACTTTGCACACAGCCGGGTGGCCATGTTTTCTACAGAGTCGCAGTCTGGCTTTAAAGCATTTACACTGGAAGGAAAGAAATGACAGTCTGAATGACAATGAAACAAACAGAGAATTAAAGGATGTGTCTAAACAAAAACAGACTGTGGGGGGGGGGGGGGGGGCAGACGAGAAAGAGAGCGAGAGACAGAGACACAGAACATTACAGTGAGAGTGGAGCTGATGAAAACCTGAAAACCAACTACAACTAGTAACATGTGCCCCCTGGCCTCAGGCTGCTGCCAGGCAAACATACACAATGAAATAGAATGACCAAAGCTGGGTCTGAAACAAACAAACACACCGCCCAATGTGAAACACAGTTCAAAACAATGATTCAGTGGTAATGATTGGGTTATCTAACATACCACTATATTATGTGATAATAAAATCAAGACATTTCTCAGTTGAAATTAAAACAAACAAAAATTCTCACAAATAGTCACATATTTCTCAGCACAAGTTTCTCTGCTGCTGCCACTCAACCTTTAACCCTGTGGTGCCAGTGACCCGGGCGGCCTCTTCCCTCCCATTCATCCCTACAACACTGCAGCCCCACCACAAGCTAATCAAACCCAGACCAGTCACCCCCCACCTCTCCATCCATCTTCTTTCAGCACTATATTACTCACCCAGACAGACAAGGATAGAGGGATGGTTTTATAGATAGAGAGATAGAGAGAGCGGTATGGTTACAGATGGTGAAAGGGCAGTAAATCCCATTTTTTACAGACAGACCAGAGCCAACCCTCCAATCCAGAGAAGTTTGTTGGATTCCTGTCTAAAGGCACCTTGAAAACTGGCAGACAGACATACACACACCCGTACAGATACTATACATCTGTCCTCTACACCACACACACACACTGAGCTCCCCTGTTAAATGGAATGTCTGCATCACTGTAGCATACCAAGAATGTGAATTTGATTCTTGGTTGCCATCTGTGCAAAAAGCAACTCTACAGTATGACTAATGAGTCAATGCAGGACCAGGAAGTTGAATTATCCCCACATAGTTCTGTGGGGCGGACCCCCAAGTCGGTGGGGGGGGGGGGGGCACGCCCCACAGTTTTGGATCCACTGCACTAAACTTGGGCTGGGTGGGATGTGCTAGGGTGGAGCTTAGGGTGTCTGCATAGGGGGCTGGTATTCTTCTATAGGTTGAGTTTCAGCTGGACTTACTCCGGTCTTGCCTGGGCTCCTCTATGTGGGGATAATTCAACTTCCTGGTCCTGCATCCGACTCATTAGTCATACTGTAGAGTTGTTTTTTGCACAGAAGAACCACCAAGACTCTTCCTAGAGCCGCCAAACTGAGCAATCGGGGAAGAGCGGCTTTAGTCAGGGAGGTGACCAAGAACCCGATGGTCACTCTGAATGAGCTCCAGAGTTCCTTTGTGGAGATGGGAGAACCTTACAGAAGGACAACAATCTCTGAAGCACTCCACCAAATCAGGCCTTTATGGTAGAGTGGCTAGACGGAAGCCACTCCTCAGTAAAAGGCACATGACAGCCCGCTTAGAGTTTGCCAAAAGGCACCTAAAGGACTCAGACCATGAGAAACAAGAGATTCTCTGGTCTGATGAAACCAAGATTAAACTCTTTGGCCTGAATGCCAAGTGTCACATCTGGAGGAACCCCAGCACCATCTCTACGGTGAAGCATGGTGTTGGCAGCATCATGCTGCAGGGATGTTCTTCAGCAGCAGGGACTGGGAGACTAGTCAGGATCGAGGGAAAGATGAACGGAGCAAAATACAGAGGAGATCCTTGATGAAAACCTGCTCCAGAGCACTAAGGACCTCAGACTGGGGCGAAGGTTCACCTTCCAACAGGACAAAGACCCTAAGCACTCTGAATGTCCTTGAGTGGTCCAGCCACAGCCTGGACTTGAACATCTCTGGAGAGACCTGAAAATAGCTGTGCAGCAACGCTCCCCATCCAACCTGACAGAGCTTGAGAGGATCTGCAGAGAATGGGAGAAACTCCCCAAATACAGTTGTGCCAATCTTGTAGCGTCATACCCAAGAAGACTCGATGCTGTAATCGCTGCCAAAGGTGCTTCAACAAAGTACTGAGTAAAGGCTCTGAATACGTATGTACAGTTGAAGTCGGAAGTTTACATACACTTACATACATTTTTCAACCACTCCACAGATTTCATGTTAACAAACTATAGTTTTGGCAAGTCGGTTAGGATATCTACTTTGTGCATGACACAAGTCATTCTTCCAACAATTGTTTACAGACAGATTATTTAACTTATAATTCACTATATAACAATTCCAGTGGGTCAGAAGTTTACATTCACTAAGTCACTGTGCCTTTAAACAGCTTGGAAGCTTCTGATTGGCTAATTGACATCATTTGAGTCAATTGGAGGTGTACCTGTGGATGTATTTCAAGGCCTACCTTCAAACTCAGTGCCTCTTTGCTCGACATCATGGTAAAATCTAAATAAATCAGCCAAGACCTCAGAAAAAAATGTGTAGACCTCCATAAGTCTGGTTCATCCTTGGGAGCAATTTCCAAACGCCTGAAGGCACCACGTTCATTTGTACAAACAATAGTACGCAAGTATAAACACCATGGGACCACGCAGCCGTCATACCGCTCAGGAAGGATCAAATTCAATTTATTTATAAAGCCCTTTTTACACCAGCCAATGTCACAAAGTGCTATACAGAAACCCAGCCTAAAACCCCAAACGACAAGCAATGTTGATGTAGAAGCACAGTGTCTAGGAAACAGCCTCTGAGGGGTGGCCTCTTCTGGCTGTGCCGGGTGGAGATTTTAATAATTCATGGCCATTAAGGCCAGTTCTTTCTCCAAGATGTTCAAATGTTCATAGATGACCAGCAGGGTCAAATAATAATAAAAGTAGTTGTGAAGGTTCCAACAGGTAAATACATCAGGAGTAAATGTCACTTGGCTTTTCAGTGCAATAGAGCGCAGGTGCGGTAGAGCGAGATGAAAACAGCAGGTCTGGGACAAGGTGGCACGTCCAATGAAAAGGAAGGAGACGCGTTCTGTCTCCTAGAGATGAATGTACTTTGGTGTGAAAAGTGCAAATCAATCCCAGAACAACAGCAAAGGACCTTGTGAAGATGCTGGAGGAAACAGGTACAAAAAGTATCTACAGTGGGGAGAACAAGTATTTGATAACCTGCAAAATCGGCAGTGTTTCCCACTTACAAAGCATGTAGAAGTCTGTAATTTTTATCATAGGTACTCTTCAACTGTGAGTGACGGAATCTAAAACAAAAATCCTGAAAATCACATTGTATGATTTTTAAGTAATTAATTTGCATTTTATTGCATGACATAAGTATTTGATACATCAGAAAGGCAGAACTTAATATTTGGTACAGAAACCTTTGTTTGCAATTACAGAGATCATACGTTTCCTGTAGTTCTTGACCAGGTTTGCACACAATGCAGCAGGGATTTTGGCCCACTCCTCCATACAGATCCTTCAGGTTTCGGGGCTGTCGCTGGGCAATACGGACTTTCAGCTCCCTCCAAAGATTTTCTATTGGGTTCAGGTCTGGAGACTGGCTAGGCCACTCCAGGACCTTGAGATGCTTCTTACGGAGCCACTCCTTAGTTGCCCTGGCTGTGTGTTTCGGGTCGTTGTCATGCTGGAAGACCCAGCCACGACCCATCTTCAATGCTCTTACTGAGGGAAGGAGGTTGTTGGCCAAGATCTCGCGATACATGGCCCCATCCATCCTCCCCTCAATACGGTGCAGTCGTCCTGTCCCCTTTGCATAAAAGCATTCCCAAAGAATGATGTTTCCACCTCCATGCTTCACGGTTGGGATGGTGTTCTTGGGGTTGTACTCATCCTTCTTCTTCCTCCAAACACGGCGAGTGGAGTTTAGACCAAAAAGCTCTATTTTTGTCTCATCAGACCACATGACCTTCTCCCATTCCTCCTCTGGATCATCCAGATGGTCAATGGCAAACTTCAGATGGGCCTGGACATGCGCTGGCTTGAGCAGGGGGACCTTGCGTGCGCTGCAGGATTTTAATCCATGACAGCGTAGTGTGTTACTAATGGTTTTCTTTGAGACTGTGGTCCCAGCTCTCTTCAGGTCATTGACCAGGTCCTGCCGTGTAGTTCTGGGCTGATCCCTCACCTTCCTCATGATCATTGATGCCCCACGAGGTGAGATCTTGCATGGTGCCCCAGACCGAGGGAGATTGACCGTCATCTTGAACTTCTTCCATTTTCTAATAATTGCGCCAACAGTTGTTGCCTTCTCACCAAGCTGCTTGCCTATTGTCCTGTAGCCCATCCCAGCCTTGTGCAGGTCTACAATTTTATCCCTGATGTCCTTACACAGCTCTCTGGTCTTGGCCATTGTGGAGAGGTTGGCGTCTGTTTGATTGAGTGTGTGGACAGGTGTCTTTTATACAGGTAACGAGTTCAAACAGGTGCAGTTAATACAGGTAATGAGTGGAGAACAGGAGAGCTTCTTAAAGAAAAACTAACAGGTCTGTGAGAGCCGGAATTCTTACTGGTTGGTAGGTGATCAAATACTTATGTCATGCAATAAAATGCAAATTAATTATTTAAAAAATCTTACAATGTGATTTTCTGGATTTTTGTTTTAGATTCCGTCTCTCACAGTTGAAGTGTACCTATGATAAAAATTACAGACCTCTAAATGCTTTGTAAGTAGGAAAACCTGCAAAATCGGCAGTGTATCAAATACTTGTTCTCCCCACTGTATATCCACAGTAGAACGAGTCCTAAATCAACATAACCTGAAAGGCCGCTAAGCAAGGAAAAAGCCACTGCTCCAAAACCGCCATAAAATATCCAGACTACGGTTTGCAACTGCACATGGGGAAAAATATCTTACTTTTTGGAGAAATGTCCTCTGGTCTGATGAAACAAAAATAGAACTGTTTGGCCATAATCACCATCGTTATGTTTGGAGGAAAAAGGGGGAAGCTTGCAAGACGAAGAACACCATCCCAACCGTGAAGCACGGGCGTGGCAGCATCATGTTGTATGTGCTTTGCTGCAGGAGGGACTGGTGCACTTCACAAAATAGATGGCATCATGAGGAAGGAAAATTATGTGGATATATTGAAGCAACATATCAAGACATCAGTCAGGAAGTTAAAGGTTGGTCGCAAATGGGTCTTCCAAATGGACAACGACACTAAGCATACTTCCAAAGTTGTGGCAAAATGGCTTAAGGACAACAAAGTCAAGGTATTGGAGTGGCCATCACAAAGCCCTGACCTCAATCCTATAGAAAATGTAAGGGCACAACTGATAAAGCATGTGCGAGCAAGGAAACCTACAAACCTGACTCAGTTACACCAGTTCTGTCAGGAAGAATGGGCCAAAATTCACCCAACGTATTGTGGGAAGTTTGTGGAAGGCTACCTGAAACGTTTGACCCAAGTTAAACAATTTATAAGGCAATGCTACCAAATACTAATTGAGTGTATGTAAACTTCTGACACACTGGGAATGTGATGAAAGAAATAAAAGCTGAAATAAATCACACTACTATTATTCTGACATTTCACATTCTTAAAATTAAGTGGAGATCCTAAATGACCTAAGACAGAGACTTTTTACTAGGATTAAATGTCAGGAATTGTGAAAAACTGAGTTTAAATGTATTTGGCTAAGGTGTATGAAAACTTCCGACTTCAACTGTAACTGTGATATTTATATGTTTTACTTTGAATAAATGTACATAATTAAAAAAAAACATTTTGCTTTGTCATTATGGGTTATTGTGTGTAGATTGAGGATAAACAATTTGTTTTAAATGTTTGAATAAGGCTGTAAAGAAACATATTGTGTAAAAAGTCAAGGGGTCTGAATACTTCCCAAATGCACTATGCTTCAATTTTGTCTGTGTTTGAGCTATGGCTACATGTGTGGGGGGGTGTATCAAATGAATCCTTAAGTTGGTAGGAACAAATCTAGTCTATTGCCAATGTTATCTGATGATGTATGAGATAATGGGAACATCGAATGTCCACCGAGTGACTCTTTGCGCATCAAAAATATGGATGTTGCCTGCTTAGGCGCTGTAGGTATCCATTACACAGGGGATTGGCTACTATGGCACCTTGACAGACTTGTAGCCAATGAGATAAGCTTTCCAGGGATATGCAGTTGACCTGGGTGGGACAAAGCAAGGCCTAGAACCTTTTATGCGAAATGTGAACTATTGCTACCTGGCTCAGAGACGAGACGCACCGAGAACGCTACATTACATTGTAAACCGATTATCGCTTTAATTGAAATCACTTTAACATAAAAGATGGCTTCTCAAGAAAAAGAAAAAAAGGGAAAACAAAGAATATTGAACGGAAACCTAAAAACAAGGCAGCTATGAATAAGCATACAGACATTGAAGCTTTGAATAAAATACTGGAGTCGGACTCGGATCAGAGGAGCAATTTGGACAACGAGGATTTCGACTCGGCGGACAAAGATTTTTCTATAAGGATTGGATCCACTTTTAGATCTGTAAGTAATGTCTTTTTTATAAGTCTGCTTTTTGGGCTTTGGATTTCGTTTACATAGGCCTATCTAACAAGTTATTTCAATGTTATACTTCCAAAGTAGATATTGTCTATGTTTCATATTAGTTCAGTTTGCTGTTCTAAGTTTCATCCTTCTTACTTTGGAGAAGTCACTAAACCTCTCATTGTCATTGTTTATTTGTGGTTACCATCTCTGCCTTTGTCTCCAAAGTGTTACTCTTTGCATTGTGTGTGTGTTTCACACTTGTGAGTCACTGTACAGAAAGCTTAGGCTTGGTGTTTTTACTTTACAGTAATGTGGTTTTGTAAATTTAGTCAACTGGAATTCTGTGTGTCTTACAACAATATATCCCTTTATTTTATTCACCACAGAGTGGAGGCTGCAAAGGTTATGGATGACGTTTGGGAGCCACCCCTCCCCAGCAAGCGCCCCCGCCTGTCAAGGTCTTCACCCCAGTTTCAAATCACCCCATCTGATGGTTCTACATACACTAATCCGCAAAGACCCCACTCCTCATCAACCATCCCCACTGCAGGCCCTGGCACCACTCCCCTATCTGCAAGTTCATCTGGAGGTGTGGGGAGCAGGGAGGAGATCTAGGCCTCAACAGAGAAGAGGAGAGGCAGTGGAAGCAGCACAACAGACGGAGATGAAACCGAGGACAGGTGGCATACAGTCCTTGAAGATGAGGAGCCAGAACAATTTAGGTTGAAACCCAGACGACCTGAAGGCCCACAGTTGGTTAGTGATGAAACATACACCCCCTTACAGCTGTTTCAGCTACACTTTACCACCTCTGTACTGGGAACACTAATTAGTGATACCAACAAGTATGGGGAAAAGAAGAAGCAGTGGGGAAGGAAGATGTCCTGGAAATCTGTCACCAAGGGTGACATGCTCAACTACATTTCCTTAGTGATTTACATGGTACTGGTAAAGGTATCAAGACTAGTTGACAACTGGAGCAAATCCCCACTATCGGTTTGAGTTCTCCACCTCCATCATGAGTGAAAACCGATTCTTCACATGAGTGACCCACAAAAGAATAAGGAAAATGACCAGAAAAAGGGGACTGCAGGGTATGACTTGCAAGAGTCTTGCAAGAGTCAAGCCCCTTTATCATGACATGGTGGAGGCATGCAAAACTTACTTCCAGCCTGCTCAAAATCTATCTTTAGATGAGCGCACGGTTGACTTGAAGCAATATATGAAAAATAAGCAGACCAAAATGGAGCTACAAGCTCTTTGAGCTAGCCGATTCAGCCTCTGCCTATACAGTCGTGGTATTGGTCTCCACAAAGTTTGCTGCCTCAGTGTTGATGATGGAAATTTGCATATACTCCAGAATGTCATGAAGAGTGATTAGATGAATTGCAATTAATTGCAAAGTGCCTCTTTACCATGAAAATGAACTTAATCCCCCAAAAACATTTCCACTGCATTTCAGCCCTGCCACAAAAGGACCAGCTGCCATCATGTCAGTGATTGTCTCGTTAACACAGGTGAGAGTGTTGACGAGGACAAGGCTGGAGATCACTCTGTCATGCTGATTGAGTCAGAATAACAGACTGGAAGCTTTAAAAGGAGGGTGGTGCTTGAAATATTTGTTCTTCTTCTGTCATCCATGGTTACCTGCAAGGAAACACGTGCCGTCATCATTGCTTTGCACAAAAATGGCTTCACAGGCAAGGATATTGCTGCTAGTAAGATTGCACCTAAATCAACCATTTATCGGATCATCAAGAACTTCAAGGAGAGAGGTTCAATTGTTGTGAAGAAGGCGTCAGGGCACCCAAGAAAGTCCTGCAAGCGCCAGGACCATCTCCTAAAGTTGATTCAGCTGCGGGATCGGGGCACCACCAGTGCAGAGCTTGCTCAGGAATGGCAGCAGGCAGGTGTGAGTGCATCTGCACGCACAGTGAGGCGAAGACCTTTGGAGGATGGCCTGGTGTCAAGAAGGGCAGCAAAGAAGCCACTTCTCTCCAGGAAAAACATCAGGGACAGACTGATATTCTGCAAAAGGTACAGGGATTGGACTGCTGAGGACTGGGGTAGAGTTATTTTCTCTGATGAATCCCCTTTCCGATTGTTTGGGCCATCCGGAAAACACCTTGTCTGGAGAAGACAAGGTGAGCGCTACCATCAGTCCTGTGTCATGCCAACAGTAAAGCGTCCTCAGACCATTCATGACACAGGACTGATGGTAGTGCTCACCTTGTCAACTGATTGGCTCAAATGGATTAAGGAAAGAAATTCCACAAATTAACTATTACCAAAGAACACCTGTTAATTGAAATGCATTCCAGTTGACTACCTCATGAAGCTGGTTGAGAGAATGCCTAGAGTGCGCAAAGCTGACATCAAGACAAAATGTGTTTACTTTGAAAAATCTCAAATATTTGTTTTAACACTTTTTTGGTTACTACATGATTCCATGTGTTATTTCATAGTTTTGATGTCTTCACTATTATTCTACAATGTAGAAATTAGTCAAATTAAAGAAAAACCCTTGAATGAGAAGGTGTACAAACTTTTGACTGGTACTGTATATCTGTTGCTTTTATAAACGGTTCATTTATACGTCGGACCGATACATTGGATATGCCTAGGCTAAACGTTCAGGCACTTTAGAGTGGTGGAAAAAACACGTGGATATCCTCTGTATGTCCCCCGACTCCAGCACAATGTTTGAGGTTGATATGGTAGAAATTGTGTTTTTATACTGAACAAAACAGCATTTAGGGATTGAAAATATGTAATAGCACTGGAATTATAGAGTTTACAGACATATGCCACTTTGGAGAGGTTTAGGGACACTTGGAAACGTCCCGTGACATCTGACCATTTCTAGTTGTTAGGTCCCATTTGTTTTTCTGATATTGTTCACGTGTTGTGGAAGCCATCTGATGTGTTTCAAGCTCTAGTCTTCAATAATTCACTTATAGTTGTGTGAACTTGACCTTGTATATTCTGAACTATGTAACTCTCAGATGACTTCTTTCCACATATATTTTTGCATGTCAGAATCATGTAATTACACATGAATAGCAGTTAGACATCCCCAAAAGTAAGGCGGAAATCCACATTTTGCCATTACATTTAAGAGGTTAAGGAACTTAAAACTTACTCTTGAAAAATGTAATTGTAGAATGCACAAGGTGCAATTTTAACATTGGGTAATGCTCATCAGTTCCTCTTGTCACGTTAGCCATTGCATACCTTAGAGAGATATTTATTACTTGTCAGAAATGTCCAGATCAACTAGCCTTTTTTTTAAATTTAGGTTTTTTTAGCCCATAGATATTGTTGTAATGTTTTAGTCACTAAAATACTGTATCACATGAATAGACAGAAATGTCTAAATGTATAGAATTGCAAGAAAACGTGGTTAAAAGAAATAGCGCAAGATGTCCCCCAATGCTGGGCCTCGAGTAAGAAAATTTGGAAGCAGTGTGTCAGTACTGCCAGTATCTAGTTCATTCACTAACGGCAGACTGCAGATATTACAATGGGATTGAAAAACAATACCTAACAACGGTTAGTGTTGAATGACAAGGGGTAGGTTAACTTGTTTACAACTGGCAGACATTAAGCTGCCTTGGTGCAGGCCAGACAAGACCAGAGAGAATGAAGACCACATACAGGACAGGTCGCAGGTAGCATAAAATCTCAATGCTCGGGTCTCTCCTGCACGTGTGAAAGGAGTCCCCCCGCGCACACAACTTTCAATCATGGACTCATCACGTTCTATTAAAAGCGGTGTGGATCAGTGGATATGTTTGTTTTCTGAGCTCTCTGGCAATTACTCTGTCAGCACAGTGGAACAACCCAGAGAGCCAGACTCCGGTGGCCAACGTGAGAGAGAGAGAGAGGGAGGGGGAGAGAGAGAGAGAGAGAGAGAGAAGAGAGAGAGAGAGAGAGAGAGAGAGAGAGAAAGAGAGAAAGAGAGAAAGAGAGAGAGAGAGAGAGAGAGAGAGAGAGAGAGAGAGAGAGAGGGAGAGAGGGAGAGAGGGAGAGAGGGAGAGAGGGTGAGAGGGAGAGGGAGAGAGAGAGGCAAAGAGAGAGAGGGCGAGCAAGCGAGCGGCAGAGAGAGAGAGAGGGCGAGCGAGCAGCAGAGAGAGAGAGAGGGCGAGCGGCAGAGAGAGAGAGAGAGAGGGCGAGCGAGCGGCAGAGAGAGAGAGAGGGCGAGCGAGCGGCAGAGAGAGAGAGAGGGCGAGCGAGCGGCAGAGAGAGAGAGAGGGCGAGCGAGCGGCAGAGAGAGAGAGAGAGGGCGAGCGAGCGGCAGAGAGAGAGAGAGGGCGAGCGAGCGGCAGAGAGAGAGAGAGAGAGCCATATCTCACCCCTGTGGCGGTGGGACGTGTATTGCTTTCAACATTAAAAAGAGGCCCATCTTACAACACAAGTAAAAAGTGTGTATGTTTTTATGAGTGTGTAAATGTGTCAGTGTTTAAGGTTCCCCAAAAAGTCCCCTGTGACAATAAAGTAAAACTCTTGGGAACTTCCATCTTAATAAAAAAATTGCAGGGGAAGAGAACTTGAAAATAATCAGAGTATCACACTACTCACTTCCAGTCCTCTCTACTCCGGTACAGTCCACGTCAGGTTTAAGAACACCTTTATTCACCTCAAGATATATTTTTTATTTTTTTATTTAACTAGGCAAGTCAGTTAAGAAAAAATTCTCATTTACAATGACAGCCTACCTACAGGGTCAGCCATAGTTGTACGGAGCAAATTAGGGTTAAGTATCTTGCTCAAGGACACATCGACAGCCAGCATATGGTTGTAGAAAAGCAGAACACACTCAAACATAGGAGATACTTAGTCAGTGTTCAAGGCCAAGCCTAATTAACAGCTGGGTACGAGATATGATCACATACACACACACACACACTCGACCCCTAGGGAGCCGTAGCACTACCAGACACACACTCTGCTGGCTCTCCCTCTGACTCTGCAGGACGTCCCAAGGTCGCTGGAGATAAACCCCTCCATCAGCACCTCCGCTCAAACACCCCCCCCAACACACACACACACACACACACACACACACACACACACACCTTGTTCATGGGTTACTTCAGCTGAGCTCCATGTAACCCAGGCAGAGCCACAGGGGGCTCCATTCACGAAAGGCCCCGTGATAATTGCTGCAATCAAAACAGAGTGAGGTGACGGTAGGAAGACAGCCAGTGTGGAATTGTATTAGGAACTCTAATGACCAGAGTTAGGACCACCTGAGCAAGTGAGAGGGTCAAATCCTCCCGTGCGATCCTCCTCCCCCTCACCACCACCCCTAACTGGGTACGGACACTGCATCTGTGTAGATAAAGAGCTTTGTGCCCCCCTCTGGCCCACTGAGCACGAGTAGCAAGTGTAAACACCAGTGCCTTCCCTTCCCTCGCAGGGTTAAATATAACCGTCCTGCAGGCAACAGCTGCCTCCTCGCAAAGCCCTTAAAGCTGACAACTCCTTTTTCCCCTGGGCTGGGCCAGCATGCCCGTGGGGTGCTAGGGCCAACCAAAACAGGGCCAAACCAGGGGCACAAGTGTGAATGAATGCCCACAGATGCTGGTGCCAATCATGGACTCTACCCCCAGAGCCCCCCCCCCCCCCCCCCCCGACCTCACACCACACCTTTCTGCCGCCATGAGTCTAAGAGCCAAAACTAGAATAGAAGAGCAAAGGGCAAAGGTGAAGGGTCGAGCCCTCTCCCACATAAGACAGGACGGCCATTAAGCTCTGAATGACACACCAGTCAAAATGAATGTCAATCACTTTGGTGGGGAATAAATGGGAACATACAAGCATCATGCCTGCCAACCAACATGTATTATCACAACTTTAAAAAGACCCCTGCACACACTTGGGAGCAAAGAAATAGGCAAAATAATATATCTGAGCAATGGTTAAGTGAAGTAGCAAGAGGATTAAAAATGTGAGAAGAAAAACAAGTGTGAGGGGAAAGTAGCTGTGTGGTGTATCTGTAGCCATCTGTAGTACATCCCCAGTAGAACAGGTTGAGCCAGTCTGCCAGACAGAGCTTGGCCTTCAATGAGGAGCATGACTACCTAACTGAGGTCATTGTAGAGGACAGCATACTACCAAGGAAAACAAGCCTGCGCAAACATGCACCAAATGTGTGTGTGCCTTTGGATTCCATTCCCTGAGTAGAATGGAGCCAAGCCAAAGAGGACCCTGGGTATTTTAGCAAGGTTCACATCTGTGTTTAGGGATAAACTTTCCACCCTCATTTCTGAGTGTGTGTGTATTGGGTTTGTTTTGTGGTGTGTGTGTGTGTATATATATATATATATATCAGCCAGTGTGGAATATATTATATCTCTCTGCTTCTCTCATTAGGACCACGTCAGCCTCATCAGGCATGTCAGCTGCTCTGCGTGGCCGTATCTCACCCCTGTGGCGGCGGGACGTTTTATTTAAGATGGCGCTGAAAGCTGGACCAAGGTGGAGAGATTCTCTAACGGTCAAACGCAAGCAGACATGGCAGAATGTGGCAGCTGTGGATAACCCCCAACCCCCCCCACACACACACTAAAAAAGGTACAACACTCAACAGATATCTACTTCCATGAACCAGTGGAAAATTGAAGTCTAAAGTCATTCAACTCAACCAATGGTCACAGTTTTGCAAACAAGCTTGGCTATAATATAATGTGTTAGACTATAACTATCAGTTAGACTACAACACAAAGAGGGAGAGAGACATCACCAATAGCTCATGTCAGCATGGAAGGGTTACCTCCCCCACATCCAATTCCTTTTGATTTGAAATGGATGTCTACTTTAAAAAGAGAACCTCTTCAAAGGTTGTTTGCCAAGGCTGGGCAATATGTGTGTGTGCAACATACATGGATGTGTGTTTGAGAGATATCAAGGCAGGCTGGGAGAGTGTCTCTTTGTTCAGTGGAGTGCTACAAAGTGAGGGATTACCCAGACTGATTCTGGACCATTCCTGGGACAAGACCAGACCCATCCCCACTGCCTCGCAGCAGAAGCCCAGTCGCACCTGGACCCAGGGTACGTACGTTATCTAACCATCCCTTAACCTTCTAATAATCATTATTTTTAGGACCCTTTAAGGTATCAACAAAATAAAGAAAAAAAGTATTTGATGAAACATTGAATTTGGCCTTACTGCCATTAGCCCATAGACACGCATTGAATAACAGCTTCATACATGGTTAAAAAATATATAGACCAAAAGGAAGTTTGTTCTGAATTAAGAAATATCAGGAAAGACACACACACACTTCCACTGGTACCGGCTACCTTCAGAGTAGTCTTGTGAGGCTTGTGGGCAACTTTCCATAGAGGGGTCATATAACTTAGTGTGTAGCCCAAACTGTTCGGACGCAACAGACAGACGTTGGCAGACAGGCTGTACAGACTTCAGACGATTCCCATGAAACTCGTGGGGGTCGTAGAGCACCCTTGTGTTCGTGAGAGTCTCATCTTTCCATAGAGCGGTCAATAGTTGTTGTTTTTTTGTGTGAGAAAACTGATTTTTCAGAATAAGTGGATGCGGTGGATTGAGACGCAGCCCAGATCTCTACCTTAAACTGACAGCAAAACATCCTGTTGAAACTGAAGGGACTCACTCTCCATCTTGCACAGACCTCCAGGATTATCAGGGCATCCAGGTTGGAGGCTACCTCTCCACTGCTGCTAAATCACAGGGGAGCAGCATGGCTCAGATGTCTCCCCAGTACAGACTGTAAACACCATGACAGAAGTACACACACTGCATTAGCTTGCCATGCTTTAAATAAAGACAAAGCACCAGGAGGTGGAGGTGGCATCCTCGCAGGCTTCAGGCTGTTCACGTTCTTGGCTACCTGCCAAACTTTTTTACAACTTCAAATCTTCATTTAACACACTTACCAACCTCTTAGTCATTTGTTTTGTTATTTTTCACCTCGCTCTACTTTTTTCGTTCAACTTTTTCACCACGGACGCTTTATCTGGACATGGTTCTACAGGACCTCCACAAGCCGAAGCTAAGCAGTAACATTTAACATAATGCCATCCAATTGCGGTCGCAGTACTCATAATATACAGGAAAGCTATCACCTTATGGTGAGGATAGCTGTGCTGCAAGCTTCAGATGCAATCGTTAGGCAAGGGCAATTTAAGTGTAGGAAAGAATGAAACAGCGTCTGTGCAACCAGTAAGTACAGATAGTAGTATAAATCCTCTCGCACAGTCCCCGCAGCCAGACAATTTTATCAAGGCTTCTGTAAAGAAATGTGGTCATGCTCAACCGGTGTCGCTCATTCAGCCGACAGAAACTTTCAACCGGTTCTAACCAATTAAGCAACCAGTCGGAGTCAGAGGCCGAGCCTTCTAAGATATCTCCTCCACCCGTTATGGGGTCTGAGCCACGGTAGCCTCCCACCATTAGCTCTGACAAATTGAAAACCCTAGTCATTGGCGACTCCATTACCAGCAATATTAATATTATCCAGCGATCATACCCTGTTTACCAGGGGGCAGGGCTACCGACGTAAAGGCTAATCTAAAGATGGTGCTGGCTAAGTAAAAAAAAACTGGCGAGTGTAGAGAGTATAGGGATATTGTTATCCACGTCGACACCAACGATGTTAGGATGAAACAGTCAGAGGTCACCAAGAGCAACATAGCTTCAGTGTGTAAATTAGCTAGAAAGATGTGTCGGCATCGAGTAATTGTCTCTGGCCCCCTCCCAGTTAGGGGGAGTGATGAGCTCTACAGCAGAGTCTCACAACGCAATCGCTGGTTGAAAACTGTTGTTTTCTCCCCTCCCAAAGGATAGCATTTGTAGATAATTGGCCCTCTTTCTGGGACTCGCCCACAAACAGGACCAAGCCTGGCCTGCTTAGGAGTGACAGACTCCATCCTAGCTGGGAGGGGTGCTCTCATCTTATCTATGAACATAGACGAGGCTCTAACTCCTCTAGCTCCACAATGAGATAGGGTGCAGGACAGGCAGCAGTTAGCCAGTCTGCCAGCTTAGTGGATTCTGCCACTAGCACAGTCAGTGTAGTCAGCTCAGCTACCCCCATTGAGACCGTGTCTGTGCCTCGATCTAGGTTGAGCAAAACTAAACATGGCGGTGTTCGCCTTAGCAATCTCACTGGAATAAAAACCTCCTCCATTCCTGTCATTATTGAAAAAGATTGTGATATCTCAAAATAGGGCTACCTAATGTTAGATCCCTCACTTCCAAGGCAGTTACAGTCAATGAACTAATCACTGATAAAATCTTGATGTGATTGGCCTGACTGAAACATGGCTTAAGCCTGATGAATTTACTGTGTTAAATGAGGCATCTCCTCCTGGTTACACTAGTGACTATATCCCCACGCATCCCGCAATGGTGGAGGTGTTGCTAACATTTACGATAGCCAAATTTCAATTTACCCAAAATAAAATTACAGCGTTTTCGTCTTTTGAGCTTCTAGTCATGCAATCTATGCAGCCTACTCAATCACTTTTTATAGCTACTGTTTACAGGCCTCCTGGGCCTTATACAGAGTTCCTCACTGTGTTTCCTGAATTCCTAATCAGACCTTGTAGTCATGGCAGATAATATTCAATTTTTTTGTGATTTTAATAGTCATCATCAACTCAGTGTATTTTGTCCAACATGTCTCCAGACCTACTCATTGCCACACTCATCCCCTGGATCTAGTTGTCCCGTGGAATAAATATTGTGGATCTAAATGGTTTTCCTCATAATCCTGGACAAACGGACCACCATTTTATTACATTTGCAATCGCAAAAAATGTATCTGCCCAGATACATGGTAAAATACAAAAATATTCTAATAAATTAAGCCAAACCTTGACCCAGAAAATGTAAAAACCTATTGGCCTACACGGAATTTGTGTGCAGCAACTCACTGCCTTCCTGAAGACAAATAATGTAAATGAAACACTTCAGTCTGGTTTTAGACCCCATCATAGAACTGAGACTGCACTTGTGAAGGTGGTACATTACCTTTTAATAGCGTCAGACCAAGGCTCTGCATCGGTCCTCGTGCTCCTAGACCTTAGCGCTGCTTTTGACACCAATCACCACATTCTTTTGGAAAGATTGAAAGCCTTAAATTGGTCTACACGGACAAGTTCTTGCCTGGTTTAGAGCTCATGAGAAAATGGCGCCGGAGGGGATAGCTGCCGTTTTCCAGCCTCTTAACCAACTATGTTATTTTGTTCTTTTTTCACATTGTTTGAAACATATTTTTTTACTTATTGTGTACATAATGTTGCTGCTACCGTCTCTTATGACCAAAAATAACTTCTAGACATGAGAACAGCGATTACTCACCTTGAACTGGATAAAGGTTTTTATTTTTTCTTTAACGAGTCAGACGCAAGCCTACCAGACAAGCCTTTTATGCTCACTTCGAGGCAAGCAACACTGAAGCATGCATGAGAACACCAGCTGTTCCAGATGATCACGCTCACATCGGCTACCGAGAGCAAGACCTTTAAAACAGGTCAACATTCACAAAGCCGCAGGGTCAGACGGATTACCAGGACGTGTACTCAAAGCATGCGCAGACCAACTGGCAAGAGTCTTCACTAACATTTTCAACCTCGGATTCCCTAGACCCACTCCAATTCCCATACCGCCCCAACAGATCCACAGATGACGCAATCTCAAATCGCACTCCACACTGCCCTTTCCCACCTCGACAAAAGGAACACCTATGTGAGAATGCTGTTCATTGACTACAGCTCAGCATTCAATACCATAGTGCTCTAAAAGCTAATCACTAAGCTAAGGACCCTGGGACTAAACACCACCCTCTGCAACTGGATCCTGGACTTCCTGATGGCCAACACCATCATTAGGTTTGCTGACGACACAACAGTGGTAGGCCTGATCACCAACATCAATGAGACCGCCTATAGAGAGGAGGTCAGAGACTTGGCAGTGTGGTGCCAGGATAACAACCTCTCCCTCAATGTGAGCAGGACAAAGGAGCTGATCGTGGACTACAGGAAAAGGCGAGCCAATCAGGCCCCTATTCTCATCGACGGGGCTGTAGTGGAGCGGGTCGAGAGTTTCATGTTCCTTGGTGTCCACATCACCAACGAACTATCATGGTTCAAACACACCAAGACAGTCGTAAAGAGGGCACGACAACACCTCTTCCCCATCAGGAGACTGGAAAAATATGGCATTGGTCTCCAGATCCTCAAAAGGTTCTACAGCTGCACCACCGGGAGCATCCTGACCGGTTGCATCACCGCCTGGTATGGAAACTGCTTGGCATCTGACCGTAAGGCACTACAGAGGGTAGTGCGTAGGGTCTAGTACATCACTGGGGCCAAGTTTCCTGCCATTCTGGACTTATATACTAGGCGGTGTCAGAGGAAAGCCCCTAAAAATTATCAAAGACTCCAGTCACCCAATTCATAGCGTTGAGTCTAGGACCAAAAGGCTTCTTCACAGCTTCTACCCCCAAGCCATAAGACTGCTGAACAATTAATCAAAATGGCCACCCATACTATTTACATTGACATCCCCCGCCCCGCCACCCCTCCATTTGTTTTTACACTGCTGCTACCCACTGTCTATTATCTATGCATAGTCACTCACTGGACTCTACCCACACATACTACACTGAGTTTGAAGGTAGGCCTTGAACTACATCCACAGGTACACCTCCAACTGACTCAAATGATGTCAATTAGCTTATCAGAAGCTTCTAAAGCCATGACATCATTTTCTGGAATTTTCCAAGCTGTTTAAAGGCACAGTCAACTTAGTGTATGTATACTTCTGACCCACTGGAATTGTGATATAGTGAATTATTAGTCTGTAATTAATTGTTGGAAGAATTACTTGTGTCATGCACAAAGGAGATGTCCTAACCGACATGCCAAAAGTATAGTTTGTTAACATTAAATCTGTGGAGTGGTTGAAAAATGAGTTTTAATGACTTCAACCTAAGTGTATGTAAACTTCCGACTTCAACTGTACATACACATATATACATTTTATTTTACCTCTTGGTGATGTCATTCGAAAACACAATGTTAACTTTCATTGCTATGTCCGTTTTGATGAAATATGGTGAAGCCCCAAAAATGCATACCCTGGAAGCCTGTGTTTCAGACATAAGGAATTGGATGGCGGGAAATGTTTTACTTTTAAACTCGGACAAAACAGAGATGCTAGTTCTAGGTCCCAAGAAACAAAGAGATCTTCTGTTGGATCTGACAATTATTCTTGATGGTTGTACAGTAGTCTCAAAAAAAAAAAATGAAGGACCTTGGTGTTACTCTGGACCCTGGTCACTCTTTTGACGAACATATCAAGAATATGACAGCTTTTTTCCCCACCTTCGTAACATTGCAAAAATCTGAAACTTTTTGTCCAAGAATTATGCAGAAAAGCTAATCCATGCTTTTGTCACTTCTAGTTTAGACTACCGCAATGTTCTACTCTACGGCTACTCGGATAAAGCACAAAATAAAAACTTAAGTTAGTGCTAAAACACGGCTGCTAGAATCTTGACTAGAACAAAATAATTTGATCATATTACTCTAATGCTAGCCTCTCTACACTGGCTTCCTGTTAAGGCTAGGGCTGATTAAGGTTTTACTGATAACATTATATTGTCTTGCTCCTACCGATCTCCCCGGTTTGGTCCTGCCGTACATACCTACACGTATGCTACGGTCACAAGACGTAGGCCTCCTTACTGTCCCTAGAATTTCTAAGCAAACAGCTGGAGGCAGGGCTTTCTCCTCCACCTCTCAACTCCTCAGAGCCTGGTTCCTCTAGGTTTCTTCCTAGGTTCATGCTTTTCTAGGGAGTTTTTCCTAGGCGCCATGCTTCTACATCTGCATTGCTTGCTGTTTGGGGGTTTAAGGGGTTTCTGTATAGCACTTTGTGACATCTGCTGATGTAAAAGGGGCTTTATAAATACATTTGATTGATACATTTGATTGATATAGTAGCCATATCTAGGAAACCCAAAGTTCTAAAGGCTGGGCCTAATATAGTGTATAAGAGTATGTGTTATGGCTTTACACCCCCTGCTATATTGTGGATAAAGAGTTACCTCAGAGGGTGTTTTTTTAATGGAAGCCTCTCCAACATAATCCAGGTAGAATCAGGAATTACCCAGGGCAGCTGTCTAGGCCCCTTACTTATTTCAATCTTTACTAATGACATGCCAGTGGCTTTCAATAAAGCCAATGTGTCTATGTATGTAGATGACTCAACCCTATACACGTCAGCTACTACAGCAAGTGAAATCACTGCAACACTTAACAAAGAGCTGCAATTACTTTCAGAATGAAATAACTAAAAGCATTGTTTTTGATACAAATCATTCCTAACCCCCAATTTAACCTTATAGTAAATAATGTGGAAATTGAGCAAGTTGAGGTGACTAAACGGCTTGGAGTAACCCTGGATTGTAAACTGTCATGGTCAAAACATGTTGATACAACAGTAGCTAGGATGGGGAGAAGTCTGTCCATAATAAAGCGCTGCTCTACCATCTTAGCAACACTATCAACAAGCCAGGTCCTACAGGCCCTAGTTTTGTCGGACTACTGTTCAGTCGTGTGGTCAGGTGCCACCAAGACAGACCTTGGAACATTTCAATTGTCTGAGAACAGGGTAGCATGGCTGGCCCTTAAATGTACACGGAGAGCTAACATTAATAATATGCATGTAGATCTCTCATGGCTCCAAGTGGAGGAGAGATTGACTTCATCACTACTTGTTTTTGTAAGAAGTGTTGGCATGCTTTAATGCACAGGAGGTGTTTGTTTAAACTACTAGCAGCCAGCTTGAATACCCATGCATACCCCACAAGACATGCCACCAGAGGTCTCTTCACAATCCACAAGTGAAGAACAGACTATGGGAGGCGCACAGTACTAGGTTCATGGAACTCTATTCCACATCAGATAACTGATGCAAGCAGTAGAATCAGATTTAAATAACAGATAAAAATATGGAACAGCGGGGAGTGTGAAGAGACAAACACACACACACGCATACGACATACATGTGATAAGACATGCACTCTAAACACATTCACATGGATTTTGTATTGTAGATATGTGTTGTGAAACTGCTTTAATGTTGCTGAACCCCAGGAAGAGTAGCTGCTGCCTTGGGATCCTTAATAAATGCAAATACTTTGGCCTGCCTGCGGAGTCTTCCGTGGGGCCAAACCCCGTGCTTCCAAACCCACAGAGGAGACAAGACATGACCATGGAGGCGCTGCAGTTTCACCTTTCACCTCCTACATTCTCTCCATCTTCCTCTCAGTCTGCTTCCATGTCCAGGATATGATAGTTAAAGAGGAGAGAGCAGCACCCTTGATACAAGCCTTCATACAGCCTATTATTAATTAATGGAAAGAACATTTTTTGATCTGAGAATGTTTCTCGCTCCCTTTCGCTCTCTGAAAATGACAGCAACATGACTCCATCTTCTCTCGTGTGAATCGTACCTCAACAGGACACCGCAAACTAACTAAATAAACTGAACTAAATAAGCCGGCGTTCTGCAGGAATCAAAACGCACCATCTTGAAACGCCACCAAGTCAAACAAAAGTTAGTTTTCTGGACTCTGAGGTGAGGGGAAAGAAAAGCCACACTGAAGCCCAACTGAAGCCTTGCGGTGTCCAGACGCCTGGCAACCGCTCTACCCCACCCGGAACCAGAGGGAGGAGGAGAAGAGGGGGGGGGGGGGGGGTTAGGAAAAAGCCAAGAGCAACAGCATCCTACAACCCTTTCTCCATCAGCAAGTTTGACTTCATGCTGCATATCCAGTCAAAAAGAACCACATCCTCCTACATGTGAAGCCTGCCATACTGGAGCAGCTCTTTTTCCCCAATGGTGGTTGAAGAATGTGCGGTGATCGTGTCTTTGGGTTTAAATGGATATGAAATACACTGGAATAAAAGGTTACTAGACTGTGCAGGCAAATTCACCAATGTAATATATAGGAATATGAGTGTGCGTGTGGAGAAAGACCGCTGGAGAACGAGACATCTCCACTGTCAGAGATGAGCACTGAGCAGAGACTTCTCCCACGCACCGTTGCACCCTGGGAAGACCGGCACGCCTCTCATAGGGGCTGGAGGAGAAGGAGGGTGATGGCATCGCTTTATCTCATCACGGTAAAATAAAAATAAATGACTGCGGAGGAAAACAGGGCAGTTGCCAAATGGAAGGCCTTAACAGACACCCTGAATAACACAAAGCTGACAGCTCAACAAAACGCAGAGCCAGAGCCCTCATTCTGTCTCTGAGGGCTGCAGGTAGGAATGTGATGACATTACAGAGGAGTTGAGGGCTTGTTCCCACACCAGGCAGAGAACCTCAATAAGGGAATGGACACAATACACTGCAGCAACATCCTCCTTCAGTGGCTCCCCAACCATTAGCATGAAGCTAATCTAAACTGACCAGCACTATAATATGCTAACAATGAATTAGCATTGACCTAAACGGCATAGTGTGTGCACCATTAAGCTAACCTGGATTGGGCTCTGTGTAAGGAAGCCAACCATGCGTTACCATTGAGTGAAGACACGTAGGCAGAGTATTTGCATGAGCTCATCGTGATTAACTTTAAGATAGACTAGGCCGACCCCGGGTGCATGCCAACTATGTGGTAGGCTTAAGCCGGGCCTGCACAGTCAGTGTACGTGTATTAAAAATAAAAATACTCTAAATTATGCTCCAGTGCATCCCGTTTCCATTGATCATCCTTGAGATGTTTCTACAAGTTGATTGGAGTCCACCTGTGGAGACAGAGATCCAGAGTTCCTCTGTGGAGATGGGAGAACCTTCCAGACGGACAACCATCTCTGCAGTGTATAAAGATCGAGCACACAGCCATGCAATCTCCACAGACAAACATTGGCAGTAGAGTTCTGAAGAGTTCAGCAACTTTCAACGTGGCACCGTCATAGGATGCCACATTTCCAACAAGTTAGTTGCCCTGCTAGAGCTGCCCCGTCAACTGTAAGTGCGGTTATTGTGAAGTGGAAACGTGTAGGAGCAACAATGGCTCAGCTGCGAAGTGGTAGGCCACACAAGCTCACAGAACGGGATAGCTGAGTGTTGAAGCGTGTAAAAATCGTCTGTCCTCGGTTTGCAACACTCACAACAAACTGTCTACGGAAGCAACGTCGGCACAATAACTATTGTTATTGTTTTTCATGGTTTGGTCAAGTCCCTTAGTTCCAGTGAAGGGAAATCTTAATGCTACAACATACAATGACATTATAGACGATTCTGTGCTTCCAACTTTGTGGCAATAGTTTGGGGAAGGCCATTTCCTGTTTCAGCATGACAATGCCCCCGTGCACAAAGCGAGGTACATAGAGAAACGGTTTGTCGAGATCAATGTGAAAGACCTTGACTGGCCTGCACAAAGCCTTGACCTCAACCCTATAGAACACCTTTGGGATGAATTGGACACATACTCTTGGTCAAGTAGTGTATATCTCGCTGTGTGTGTGTGTGTGTGTGTGTGTGTGTCCTCATATTTCTACTGTAAATTCCTAACCACAGAAGCGTGTCCCCAGGGTGTTACTGATCATCTCCCAACACACAACAGAGGCCCAGTGTTTAAACAAACAAACAAAACAACAGCTCAACCTGCTATCTGTGATAGCTCTTTACCAGGCTGCTCTATAGGGACAATCACTTCTAAAGCCTGCAGCTAAACACAATGGAGCCAGGAGACTTGCCAGGAGCCACAGAAAGCGAACAATGCTGAGGGGACAGTAAAGTCTCAGCAGCCCCACTGCAGAAGGAGTTGTAATAAGGAGTAAACTCTTAATGAGCCTAGTTACATGTCATTGGTTCATCTTATATATCCTGGTTGTTCTTCCTCTACGTGTCACCTGATGGTTCTAGAACTTATCATTTGTTCCCGTTGGCCTATGTGGCAATGTGTGTTTATTAGTGCGAATGTATGTGGTGTGTGTCTGTGTACATGTCTAGGTGTCTCACCAGGTCATCTACTAGAGCCTGCTTGCTCTTATTCTGTCCTGTAGCCGTCTCTGTTCCTCCTGCAGTCTCCAGCCTGCGATGCTCGTTCCCCTGCTGCTCCAACAACAGCAGCTCCTCCAACTCCTCCTGCTCTCGCATCAGAGAGGAAGAGAGAGAGAATAATCCATATCCTAGTAGACAGTATTGCAGAGGAGAAGACAGAGAGTGAGAGATGGCAGCTCTAGCATGGACTTCACTTAAAATTATCTAGGGCTGATAGTGGAAAGCAGACTCAGCACAACCTAAAGTATGATGTTGCAAAGCATCGGACTCTTGATCATTCATTGTGTTTTAAATGTATAAGTAAGGTTGAATGTTTAAATTCAAGGGCTTTCCATTGTATTTCTCTAAAGGTAATCAGCCATGTTTCTGACGATGTAAGCATAGGAGACCATAGGAGAGGTCTAACCCATTGTCAAAGGGGAAACACAATCTGACAGAGATCTCTGAGAATTGGCACAGAGAGACTGTTAGGTCTCTGACCCTGGCGGGCACTGACGCCTGTAAAACTTCAACATCCAGAGCCAAGGCCAGAGACAGATCAATGCACTAAGACCAAGCTGCATCTCCCCCTCTCTCGCCTCTCCCCTGAGTCCACAGCCTCCTCTTACCGATCTCCTCCACTTGCTCCAAGTAGTCATTGTATTCTCTCAGGCTGGAGAAGTCAGTCTCTCTTGTTGTAACTGAGGGAAAACAAAAATACAAATAAATAGTTTATATGCTGTAAGTATCAGGCCTAATACTTGTTTGCACACATTACATTTAAACATCAGGGCTAAAGAAAGAAAGATGAGGGATGGCATGAACGGGAGGGGCTGAGGCAGATGTATGGCAGGGAAAGAGCCTTCCTATTTGAGCAACCCCTGGGGGGCCATTGTCTACAAAACAAACAACATAATGACAAAGACAAAGGCAGCTTAAGGAGCGGGAGGAGTAGGTGGAACACACACACAGAGACACACCCTTCTCCCCCGTGCCCCTCACTCACATCTTGAGCACCTTCTTGCAGATCTCCAGCTCCTTGTCGACGGTTGGAAGTTACTCTTCCTCAGGGATGTGCCACACGATGATGAAGTTCCCTTAAAGGCTCTGGCTTCTTTCAACATCGTCAGGATCGTAATCATTTGTTATGACCTTGCTCTAACAATTGGCCTAATATTAATGAGATCCCAAAAAAGACAAAACAGTTACGGTAGGTTAGAGATAAATATTTAATTATAAAATGCATCGATTAAGAAAGGCTAACCACAGGACTACATTAGACATCTCATCAGGTCTCAGTGTTCCTGTATTGGTCTGGTTGAATAACTCTTACTGCATAGAGGGGTTCCCTTCCCTCATTGGCCAACACAGAGCTGTTCTAGGAAATTGTTGCATGACACACAAATCCCATCATTAAATGTCAATGTCCACCAATAGGAAAAAATTCCAATGCAGAGGGTCCTTCCACAAGCCATCACAACGCGACCATAGCAACCACCAGAACCACCTTCGGGCCAAGCTACATTTACTCATCAATCACACCTTTAAGCAGGTAGGCGTTTACCCATCAATCACAATCAAGTGAGGAGTGGACCCTAAAGACAATGGAGAAGGCCTTAAATCTTCCCTAAGCAGGCGGCAGGGGGAGGCTGGATAAACGTTTGCACAGACTTTTAATTAAGTCTCTGAGGAGCTTTATTCCACTGGAACTCACCTTCCGTAGGCTTCCTGCTCTTAGCTGGCCACCTTCAAAAGCAAGCCCCAACATCTGGTTTCCAAATGGCCACATCTGGGGTGACTACAAATCATTTTAACCCCAAAAACATAGCCAAAATGTTGTTGTTTCAATGTGATGAAATTCGAGGGGAAAACCGTCTTATTGTATTTATTTTTTTGACAAATGTTATGTTTCCAAAGTCAGAGCTACTGGGCTTTACATATCAGAAACAGAGCTACTGGGCTTTACCTGTTTACATATCAGATATGTTATGGGAGAAACAGCAGAGCTACTGGGCTTTACCTGTTTACATATCAGATATGTTATGGGAGAAACAGCAGAGCTACTGGGCTTTACCTGTTTACATATCAGATATGTTATGGGAGAAACAGCAGAGCTACTGGGCTTTACCTGTTTACATATCAGATATGTTATGGGAGAAACAGCAGAGCTACTGGGCTTTACCTGTTTACATATCAGATATGTTTAGGAGAAACTGCAGAGCTACTGGGCTTTACCTGTTTACATATCAGATATGTTATGGGAGAAACTGCAGAGCTACTGGGCTTTACCTGTTACCATATCAGATATGTTATGGGAGAATCTACAGAGCTACTGGCCTTTACCTGTTTACATATCAGATATGTTATGGGAGAAACTGCAGAGCTACTGGGCTTTACCTGTTACCATATCAGATATGTTATGGGAGAAACAACAGAGCTACTGGCCTTTACCTGTTTACATATCAGATATGCGTAAAACAAAGCAAACCTGCCAAAAGATCATTAACACCAACACACCCTCTAGTATAAAAAAAGTGTTCAACAATTGCTGGATTTAGCGAAAAAACGAACATAAAATTAAACAAAAATGATCCTGTATGTGGTTGGTCCCCAGGACCATGAGAGAACCCCCTGTTCAAGTGTAGCCCAGTAGGGGCAGATGTTCACTGTGGCCCCAGGCTACAGGAGATGTATAGGCCAGGCCATATGGAGGTAAAAGGGGGGTTTGCTGCTTGTTTCCACAGAACCACAAAGAGCCCATTCATCAGGTGGGCCAGGAGTGGGGCGTAGCTTGTCCCGTCCCATGAATGGACCACACAACGGACCCGCCACAAGGGAAATCATGTGTAATTCTAGAGCAAAGAGGTGAAGCTAAGAGAAGATTGGAGGGAGGAGACTTTCAAAGTGAACTTGCTATCTTCAGGCTAGCTCCTCTAAGATGAGCCATTTCTATAGGACCCTCTCTCTGATTGTCAAATCAAATCCATTTGTATTGTCACATTCTTCGTAAAGACAACAGGTGTAGACTAACAGTGAAATGAAGCCCAACAATGCAGAGAGAAAATTTTAAAAAATAAAAGAAAACATAAGGAATAAATACACAACGCGTAGCAATAGATTTTTTTGACAGGGGGTGCATGATCCCCCCCCCCCTTAAATTCCGACATTTTGTTAGGCTATTTGTTAGTCAACTTGTCTATAATTAGATACATGCAGCTTCTCTTCTGTCATTATATGTTGCCCCAGAAGACTAAATACACCCTCAACAGTATAATGTTATAGAATGATAGAATGAATGCTACAATCTGGTTGACTTCGGTAAAGTTCTCCGTAAATCTCTGCTTCTTTTGCAGAGCGAAGACGTTTAGGGACCGGGGACAAAATGCACATTTCCAAATAACATCCATTTGTAAGGAAATAGAAAGCTGTGAAAGCAACCCGATAAGATTCCAGTTCAGCTTGGATGAATAGTATAATTTTATGCATTTAAAATACTATCCGTTTTTATGATGCTGATAAAGATAGCATTTACATTCTCTCAAGATGCTGTTCCAGAGTCAAAATGTACATTTGTCGTATCATTTTACTGCAAGAAATGCTTCATTCTGCAGGAGTTAATATTAAGGCTATGTGAGAGGTTATAGACCTACAGTCAGTGTCCAGATTTCAGTTTCAATGTAACCCATCTAAACAGTAGGCTACAGTTCTCTTAACGTGCCATATGCCTATTTGAAGTCCCCCTCTTGTGACTGTCAAATTTGTATAGCGTTGCACAATCCTCACATACTTTATAACATAGGCACTCCGATCATCCTCTTTTTCCACTTCAGCAAATCTTTCCCAGACATTACTTTTCTATCTGGCCCTCCCTTCTCTTCATTTTCAAGTCTCCACTTCGCAGCTTTTCTCTTATTGAATTATTCTCAAGAGATTGTCATTTTTGCCTCTGTGGATCGATGTTAACTTTTTCTGCCCGTTCCCAAAAGCGTTTGGCGTGTAGGCTATTCGGCGAGTGAAAAGTTGGGCCCTAAAGCTTAAGACACTAATGCCAGATAGCCAAAAAATGATTAAAGAAAAAAACTCAATATAGCCTATAGATATACACTGTGTGTACAAAACATTAATATTGAGTTGTACCTCCTTTAGCCCTCAGAACAGACTCAATTCGTCGGGGCATGGATTCTACAAGGTGTCGAAAGCTTTCCACAGGGATGCTGGCCCATGTTGACTCCAATGCTTCCCACAGTTGTGTCAAATTGGCTGGATGTCCTTTGGGTGGTGGACCATTCCTGATACACACGGGAAACTGTTGAGCATAAAAGGAAAAAAAACTGCAGCATTGCAGTTCACTCAGCGTAAATTGCACAAGAATTATACATTATGGATTTATTCATGTATTGCCCTTCATCCACGCAATATTTTGCGGATATAAGTGCGGAGTCTGCGGGTTATGAGTCAACCCATACATCACTAATACACGGGGTGACAGAATTGGTCAAGAGGCCGTAAAACATCTGCTATCCACTGCAGCACCATCTTTCAGATTGCGCCTTTCTCCTGCTGCTGGGCATAAGGGCTTAAAAGACTATACGGTAATATGTCCAGCATCATCCACACGATTTCTCTAGCATACACCATCTTTCCCTCAGTCTCTTCCTCTCTCACAGGGCTGTTACCACTGCAGCAGAGTGGTGAGCGAGCCCTGCACCCCCCCCCCCCCAGTCTTCCCTCTCACCTGTCCTGCTCAGAGCTCATATCTCTCCCATATGCAGCTGTCAGCAGGTCAGGCGGGAGGTAAACAGGGGCCTGGCACAACAAAGACAACCCCTCCCACTCCACAACCACAAGGGCCAGTGACATTGCCTGCCTCCCTCCTATACACTAGTGAAGGTAGGAACAATGCAGCCACATAGCAGCTGGCTCACATGGTTCTCCCATGAAGCCCTCTCCATGCTCTGGACTCCATGCTCTGGACTCCATGCTCTGGACTCCATGCTCTGGACTCCATGCTCTGGACTCCATGCTCTGGACTCCATGCTCTGGACTCCATGCTCTGGACTCCATGCTCTGGACTCCATGCTCTGGACTCCATGCTCTGGACTCCATGCTCTGGACTCCATGCTCTGGACTCCATGCTCTGGACTCCATGCTCTGGACTCCATGCTCTGGACTCCATGCTCTGGACTCCATGCTCTGGACTCCATGCTCTGGACTCCATGCTCTGGACTCCATGCTCTGGACTCCCACACAAGCAGCTGTGGTGCCTGGGCCCAGACAGGAGATCACTTTGTGTAGTAATGACCTGGGCATCGAACACTGCTAACCTGCTGTGACGCCCCATATCTGCCTGTGACACCTAAAACGTGCGGAGCCACAGCCATAAAATACTGGGACACTTGATTGGCTCTTTAACTAATGGGAAGCGGAATGTCATAAATTACAAGGTAGATCATCAAGCATGGGAAAGACTACAACTTCCAAAATGAGTTTTTCGGATAAACTACATCGCTCTGCCCTCTAAAGGGTAGGTGACCAAGCCTCCAATTGCAAAGGTGTCCCTATCACTCCTGCCTTGATGTGTACCTACCCACCCTAATATCCCCGGCCCACCGGCATCTGTGCTGTGCAATGTGCCCGTCACCAAATGTCAAAGGACACAGGCCCTGCGTCATCGTGCGTAGGTAATAAATAACAGAAGGCCATTGGCCACGGGGACAGTAAATGTACCACTGTGGGGTTTAAATTTAGATGCAGTGTGGAGTGGTTCCATATCGCGTGCGGGACAGCCAAGACTGGATGGCTTCACAGCATTGTCAGCTGTCAGCAAGACTCTCTCCCCAGTGCAGATAAGACCTTACCACAGCTTGACCAACTGACAGTCAGACCAACGGACAGACAGGAAGGTAGATAGACAGACAGGTTAGGTAAACAGGTGGGCTGGATATTTTTGTTTCTAGAATTCCACTCAAATAAGCCTATAGACAATGTGAGGAATATGAAAATAAATCCCACTTTTGTCTAGTTTATGCTTATCTCTAGTGTCAGATCGGATTTGGTTCTGGGTTCCGAGATTGAGAAAATATTGTGCATCAACAACATCACACCAAACCTTGAAATCAAAACGTAGTCAAATAACCAGCAGTCTGGACAGTCAAAGACAATGTTCCAATATGTGTGGTTGCAGTTTCCTAGCAGGACCCTGATGATCTGGTAAACAGCTCTGAAGAGCACCAGCAAGGTGACCGGAGATAGGGAAGGGCGATCCTCTAAATTGCTTTATTGCAAAGTTATTTAAAATGTTCTCCCAGTGTGACCCTGCGTCCAGACAGAACAGAAGCTCTGAGTTATGAGTGGGCTGACCTGATGACGAAGCACAGTCACTTCCTGACGGTATGGTCAATAAACATGCAGGGTCGAATATATGCTCCTGCAGACACCAGCATTTTTCTCACGCTTCACTGTCACTGCATAACACCCATAACATAAACCTGTCTCCTCTCCATCACGGAGACTGGGCGGATGTATGGGCTTACAAAACGGGGAATTTTGGGAACAGCTTTACTGCAATCTTTTTTTCTGTTACTTCCAACGAGACTGAGGCACTAAATAAACCAGAGTCGATATATGGGCACAGTTTCCGTATCAGATGTTCTTGTAATCAAAATAAACAACAAGTCAGCATACTGTACAGCTTGTAAACAAGACACGCTGAGACAAAGGGCAGTGTTTATGTTGCAGATAGAAAGAAAATACGAAAACAAGCAAATATTAATGTTGACATCTGACATCGCGCACCAAAGGTTCAGCTTAACTAACGTTACAGAAGTACTAGCTAACATTTCAGTTTATTTTCTATTTCTTGTTGTAGTTGGCTGGCTAAATAATATATATATATATATATATATATATATATATATATATAAAACGGATTTTAAACATGCCGCTAAAAGCTAGGAAGGCTAGCTAGTTATCATGAATGGATACTCACAGCGTGTGGCCACAAACATTCACCATTAGTTTCCGGGACGGATTCCTGTATTTTGTTGTCTTGCATCTCGGACACCCTTGGTCGTCCATCTCTACAAAGCACAGAAAATAAATGTCAACAATGAACTAGCAAGTTATCAATCTTTCTTCACAGTTCACACAAGTGGTAAAATGTGTCACATTGAAATAGTCCCGATGGAACGTCGGTGGTAAGATCGGTTCCTAGTTAAATGTCCATCAAAGCGCACCGCACCAAGTGGACAAATGCGCAATAGTGATAAATATTGTTATTGTCAAATGTAAGATTATGAAAACAAGAACAAAAACACACACACTAACTTTTCAGCGTTCCACAATGCTTAGGCTTTTTTTAAAACTTAAATTATGCATATTCATTTGATATCCTGTTAGATAACCTATTTGGAAACATGAGACACTCCCTATAATAATCAACAAAAAACATTATTATTAATAATAATAGCCTTGCTGCATTATGATAATCAAATAGCCTATCAGTTAATTTCCATTAACCGAGATAACTGATAAGGAACTTTCATCAGTTTGCTTTTTTATATTAATCGAAGTTGGAGTTGAATGCCTAATGTAGGCTATAAAGAGTAGGCTACTGTACGCTATGGTCTAAGGCACTGCATCTTAGTGCAGGAGGCGTCACTACAGTCCCTGGTTCGAATCCAGGCTGTATCACACCCGGCCGTGATTGGGAGTCCCATAGAGCGCTGCACAATTGGCCCAGCGTCGTCCGGGTTTGGCCGGTGTAGGCAATCATTGTAAATAAGAATTAGTTCTTAACTGACTTACCTAGTTAAAGGTTAAATAAAAAATCGAAATAAATATTTAATCTCACCAAGTATTTATTTTACCTAAAAGTGGCAGTCCATTATCGCATAGCTCAGTTGGTACAATCAAAAAATAATATACCATAATGCAGACAATATGGATAGTCTTCCGCTCCCATATCAAAATCCCAAACACATTCACCTTGTACAGGTAAGCTTCTGAAATACTGTACGTCATGTTTGAGTGACAGCTGCAAACCAAACATTCGTCTCTGGGTCGAGGTCGCTCCTCCCTGGCGGAGCCCTTCGTAGCCAATCCGGTGGCTCTCCTGCAGACAGACCTCAATGCCTCCTTCTTGCTACAGTTCCCGCAGAGTAAAAGTCACGTTGGTACGAAAGGGGAGCGCTATCCACTTACAGCTGCTGCCAGATATTCGATCGCGTTCGAATGGCGAGGGGGTAACCTGATCGGCTGAAAGCTTGCCGGAACCAGGGAGGAGTGACTTACCAGGAAAGGCTTGAAAAATGTCTTCTTCTTCAGGAGAAGTCACAATTTCAAATGACATCCATAAAGAAACAGATAGGCGAGAGTGTATCAAGCTTCTGGCGCTGGACACCGCGGAGTTGTCTATGGAGCGCGCAACTTCGAACACTGATGCGGTCCATAGTGAACTTCTGGTGAGCGCGTCTTCTTCGCTGGCATTCTCCCCGGAGCAAGTGGCGTGCGTCTGCGAGGCTCTGCAGCAGGGAGGCAATGTGGACCGGCTGGCCAGGTTTTTATGGTCCTTACCACAAAGTGACCTGCTACGCGGCAACGAAAGCATCCTGAAAGCCCAAGCTCTTGTCGCTTTTCATCAGGCTCGGTACCAGGAGCTCTACAGTATTTTGGAGAACCACAGCTTCTGTCCGTCCAACCACTCCTCGCTGCAAGACCTATGGTACAAGGCACGGTACACTGAGGCAGAGAAAGCGCGTGGGAGACCCCTGGGTGCGGTGGATAAATATCGCCTGCGGAGAAAGTACCCACTCCCCCGGACTATCTGGGACGGGGAAGAGACAGTATACTGCTTCAAAGAGAGGTCCCGCAACGCGCTGAAGGATCTATACAAGCAGAATAGATACCCATCTCCAGCCGAGAAAAGAAACCTAGCTAAAATCACGGGACTCTCCTTGACGCAGGTCAGCAACTGGTTCAAAAACAGGAGACAGAGGGACAGAAACCCGTCGGAAGCACAATCAAAAAGGTGAGAAAGAATAAATAAATTATCAGTTGATTGCTTGATTTTACTCAAATGGCACAGTGTGAGTAATGGCACATTTAAATTGTAAATTCATTACTAGGAATAATTTTTGAGATGATTGCTGGCAAGGTCGAGCAGACTTGCCTTGTATCCTACACACACATGACTGTAGCATCTGGCTATTGCATGGTAATCGCCCATTGAGCTTGGTGTGTGAGTTGACAGCGTAAATAATTAACATTAGATAGAGTAATTTCGAAACAAAAAAGTGTGCCAAGTAGCATACATGCCGCTAATGTTTTGAAATATGAGGCTGTTGCCATCCAGATCGGGTTTCACTTGCGTGTTCAGGCGCTAAGAGCATGGATACCAGTCCAACATTAGCCTGCTCTATTCCGAATGTAACGTTTATAGTCTAAATGGTGTTATAATGGTGTTATAAATACTTTTTATTTTATAGATTTATCCTATAAGTATGAAATTATTAAATAATATCTTGACAGTGTGTGTGTGTGTGTGTGTGTGTGTGTTCAAAACCAACTGAATACCTCACCACATAAATCACTTTGGCTATTTACTTTTCCTTTCAAGCCGAGGGGAATCAGAAAACCTCCCTTCAGCGTTACGTTTGAAACCCCCCACCCCCAGGCAGGCAGATATATTCCTTTCTTTTTATGTTTTCTTCTCTGTGAACAAAGCTCGCTCGCACCTGGTGGAGGTGACTTCTTTCTCTCTCTCTCTCTCTCTCTCTCTCTCTCTCTCTCTCTTTCTCTCTCTCTCTCTCTCTCTCTCTCTCTCTCGCGCGCGCACACACACACACAACTACGCACACACTTCCCGGAAGATGATGTCATAAACAGCTTAAAGGCATTTTTGCTTGAAGGACGTTTTTTTGTGTTTGCAATCCACTTCATTCCAGAATATGGAGGCCAATAATTATATTGCCAACGACTGAAAATTATTGTCCTTTGAGTGACAAAATAAGAGATTATAAGACAGAGTTATTGAGTTCATTTATGGAGAAGATGAATGAACTACCGTTCGTCAATAACTGGCTTGCAGGCCTCAGGACGATGAAGAAGTTTCTCAGAATCAATGAGGCTCTTTATTTCAGAGAGCGTCTTTTTTTGTAGCGTGGGAAATGCAGCTGTTTCAGTCACTCACTCATGATGAAAAATACAATTGGAAATGGCATTGTTCGATTTCTTTAAAAAAAATCCTGACATTACAAAACTTAAAAAGTGAAGTTATGCAAACAAAACAATTAACAAGCCAATCACCACCAATTTACAAATAAACGTATTTGACCATTTGTGTTGTCACGCTGTGACCGCTGACATTTGTCACCCAGGAATTTATTGCACCAAATGGTAGGCCCACTGTTGGTCGTAATCTCGTATAAGCCTACTAGGTCCTGAAAGAGTATACATAAAGGAGGGCTATAATCCAATTTATTCTCCATGGGGTAAAACATTTGGTAGTCATGACACCTCTTTGAAGCCATGTTTGTGAGATATCCATGGATCACCTCTGTTGTTGTGCCCACAAATATCCTATAAAATTCTATACGTACTTTTGTGGTTGTACCACTATTTCAATAAGCTAAGACAGTTGCGGCATGGATTAAGTTGCATTGGAGTCTTATTATGCAAATAATTAGTTATTTACAATATGTTCAAATCAAAATCAAATCAAATGTTATTTGTCACATGCGTTGTAAACAACAGGTGTAGACTAACAGGGAAATGCTGACTTACAGCCTTTCCCAACAATGTAGAGAGAAAATTTTAAAAATAATAGGAAAATAAATACACAATGAGTAAGTTATATACACAGTGTGTCAGTACTGAGTCGATGTGCAGGGGTTCAGGTAATTGAGGTAGACATGTACATATAGGTAGGGGTAAAGTGACTAGGCTACAGGATAAATAATAAGCAGTAGCAGCAGCGTATGTGATGAGTCAAAAAAGTTAGTGAAAAAGGGGATCAATGCAGATAGTCAAGGTAGCTATTTGGTTAACTACACTGAACATAAATATAAGCACAACATGTAAAGTGTTGGTCCCATGTTTTATGAGCTAAAATAAAAGATCCCAGCTCTATTTATTTCTCTCAGATTCTGTGCACAAATTTGTTTACATCCCTGTTAGGGAGCATTTCTCCTTTGCCAAGATAATCCATCCACCTGCCAAGTGTGGCATATCAAGAAGCTGATTAAACAGCATGATCATTACACAGGTGCACCTTGTGCTGGGGACAATAAAAGGCCACTCTAAAATGTGCAGTTTTGTCACACAACAAAATGCTACAGATGTCTCAAGTTTCGAGAGAGCATGCAATGGGCATGCTGCCTGCAGGAATGTCCACCAGAGCTTTTGCCAGAGCATTTTATGATCATTTCTCTACCTAAGCCGCCTCCAACGTCGTTTTAGAGAATTTGTTGGTCTAACCGTCCTCACAATCGCAGACCACGTGTAACCACGCCAGAACAGGACCTCCACATTAGGTTTCTTCACCTGCGGGATCGTTACAGAGAGTGTTGGGGAGGAGTATTTCTGTGTATAACAAAGCCCTTTTGATTGGCTGGGCCTGGCTCCCCAATGGGTCGGCCTGGCTCCCAAGTGGGTGGGATTATGCCACCCATGGCTGCGCCCTAATGAATTTATTTCAATTGACTGATTTACTTATATGAATTGTAAAAATCTTTGAAAAACAGGTGGCTGGAGTCTTTCACCATTTTTAGGGTCTTCCTCTGACACTGCCTAGTATAGAGGTCCTGGATGGCAGGGAGCTGAGCCCCAGTGATGTACTGGGCCGTACGCACTACCCTAGGTAGCCTTCTGTTTACAGGAAATTATAGTTTATTCCTTAGTAGTGAGTGATGCAATATTTGATTAATTTATGCAATGTTTACCTCCCAACATACACAGACACAAGCACACACTACCACTGAGTGAGAAACACACACGCACACCCACTTTCTCAACATTCTCACAGGTCTGGCTATGATTATTTCGGTTTTAAAATCTGTCTGTCTCACTCATTCTGTCAGTAGTAAGACTCCAGCTCTGCGCTCACAAATGACAGCAACATACTGTAAGTCAAACTATTAGGACAACTTACTTCTCTGACCTCTATTCTGCCTCACACAATTATATCATTCAAGTCTACCAAAAGTGTAGACGAAGACATATTTCATTCAGACACTCCCTGAGTTGCTTTCTATCTCTCACTGTCTCTTCTCTCTGGCTTTTTCCCCACAGTGAATCTGATGGCAACCACAGCACAGAGGATGAGTCTAGTAAAGGGCAGGAGGAGCTCTCTCCACGGCCCCTCTCCAATTCATCTGACGGGACGATGACCCATGGCGCCCTCCCCCTGCAGACAGGGTCTCTGGACAGTGGGCTGGTCATTCAACAGATTGGGGACATCAAGATGCCCCCTGGATCCAGCAGTGGGGTGCTCTTCAACGGGAACCTAGTGACCAGTAACCCCTCCACTGTCTTCCATGACAGTGGCTCATCTTACCTCCAGGCCCCTAGCAACATCCTGTTCAACAGGCTCAACCTGGGTATCCAGCCCCTGGCCTTCAACCCCCTGCGGCCCTCTGGGGGGGTCTTGATGGGGGGCTCTGGTGTGGACATGCAGATGCAGGCAGGCCAGGAGAAGGGACTGGGCGGCTCCAGTGTGGACTACGCTTCCTACTCCGGCTGTGTGAACGGGGCAGAGGTGAAACTGGAGGGGGTTCACGGCATGGCAGCTCAAAATGGCGGCTCGTCCGTCCTCACGTTCAGCTCGTCTTCAGGGGCACTCCAGCTGGGCGGTTACAGTCAGGTCCATGTGCACAGCAGCATTTCTGACGGCAACGGGGCATCTCTGCTCAACAGCAATGTGGGCCTTCCTCCTCTGCAGCTCCCCTCTGGCTCCTCCTCCTCAGCACTCTCACAAGGTGGGTTGACTTTAACGGGTTGTCATTTCTGTGTCAGCTACATTGAAAACTGAAAATCCACATTGAAGTTTTGCCGATAACAGTTTCAGAGGTATTGGTGAGAAATAATGATTGTTTCTAGTATTTAAGGATTTCATGTCTTCTTCATTGCTAATGAAAGAGAAATGATTTGTACATTTACAAGAATATGGTGGTAGTTGACCCTAACCTTTCAAATATACCAAATATTGCAACCAAACCCCTTTCCTCTTCAGTAAAATGAATGAGTCCGGGGTTGAAATAGCAATGGGTGTAGTCATCAACTCTGTTATACGTTCAATATGTCTAAGCCGCCTTAGCATTTGGCATTCCTGACTTTGGGTCTGAGCCCAGAGGCTTGTTACTACATTGCAATGAGTTGGTGCTGGACACAAAGGCCAGACACACATACACACACACACAAACACACACACTCCATTATCTTGTGTGGCGATATATGGTAGTCCTGGAAAATTATAGAGATGAATAGAACACAGGTTCTGAAGTCATCATCAGTCATCATCACTGCACACTCCTGACCTCAGGGGGAGAGAGGAGGAGAATCTGTTTCAGACAATCACAGGGCTGAAAAACGTGCTAACGAGGAGAGGGTCATTACAGCACTTACTTTGACGAAAAGCAGAGACCTCATACCAGGACAACAGAAAAGTAAAATAGGAAGAAAAAAAACCTTTTTGTTGGTGCATAGCAGGTTTTTACATCAATACAACTCTCCTGGGTCCCACAGGGTCAGCTTCAAAAACCAGAAGGTGTGAGAGAGACACAGCAGAGATTTCAGATGGATTTCTGCTGTAAGTTAAGAACATACAGCAACAGTACAGTAAGAATGAAACCAGAGATTTGGAGGACTATGTTAGTCGAGTCGAGCAGGAGTGGGTTATAGTGTTTCAGAGAAAAGGGTACTGTTTGTAAGGAGTATTCGATGTATAATGACCTGTCATTTGATTATCCCAGGTATAATCCAAGTGAACAATGTAGCAGTCAGTTCTTCCAGTGAGGACTCCTACCACCACCAGCGCCATCAGGACAAGCTGGCCATGGCCTCCATGCACCCCAGCACGGTGCCCTACAGCATGGGCAACGCTGGACAGACCTCCATCAAGAAGGAGCCCCTGGATGGAGGTGGGGGTGGTGGGGTGTACTCTTACCACCATGGCCTTCACTTGGACCCAAGTGGGCAGCTCAGCTACTCCTCAGCTCCCCTAAACTCAGAGGAGGTCCCCTCCAGCCAGGGCCCCCCCCCCTCCTCTGACGTAACCACGGTCAGCTCCTCCAGTCCAGAGCCTGATGTCTACACCACCCTTACCATCAGCACCCCTCTGATGGCCCAAACAGACCCGAACGGCCACCACCTTCAGCCTGGGGAGTACCTCAGGGGCCTCAACCCACAGCCTGTCCCCTCCTCACACCTCCTTGGCCCTGGCATGAACAACAACTACATGTCTGTGTCGGAGAATAAGGTGGACGCTAGTGGCGATGGGGTGAATGAAATGGTGCGTGTCATGTGTGGGGAGATGGAGCCGGGGGAGGAGAAGGAGCTGGCCAAATTACAGACAGTGCAGATGGATGAGGACATGGCTGACCTTTAACCTGTTACCTGTGACCTTTCATAAGCACTCATATCTGCCCAAGCAGTGATGTGGTGAATCTTTTTACTTTTTTGTGTGGTTTTTTTACCATTTATTTCCTCTAAGTGTTAAATTATTTGCTAATGTTGTCTTCATTTTACCTTACAATGCACTCTATTCCGATACAAACCCCTTGGATTGGCACCATGAAGTCATCCTAATGAATTATTTTAAAAGCCCTGATCTATGCCTCACAGAAAGTCATAACTAGCTGTTATTTTCAAATGGCAGAAGTCCCTTGCATGCATTTGAACCACATTTTAAATGTGCATTTTTAAAATACAACACCTGCTACTTCCTGTTGAGTGGACTTGATCCGCATAAGCAGGTGTTGGAATGGCCCTGGTCATGTGACCAGGATGTTCCTCCAAACTAAATGCGTCATCTGGGTCAACCCAAAAAGGTCAGTTGGTAGGGGGAGGGGAGTGTCTCTATGAAAATGTACAAATGCTACAACATATAAAACCACATACGAATAACAGGACCATCACTGTGCACAGCAGTTGCTGATTTATGCAATTTAGTCCTCTTCAAATTCTCAGAAAGTCATTCAAGTCTACCATCCTCCATAGTACATTTATCATTTGTTACATATCATGTGGGCTGAGGATGATTCATCATGCTAATGGCATGTTTACTATTCGAGGGACTTAAGAAGAAGTGAATGTGCCTTTCTGCCCCGTAGAATGTCAGGCTGCACTGACCTCTCCTAATTTGCACTAGCATCAAAACACTATAACAGAAGACTTTAGCTTCAAAGAACCTACCTTTCCCTCTGGACTGATGAAACCATAGCAAATCTATACTGTGAAAACATATTTCAAGCTTCAACCATTATTGGAGACAGGGAGAGGTTATAAAGGGGTTGTGACACAGTCTGTATCTATTTGAACATAGCAAGACCACTATATGCTGTTTGTTAAGTTTGACAACAGTATGTCCCATCATTCATTTTGAAACGTCTCTTAAACGGTTTCTGTGAAAATATGCATCAGTTATATTTGTCTACAGAGTAAGATGCAAGCACATATGTATATTATTGACTGGTGGGCCTGTTTGTGTGTTTGTATGAGAAACTGGAAGGGGAGCATTGTGTTTGAGGGAGGAGGGAGGTTAACCACATGCAGTCCGAAATGTTTTATATGGAAGGGATTTCTATTGTGTCCCTTTGCATGACAAACTGAGTTAAGAATATTAGAATGTTCTGGTTACTAGTGCCTTTTACTTGTAATTGTTATTTTCTAAATACCATTGAATGTGTCTAACAAGTTCTCTACACTCTATGATTGATGTATAGGTGCAGAGTGAGACACATGCAAAACTTCCATGGTTTTCAGATAAAGCTATTCCACTTTGGGTCATTTCCTGGTTTTGTCAGATAGGCGCATACGCCAGACATCTCCTGTGATGTTGAGGTAGGGAGTGAGTGGGCCTCATACGTCAACAAATGTATGTGGTGCACTTCACAACAGAAGACTTGAACTCCACACAGACACACAACACAAAACCATAATACCCCATCTCAACCGCATGACCAGCAGATGTCATTTACACATAACAGTAAGACATTAAGACACAGATCCATGTACATTGAGTGGCCAGTACATTTTCCTTTGTCAGGTTCCATGACCTAAACCCCCACTCAGATTAGAGCTATGAACAGACTGCAAACGGACATAAAGATTACTTTACAGAACAACTTTGTCTACATGCTCTGATGTCATAATTATACCAAAAATGAGCTATATGCATATGGTAAAACAGATTGTTTTTTTATTTTAGCTTGAACTGTATGTTTGTAATCTGAAATGATGTGAATGTATTTTTCTAAATCTCCATACTGCATTAAAAGTTTATATTTATAAAAATATAAAACTGTTACTAGTTTTTGTCATGAAAAAAGTTTCCCTTTACCATGGCTAAATCATTTCTAGATGATGTCTTAATTAAACATGCGAGTTGGGTTTGTGTTTAATGTTATGTCTACAGTGGACCTAAATTCTCTAGACAGGAAGCATACGTCTTTTATATATTTAAAAGGCTTAAAAAGCCAAATTCTGTGAGGACGGGTGTATAACAGGCGTGCCCTGATCCAACAAGCCCAGAACTGCGCTCTGCAAACCTGCAGTGATCATTTGCACATGCCTGGCAAGCTGGTGTTCATTAGCCCTCCTTTCTCAACTCAGCCCCCGTAATTCAAATAAACAGCAATGAGATTTCCAGAGGTACTGCTCTTAGGGGTGGGGGGTCCACAGCTCCACACAGCCCTGTCCATGGGCCCTCTCCCTGGGCTAACCCAGAGCAAGCCGTCCCTGGCTCACTCAGCTGATCCACATGTGGAGGAATGAGTTTGAAGTGCCGTCACTCACAGGCACTGTGTGTCTGTACAGAGAAATCCTGAACTGCTCACATGGCTTTGGGGGATTTTTAATGATCTTCCACCCAATTCTGATTCACTACGCTAGCTCCCAAGTAAGACTAGGTAAGAGAAGGAGGGGAGAAGGGGCGGGGGAATGGATGCATGGATGGATAGGTAGATGGAGAATTTATATTGGTTTTGAGACTGGACTTCAGCTCTTATCCTCTTCGTAGATACTTTTCACGGATGACCCAAATAAACAGAAGGTGTTTGTCTCCGCTCACTCAATGGTGATGAGGCCAGGAGAGAGAGGGGGAGAGTGGGGGAGAAAATGAGAGGTAGAGGGAGGTAGCTGGTGTATGGTTACCTGTGCACTGGTGACTTCGTCGCCATGGGCATTGGATTAGCTGATTGTTAGGTATCAGGTGATGCCTCCTGTAATATTGAAGAGGGTGAAAACGGCTTTGTTGAAGCCCTGAACAATGTCCCATTGGCAAAGGGAGCCCATGTTCTCCTGGTCTCATGGGGGGTGGGCCCCAGAAAGCTTCAAATTTCACCTTTTTATTGTGTCTGTAGATTAGAAGGAAATGGACAGCACAGTCAGTCCTTTTAAAGGAAGATTAAACATTATTTTGAAGAACATCTGTTTGTAATATCACTATTTTATTTGTATTACAGTATAGCCTACAAGGCAACCTTGATAGATGGATGTATTGCATATATTTTTTAATGTTTAAAAAAAAAAAGTAACCACTAGATATGTCACTTTTAAAATAACACACGTATTTATATGAGATGCATCCAGCGGCTATCGTTCACCATGAAATACACTCCAGTCCAACCACATAGTAATGTTACCAAAAAGTGGAACAAGTAAGATAATTTTGTCCGCAATTTAAAACGTGCACTGTAAAACATGCGCGGACGAGCAGTAAAAGAAGGGAACCCCCCAGAACCGAGGCCTTATTAAAAACGGTGACCTTTGATCTTTTGGATGGTTTCAAAGCTGACATTTAATGCGGCGCAGCAGACTGCAAGCCATATGTAACATGACCTGGGGAGCGCGGTACTCCGCTGCTCCACGTCCCACTAATGAGAGGCCAGGGGTCGCTGGGTGCTGCGCCGCTCCAAAAGACCCACCACCAATACTTCACCCACGGAGATGCATTTGTGGGGTTTCGAAAGAGAAAGGCAAATACATTACAACTAAAGTTAGCAAATATAAGTACAATTATAAATTGTTGTTGAAAATGGGCCCTCTATGGCGTTTACGATGTGAGATGTGTGTGTGCCTAAAATCCATTGGGAACGACTGAGGTTAGCTTAATAGGCCTAGTTGGTTTCACCATCAAAACCACAACGCAATATTTGACTGCGACTTTAGATAATTGAGTTGTTATCAGGCGTGAGAAAATATCTGCACATGTTCAGTCCATCACCCACAACGAAAAGTAAAAGGAAACGTGTGACCTAGGGGCAATTTAATGGTCGGTGCTGCACTATAACGGCAACGTCTAACATATGCGTAAAAACGGTCCAAACGTGCACTACACATGTCCGTGTGTTTCCATCCATCTCTATCTATTTCACCCCCCCCCCCCCCTTCACACACATAAGCACACGCGCACCGGCGCGCGCACTCATGTTGGGGTGTTGTTCTCCACTGAAATGGGATATGTTGAGAGAGAGGCAACAGCTGGGAGGCCGCATCATCGCCACACCACACTGGTGAAATTGTATTTCCCGTAGAAACACACCACTCTGTAACAGGAGTGACGCAGATAAGACTCATATGACTATTGAGGAGTTTGACTTTGTCTGAAAGCAATTAATATTTCCAAATATCCAAATATCACCTGTTTACTACAGATGTTTTATTAGTTGTGTTAACAACACTCATAGGCATTTAAAGATAATGGTCAACTTAATTTAGCACATAAAAACATGAACACTGAACATACTCTCCAAGTAGCCTAATTAATTGGGGGGTCCGTTTTACGCATCAAATCTCCATCTGTGCATAACGTCATGGGGTTGTTGTTTATAAACTGGCGCCCCCTTCCTACCAGTAACCTACACATTGTCTGAAACCAATGGTCAAGTGGTTTAGAAAACGAGGACAACACATTTCAAAACATTGTGTTTATTTTATTACAACTTCATGCATAACGTCTTGTACGGCCTTAGTCGAATTATCGTTTAACAACATCAGGACCAAAGCTTGTTTACTGACCTGTTTTTTGTAACCTATGAGGTGGCCTTGCGAGGAAAGTGAGCCGTAATGATTTTGATGGGAGGTGACCGCGGTGCTCTTATACAAGGCCTAATTTTCTAACATGACAGGAAACTCCGTTAAGCTGATAATTGCGGCTCCAATTTCATTTAACTCACTCATGTCAACAGTTGTGTTTTGAGAAAGCAACCAATTCGGAGTATTGCACTTAAAGTGATGAATAGGCGTGTATGTTTTACAACAAAAATGTAGGTCTGGGCAGGGCCTATAGGCCAATTCAAACTAATAAAAAATAAAGTCATTTTGTGGTAATTAATAATCACATATACTTCGTCTCAAGTGAGTTAGTTAAATTATCAAAAGATTCTGCAAAAAATGCAAACAAATGTATTTACACAGACACAACAACATTAGGGTTATAAAAATTCAGGCATCTAAACCAGACTTGATGTTGCCTAAGGGCACATATTTTTGTTTAAGAATGTTTGCTGCATACTTTGCATAGTTTGAAGATATATAGGCCTATGCAACGATTATGTTTAGCAGCAATGAATTATTAGCCTTGCGCTATGTCGCGAATTATTTTTGATTTATCCAAGTAGGCTAGATATATCAAGGAAAGCCATGGACTACATTCCAAATGTTTCAGCCAATTTGAACAGCATCAGCATTGTTCCAGTCAACAGCTGAAATAGCAGTTTTGATTAAGAGAAAACCATCTGCTTGCTCGCGTGAACCCGGCCTTGCTGGACTTTCCTAATTTTACAATCTTCTTTTTATAAAGAAAAAAGCTTCACTCACAAAACGCCACATATAGACGGTTTGATATGAGATATGGTGACGTTTTTATGAAGTGCTTTCTCGGTATGTACTTGTGGCTTGTTTTCTTTCTCCTTCTCATTTTCCATCCACCGACGTTGTGTGCAGTAGCAGAGACGTCGCCAATCGTCATCGTTGCCCGGGGGCAGTGGAGGAGAGTCCACATCTTGAAATAATTACGACCTGAACTAAGATTGGGCACGTCCCCCTGGCTTCTCGGGTTAAAGGAGGAGGCGCGGCGCAATGTGGTAGAGATATTAGAGAAACCTGAGAGCGGCCCGTAAGACAGCTCATTTGCTGGAGCGCTGGGGTTTAGAGAACTGAGTGGACCGAACCCCATAGGCCTAGGCCTAATGTCGAGGACCGACAGGCCGACCGCACAATATGCACTTTTTATTCACTGAATGATGGGCCTTCGTTTTCGATAACCTACCCCAACTTCATTCATAACTTCTTGTACGGTCTAATTTGCATGACAGAATGCACATCTACCAGCCAACTTTAGGCTACTTGGGATCCTCGTTTGATGTTGTTTCCCTTTATAATCAATACAACTGGGAATAGGTCGAGCAAGTATACATTATTGGCCAAAAATTCATCAAGAGGCAGTTATGTTGAGATCATAATGATCTCAGAAAAGCGTTGTGTCTTAAACTTCATTTATTGCATTCCCTCGTTCATTTGCTTTTATGATGGAAGGTCCATTTACAAAAGTGCACCTAAATCAATATTATAATATTTATGGTATAGGCCATTATTTCCAGACAGATTAAGCTGGATATTCTAGATCCACCTCTCGTCCAAGCACGAGGTTTGTTTTTACACCTGTCTAAAACCACAGAAATGTATTAAACCAACGCTAGATTAAACCCGTATAACTGGTAGGTCTAGTGGTGTGTAGAATACCAAATATGTTAACAGTAAATGAGATAGGCCTATATTTCATATGTAAAATCACATATTGGTTAAATATGTTGGCCTAACGGACAGAATAAATAATATTGAAATAATATTGGCTGCCCTAGAAATGCTCCTTTCCGGTGTCTACTTCTCAACGTGTTGCCCGAGAGTCAAGTTGCAAATCCTGGGAAAGATAAAGAAATTTGATCTATCCTTCAAAACAACGACTCAACGACCAAGAGCCCGTGACTCACAGACCTCATTTACTAATGGATAGGTTTTATGTTTCACGCCACAACATTGAGGACATCAGTGGAGAGACGATTTATCTCCAGGGAAATAACCTTGGATAGGCCGGAATAAAAATGTACAACATCTCGTAGAAATATAAAGATTTCACACCATAATAAATGAACAATTAACGCAGTACTAGTAGTAGCCTAAAATGTACGGATGCAAATTGAAACGAAACACAATTTAAAAAAACAGATATGGCAGAACATCAAAATGATTACATGTAAGACTAATGGTTTAGAAAAACTAAACAAAAAAACATAATAATTATAATAATAATAATAATAATAATATCAATGGAAATGTCCATGGATGTGCTAACACATCAGGTCGGGTGCACATGTGTAAAGAGGAGTCACACCAATCAAATATAATGCAATACGTTATTACTTATGCACAAAGTGAATATCAAAACTGTTAGTTAATTAGGGCTATTATTTGTACATCAAGTTAGAGGAAATATATTCCATCGGTTTCCAGGTTCTAAACCCCGACACGATGCTTTTTGTGAATCTCAGTTGTAAGCGCAGTGAAATAGCCTACATTTGATGCATGTTTAACGTATTAGCCGACTTTTCTACAATATAAGGCCTAGGCATATATATTTCAGCAATATATCATCTTGCAATATTGACATACAGAAGCCTTACAAACAACTATCCTAAGTTATTTTTGGAATAAGATGTTCATTCCCACTATCAATACCTGCACGTTTCATAACGTTTCTTTCCTGTCTAAAAGACCCAACCTTTTTGGCAGGCACTCATACATAATGACGTACAACTATCATAGGAAGTTATTAAATTATATCACCTCATAAAATAAACGACTTGATAATTAATAGACTATGAAAAATAGGAGATAAATACACAATATGCCTGCTATTAGCGCCATGGCAAGATGTGGGTCGGACAATAATTAATAATGCATGGTGATGCAATAAATTACTTCAGCTATATTCATTGATCTCTCATACTTCACTTCAAGCCTTGTCTGAAACTTTCCAAAAACATGGGACGTTCTGAATGGAGAGAATGATAAAAATGCTCTTTAAGAAGTCTGTAATAATTGATTATTCAGGTACCTCTGCTCCCTCAGCTAAAGCTGGAGAAGAGTATGGGGTGGGGGGCTCCAATTTCACCCCCTGACGTACTCCCTCCAGGGAGGAAACGGAGCTGCAAACCCAGTTCTGCTCGGCTGCCAGGGTATAGGGCAGTGGGAGAGCCAATCAACGAATCGCGCTGCGCTCTCTTTAAGCCTGACATATCTCCAACAGGAACAAATTGTCCCAACAATCAACATCCGAATCTCCCGTGCGCATCAGGGGTGGAGTGGATATTGTGCGGACGCCGGATTGTACTGGGTTGTGGAACACAATAACAAACCAGTGAAGAATATATAGACAGAAAAACAGCATCCTTCTGGATATCGGCGTTGGGCTGGGGAGTGAGACCGACATCATGTCAATACTACCTTCGTTTGGGTTTACCCAGGAGCAAGTCGCCTGCGTCTGCGAGGTCCTGCAACAAGGAGGTAACCTGGAGAGGCTCGGTCGTTTTCTCTGGTCTCTCCCAGCTTGTGACCACCTCCACAAGAATGAAAGTGTATTGAAAGCAAAGGCGGTGGTCGCCTTCCACCGAGGGAACTTCAGAGAGCTCTATAAGATCCTGGAGAGCCACCAGTTTTCCCCGCACAACCATCCCAAGCTGCAGCAGCTGTGGCTGAAAGCGCATTACGTGGAAGGGGAGAAATTGCGCGGCAGACCGCTTGGAGCAGTGGGGAAGTACAGGGTACGAAGGAAATTCCCTCTGCCCCGCACGATCTGGGACGGCGAGGAGACCAGCTATTGCTTTAAGGAGAAGTCGAGGGGTGTTCTTAGAGAGTGGTACACGCATAACCCCTATCCCTCTCCGCGAGAGAAAAGGGAGCTGGCCGAGGCCACGGGACTGACCACTACGCAGGTCAGCAACTGGTTCAAAAACCGACGCCAGAGAGACAGAGCCGCAGAAGCTAAAGAAAGGTATGTTTTGACCAAAAACGTACAATAAAATGTTGTCATAGTAGGATTTTTAGTAGGATAGAATAAACTAAACACAATCACATGCGTAATTTACCAGAGTTGGGATTTAGTTGAAAAAATTCCGAACACATTTATTTTAAGTGACATGCCCTTATGCTGATTTTTAGAAGGCTCAACAAATATTTGAATATATTTATACTGAAGGTTTTATCCATTTTAAATTACAATTTATCATCTGTAAATACAATTTCAAACATTTAGTGTGAAACCCCAAAACAAAAACCTATGGCCTATATGCATTTGAAATGGAACCAATTACAGACTATAGACTGTATCCTTATAATTTCGATAGTGTTCCAAATGTTTCTGGCATCAGAATAAGTTATAGTTGTTTACAGGTCACGGGTTTCAGTGGTCAAGATATGGAATCAGTAATGATACAAGATATTATTCTAATGCCGAATTAAAGTATTGCGTTTGACCAAAAATGTCAATTTTGCAATTGAAATGTCAAAATAATAAAAACGCATTGAATATATTTTAAATTGCATTATCTTAAAGTTTACACCAATTTTGGATTGACTTGTTCTTGGCTTATTAATGTCTAAACCTGGGTCCAAAATAGTTTATTCACAACCAAAAATCACCAGCACAAAATCATGCAACCAAACCAATGATTGCAGTACTCAACTTTTGCATAGTTCAAATAGTTACAAAACAATTCGAGTGTTATGAATTGGTTGGGCTATATGTTGACTTGTTTCTTTTTGTGTGAAAAGCTTTATAGTCCTCAGTGGTATGATAGTATAAACGTTTATATATATATATTTTTATATCTTCCCTTCTCAGAGAAAACAGCGAAAACAACAACTCCGGCAACAACAAACAGAACCAGCTGTCTCCCCTCGACGGCGGCAAGTCGCTCATGTCCAGCTCGGAAGATGAGTTCTCTCCACCACAAAGCCCTGATCAGAACTCTGTGCTTTTGCTCCAGGGAAATATGAGTCACCCCGGCGTCTCCTCTTACCCTATGACGGGTCTCGGTGGCGCACAGCCGGTGCATGGAATGCACGGACACCCGCACCAACTCCAAGACTCGTTGTTGGGACCTCTAACATCTAGCCTTGTGGATCTAGGCTCCTAAAGGCAAACTGATATTATCTTTGAAAAGACTGATAACTCTACCAGCTTGAATACATATATGAAATTACACTATGGTACCTTAAAACTAGACTGACCTCTGTCTGTCGTTACATTTGGTTAGAACTATAACGCAATTATTTTATGCGCTTATCCTGACTCAGGAGGTACCCTCCTTCCCGTGAAAATACAATCAAACCCCCTTTTATGAACTCTTAAGTCAACGAGACACTTAAACTTACCCTTTTGCTTAATTTATGATATTTTTTTGTTCAGATTAAATTTATAGCAACTTCCTGCTATGGAAACTAAGAAGCGACGTTTTCATTAAAATCCTAATTAGTTTCCAATAAAACAAAAAGAGACGTCAATTTTGTTTCATGTGTATTATTTGTATGTCCACTCAATACAGTAAATAGCATTATATCATAGCCTATATTCATCCCTTAAAGATATGTAGGGCATGCAGAAAAAATACGGGCTATAATAAACCAAACATTTTGGTGAGGTTTTCTTCATTGGTATAGCATTGCGTCGTCTACATTTTACGCACGTCCATGGTAGCAAACAATACAAAATATCTGTTCGACTTTTGTGCAGGGTGTATACGAAAATCACATTTTCTTTCTTAGGCCTCTATGTCACTATTTGGATGAATAGAAACCACGGTCACAGTTCTCTGTATAACTCTCCAGACAAAATTTACATATTTCATCTTTCGTTGAAATTGTTGCTTTAATTTTCACCCAACATAGGATTTCAGATATGACCTGCTTTTTTTCCAGATATGTCAAAACATGATACATTCAGAATAACAACAAAACATCCGGATTGGGGACTGTAAAATGTGGGCCCCAAAATGTTTTAATTCGATAGAAAAGGGCCATGAGGTATGTTTTGTCGATGACATTTATAGCCATATTTTGCCCAAGGCGCCCGTGCTCCATGAGCGCTGCGGATCATTACGTCTGTGTTGCCATGTTTACTTTGCTCTCTCCAAGTGTTTGTTCTGTAGGTTCTGGGCCACGGAAAAGCAACACCATCTGCGGAAGGCGCGCTCACGCTGTGATTTTACATTAATCTGTAGCCTACTACGAAGAACAAATAAGCCTAGAAATTGATTTATGTGTTTTAAATACTCCCTCCTTCATCCTTGTTCGACATCAAGCACAACTTTTAGAATTACAATACAATTATTATTGAACCATCTTAACACTCATGGGCTCCCGAGTGGCGCAGCGGTCTAAGGTACTGCATCTCAGTGCTAGAGGTGTCACTGCAGACCCTGGTTTGATCCCGGGCTGTATCACAACCGGCCGTGATCGGGAGTCCCATAAGGTGGCACACAATTGTCCCAGCGTCGTCCAGGTTAGGGGAGGCCGGGGTAGGCCGTCATTGTAAATAAGAATTTGTTCTTAACTGACTCGCCTATTTAAATAAAGGTTACATAGGCTAAATATCCTAGAATAATGATGGAAATTGAAAGCTCAATGACAAAACCACCATCACTAATAACAACAGTAGCCTAATCTGCAGTTTATTGTTATTAGCATATTACTAGAATTGTCTTATAATAATACTAATAATTTACTAATAATAATACTACTATAATAATATGAATGATCATTGTTGCAATCATTGTCATTTGAATATATCAAATAGACAAATGTAAGGCTGATTTGTATAGAGCATTAGAGTCTACAGCCGCAATAGGCTGTAAAGCAATCCTCAATAGACAATAACGTCTATAGCCTACTGCATGGGCCAAATATCTGAGTCATATTTTGCAAAATGTCTCACTTGCACTCCAAAATAGTTTCTGGTAACAGAGGACAACTCCTCTGCCCCCCCAACCCCTACCCCTTCGGCTCATGTCAGGGTAAATTGTTTTGAACAGAGTGCACCGAGGATTTCCTGGGCCTAATCTGAACCAGTTGCTGCTAGCATTAGAGCCTGATTACCAAGATTGCAGGGCTATGCCCAGCTATAGCACGAGGAACCCTGGCCTGGGGCAGACTGCATCCCAGAGGTGGTTGTCATTTGGGACTGTTTCTTAACATATCATAACTACCACAATGACTACCATTTACAGCCACGCATTTCATATCTTGAAGTGATGCAGTTGTTACATTTTTAATAGTTTTCCAATATTATGTTATACTAGCCCTACAGCTACCAATACTACTAAAACGTTTTTTAAACTTTAAATCTAATAAGGAGGAACATTTTGACCTTATTTGAACTCTAAACAGGAACCTGTTATATTATCAACCCCACTGTACTTGATTCACAGGAGACATATAAACAAGACTGTCTCAATAAAGTGCCAGGGACTCAAATGTAGGTTAGGAATATTCTGCACTCTGACTCCCACTCACAAGCAATGTACAGAACACCTTTGATTTGACAAAATAGACACTTTAGACCAAATATGTGACTGCAGGCAGATAAAAAATCTGATTGGCTAACAGTCAATAACAAATGTGCCAGTTAATCTAGGGACAATTTGTCTGGTAAAGGATGAACACACGGGAGATTACTATGTGCCATACAGGAATTAAGCTATCAATGTTACCTCTGTAGGGTGTGTAAATAGAATATGAATTCAATCCCTTGCGGAACTCCAACAAGGCTTTTAATCACACCTGAATCCTGCACTTCGGATCCCAACCGAACACTGTGCGTTCACACTGGACAATTAACATGGATATACACATAAACTGTGACTCTACTGTATCTGGCACACAGATACATTAGAGTATCTGTGTGCTCCTTCACTAGAGCTGGATGTCATGTGCCATCAGGTCCACTGTGTTTTTCATGGATATGACTTGCAGTGGCATTAAATCAATGGCAGGAAAGGCTTTGTCGGGTGTAAATAAACATGAAGAGAGTAAATTAAAGCCTGCTGTCTGTTCTAAAGCGTGGGAGAGGGCTCTGGTATGTCAATTTTGGTAAGCACTCAGATTGAGTAAAATGATCCATCTACAATGAGGACAAAAGCGAAAGGTAAGGAACTTGGTCTTGGGCTGGCTTTCTCAGGTCTAGTGCCTGCAGATAGCCTTAACCCCACATGGGAGCATTTTGTGAGACAGTCCCAGGTATCCATAACCACAGGCTGTATGAAGGGTGTGGGCGTGGGGAGGTGGAGGTAGAAGATTGGTGTTGATGGACAGAAGGATCTTATCAGGTCTGCCGCGGGGGGTGGGAGGGGGGTGGGGTAGCTCAGATGGTAGAGCATGGCGCTTGCAACAGACTTTTTTTTTTAATGAACGTACGCACTAACTAACTGTAAGTCGCTCTGGCTAAGAGGGTCTGCTAAATGACTAACATGTCAATCTAAATGTAAATATTGTGTGTGTGTGGTTCATAGAAAGTCTCCTCTCAGACAAGTGGTCAAGCAGGAAGCCTCTGGTACAACAGGAAGCTCCAAGTAGCGTTGGCGAAATAAATATTTCTCTCTATCTCCCACTATGCTGAGTGATGCATGACCCAGAGTTCAAAGACAAGGAGGAGCACAGACTCCTGATGATCCCAAGCTATTAGAGTGTAAGATGACGTGTATGTCAAATGAAGGGCATCATGTAGAAAAGACAGTGAATGGGAATTTTTATATCTACCGATATATAAGGTGATGGACAAGATGCGACTCGATTCTGATGCATTTGAAAGAGGCTTGTAAAGAGAAATATGCCTGAAGGCCCGGGCTCATGTAACCGACCCTTACAAAGACAAAGCTTGTCCTGGTTTCAGAAAATCAGATATCTGTATTTTGGGAGCTTAGCAGGAAAAGCGATATCTAGATGTATTTTCTAATATTGAATTTTGAACACAGGTGACTTCAGTCTGGGATGTTGGAACTGAATATATCCCCAGATTGTCAGCTCTTGTTATCCTTTGCCAATTCTAGTCTGAGCACACTTCTGTGATATGCCTCAGAATAGCTACACACACACACGCATACACATACATATACAAACACCACACATTATTCAAAACTAAACTAATGAAAACCATTCAACTAAAAAGCAAATAATATTATTCCACAATAGAAAATACTACCAAATATTACTATCCTTTGTGAACCCGTCCTAGAGATGGCTCATGCGGTGGTCCCAGGGGGCGTTGGGGCACAGGCAGACACAACAGGAGGAAGTGGTATGGGATATGGGATAATGAAATCTACCCCACTGTCCCATGGGCCATCACCTCACCTACCCTAGTGGTTCATAAACAACCCCCACCCCCTCCAGATCCCGGGGCTAAATGTAGTTTGTGTTTGTTTGGTGACATGAGAGTGACAGGTCCCAGAAATCGAGCTTCCATCCCGCTCCCCTCGCCTCTCATCCCCATACTCCAGTACAGGATGAAATACCCTTGTTCGGTTCTCCCAAAAAATATTTCAGGAAATGAAAGTTGTAACACGATCCTCTGTGTGCCAAACATCTCCCTGAGCAGGGACAAAAGGCACAGAGAAATCTGCTCAGGCTATTTTAGCCTGCAGATGATAGAGTGAGAGAGGGAGCAGGAGGGAGAGAGAGAGAAGGAGGTAGAGAGAGAGAGAGAGAGAGAGAGAGAGAGTGAGTGCAAAAACAGAGGAAAAGGTGGAGAGTGAGAGGAAGTGCAAGAGAGAGAAAGATTCAGAGAAAGTAGCAAATTAGGGGAGATAGGAGAGAAAATAATATGAAATGGAAGGGAAAGGATGAGGAGAGGGAACTCTTAGTAGGAACAAAACTAACAGCACTTTGGACACAGGACCCCTATGACACAGATATGCGTGCACTAAGGAAAATAAACATCCCATTCCTGCCCTATCCTATATTTCCAGCAAGCCTCTCTTGTGGGAATGCCTCTGTGGGTCGTCATTCATAGAAGGATCGCTGGTTATGCTCAAGTTACAGTTTTTTTCTATTGCTTTGGTCTCACTTTCACAAGTATGTGGTACATTTTCACAATGCTTGGTACAAAACCCAAACCAAATCATCAAAAAGGCAGTTGTTTCAAAACTCCAAGCACAACAAATGTACAACAAACAATCATAAAGACTCATTTTCGTCAAACATAATCAGTGTTTCATCAAGAAATGCATGTTTCATATTGCAGTACTTGTTCATATAAAGTGATTGCGTTTTAAAATGCAATGCTCAGATTACTTTTGATATGATTGTCTTCTCATTTGTCAAAATGCGTTTTAATATTACTTAATCAGACTGCTCTTAATTAATAATAAGTTAACCGTTTGGTAAATCTAAATATTTTTAAATGGTTTATCTTCTACAGATGTTGAGAACTACATAATGAAAACGTATGTTTGTAAAGTATAATCATGTAAAGTATGATGTACAGAAAGTATTCACACCCCTTTACGTTTTGCACATTTTGTTGTGTTACAAATTGGAATTAAAATGTATTTAATTGTCTTTTTTTTGTTAACGATCTACACAAAATACTATGTAATGTCAAAGTGGAAGAAAAATTCTAACATTTGTAAAAAAAAAAAAAAAGAAAAAAAAAAAAGAAACTTCAGAGACTTGTACCAAAGCCACTCCTGCGTTGTCTTGGCTGTGTGCTTAGTGTCGTTGTCCTGTTTGGAAGGTGGTCTTGAGCAGGTTTTCATCAAGGATCTCGCTGTACTTAGCTCTGTTCATCTTTGCCTCAATCCTGACTAGTCTCCCAGTCCCTGCCGCTGAAAAACATCCCCATAGCACGATGCTGCCACCACCATGCTTCACCGTAGGGATGGTGCCAGGTTTCCTCCAGACGTGATGCTTGGCATTCAGGCCAAAGAGTTTAATCCTGGTTTCAAGAGACCAGAGAATCTTGGTTCTCATGGTCTGAGAGTCCTTTAGATGCCTTTTGGCAAACTCATAGCAGGCTATCATGTGCTTCCGTATGGCCATTCTACTATAAAGGCCTGATTGGTGGAGTATTGCAGTGATGGGTGTCCTTCTGGAAGGAAACAGGATGCTCCTGAGCTCAATTTCGAGTCTCATAGCAAAGGGTCTGAATACTTTTTATTTTTAATACACTTGCAAAAATGTCTATAAACCTGGTTTTCGCTTTGTCATTATGGGGTATTGTGTGTAGATTGATGAGGAAAATGTTTTATTTAATCTATTTTAGAATAAGGCTGTAAAGTAACAAAATGTGGGAAAAGTGAAAAGGTCTGAATACTTTCCGAATGCACTGAATATACAATACCCCATAATTAAAAGGTGAAAACATGTTTTTTGGAAATGTTTGCAAATTTATTGAAAATGAAATACAGAAAGTATTCACACCCCTGAGTCAATACTTGTGTTTTAGGTTATTGTCCCGCTGAAAGGTGAATTCATCTTCCAGTGTCTGGTGGAAAGCAGATTGAACCAGGCTTTCCTCTATGATTTTGCCTGTGCTCCATTACGTTTATTTTTTATCCTGAAAAACTCCCCATTCCATAACAATGACAATTACACCAATAACATGCTAGAGAGTAGTACTCATTATTTTACTGGATTTGCCCCAAAAAGTTAAGTCAATATATCTATCTATCTATCTATCTATCTATCTATCTATCTATCTATCTATCTATCTATCTATCTATCTATCTATCTATCTATCTATCTATCTACCTATCTACCTATCTACCTATCTATCTATCTATCTATCTATCTATCTATCTATCTATCTATCTATCTATCTATCTATCTATCTATCTATCTATCTATCTATCTATCTATCTATCTATATCTATTATATCTATTTTGTGCACAAATTTGTTTACATCCCTGTTAGTGAGCATTTCTCCTTTAACAAGATAATAATCCATCCACCTGAAAGGTGTGGCATATCAAGAAGCTTATTAAACAGCATGACCATTACACAGATGCACCTTGTGCTGGGGACAATAAAAGGCCACTGTAAAATGTGTAGTTTTGTCACACAACACAATGCCACAGATGTCTCAAGTTTTGAGGGAGCGTGCAATTGGAATAGTGACTGCAGGAATGTCTACCAGAACTTTTGCCAGAGCATTTAATATTAATTTCTCTACCAGAAGCCGACTCCAATGTCTTTTTAGAGAATTTGGCAGTACGTCCAACCTGCCTCACAACCGCAGAACAAGTGTATGGCGTTGTGGGTACGAGTGGTTTACTGCTGTCAACATTGTGAACACTGTGGCCCATGATGGCGGTGGCATGAGCTACGGACAACTAACCCAATTGCATTTAATCGATGGCAATTTGAATGCACAGAGATACAGTGACGAGATCCTGAGGCCCATTGTCGTGTCATTCATCCGCCGCCATCACCTCATGTTTCAGCATGATAATGCACATCCACATGTCGCAAAGGATCTGTACACAATTCCTGGGAGCTGGAAATGTCCCAGTTCTTCCATGGCTTGCATACTCACCAGATATGTCATCCATTGAGCATGTTTGGGATGCTAATGGGTTGGCATGTACGATAGCGTGTTCCAGTTCCCGCCAACATCCAGCAACTTCGCACAGCCATTGCAGAGGAGTGAGACAACATTCCACAGGCCACAATCAACAGCCTGATCAACTCTATTTGAAGGAGATGTGTCGCGCTGCATGAGGCAAATGGTGGTCACACCAGATACTGACTGGTTTTCTGATCCACGCACCTAATTTATATTCATTCTCAGTCATGCGAAATCTATAGATTAGGGCCTAACGAATTCATATTTTGAATTCCTTATTTGAACTATAACTCAGTAAAATCTTTGAAATTGTTGCATGTTGTGTATATATATTTTTTTGTATACTTTAGTGCCTTGTTGTAAACAGGATGCATGTTTTGGAATATTTTTAAACTGTACAGGCTTCCTACTTTCCACTCAATCATTTAGTTTAGTATTGTGGAGTAACTACGATGTTGCTCATCCATCCTCAGTTTTCTCCTATGACAGCCATTAAACTCTAATTGTTTTAAAGTCAACATCGGCCTCACGGTGAAATCCCTGAGGGAGTTCCTTTCTCTCCGCGGCAACTGAGTTAGGATGGACGCCTGTATCTTTGTAGTGACTGGGTGTATTGATACACATTCCAAAGTGACATTAATAACTTTACCATGCTCAAAAGGATATTCAATGCTTTTTTTATGTTTACCAATCTAACAATAGGTGTCCTTCATTGCAAGGCATTAGAAAACCTCCCTGGTCTTTGTGGTTGAATCTGTGTTTGAAATTCACTGCTCGACTGAGGGACCTTGGAGATAATTGAATGTGTGGGTTACAGAGATGAGGCAGTCCTTCAAAAATCATGTTAAATACTATTATTGCACACAGAGTCCATGCAACTTATTATGTGACATGTTAAACACATTTTTACTGCTGAACTTATTGAGGCTTGAATACTTTCTGACTCAAGACATTTCAGCTTTTAATTTTTTATTAATTTGAAAAATGTAACTCTACTATTATGATGATGACTTTTATGATTTTACTTCAAAAATCTGATATTGACAAGATCAGAGAAGTTCTCCATCTAACAAATTCATCCCCATTAAACATGTATCCTAAATGAAGTTGCGGGGGTATTTTTGATGAGGGGGTTTCAAACGGCTTTAGTAAAATTACAATGGCCAATACAGCACTGTAATACATGCCATTTACGTGGCAGACGCTTGTATCCAAAGTGACAACATCGAGTTCATACGTATTCGTATGTGACCCTAGTGGGAATTGAACCCACAACTCTGGTGCCATGCTCTTACTAACTGAGCCACGCAGGACCACTACAAAACATATGTACAAAACAATACTGTAAAATACAATACATGATTACAATACAGGCAGAAGGTGTATGATTGCTATCCCCATGAGCGTGCCACCCTCCTTCATGCCATGGGTGAAGCATGTGATGACATCAATACAGACCAATGTCAGGCTTGGATTCACCATGCCAAAAGACTTTTCCCAAGGTGCATGAACAATGAGGACATTTACAGCGATGCTCAAGACAGGATTGGTGCATCAAGGATTGTGAAAGATGTCTTCAATGATCACACATTTGATCACACATGGGATAAAAAATTATGGAAATTCGATTTTCAGTACATTTTGATGGGTAGTGCAAGTATATTGCCTAAACTTATATTGTGGATCAATGGTTGTGTGGTGAAAGATTTTTAGAATATAAGTTTAGAATATAAGACTTGCTGCGTTACCAGCGTTACCAGTGTTACCAGTGTTACCAGTGTTACCAGTTTGGAGTTTTGTACTAAGAGTTTTGAAAACTGTGTGTGTGTGTGTGTGTGTGTGTGTGTGTGTGTGTGTGTGTGTGTGTGTGTGTGTGTGTGTGTGTGTGTGTGTGTGTGTGAGAGCCCTCTCATTTACAAAGGAGAGAGAAATGTATCCATTCCCTTCTTACCTCTCACCACTCCCACCTCATCTATCCTCCTACTCTCCTTCAATCTGTGGCGATCTCTTCTCCACCCTTGTCTTCCCTCACAGATGCATCATGGACCTCTCAACCTGTATCAGAACATGACATCCTGATGAGCATCTTTAAAGCCAGACAACATTGCTTGATTGCTATTGACAGCATGCAACCTCAGGTAGAGGGATACATACACTATAGCAAACATTAAGAACACCTTCCTGATATTGAGTTGCCCTCCCCTCTTTTGCCCTCAGAACAGCCTCCATTGGTCGGAGCATGGACTCTACAAGGTGTCGAAAGCGTTCCACAGGGATGCTGGCCCATGTTGACTCCAATGCTTCCCACAGTTGTGTCAAGTTGGCTGGATGTCCTTTGGGTGATGCGCCATTCTTGATACACACAGGAAACTGTTGAGCGTGAAAAAAACAGCAGCATTTCAATTCTTAACAGAAACCGGTGTGTCTGGCACCTACTACCATACCCAGTTGAAAGGCTCTCACATTGTTTGTCTTGCCCATTCACCCTCTGAATGGCACACATACACGACCCATGTCTCAACTGTCTCAAGGCTTAAAAATCCTTCTTTAACCTGTCTCCTCCCCTTGATAGAAGTGAATATAACATCAATAAGTGATCATAGTTTTCACCTGGATTCACCTGGTCAGTCTACGTCCTGTTTTGTATACTCAGTTTATATGATAAGGCATGGCTAGGTATACGGTCAGGAGCATGATACGCTTCAGCAATGTGAGCAAAAGCCAGCCTCCTTGATATGGACCTAAAGGCAGAGGAATGAGAAGGGGTTAAAAATGTCCTGGTTGTTATGTCCCTGCAGAGCTGTGCATTCACTGCGTGGTGACAGTGGCCCTGGGTAATTACCGGGCTCTCTCTGGGTTACTTCCCCCCTTAGTGCCACAGCGTGTGGAATGCCAGCTAAGCTCTGTTATTAGGGACAGCGCTGCCACTGGACAGACAGGCCACTACTCTGGCCTCCACACCACCTACAGCACTTAGAGGGACTGAAGACCACCCGTATAGAGCATTGATTTATATGTCTACCGTTAGATGCAGATATTATGTGCTCAAAGGCCCAAAGGCAGCCAATGTCAATCCTTTGGGTATGCACTGTAGCATATCTGTGAACAGGCTTTGGCACAGTGGAGAACAGCAAAAAGGAAGTGCTGCCAAGCCTAAAATAATGAAAATATAATTGACCTAGTCAGGCCTAATCAGTTAAGAGAGAGTTGTCTACTGTATGTGTTTGACACTTACTAGAATGTCTAGCTATTATTTACTCATTTACAATAAGCAGTTCCAATGTGTAGCTGAGAGTAAAAAATTGAGAAGGCCTACATACACGTTCTGCAGACAGATACATTTATGACTTAATGACACTGCAAGTAACTAAGTGGTATTAATGAAACTTCATGCAAAAGCTGGTTACAACTGGCTGACAGAACTGGTGGTTAGCAGTAGCAGCTGTGTGTGATGGGAGTCACTTGTGCACAGGGGGGAATGTTCTGCTGATGAACCAGTAAGCACATTCTGCAGCGCTTAGGGGGCACCGCCACCGCCTCAAGGGTAAGAGAGAGTCACTCTCTCTTAAAGGTTTGGCAGGTTTATAACTCTGACCCAAGAGCAGTCGGAGAAAAGCTCAAGGTGCTGAACATAAACTTGGTGGCAGCTGCAGAAACTAGAGACCAAGGAGTTTAAATGTAGAACCCCAACTGGAGCACTTGCATTGCACTTACACATAGATATTCACACCCGCTATCATGTAATAGTGCACAGTGATATAGGCTAAACAGACAATCTGAATCTACTGCATGGTGTATTGTGCTTCTCGATAGTACACCACCATATTAATTGACAGAAGAGTACTATCATGCAGTGATGCATGACTTCATGCATCTGTACAATTGCATAAGTAAACAAACACACATGCTTTACCCAGACAAGCAGACGGTAAACCACACAGTAATCTACACAAAAGACAGAGACACACAGTAGCCGCGACTCTCGCCTTTAGGGTATGTACTTCTCCGGCCAGTCTGGTATTTATTGAAACAGTTCTATCTTTCAGCATCATGATTTGTGATGCTCGGTGTTATTACAAGATCTAATATCACGACATGATGATCGTACACGTCCCATGCCCTCAGTGAAGTAAATGGGTTGCAGCCAGGCTTGGTTATTTTGGCAAAGGATTTGCAAGCAAATACTAACCTTTGTGGTACATTTATTTATTTTTCCAAATATGGGGGCTAAAAATAACCCCAGCAAAAAGGTGAGTCTGTTCTTTTGCCTCATACTCACTACTTGATTTTAAAATCGAATTACAGGGCCCGTATTCATAAAGTGTCTCAGAGTTGGAGTGCTGATCTCTTGGTACATGAATAAGATTACATGAATAAGGGGGTACAGATGCTAGATCAGCACTCCTACTCCGAGAAGCTTTATGAATGCAGGCCCAGGAATACAGATCCCCCCCAAAAACATTTTACTTCACTGTTCAAATACTTTTGGAGGGCTCTGTAGGCTTATATGGAACATGCCCAACAGAAATCTGTGATTTACCCATGTTGAGTGCTTGTCACTAATAGTTACGGGACAAAAATATAATGATTTGTATGTCAGTGAACGTGACCTAAGTCTTTAGTGTTTAATAGAGTACAGATTGTTTCAAGCTGTTTGATGTTGGGGAACTCTAATCCCCGAGGGCCACAGAGTCTGCTGGTTTTGCTTATTTCCTTCAAATCAGTGAATGACTTAGACCTGGTAAACCATCTGTGTGCGCTTTTTCAACAATCAGTGACATGAATAGATCAATAAAGTGCAAGGGAGAAGAGAGAACCAGCAGACACTGTAGCCTTCAAGTGCGATTGGAGTTGCCCATCCCTGATTTACATACGTATCACATTTATATAACACTGGTCTTTTTCCGCCACCATGTGGCAATGTTGAATTACTGCATGTTGTTACTGTACAATGTGAGATAATATGTACTGTACTGCTGACATTCATGTTTGTTTCTTCCAAATAGCATGTCTTCATTTTATCCAGGGAGGGTCATAGGAGGGACTATTCAAATACTTAACTGACAGAAAAATGGTGCTTAAAGACACAATACATAATACGTGATACAGAGAATAGCGGAAATTGCGTTAATTGCACCTACTAAGCTAAAACAACCATGTTATCCTTTATAAAACATACAGTCAATAGGCAATGCACACCAGTGACATTACTTACATAATGGAACAAAGACAACGCATGTTCTCTTTGATGCATTTCTATGGTCACTGTCTCCATCTAGTGGCAGATCATATTTCTCACCAGCCTTTGTGTTGTTCTGCTCTCTGGTTTCCAAAGGATACATTAATGTATTATTCTACGAATCAAGGAATCTGAGATGGTATTTTGTAGTTTATATATTCCCTTAATTATGTTATATCATCACACTGATTCATGCATTGCGTGCCTTGTGTGCTACTTTTAGTGTGGAAAGGATGAGAGGAAAGGCAGACATTGGAGGACTTTACATGTTTTTTTAAAACAACAGTTTATTGTAAAATTTAGTGTAATCAAGGAGACCCCTAATCATGAACTTTGAACCTTAGTGGATGTAATAAGAATATCACTGTACGTTTGATCCAAATAACGGAATTGTTGCAGGATTGGATAACCTGATCAGACGTCAGACCAGCCTTAGGTTATGAATGAGGTCATGTCTGTTATATGTAAGTGTCCACTTTAAGACATAGTATTTACTTAACACAAGAAATACACTGAGTATTCTTCATCTTTGAAAACAATGTGCATTCTATTATACTTGGTTTGGAATGAACAGTCATATATTACCGCCTAAAGATTTCAACAGCAACTACAGACTAGTCTGACATTGCTGGAGGCAAACTGACCTCAATCACCCAGCGTGCTGTGTGTATACCCTGTCAATAGAACCCCCACAATGCACCACGGTCGTGGTAAAATGCCTATTTTTCTGACCTCCTTCTGTTCTCATCATTATTTTCCTTCCACATATTCCCCCCTTCATAATTTCACAGAACTCTCACCAGCACCTGTCAAAACAAGATCCACTTATTGCTAATAATTGTTTGAGTCAGGGGAATTGACAGAAGATCCAAGTTCACATTAGGCCCTTTGTGTGCACAGACAATCTTGATAAAATGCACATTGACTGACTTTACTACACAGGCACATGTCAGATATAGCTCCATATTATCTCTATTGTATCTTGCAACAAATGAGAAATTGTGAGTGAGGCAGGCGGACGGGCCCAGGCAGACACAGGCTATTGATCCGTCTGGAGCAATGTAAAAAAGCAGAACCTACAGCATGACGACAGGGTGATTAACAACAAGGACTCGTTAATGTCAGTTATTTATGACAAAGTTCTAGAACACTTGAGACACTGGAGTCAATGTTTTGTAGAATTCACTCAGAATGAGTTCATCAAAATGTAGATGTAGGCTACCTGGCCGCTTAAATGACATGCAAGCATTGCTATTAATAACCAAATCATTTAAATGTAACCTTGCATTTATATTACTAAGCCTCTGGATAGGCTGTAATGAAGAACCAATGAATTATGAAGAATAAGAATGAATGGTATCCCTCCATAGTGAATCAAACTGGGAAATAACATACACTGAGTATTTTTTTATTTTTTATTTAACCTTTATTTAACTAGGCAAGTCAGTTAAGAACAAATTCTTATTTACAATGACAGCCTAATCCGGCCAAACTCGGACAACGTTAGGCCAATTGTGCGCCGCCCTATGGGACTCCCAATCACGGCTGGTTGTGATACAGCCTGGATTCAAACCAGGGTGTCTGCAGTGACACCTCTAGCACTGAGATGCAGTGCCTTAGACCTCTGCGCCACTTGGGAGCCCAAATATTAGGAACACCTTCCTAATATTGAGTTGCACACTCCCCAAGCGTATTGAATAATGTGAAAACGGTGTAATTCAAAGGGGAATTTTGAAATATGCATCTTGCATTTTTTGCTATTGGATTAACTGGTTGTTCAAACAGCTAAATTATTATTATTATGTTGTGTTTCGGTGATAAAATCAATGTTCTCGTGGTATTTCACAGTAAACCTATATTGTGGATCAGTGGTTGTGTGGTGAAAGACGTCTCCAAACAGTTTAGAATATAAGACTTGCTGCGTTACCAGTGTTACCAGTGTTACCAGCGTTACCAGTGTTACCAGCGTTACCAGCGTTACCAGTGTTACCAGCGTTACCAGCGTTACCAGTGTTACCAGTTTGGAGTTTTGTACTAAGAGTTTTGAAAATTCACCACATACTTGGGGAAATAGAACCAAAGCCATTGAAACAACTGTGTGTGTGTGTGTGTGTGTGTGTGTGTGTGTGTGTGTGTGTGTGTGTGTGTGTGTGTGTGTGTGTGTGTGTGAGAGCCCTCTCATTTACAAAGGAGAGAGAAATGTATCCATTCCCTTCTTACCTCTCACCACTCCCACCTCATCTATCCTCCTACTCTCCTTCAATCTGTGGCGATCTCCTCTCCACCCTTGTCTTCCCTCACAGATGCATCATGGACCTCTCAACCTGTATCAGAACATGACATCCTGATGAGCACCTTTAAAGCCAGACAACATTGCTAGATTGCCATTGACAGCATGCAACCTCAGGTAGAGAGTTGCACTCCCCCCCACGGGATACTGTTGAGCGTGAAACACCCAGCAGCATTGCTGTTCTTGATACAAACCTGTGTCTGGCACCTACTAACATACCCCGTTCAAAGGCACAAATCTTTTGCCTTGCCCATTCACCCTCAGAAATAGCACACATACACAATTCATGTCTCAATTGTTTCAAAGTTTAAAAATCCTTCTTTAACCTGTCTCCTCCCCTTGATCTACACTGATTGAAGTGGATTTAGCAAGAGACGTCAGTAAGGGAGCATAGCTTTCACCTGGACTCACCTGGTCTGTCTAATGTTTTGTACACTCAGTGTATGTGGTCCTTTATGGCTGAATTGGTAGCGCGTGGTGCTTGCATTGCCAGGGTTGTGGGTTTGATTCCCAGGGCCACTTATAGTGCATGACGGTAAGTCACTTTGGATAAATGCGTCTGTTCAATGGCTTATATTATATCTGTTAATGATGAGAGAAATACTGTCTAGATGGCTGTAAGGTATTTATTTAAGCAATAAGGCCCGAGGGGGTGTGGTGTATGGCCAACGCAAGACAGAGTGCCTGGATACAGTCCTTAGCCGTGGTATATTGGCCTTGTACCACAAACCCCTGAGGTGACTTATGGCTATTATAAACTAGTTACTAGTTACCAACGTAATTAGAGCGATAAAAATACACATTTATTTTTACTCTACCAGTTGCGTTTGTAACCAGTTTATAGTAACTTCAGGGTTTGTGGTATATGTCCAATATACCACGGCTAAGTTGCGTCTTAAGAAGAGTACTTAGTCGTGGTATATTGGCCATATACCACAACCCCTCGTGCCTTATTGCTTAAATATAAGGCTATGGCATGGGCTAGTAGCCTATACCTTTTGAGTAGGCCCGCCTATACTGCCGGTAAGGGATGGCATTCTGCAGCGAAACCAGAGGCGTCATGGCCGCGGCACGTATGGTCTGTGTATCAACAAGTGTTATATTAGAAATAACACTAGGCCTACATGTTTCTACAAAATTATATTTTGTGTACAGTAGGCAATCTTTATTTTAACATCCAATGACAGTATTAACACAATGAATCAACAGTCATATGCTTAGCACCATAATGCTTTACCTATGAGGGCAAAGGCCTAGGTGACAAAGAGCTGATATGCCCTTGGCCTGACTCAGGAACAATCAGGTGGTAGGTAGCCTAGCGGTTAGGGCGATTGGCCAGTAACTGAAAGGTAGCTGTTTCGAATACCCTAGGTGAAAAACGTGTCGTAGTGTCCTTGAGCAAGGCACTTAACCCTAATTTGTTCCAGGGACTGACCCTGTAGGTAGGCCGTCATTGTAAATACGAATATGTTCATAACTGACTTGCCTAGTTAAATAAAAATAATAAGAAATGCAGGCGGCACTTCAGTACAGGGGATGGTAGTACCCTGTCCAAGGTGCTGAAACGCGCCTCCCGTTTTCTATTACGTGTCATCATGATCGCTGTTGACTGCCTCGTGCCAGAGGGGTGCGGTGCAACACGATCAGTCAAAAGGCTAGAGGATTACGCTGCAGACTATTTCACACTCCTCCATGAACAACTGAGTGAACCTTTTTCTTAATTTTATTTGGTTGATTGTCGCTCCTTGTGTAAACGTGTAAACAAAGAAACGATGCATTCGTGCAGAACATATCCCAGTCTTTAGTCTCACTCTCAATTCAGGACAGTTGTAAGATATTGTGTTAGATATTGAACAACAAGGTAATGGAGGATATTATGCTACTATGTGGGTTTATTGCAGGCTGTTGGATGCATATTAAGAAAATAGCAATATTCATGGAAACGAATTTTAACCAAATGAAACCATTTGAACTTTAAATAACATTTATAGCCTATAATTCGTTATGCTAACCTACACTCTTACTATTGATGACAGTGGGGTCTAGTAAGCAGGTCAGTAACACCCAATATCACCACCAGAGGTCATCCATAGCGTTCTCAGTGAGAATATTATGAAACGCCTTCCTTCAAGACATTTTTTAAATGTGAAATGTTTATAAACTTGAATACAGGATAAATACACTAGCGTCACTCTGCGAATTTAAATTATGAAAGAGAAAATGGTCCAGTGAAGAAAGTAGCCTATCTGGCTTAAATTAAACACATGCGACACAAACACGAAACAACGTGATGTAGCCTACTTACAAATAAGCAATTTTCTGGAGTATAAAATACGTTGAGGATTCCTATTAATAATAGAAAATTGGGGTGGGTAATTTCTATTGATAGCTGACTGTTTCCAGTGAATGCGCTGTTATTAATGAACGAACGGGCAAAAACGCTAGTGTGGTCCTGGCTAGTGTGTCCAACAATAAAAAACCGAACAAATAAAACAAGACTGTGAAGAAGCCAACATGAAATGTTTACATTCAAACACATCGGCGAAATCGAGCTGTGCGTGCGCCATCTTGCGCATGTTGATTGTGTATATCCCCACCAGACGCGTTCACGACACCAGGTTGAAATACCAAAACCAACTGTGAAACAACTATAATAATTTGTGGTCAAGTCTAAACAAACATTAAACATTCATGGATATTTAAGAGAAACAAACCAAACGACATAAGTTTGAAACGAAAGTCACTGGCAGAGAGGACATCAAGAAAGTGTTCAAATCAAATGAACACGTTGTGGGGAGACGCGGCAGATTGGGTCTACTGGGATGGGGCAGAGGGTTCATCCTTGAGAGCTTTGCTAATTAAGAGGGAGGAGGACAAGGCTCTTAAATGCATTTATGTTTCTGCATAATTTAATGACCTCATCCGCTTTAGAGAAAACAAGGAAAACTCAGGCAAAAGGTGAATGGTCCGCTCTTTGGCAAGGGCTATTCAGTCCGTAATATCTGTTTTACGAAAAATAATAGCCTAGATTTAGGAAAGGTACCTTGGTTAGAGCTGATAATAAGAATAACAATAATTATAACAACAATAACAACAACAACAACAATAATAATGATAATAATAATACACATAGGCCTATATTTGAATGTGTCTTTCACGGGACCACGTTGGCTATAGCAGAGTCCATAATGTGTTAATAAAACTAGGGGATTTAAACAAGAAGCAGTGGAGTGGAGTAAAATATGGCCGACCAATCAAAGGAGAAGTTGTAGATAGGCCTATATTACAGCCTAGTTGTATATTAGGCTACAGCGTGGTCTTACAATCACCGTTGGAAGAAATATGCATTAAATAACCCAGTGATAAACTAACACTGATTAGTTATAGGCCTACTCAAAAATATATTGTTAAAGACAAGCGCATAAAGACATAATAATGGTATGTGGTAAATAGCCAGACACTATCATGTAGGCCTAACTGCTGCAGGAGAAATAGAACACATAGACCCCACTGTTAGTGCTGACACCAGCTCGCTTCACATTGTGTCGGCTATCACTGCTGAATTGCTGTGACAGATTCGATCATAATAAAGTCGCAACAGCATGGAGAGATCGGAGTTCAAGAGAAAGATAACTTAATTTCATATTATGGTTGACACATAGGCTACATTGAAATTGGTGTTTAGCCTGCTTTAATTGTTATATATAGCCTAAAAACGACACAAAACTCCAGAAGATATCATGTCACCAAGATATAAAGTGCTGAAGGTCTAAAGGGATAAGAGTCAATGGTCTTCAGTGGTTAAATTCAACGTCGTATCATATTTTACAAAACGTAGAGGCCTTTTTTTTTTATTATTCAAAATGTTTGACATGTTTATTGGAGCACAATTAACGTGTTATGACTGTTGCAAACGTACAAGTCAGAAAACAGTCAACCAATTGGTAATTCAACCCTTTTAATCGCCCAACTCACGAATTCACATTGCAGCAGCTGCCAAACACACACACACACACACACACTACACAAAAGTTCTGATTTTCGTACCCCTGGCAGACTACTCTGACTGCAGTTCATTCTTTGAAGGGGAACCCGTGTTGCTTCCCCTCACAAAACATTGGTAGCGCCCCTTTGTTCGCTCATGGACCCTAGACCTCATCATTAGCGCTGATTACCGATGACCAGTTTGACAACCTTATTGACTGCTACAAATACCTTTTCATGCATCCCCCTGGTCGCCATTATTTTCAATAGAAACGGAAATATTCAGCCATTTTGTCCCCATGACTTGAAAGAAACTCAAAGCTCCCCTTGTCATCCCCTCACTTGCTTCCTCTCTCTTTTTATCTCAAAAACGATACACTGCATTGACTTCTGTGTTGTTCCATCTGAAATACGTTTGGAGAAACACAACTTGTCCCTTTCACTAGCTACTGTAATTAATAGCAAATTGGATGAAAGCCCAGGTGTAGGCCCCAACCCAGAACTCTGGATCCGTTGGGAAAACAGTACTTCTGTGTTTTTCATTTCTTGTTTACGGTGCTCATTTGGGCTGACATCCTACAAGCGCACGTAAAGAGGGATGGACATTTTTTACAGCAGGGGTAGGCCTATAATGGCACGGTTTACCCTCATATTTACGTTCTAATTAATAGGCATATATTCATCATAACCAGTGATGTATGCTAGCGGTAAAAATTGAAAATAGTAGGTAAAAGCCTAATACAAAAAAAAACACACACACAAACACTTAAGGGCCAAAACCTGTCACAAAATAAAAACTGCATCACTGATTATATCATCATAATACCAAATGTAGGGCAGGCCTATGTAGCCGTTGCGTTTTTTAGCCTACCATAACTGGTCTGCTACAAACCTTTATGTCTATAGGTCTACTCCTAAAAACGTTGTTTTCACTGAACCATTAATGACCAAATATTAATAACAGACTACTCAAATAGCAGTTTTATCATACAAAACAATATTTCACTTCAAGGCTATAATTATATAGCCTTGAAATGAAATATTATTTTGTATGCTATCACCCTTGTAGCCTCGTAAAAAAAAAAAATAGGCCGTAGGCGTATAACAGGCAAACATTTAGGTTATTAAACATTCATTCTGCGATAAAGGAAATATGGTTTAGAATAGATCCACGGTCGAACGGTATCCTATCGCATACAATGCAGATTCAATTCTAGGACCGGTTTCAGCCTTAGCCACGATGGCCTAGCTTAGGCTACAAAATCATTATTTGAAATACACAACAATCGCACTATTGAGATAAAAATGTAGGACAATAGCCTATGTATTTCCAGGTCAACTTGTTTTTACTCCGTAAGACCGTCTAGTTTTGTGAGCCGGACTTTCTCTGACCTCTGGCTGTCATGCCGCATTACATGACGCAAAGCATGTTGTTGGTCAATTAGGCTATGTCGAGAACGTGTCAGGCCACAAATGTGTGGCATTATAAACAAGAAACATTTTTTCTCACTCAGTCCACATTTCAAGATCTGTAGCCTATGTGGTAGCTAAGTACTTACACCCTGAAGAAGACCGTGATGCCGAAACGTTGATTTACCCAATACATTTCTGGGAGCTTATTGTGCGACTGTTTATTCGTATAGCCTACTGCAGTTGACTCTCCGTTAGTCAGAACCAATTTTTTTTTTTTGGGGGGGGGGGGGCCGTGCGCCACCTCATGCCTTTTAGTAGTTAAGTACTTAAGATGCCTAAAATACTCAGATATATAACATAGACCAATTCATCAGGGCAGTGCAGAGGCACGCTGCTTCACACTATAAGCCTATCATATGAATATTCTGTCACACATCATAATGTAAATATCGTGCCAAACTCCCAAAAATATAATCTAATTTATCATGGCAAATTAATAGATAGCCTAATAATATCAAGTACTAATCGAGTAGTACAATAACTGCAAACACCATTCTCAATCGTTTTAATCTGAGAATAAAAATACTGTTGTTTTGTTCTTTTGATAAACAATTATTTTATTAAGTTATCATTACTTGTATTTGTTTTAATTTTTTTTTTTTTTTTTTTTTTAAAAACGTTTTTACTGAAACACATGTTTACTAAAGCGCACATGCTCAACGGGTTCACCTGTGCACAATGTAAATATTAAAAACACCAAGCAAAAGAATATCACATTCTAACAGAGCCAATCATTTAAATAGGTAAATAAACATTATTTATAAAACTTTAAAAGTAAAGTAAAAAATATTACAGCGTCTTTTCAACATGAAATACCCACAGAAAATAGCAGGTTAGGCGCTCAAATGTCTTCTCCTTTTTTTTCAATTTTTCATTTTATCTTGAGGCAATGGTTTATTAGTTCTCCCTAAAAAGGGATCGTGAATATGAATATGATTTTTCTTTACATTTTCTGTCCGCTTGTATTAGCTTCAGTCATCCATAGTGTAAAAACGACAACAAAAAGAAAGTATAGCTTTAAGACAGGGCATTCCGTCAGATCCCTCAAGTTTTGGCAGCCATCAAAGAAGACCAGTTTCTTTCAATTCAAACGCAGGCACTATGACTGTTTTTTTGTTAGATTGTCTTTTAGGATCGCCTTAATTTATCTCCTGTGAATTTATCCTCTTCCTCCTCTGGACTGCCTCGTGTGCGCCATTAGATGTCACATTCGCTGTCGCTGGAAGTGATGGAGATAGCCGAGGTGGCGGCTTTGCTTGACAAACTAGCCTCGGGGCTAGAGGCGGTACCGAGTCGATCGACGGTTCCATCGTCATCTGCCAAAGACCGAACCGAGCCTTGGGACATCCCTTGCTGTTGTAGCCTGTGTAAAAGACAGACATGGAGGGAAAACTAGAATTACAAACCACAATCCAATCCTCAATTGAAACAGAATTATTGCTGTAGTTAAGTCTAGCATCAGATACACACGTGCCAGACAAGGAGCCCACAAATGCTATTTTTATAGCCTATAACCGACAAGTAAATGCACAAACAATCAAGACACAGCAACCCCAGCCCACACAGTGAGCACAATTTCAAAGATAGTCAGACTAGCCTGAATATTCTCTTATAGGAAATAATTTAGATTAATTCAATACACGCGCTACCTTCACGAGTTGCTGTTCAGCACAAGTGACATCAGACATGATAGAACAAATAGCTGAATATCGGAGGGCTCTTGTGTTTGTCTTTCTTCAAGCAACATCCATAGTACGAAATGCTTCAGCCAATTGCATGTTTGTTGTTAAATTATGTTTAAATACATACACAGACACCTGTCAATACAATCAAAATGCATTGTGGAAAAAGAAGGATCATCTGAACGGATTTACTGAGACACTTGACTCGGGGAGTAGCTAGGCCTATGATTTGTTTTGGCAAGGATTCATGGGCTAATGACCAAGTTGGGAAACACTGCATTTAGACATGCTATGGTTCGTTCTGTGTTAGGGTATTTTGGGTAGCCATGAAAAATCAATAGTGTCAATTTTGCAATGAAAATTACAAGGGCTATAGTCACACAATGGAGTTTGTCATACATTTAGCTTAATTTCAATAGGCTACAGCGTTTATGGTGTAATTTCCGTTGAAAATATTTATGAACAAATAAGTACAGTATAATTTAAATATACTATGTATAAATTATAGGCAACTATATTTCAATGTTTACTCAAAACAACTTAATTCAAACAATTCGATAGAACCATTTTTGCACAAATATTTGCTTTTAGTGAAATAATGCAAGTACTTAAGTATGACTCAGATGCAGTCGCAATGCAGGGTCCTTTTTGTTAAGAATTGAACAACTAACGTTGTAACCACCTCAGACCACCGTTGATAAAAACACAATAGGTAGCCTACAGACTGCAGCATATAGCATACCTATTTTTCGCCGCCGCCGCTCTATCCCTTTGTCTGCGATTTTTGAACCAGTTTCCCACTTGTGTGGGAGTAAGTCCAGTAGCCTGCGCGAGCTCCCTCTTTTTGCTCGGGTTCGGGTAAGGGTCCTGCAAGTACCATTCTCGTAACAAATGTCGGGTTCTCTCCTTGAAGCAGTGGGTCTTTTGCTCTCCGTCCCATATCGTTCTAGGTAGAGGGAACTTCTTCCGTACCCTGTATTTGTCCACTGGCCCTAGCGGGCGGCCCCGCAGCTTCTCTGCCTCCTGGTAGTGCGCCTCCAGCCACAGGGCCTGTAGTTTAGTGTGAGACTCTTTGGTGAACTTGTGGTTCTCCAGAATGTGGTAGAGTTCTCGGAAATTCCCGGTGTGGTAGGCCACGATGGCCCGCGCCCTAAGCACCGACTCATTATTGTTGAGGACCTCGCAGGCTGCCGGGGCGACGGGCAGAGACCAGAGGAAGCGACCGAGGCGCTCAATGTCCCCGCTCTCTTCCAGAGTCTCGCAAACCCCCGCAACCTGCTGGGGGCTAAAATTCAAGATAGGCAGCTGAAACATGGAGGCTTCTCGTTTCACCTCGGTCTCTCTCTGACTCACACGCTCCCCTCTCGCGCTTACCCTTCTCTCCCTCTCGCTCTCTGATCGTCGGATCCAGACAAAAAGGCAATCCCAAAGTTAACTGATCAACTGTTAAAAACACTGAGGAACGATGCCCTCGGCTGGTGAACTTGGTAGGTTGAAATTACAAGAGTATAAAAACTAGACCCGAGATGTATTTTGAAGGGGAAAAAGACAGTCAGCCCCTCTGCTGATTTTCTATTGGACTTGGCAGATTGGTTGCCATGGAGTCCCGTCAATCACTGTCAAGTTTACCAATCACGCGGAAAGGAGCGCTATGAGAATTCAGCACCTCCCAGTGCTCGACAGCGCCTTTTTAGAATGTAAACATTTTGACCTTTGCTTTTTGTCTTCAAACCTTTAATTGCCTTCCATGTTTTCCAACATCCCCTCCTTTGTAAGTCATGGCTGTGTAGAAGAAAAGCGACAGGTCAATTAAAACGCAATACGTTCACACGTTTAGCCTAATTCTTTCATTGAAAATGGAAAATAACACCCTGCAGTGGGCACCACAGATATTGGCTGATTAACATACCGTTTTTAAAATTCTTCAAATAAAGAATTAAAACAGACAACGAATGTTCTGCGACTACAATAGCATACTCTTGAATGGTTGTATAGCCTAATGCACGCAGAAAATCAAACCCGTTCATCCACGCACTGGAATTGTTGGGACTCATTTGATCATAGAAAATGTCACTACGCTATATGATGAATGAATCTAGGATTTTATTCTGGAACAATTGAAGTGATTCACATCAAATTCGGTCCTGCTGATGATGTATTACATATTATAGGCTTATCTTTATTTGATTTGCCATATTTGACAGATTTTATATTTTTATTTCATCTGTCATGACAGATTGTATTGCATCTGCTTCTTCTTAGATAAAAACACTGCTTCTATGTCTAATGCACACTAGCCTATAGGCTAATCCATCACAGAACCGTTATTTACTAAACACGGAAGAAAAAAACGTAAAACTATCGTGGCACTGCCGGACTACTCGGGTTTAGTATCAGAAACACTCCGTTTTGTGCACGGGCTGATTTAGTAAATAAGAAGGCAGATAGATAGCGCAGATGGTTTGAAGTGTCGGGTCACATTATTTCATGGCTGGCTACAGTGCTAAGTTCATTCTAACGGAAAAGCCTGATATTATTTTCAGACTCTATCTCGCTCTCTCTCTGACACACACACACACACACACACACACACTTCAACTGAATCCCTTAGGGCTCTTTTTGCATGAATTATGGGATGCTCATGGCGCGGGGTTATGAAACTGCCTGCCTTCTGCGCAAGAAGCTGTTCATCTCATGCAACGTGCGCTTGGCTATTCGGCGACACAGTTTCTCCTCATCACCACAGAAATACCTCCAATGTGTTAATTTTTGCTGAATATTTGTCTACTACCTTCGTAAAGTGTAAATAGTCCTACTTTATCAAAATAAATAATATTTTATTCAAATCTTTGATGATGATGATAATAGCTTAAAAATAATCAAACACAGAAATTGGTCATTTGCACATTTGTCAACAAGGTGATACAAGAAGGTTGTTAGCCTACACTATCACTGTAATGTTGCAAAGTAACCAGATGGACATACTCTATATGAGAACCGTAGACGGATTAAGACGATTAAAGTTCTTACTAGTGGGGTCACTCATAAAACCATAGCCTATTATTATAGGTTTAGCACCGATCGGAGAATACGCGTAAATAAAGGATAAGGCCTCCAGACCCGACACAGACAAAAGGGAAAAGTAATTGTGAAGATGAGTGACAAGGTGTAGGTTTTAAATATTTACATGTCTTTGAATATTTAATCCTGTAATCCTAACCTAAATTTACAAGGACACTTGCCTTTTCTATGAAAAGCGCATCAATAAAAGATGGTGAAATGTTCGATATTATAAACGGACGTCTGTCAATAAACAATTAGGATACGTACGACAGTCGAACAGCGCGCAAACATATCAGAAGCCATTAGTCTATGTCCAAGCTTGCAGTAAGCCTATATGGCGGAGTACATTTTGATTTCCTATGGAAACACAGTAATAAAACATGTATTGTTACCCTTTTACTTAGCCTATCCCTAGACCAATGATAAAACTGCATTCACGTTTTAAGAAAATACAAATTGAAAACGGACATTTCTTGAGGGGCAAATAGAATAACCTAAAACCAAAATACTGTAACTAATTGAACAATATATATATAATTAGTACGTATATGGTTGTGTTTAAGTCTATGGTTAAGGTTTTAAGTAGCCTATAGCGTATGCCTACTACTACATTTTTCAAATCATGCACAATGTGCGCATGTCATTTTCAAATAGGCCTTTAATTGGTAAACAGGGGTAAAATATGAAATCATAAATATTTGTCGATTATTATGACAAAAATAAAAAATTAGGTTACATTGCCAATCCAGGTATGGAATACTTATTTAATTGTAGAATATACATTTTTAAATGGTAGACAGGCCTACAGTGAGCATATTACAAGTGCATACACAACTGTGCCAAAAGACAGTATCCTTACACCGATATCCCCGGACTGACATTCACCAACTCAACCACACAAAACACAGACAGTGGATCTCATACAAAGACTTCTGTTCTGCCTATTGCTTTGTTCGTCATAAACCGCACTGCCCCATCCACAACCAAACTCGGCACTGATTGTGAGCATAATTGTCCAAACAAGTTCTGTTATTAGAGACATTTTTATCGTGAGATGGGACACCGTCCATTCTATTTGCCAAGTAATTCAAATGTACGGCTAAACAAAAATCACACGCACGCGCACATACACGCGCACGAACGAACGCGCGCGCACACACACACACACACACACACACTGATCGAGAGATCAATTCTATACCACAAAACGATATAATAGTTTATAATACTAATAGGCCTACTGGTATATATTAGCAGTTAAGAGTAGTATTTATGGTTGGTGGTTTGTTTTACTTAATATATTTTATAATAACTGCATGGTTTAATACATCCAATAGAGAGGCCTTCAGTCAAACAGATTCAGAGTAATCTAATCTCTCATGGTCAGTATTGTTTGTTGACCACCTCTATTTTAAAATGGATTATTGCACTATTGTAGGTCATAACATTCCAAATCCATATGTCTGTGGCTTACCAAATTATTTAATTAATCACATCACCCAACCACCTTATAAGGAGATTGCCATCTATCTCTCTCTGTTCAAAAGAGGCTTAATTGCATCACTAGGGTAAGATACACAAGACAACAGATGTCACAAGCACTCGGATACATTCACATTTAACATAATGAAAGCAAAAACATTATGTTAATGTTTGTACTCTAGAGCTGTTGGTAACATGTCCATTCTATCAGATACACAGGCACTATGCTAGATAACATTCTCAAGTGACACTATATCAGACACTGTATCAGACACTGTATCAGACCTGGATTAAAATATATATCTGTGTAACAATTTATTCATTTTCTCATTGTCTTTGCCATGATCAGTTGAGATGAATTAATATTTGTTTTCAATCAAGATTCATTATATATATTTTTTTGACTGGACAGCAGCACAGACTATAGCCTATTTGGAAAGGTGGAGAGGTGGTCTACCATCCCATTGGCTGGCTTGATTTACGAGTACTGTACCTGTCCATTGTGCTCATTCTCAACAACAAACGGAGAGCAGAGTACAGACACCAAGAGAAAAATAGACAGCCATGAAAGATATGTCTTTCAACAATAACTATCCACTAGATATGTCTTTATACTAGAATACATGAGAGAACAGAAGATTGAGACACAAGAGAGGAGGGATAGTGCAGGCAACCACACAGATTAAAGCTGTTCATTTTTCTCTCAATTTGCCATAAGAGACAAGTACATTTTCTTTGAGTCATCAGCATGGAGCTAGCTGGGTTGTAGCGTGCCCAGGGCAGAGAAGAGGGAACAGGGAAGGAGATGGGAACACAGCAGCATGTGAACGGGCTGGAAGTGACCCAGATTCCTTCGGATCAGCCGAGCAGACGAGACGGTACAAGAGCCCTGTCACCAACACCCATCCTGTCACTGTCCCATTCTGACCACCTTCATCATTCCCTTGCACTACTAACTATACCCCACACTATTATTACCCCTCATAGACTCACATGCAAAATAAACACACCTGCTTACAAGCACGCACACGCACACACACACACACACACACACACACACACACACACACACACACACACACACACACACACACACAGTATAGTAACATTTACTCACACTAACCTAAACACACACACCCTTGAACATTTGAATCATAACTTTGACTTTTTCCACATTTAATTGTTACAGCCTGTATTTCAAATGGATTAAATGTAAATGTATTGTTAATGGACTGCAAACAATACCCCATAATGTCAAAGTGGAATATTTATTTTTCAAAATGTTTACCAATTAATATAAGATTAAAAGCTGAAATGTCTTGAGTCAATAAGTATTCAACCCCTTTCTTATGGCAAACCTAAATAAGTTCAATTGTAAAAATGTGCTTAACAAGTCACATAAGTTGCATGGACTCACTCTGTACGCAATAATAGTGTTCAATGTGAATTTTCTTTAATGACAACCATCATCTCTGTACCTAACACAATCAATTATCTGTAAGGTCCCTCAGTCGAGCAGTGAATTTCAAACACAGATTCAACTACAAAGACCAGGGAGGTTTTCCAATGCCTTGCAAAGAAGGGCACATATTGGTAGATGGGTAAAAATACAAAAAGCAGACATTGAATATCCCTTTGAGCATGGTGAAGTTATTAATTACATGTTGGATGGTGTATCAATACACTCCTAACGCAGTTGCCAGAGAGGAAGGAAAACCTAAATTTTGACCTAAAAAATAATGCCAAATCTACATGAAGACAGTGAATGTTCCTGAGTGGCAGAAGGTGCTTCTACAAAGACTATTGAAGACTTATAACAACTAGATATTTCTGTATTACATTTTTATTTTTTTTTAATCTAAAAGGTCTAAATGTTATCCATTTTGAATTCAGGTTGTAACACAATTGTTTTGGGAATAAGTCAAGGAGTATGAATACTTTCTGAAGGTACTGTATAACACTGAAGCAACCATGCCACGCTACCTTTTGACCTGTCTCTAAAGCTCCTGAACCCTGTAAGCCCTGCATTCTAAAGCAGCCTAACAACATCACCGTACAGTATATCTGCCTGGCAGGCATACAGGGGAACACATACCAATGCTCTGTGTTCCTGGAGATGCCTAGGGCATGGAGTTAGTCACCCTGGCTTGCCAAACACTGAGGAAGCCATCAAATACTACTGTCTAATTATTGCTCTCAGTAGTAATGTGTTCAGTTAATTCTGCATGACAGACTGTTTCACTCTAGTCTCATACTATTCAGCTGCCACAGGATTAACTTTCAAATTAAGATATCATGAAAAACAACACTGGCCATAACCCTCTGATGCCCTGGATGTATTTAAGTCTGCTACAGAGGACTTTAAAATAAGCCATTCCATCCATACATTGACTCATCACTACACAGACAGAAGGGTTAAGCCAAAGCTGGAGACCTCGCAGAGCTGTGTTTTCAGTCCCATTTGCCCTCGGGGCAGCACTGGCTCTCCACGCTGCGTTTAATCTGTGGATTTGCGGTAACAGAGAAGACTTCTTATCCAGTGACCCATTGGCCTCCAGTGTGCATAATCCACCGACTCTCAGTCAGAGAGCCCATCTGACAAGGATAGAGGAGGGTCGGGGCTAGAGCAGCCGCCCACCAGCGTGGGGATGTACCCACATGGCCTGCTGCCTGACAGAGACACTGCACACAGCAATGTCTCAACAGACACACAGCATTTAGGCATCATAACACAGGTGTAATCAGAACGTGATAAAACAGAACACGTTTTATCTTTATGACGTTTTACAATACTCTTTTAAAAATACTGTATGTGTATGTTAAGTTAAATTGGGATTAGGCTACATTATGTTACTGGTGAGAAGAGAACCATCACATACAGTACACTATCTGTGTTTTAACATGCTAAGGAATGTGCATTCTATTAATTTACCATGGTGTCGTTTTATATTAGGCAAAGCAGATTTACTGACAGATTTGTCATTGCATGAACATCCACCTTGTACTTACATCATATGCTGTTCCACAATCTGTGCTCTGAAATAGCATCTTAATACAAGTTAATGGAATACAGCTGCTGTTCCTGCAAGACAGAAGGGAGAGAGGTCTTATCAAACGCTTGATAGAATCTCCCTCTCAGTTTGATAGAATCTCCCTCTCAGTTTGATAGAATCTCCCTCTCAGGACAAGCAGTAAATGAGGTTTGGCTTATTGCAAACAAACATGCCCGAGCAGACCTCTGTCTTTATCTGTATAGTATCTGGATGCAACAGAAAGCCATTAGGAACTTCATGAAATCTACCTGGTGTTCTTTTTTTAACCACATTGACAGCACATGGCAGACTGCATGCGATAACCGTGTCCAATCCATGTTCGTGTCCAGTCCTTTTCTAAAGTTTCTAAAAGGTTGAATGGATAGAGGATTACGGCTGTCTCCTACAATTTTTTGGGGCAGGGTCAAACGAAAGTCATCAGTTCTTTCACCAAGGGATTGGTAAACATTTTAAAACTTGTATTTCTCCATATAGATACAAACCCTATGTTTTAATAAAAATCAACTAAAATCGACATGCATTGGGCTTGTCTGGTGCTTTAAACACACTGTTTGATGAAACAGAAGAAGCCAGAGATCAAAATAACCAGAAGTAAAACGTAAACCTGTCCCGACCATCATCCTCCTACTGTGGGTCCGGCCCAAAACGTGCAACATTGTATAAAATATTCTGGGCCCTCAGAGTTTCCCGCAGCAATGAACTCAGGACAGACACAGCTGAAGGCTATTTGCACAAGGGATAAGATGTAATTAGGTTGGTCTATTTTATTACGTTTCCACTGGATCAGAGCATCGCAGTGGTTATCGAAAGGGAGAGAGCTGTAAAGATTTTTCAAATAGCCTACATTGAGGAACTATTGTCATTCTCAACGGATGTAAAAAAACAGACTTTGCTTGCTGTTTGAGGTGAAGAAAACATTCCTTTGAGAAGCTCCACAGCTCATTAGTGGTGGTGAGTTAAGACAATCAGAAATACTATCAGATCCCCAAATGGGCACATTTATATGCCTACATTTTCTCGCAGGCCAGGTAACCTATAGGCCTACTTCTATGCATAATCAGGTGCGCGTCCTTACTCAACAAGAGACAGTAGCGCTCAAGACGAAACACAATGAATAAATTGACAAAACTCATAAATGTAATGAAATAAACCAAAACTTGTTTCTCACAAATGTAGCATAGGTTGTGCGCTCTGCAAAAGATATGTCCACTCCGACAATGAGACAGTAAAAGACTGAAATAATAATAATAATATATTGAATGCATTAACAGAAATTACCATAACCAAATGAATATGGTAGATTAGAAATTATATTAATTCACGGTAAATGTACTACTGGTTAATGGGGAATTGATAGACACTAACAACCAAACACAAACAATTCAGTTATGAAACAATGAATGTGCACAAATTGGCGTGAGAGAGCTCATTCTGGAGAGAGACATGCATTGTGTCACTACAGACCCTGGTTCGATCACGGGCTGTGTCACAACTGGCTGTGATCGGGAGTCCCATAGGGCGGCGCACAATTGGCCTAGCGTCGTTCGGGTTAGGGGAGGGTTTGGCCGGGGTAGGCAGTCATTGTAAATAAGAATTTATTCTTAACTGACTTGCCTAGTTAAATTAAGGTTAAATAAATAAATAAATAAATTATGCAGCTTATTCACACTCCCCCTTTTTTTAAAACCCTTATTTTAGCAGGTAAGTTGACTGAGAACACATTCTCATTTACTGCAACGACCTGTAGAATAGTTACAGGGAGAGGAGGGGGATGAATGAGCCAACTGGAAGCTGGGAATGATTGTATGAGGGTGAGATTGCGAAATTTGCCAGGACACTGGGGTTAACAGCCCTACTCTTACAATAAGTGTCATGGGATCTTTAGTGCCCGCCGTCAGGACACCCGTTTAACATCCCACCTGAAAGACGACACCCTACACAGGGCAATGTCCCCAATCACTGCCCTGGGGCAATGTCCCCAATCACTGCCCTGGGGCAATGTCCCCAATCACTGCCCTGGGGCATTGGGATATTTTTTTAGACCAGAGGAAAGAGTGCCTCCTACTGGCCCTTGACCACCACTTCCAGTAGCATTTAGTCTCCCATCCAAGGACCGACCAGGATCAACCATGCTAAGCGTCAGAGGCAAGCCAGCAGTGGGATGCAGGGTGGTATACTGATGGCTTCTTCTTGGACTGTGCAATCCCAGCAGCCTTTGCTAATGGATTAGTTCACTGACATGGGTGTGAAAAAGACAGGTGTCTAGTGTGCCATAAACATTTATTTTATATATATGCTACTGTTCGACAAAAGGAATAAATGTAAGTAAGGCTAAACATAGCTAGATGAGGGGAGTATGTTGGTCCTATAAGCATCTGTGTGTGTGTCTAAAAAAGTGAATGTAGGTTACGAGATATGGGTACGCTGTACCTATTAGGTAGGCCTATGAAGACCCTGCCCTATATATGTTTTTATGATAAGTATGCTAGCCACAAGCCATCTCACTTCCGTCTAAGTGGACATGCTCACATTCAACTGCTTACTCTGGAATGATGATGAATATTCATAACCATGGTGTAATAAGTTGTAGATTAACTGGGAATAACAGTACAGTACAATAACAGTACAAGGAGGAATAACTTTCCACAGAAATCCTTGAAATATGACTGATATAAGAATGAATAGAAAAACAAAAACTGAAAATATTTCAGAAGAAAATATCTGTAATGGTTAACTAGAATATTTATTGAATAGTGTTAGTACTTTACCTACGTTTTATCTATATTTTCTCTTCATTATTTCTCTTCATATGACAAGGATTAGCCAGTAGACTTGATTCATGATGATGACTGCTAGCTAAGATTGTGAAAGTAAGATGTTGACATGATCAGTCCAATCAAAGCTACTGTACATATAACGTGATTTGACGTAATTTCTGTGGCCAATGACCTTGAGCCTTCTTGGAAGTGCACTTGTAATCTAACTCTATGGCTGGACCCAAAGGGCTGAAATGTTGAATGTCCACCTTTACTACGGATTTAAAATTGGCGATTGCTCAAGGTCCCCATGAGTGACAGAACACTGAGCCAATCACGGCGCAATACTCCTATTTTCTACTGGCCCGCCCCACCACCACAGAAAGCACTGAGCTAGGCTGAAACACCTGCATGTTTGTATGCGGATTTATTAACTCAATTATATATATTTTTTTGTACATTGTTTGCTAACTGATATGTGACACGTATTAATGTCAAAATAACATGCAAAACAGGCAAGACCCCAGAAATTACAATATTTATTTTTGCTAAAAATGTGAGTCGCCACTGGTGGTTTCCCTTATGACAACTATCATTGACAAACCACAAAAACGCAGTAAGAGGCTAGCAACCTGGCTGTTCAGCGAGGAAGTATCTACAGCAGGGGTGCCCAACCAGTCGATGGTGATCTACTGGTCGATTGCGGAGTGCTTGCCAGTCGATTGTGAGATGTTTTATTTATTTGTAATATAATTATTTCATATTTTATTATACATCTACTAAAATTCAGCCACACAAATCAATGCCTATAAATCAACAGTCCTCCATTCACAGCAATGTCTTAAAAGTCATGTGATTTACATAAAATATGACCAGTCCTTGCCCACTTGACATATGCCTAGTTAGCGCGGTCAGATGCCGCTCGCCAACTACAAGTCGAGGTCACGGTGATGCCAGGCAGGTACTAGCTAGCTAACTTTGTAGCCAGATTAGTTCTTAAGTTGTGTGGTCGACAGCAGCAATAATGAGTGAAAGGAAAGATACAAAAAAACTGAAAACGTATAATTTCCACAAGGAGTGGGAGGAGGATTATTTTTAGATAATAAAGATGATCAGATAGCCTTGCAACATGAGTTTTGCTTTTGAACAATGTTTTTCACCTTTAATGAATGTTCAGATTCATCCTCTCTGAACCAGAGGAGAGATGGTCACCCGCAGAACGTTTGTGACTGAGGGAGCGTCCCTCCTGTCCTGTTCATGTCAAAGGGTCTTGATGTCACCCAAAGGTGACAGGAGTCAAAACTCATCATGGTCAGGGGGCCAGGGACCCAAATGATGTGCGAGTCAGGGTACAGGTCACGGTGCTTCAGTGTTGTCTCTCTCTCTCTCATAGCCTTTGCTCTTTTATTGTCTGCAGACCTCAGCTTTTAGTCAAAAACGACCTCTAGACATGCAAACCGGGGATACTACCTAGTGTATTTTGATACACGGTGCTGTCTATGTTGTGTAACTGCGTGAGGAGGGAGGATTACGCAGTAAATCTGTGTATTCACTGGCCAGTTCATCAGTATTGAGGAGTGATACCATTAGATTGAAATGCCTCCAGCCCTTCCAAATAGTGTATTAATTCCGCCATGTTTCCTTCCTGCTCTGACTGACAATGGGACAAAGCCGCACAGAGCCTGAAGTCTATCCATTAACTCTGCTGGGTGATTCATAACAAGCCCCTGGTAGCACAGTGACTTCACCCTGAGTTACAGTACAGTACAGTACACTCATCGTTAAGATAGGCTACACTTTGGTCTGGAGACTCCGTCCCCACCGCTTCCATGATGATGAGGCTCCCTTAATTAGATTAGTCTCCTTAAAAATAGCACTGTTCTGTTTCCTATGTAGAAGTAAGTCCTTCAATAGACTCAGCCGTAGTACAACCAGGCACCCGCCATGACCTTCTGTAAAGGAAATGGATATTCGGCCTTTGCGGAGAAAGTGCAGGGGCAACGTCACCAGGCAACGCAAGCAGTGCAACATACTATATCACGGTGTCTGAAAAAAATACTTCCTCTGGTACTGTTCTTTTTCAAACTACAACAAAACATATAGCGGAATTTAACAGCACTGCGCAACAAAAGCATTCCCAGTGTGGTAACCAAATAGACGACTGTGTTTAAGCAATCACCAAAGTATGCATTGCATGGGCATACCATTTCTGAGAATGCATAAAGGATGCACATTTGTGTAATATGTGTGGCAGCACAGAACCCAGATTTCAATCTGAGTGATGTAACATGGATAACTGTCAGCTGTGCAATAGATCAGAACATCCAGAGAGGGCCTCGTGTTCAGATTACAGACAGATTACAAGGTCATCATTGATGTTTTGTGTTTTTCCTTTCCAGGAGACCAGGGATCTCCTGGATTTTCACATTCGTAATGTCTGTCAACTGTGCTTTATTGATGGCTTATGTCAAATGTCATTCTGACAGAGATCATTAGGCTGAGGGGCTCTGCTAGGTAGAGGCAAGACCAGGGAAGACCGAGCTGGCGCGATGCCCCTTGTCTGTACAAACCCTGCTGTAGTAGTACCAGGGGGTTGATGTGGTGATGAGTTTGACAGGGTTTTGCTGACAGGTCTGTCTGTCTGTCTGTCTGTCTGTCTGTGTGTGTGTGTGTGTGTGTGTCTGTGTGTGTGTGTGTGTGTGTGTGTGTGTGTGTGTGTGTGTGTGTGTGTGTGTGTGTGTGTGTGTGTGTGTGTGTGTGTGTGAGTGTGTGTCCGCGTGACTACTTGAGTCACCCTGTGTCGCAGAGCAGGTCTCCTGCTTGATGTCATGATTCGGATCACAACTGACAGGCTCTGAGTCGTCTCCCTTTCGCCCCTTACACTTTTTCAAATATTTATCTCTGCGGAGCCTCCTCAGTGCAGTGCCTCACATCAGCAGTACTGCACTGGAAGGACAAGGCACTGAAGAGGTATCAGACAGAGCGAGTCAAATGATTTCACATTGATCCTCCACCATACCAAAATACATCCTACAGCATGAAAATGACTTTCCTTACACTCTCATAACTAGGAAACACTAGGTGCATAAGCACAGTACATGCTATCCCTTCAGCATCACATTTACATTACAACATGTTTACACAATGCTGTGTTAAATAAAAATAACCCCTCATTACACTAACAGATTCAGCAAACACACTGTTTATTATATTGCTGCTGGCGGCTGAGGTCTAATGCCACTGTAAATAGTCTAATACACATCTGCTATGGCTAATGGCGAGGGCTATGAGACCAGACTGTTATCTGACATCTTAAGATAGTTTTCTACTATTGCTGATTAAAAATGTATGTTTGGAGGGCAAGCAGAGGGGTACACTGACAGAGAAGATTAAATCAACATATTTAATACACATTCTCAGGATTAGGGTCAATGTAAATTAGCAAACTGACACCAAAGTCAGAAGTTGCCCAGATAACTGTACAAAAGGGGGCATAAAGAAAACGTCAAAACGCATGATAAAAATCCTTGCACATGGGTGCATAAGCTCAAACTATAAATTAATCACATGGGTCTAACTTCCTGGTCTAAAGTCTTTTTCATCTTCAATTCAAAACAAATCCTTGATTAAATTAAAATGAAAAAACGATTTCATTCATTTCACTGAATTGAAATAAAATGAATCCCAACTAGGTAACCTTGATCCAACATAGAAGCATAATGCTACCATTCAATTTAATAGAAATTCAACTGCTTTCAGAAAATATTCACACTCCTTGACTTTTTCCACATTTTGTTGTGTTACAGCCTGAATTTTAAAATAGATTAAATTTAGATTTTTGGTCACTGGCCTGCACACAATACCCCATAATGTCAAAGTGGAATTTTAAATTCATTTAAAATAAAAAGCTGAAATGACTTGAGTTGGTAAGTATTAAACCCCTTTGTTATGGCAAGCCTAAATAAGTTCAGGAGTAAAAATGTGCTTAACAAGTCACATGGTGTTTAACATTATTTTTGAATGACTACCTCATCCCTGTACCCCACACATTCAATTATCCGTCCCTCAGTTGATCAGTGAATTTTAAACACAGATTCAACCACAAAGAACAGGGAGGTTTTCCAATGCCTCACAAAGGAGGTAAGAAAAACATGTAAAAAGCAGACATTGAATATCCCTTTGAGCATGGTGAAGTTATGAATTACACTTTGGATGATGTATCAATACACCCAGTCACTACAAAGATAAAGGTGTCCCTCCTAACTCAGTGGCCAGAGAGGAAGGAAACCGCTCAGGGATTTCACCGTGAGGCCAATGGTGACTTTAAAACAATTAGAGTTTAATGGCTGTGACAGGAGAAAGCTGAGGATGGATCAACAACATTGTAGTTACTCCACAATACTAACCTAATTGACAGAGTGAAAAAAAGGAAGCCTGTTTGGAACAAGGCACTAAAGTAATTCTGCAAACAATTTGCCAACATATTACTGAGTACCACTCTCATTAAGAACTGGGGAGTTTTTCAGGATAAAAAAATAAATGGAATGGAGCTAAGCACAGGCAAACACTGGGAGATTAATTCACCTTTCAGCAGGACAATAACCTAAAACACAAGGCCAAATCTACACTGGAGCTGCTTACCAAGAAGACAGTGAATGTTCCTGAGTGGCCGAGTTACAGTTTTGACTTAAATATATGGCAAGACGTGAAAATGGTTGTCTAGCAATGATCAACAACCAATTTGACAGAGCTTGAAGAATTCTGAAATAAATGGGCAGATGTTGCACAATCCAGGTGTGGAAAGCTCTTGGAGACTTACCCAGAAAGACTCACAGCTGTAATCGCTGCCAAAGGTGCTTCTACAAAGTATTGACTCAGGGGTGTGAATACTTACGTAAATTAGATATGTCTGTATTTAAATTTCAATACATTTGAATACATTTATAAAAACTGTATGTGGTATTGTGTGTAGAGATAACATTTTTTTTTTTTTTAAATCCATTTTGAATTCTGGCTGTAACACTACAAAATGTGGAAGAAGTCAAGGGTTACATTACTGTAGCCCACAGCAGAAACATAGACACACACACATAAGTAAAATCCTTGGCAGTGATAATGCCCTCCTAGCTTAGAGAGGCTCTCCCTGGTACATCTTAAAGTCCTTTAGTGGTATGCAGGGTGGCCAAGGGGGATGTGGCTGCTAATCCAATCAGCTAACAGACAAGGCCATATGCTTGAGCCAGGCTTTGAATTGAGCCAATCAATAATTCCCGCTCTACTCTCCAACAGTTCCTTACAATGGTAAGGTTCTGAGAAACCACTGATTGAATATGCAACTAAAATATGCTACTACACCACACACACACACACACACACACACACACACACACACACACACACACACACACACACACACACACAATTCTGCTACAGTAGCACCTGTAGAACTGTTACAGAAAACAACTAATGTCATTTCAAGGTAGAAATCCATCCCTTTTCACAACAATAAACAAAGTGTTCAGTGTACAGCGTCCTGTGAACTTATCCCTGGGTTTTGGTATTTGGGCTGAGATATCATCTAACCTTGATATCTCTCTCCCTCCACATCTATTTCCTGGTTCCAATGAGGCCTACACTGGTCCTTTAATTACTCTGTTGTGATCCCAAAATGCTTCAAATCACTCCATATGTGCCCTCTCAGAAACCATTATGTTGCACGCACACACGCACACACCTATCGACTGCCTTTTGTCCGTAAGCCTTTGCTTTCATACCGAAATGATGACTGATAAAGAAAAACTCAAGAGGAATAGTTTTTCTTCTTCTCATTCTCTACTTTATGCAATTAGCTCGATGTGGAGTACCTTTTTTTTAGGAGGACAAAATGTATATTTTTTTCTTCTGATCAACAACCCTTCAGGGGGAATTCTTCAAAGGAGGATATTGGTATAAGATGACAGTCATTGAGCCAGGGAAAGAAAGACAGAGAGTGGAAAATACTCAATTCAGTAAGAGTTGTGGGGACACTTGGGATAAGGAAGGTGGTATGTTCTTTTTCACGTATACAGTACATACCTGTATTGCTGTGCCCATTGACTTACTAGAGACTAATTGGTTTAACAATGATGCAGGGTTAAGACCGATGAGGTCAGTAAAGCTCCATGACAGATACCCGAGTTATATTCACTCTAAGCCCATACGTGTCCCATCTCATTATATCAAGATTAATGAATCTTGTTACAATATTAAAGGATATTCACACTATGTGTCTGTCTCACAGCACAATATAAAAGGGAGAGGTCAGACCATGTATATATACTATGTATACTGTCTATATGTTGCACTGTTAAAGGCCCAGTGCAGACAAAAATGTGATTTTCCTGTTTTATGTACACTTAGTGTACAAAACATTAGGAACACTTGCTCTTTCCATGACAGACTGACCAGGTGAAAGCTACATATGATCCCTTATTGTTAAATCCACTTCAAATCAGTGTAGATGAAGGGGAGGAGACCGGTTAAAAAAAAAAAATTTAAGGCTTGAGACAATTGAGACATGGATTGTGCATGCGTACCATTGAGGGGGAATGGGTGATACAAAAGATTTGTGCCTTTGAATCGGGTATGGTAGTAGGTGCGAGGCACACCGGTTTGTGTGAAGAACTGCAACGCTACTGGGTTTGTCATGCTCAACAGTTTCCCGTGTGTATCAGGAATGGTCCACCATCCAAAGGACATCCAGACAACTTGACACAAATGTGGGAAGCATTGGAGGCAACATGGGCCAGCATCCCTGTGGGACGTTTTTGACACCTTGTTGACTCCATGCCCTGACAAATTGAGGCTGTTCTGGAGGCCAAAAGGTTTTCCTAATGTTTTGTACAGTCCCACACTATGGAGGTTGGAATAATACTGTGAAATTGTGAAAATTATGATAACGCCCTTTTAGTTTTAGAGTTTTTTTGAGAAGACTGCCTTAAATTTCAGCCAGTTTTGGTGGGGTGGAGTTTTGGCCTGCCTGGTGACATCACCAGGTGGTAAATTAGTTAATAGACCAATAAGAAAGAGAATTCCAAACTGCTCTGCATACAATAGCTAGTTTGCCCCTCCCCACTCAGACCACTCCCAGACAGTCTTAGAAAAATGAATGCTTGAGAAATGCTATTTTTTTGACAATTTTATTTGTCAGGTACTTAATTGTTACCAAGAAAATATTTGATATTGAGATAAAAATGGCTGCTTTGGACCTTTAAATCAGAAGGGTTACTGTCAGATGAGTTGCCTGCCGTTTATTCCAGAGAAATTGCGTGTCAGATGAGATAATTGTATTTTTTAAGATCTTGTTGTGTCTTTGTGGATAACTGAGAGCCGAGAGTTTCTCTCATCGCCATGTTCTACCTCGAATGCTTTTAGAAACACTGCCAGTCATAGCCTTGCGCTTAATACACAGCTTTTGAGTGAGCAGGGGAATTTTTCTTAGGGCACAGGTTTGCCCTGATAGTCTCAGCAGCCTCCGGCAGCACAAAGGAAGGGAAGGTGCTTTCGATGTGGAGAGGAAGAGGGCAGTCAGGGTGGAGAAGCATATCCACAATGTGTTTTCCAGGTCTATTCGGTTGTGACCTTCAAGCTGAGCTTCAAATAAATGCAACACTAAGAGATGAATCAAAGCATTGTGATGGCCCTGAATTTCTGCACCATGCCTAGGATGAATACGTGATGTTGATAGACAGAATTGTATTTATTTTTTATTACAAATTCTGCAAGTTTTGTTATATTTTCAGACAAAGAGACCTGGGAAAATTATGTACGCGCACCAGATTTCCACCCTGAAAAAAATTCACACAATTCTGCCAAACTAATAAATGCAGATCATAAACAACGTAACCCTCCACTGTGGCCCAGTGCTCCTTGGCACATCATGGGGAAGTTAAACCATTAAGATGCTCCCTGTCTCAGTGGGTGCTGTCAGCATTTTAAAGTGACTTGGACCCATCCTTAATATTCATGCAGTCAGGGGCCAGATGACCCCCACCACTGCGCTCACACACACATACACACACTTCCTTGTGTGAAAGATAAAAAGATCAAGCTGCAGACCCTACTACAGTCTTCAAAGGTTTCAATAAACAGTCTGTTGTACACATGCTGTTTCAATCTGCAGAAGCGTATGTCAATGATGGCTACAGTGTATTGGAGTTGTCTCAGGAGTCTACCTGCCTCTAGCTCACACTCATCTCTCCCTCTATCCCTCTCTCCCCACCCCTCCCTCCCTCCCTCCCTCCCTCACCATCTGTCCCTCCCTCCATCTCTCCCTCCCTCCCTTGCACTAGAGTCCCCTGAGCAGGCTATCAGTGCAGTGGAGGTGCCATGCTTGACATGCTGTAATGGGGGGTGACAAGGTGAGTGGCCAGACTGCTGAGTCAGATAGAGCTGGAGCCAGGCACACAGAGGACGGAAGGACATGTTAATTATTAGGCAGAATAAAGAGACAGGCTCTTCGTGTATATAGGTTTGGTAATATGGCTGACCAAAGCTGAGAAAGACAACCGTTTGTGCATATCTTTAGGTCTACTGTTTGTAGGAATTGGTAGTGAAGGTATACTTTATATAAGGCATATGTCACAGCCGTGGTAACACAAATATTTATACAATAAAAGGGCAGAAAGTGGACTGATACTGCTATGAAGGAGAGAGGGGGGTCAAGGGAAATTCAGCCTGTCCTTGTGTGTGACTTACCAGCCTCTGAAAAATATCAGATTTACGCTGATGTTGCAAAGTGTCTCTATGAAGCTAATACTTAATGTCAGATTCTACACTCTCCTTTGCATAAAAAAAATAAAAAGAGGCTATTCACTTCTACATTCTCATCTCTGGAGCACTTTTCCCACAACTCTTAAGTTTTTTTCTCTCTCAAAGTGTCTACATAGTTAAAAAGATGATGACTGGGTTCCTAAGTAGTGCTTGGTATATACAGTACAACTCCTGCCTGTTCACCTTTATTATCAACACTTCATCAATGAGGAGCGGCAGACAAGTAAATTGGTGGGAGGAGGGAAGGTAGAAAACCAAAAGGAAAACAGAAAGAAGTGCCAAGCAGTGAGAACTGGCATGCTGCAGTTGTCTGTCAGTCACCTAGCAACAAGTCCTCCCCATCTCCCGCTGTGCTCTCTAATTCAACAAATCTGCTCAGAATGTATGGCTGCTCTCCTGACAAAACGCATTCTGTGCTGGGGGCTAAGGACGTGGGCCTCCGCTGAACACGCCACTCAGCTGCCCATTGACCACTGGGGCCTTTCTCTGCACACACTAAGGAGCTGGGGACAAAGCCCCTGAAAGCAGGGCCAGCTCCACAGAGAAAACATTTGGTTGTAATTGTGTTTGACTGCGTAATGAAAATGATGTTCTTTTTAAATTTGGGCTTGTTAAGGACACACTATTTTCCCTCCTCACCTGATTATTGTAAAGAAGCCCCCCCTCCCCCAGCCTGGGGGGGGGGGGGGGGCACTGGGGGAAAATATTGAAAAAAATTGTCCAAAGGCCCACCCTCTCTTTATTATAACCCTTCTTGTGTTTTAGGTGTTCAGCAACAACATCAATCTGAAGACCTGGTTCAATACAGGATGGAAGACGGGATGCACACACAGCTCTGTTATACAGTTCTAAAACCTGCAGTGAGTTGGGAGGCATTGAGGAGGTAGCATTCCTTGTGCTACTTCAGATAAACAGGCCATTATGGGAAGCATCGAGCAAGCACCAGAACACTGCCTCAATGGACACATTCAGAACCACTGGTGATTTGCACACTTTATACTCTAATTTCCTGGTTTCATTAACTGGACTTTTCCACATTCCACATCCACTTGGTTTTCTTCCCTTTCTCCTCTACCTTAATGAATGGAAATGGTGGTGAATAAACGTACAGGTGAATGTACAAGGCAGGAAAAGTTAAAACAAATAGAAAAACCCTCACATTTCAAGACCCCTCGATTTGATTGTTCTTTGAAAAGGTTGTATTATTGCTTGAGAGAACTTTGTACCTAATCAAAAAAAAAAAAAAAAACTCTCTCCAAGGGGTCAGCATATTTTTCACCAATGTACAGCCATACATTCTTGTCATGACTGATGACATGTTAAATTCAACTTGTAGCCATCAAAGAGCAAAAGTGTCCTCAAGGTTTTTCCTCACACCTCATATGGATTGCTATTGAATTACTTAATTGCTTTGGGAGGTGGTCCCATCTCTTGCCTTCATTGCACATCAATGTGTGAGCATGAGGCGTTTCAAAGAGACAGGGGGAAAGGAGACAGTACTTTTGATTCAGACATTGCTGACCCCCATATATAATCGATATTGCATTTTTTGTTATGCCCTTCTCTGAGCCACCGGCTTATGTAACCCTGCATGTTGATTTTCATACACATGTAGCTGTTTTATTTGACAGTGTCCACATTTTTGCGGACTGGCACTCTGCAAATATATTCAGTTTTCCCAGTTAGCAAACAAAAATCAACATGGTTCTCTACAGCCACACACACACACTGAATAGGACACTTCTTTCAGGACATCTCTTACAGGACATGCATTTACTAATAAGTGTATCTCTCATGGACACAACCGCAGTGGGATTTCAGGCAAATACAATCCCTGAGAACTATAGTACATTTACCTAATCTCTGTAACACTAAAGTTAATTTAGGGTTCAACGGGTGTATAAAGTAAGAATTAATAGTCTGTGAGGTCAGTTGTGAGTGGTCTCAGGGGCTTGGTCACACTTGAGTTGCTTGAGGGCTTGCGGTGACAACCCTGAAGAAATTAACGAGTTCCACCACATTGACCAGAGCCTGGTTTATTCTTTTTTTTTTAAAGTGGCAACAAGCAGGAGTGTGGGTCTGTGGGTGTTTTTGAAACTCTTTCACCATCAAGACCCCAACTCTGACACCAATTAAAGAGATTATGTCTTAAACTAAGAGGAAAGCTATAACTGTGTGTTACCACAGTGATTGCTTTTGGCAAGGTCATGGGGCCATGCAACAGTGCATGACCTTAACAGAAAATGTACTTTGCTGCACAAAATGCCAATTTAACTATTCCTCTCAGCATTTAGCAATCTCCAATACACAATTATGGTTGGCATATAACTGAAAAACACTGACAAAAAAGGGACACACCTGCATATACGATAGACAAAGGGACACAATTGAAAAAGAGTGATCTGTTTTCAACTATTGTCAACTCAAATGAATACGATATTAGCCATATGTGATGGAAAGATTTTTATGAAAATTTATGGTAAACATTTTTGAATGCTGATTGTAAACATCCCCATTGTTATGAAAAGGGTGAGAATAGACTATAGGTCTCCCTATTCATGCTTGTTATAAATAAATAAAAACCTGCAGTAGTCTGTTAGTTTTAGTGCTGTGAAAAAAAGCACGTTTTAATTAGAATGTATATCCATTTTATAATCGGTTTTTACTGATTTAAATGACTCCAAACACGCATTCATACAGGATAATAACGATTTGTCTTATGCCAGCAAGACAGACTACAGACAGGCCAACCGGTTTTGATTGGATACTCTTTACAGTACAGGTTTTAATTAACCACGTCTTCCCACAGGTTGTTCAATTAGGCCTATCACAAGTTTAGTGGAATATAGACAACACGTTATGGACATAGGCCTACATGCCATTTTGGTTGGGATTACTTCTTGTAGGCTATATGCATGTGTTTATGTTATTGTGAACGTTTGCAGTCTACACTGTAGCCTAGTTCAACATGACCAGGGCTGGAGGAAAAAGATACAAGGTCAATAGCGTCGTCTCAATAGCGCGCGCATGAAAACCAGAGGGGTTCATCTATTTCAGATCAAGTTAGTAATAGGCTAATGCATGAAGTTAGGCTACCTGGCAATATTTTACTTTTAAAACAATAAACGTATAACACATCGAGTACTTCAAAGTTTCGCCCCTAATTTAGAACCAGCCAGCCATAGAATCAAACCAAGTATTTAATTGGTCCTATAACTTACATCAGTAGGGTAAGTAAGCTATGACCATAGCATCTGAAACAGTTAGGCATTAATTTGCTTTTCCGATGTTCTGAATGTCAATGTCAATTTTGGACCAACGTTTATTAATAGTGGACAAAATTAATTACATTAATGTCAGCCTATAACCAACACAAAAGCCACCAATTTCAAAGTGAGCATATAGGCAAAAGGCTGCATTAATCTCCCACTGGGCCGCCACGTCATTTTGAAAAGGAAGATGAAACAGTAGGCTTTGCCGCGATCACACAGCCTAAAATATAATAAATCAGCCAAACTGTTAAGATTTATGACGTCTTACCTTTATGTCGAGTGTACGATGAATCTTAAAATGTTATAAGAAACAGAGTAAAAATTAGAGCTGGCTTCCTCCATCATGAGAATTCTCTTTTTGTCCGTTTTCACGTTAATTGGCAGCAGTTGAACTGGGAGCCGTAAATCAAGCACTAAGAAGTGTATTAATGAGTTGGACCACCCAGTACACCATTTTCTCCCCAGTTTCTTGAAGGACAATGTAAAGATACTCGAGTCTGCCATGCTCTGAAAACCATGAATGAACATTCACAAGAGCAAAGTATTTCACAAGGCTTAAGTATCTTGGAAACAAAAGACAGAACTTTTAATTTCATGAATTTGTTTATTTTATATACCACATGCTTGTCCACATCATGAAATGTGTCCAATCGTAGTGAAAACCAATGCAAGGAATGGGCATATTGGCTGTGCATTAAACTGTTAAGTAGGCCTACATTTTAAAAATGTTTTATTGTGTATGCCATTAACCAGGTTTCCATCCAACATTTTTATGTGATAAAGTATATGTCAAATAAAAAAAGAAAATAAATGATAGGGCTGATTGAAACAACTAATTTGTCAAATAAAATGTATCTACCTCTTTTTCCCGCACTTTCTGCAAGCTGTTGGCTAGAGCACACGTGCCATGACCATAGTGGGCACGTTCCCTATATAACGCAACCTTTTAAACATCAAAACCATCAGTAGAGTTTAAAATAACTTTTATTCGGTACATGGGTATTCAACCGCAAACGTGTATTTGTATGTGTACTATATCATAATCACGCATAGCCTTTTATAAAAAACAAATCAGTTTGATGGAAACACCCCTCTGGCGAGAAATGTGCATGTTTTTATTTTAGAATATTCCCATGAAAATCTGTCTTCAATTGGATAGAAACCTAGCTATTGTTTGGAATTATTGTTAGCTCGGCTCCTGTCCGCTGTGCATAATTTGACTAATTTCATATGAGGGAACACATTGTTTAAGCTTAAAACATCTTAATACATTTCTGTAATCAGTTTATTTTTATCCGTCTGCTGTCAACTTTTCTCTTTTGTTTTGTTAAAAGTATTGTTTTGAAAATTCGGTTTAAAATATCCTGGGTTTGTGTTGCTTTGTAGACAAAGCTTTAAAAAAGTTTTCCTTTTTATGGCAGTTCAAATTAGGCTATAAAATCACATGTTGTAATTAGGATAATGTTGTAACAGTAAACATCTCAATATCTCCAAAGACCTCATTCAAACATTGATACAGCCATTAATTTCCCTACACATATTCCCTAATTATGGCCTATGATTTACAAAATTTATAGATTCATTTAACTTTTTTTGAACTCTTAGAGTAGCCCATTTAAATAGTTGATCAGTCATTCACCAAGAATCACATTCAACTAGTCCTTGTTCTCTGTATTTTGTCTTGTAATGTGCACTTCATGGCTTTATAACAATTTTAAGACGTTCCTTCAAAAACCTCCCAAAAATCCCAATCGAAATATAAAGAACTACATCTTGCACACCAACCGGGAGCGTATAGGATTTCACCACTGGCAAAATTGAAAATGGCTAAAACTAACAACATTTCAATCCACAGTTTTAATGAGTAAAGTCAACAGGAAGTTTTGGTAAAATTGTATAAATGCCGACATATAATGTGTTTGCTATAAAATAAAATATTGATATAATAACCATCATACAAGTCAACTTTGAGTCACGCGATGATATGTGGTCCTCCCACTATGACTCGGGAAATTTGCAGTTTAATAGGCTACAGATTAAAATAAATTATGATGAACCACAGAGTGGTGAAAGTGCATAGTGATCTTGATGCGCCTTTCCAATAAATATCGAGGGTCTAATTCTGGTGACATGATGAACGACGCTGTACTGCCTTTTGACAAATACAAATATTCTCTCTCTTATCCATAATAATCTCATCATGTAGACTATCCTACCCACACAGCCTACCCGCACTTTAGGCATATCTGTAAGCGGTTGGCTAGAGCGCATGTGCTATGACCAGAATAGGCACATTTGCCATTTAACGCAACAGTTTTTGTGACAAAAATATGGTAGGGTAAGTAATGAGATGGAAACCTATTGAACTTTAGATGTTTATTCGGTTCATCAAATTTAAGCGAAAAAGTACATTGTGTGCACTACGTCATCACACCGACTTTTATCCGCAACAAGTCCTTTTGGCGGAAACACCACTGCTGGGAAAATGCACGTTAACATTATGCGGATTTTAGAATATTCTCATGAAAATATGTCGCCTATTATGATGAAAACCTAGCTAGTGTCTTCTATTATAATGGTTCACAAAACTATACACCAAGGCTATCATCTTTATCAAAATTATTTTATCCTCCAGGATACAAAACATTACATTTAGCAAAATACACCCTTCAATATGAAGGGAAAGTATTCTTAATTGAAATGTTAACCTTGATGAGCAGGCTTTGAACTTTCAACCAAGTTTGACATTCATCATTCATAGAGAACAGAAATTAAACATGACATTTTACACAACAACAAAGACGGATGATTCCTTTTGTTAATGGGTAATATGTATGTCCCTGACAATGTGTTCAGGCCTCCTCACTGCTCTAATGCACCCATATCTACAAGGATTTTCACATGTTTAGGTTAGAATTTAATATATAGGATTTCTGCCTCCTCTCTACCTCCTTCCATCTTTCTCTCTCAATTCTGCCAGGCTGCCCAAGCCATTCCTTAAGTGGAGAGCGGAGGAGTCCCCATCGGGAAGCTGAATGTCCATCTTAAGAGACTTTTGTTCTCTTGTCACTGTGGCTTTTTAACCCACATCCTCATGTAGAAAAAAAATATTTCCTCCCACACCTGGCTCTGAAATGGGTTCTCTGTAAACACTGTAGGCCTGTGTGTGTGTGTCTCAATGAAGGGACCTCAGACAGGCAGTTTAACCAATTACCTTACAAAACTGGACGGGTGGTCGTATGTATTGAAAAAGGGGCTCATGCATTTATCTTACTTAAAGCGGTCCTATACTGAGAACACTACAGAGGATGTGGCAAAATAACTGCCTCATATTTAACAACTGCCTGTTATGATGAATGCAAACGGCTAATGGTAGTTGTCACCTAATCAAGGTTTGTGTGTATGATATGTAATTACAGAACACTACACTGACAGGGAAATGGCCACAGGACTGGTAATTATATAGCACAAATTGGAGAACTGTGGAAAAAGTGTTGGGTTGATATTCCTGCTGGATTCCTGTCCATCATTTCATAGCCACTTCATTAGTGATTCATACAGTATACATACTGCATTTACAGTATATATACTGCTTGTAATAATCAAATTAGAAGATCATCAATAGTGTACTGGTCTGTGTGTTTTTGTGAGTGTATAGCCTACACAATAAGGATGCTTGACCCCTTGGGTGTCAGTGAAAGGGTGAAAAGTGACCCCCCCCCAGATATTTACCCACTTCGAATACCAACGAGTCTAAGTTAGCATGGGTATCACACCAACCAACCACACACAAAGAAACCACACACCTATAAACCAAATCAACCAAACAAGAAAAGATTTTGAGAAAGTGTCATCTGCTCACAAGTCTTTATTCATGTTCCTATGGACAAAGTGTTGGGCACTAAACATCAAACAGTGTGTTATATGTGTGGTTCCAAGGCTGAGGAAGGCCTCTTCCTAATCTCTTTTTACACTGCCTCAGGACACGTGGTCAAGATGCTCTTTACCCAAACAAAATGAAATAAACATTCAAAGCACTTGTCAAAATTCAGTACATCATATAGAGAGAACCATTTAGACTGGTAAGTGCTAACCCATAGACTGTGTGGTCATAGGAACAGATTTGACATCTTTGGACGTACCAGCTAATCTCTCAGATAAACACTATTGGATACTTCAATGTGTTCCTTCATATGAAATTAGCCCAATTATGGTCGGCTTGATTGGCTGTTTGGAAGCCTCTCAGATCAGCACCATTGGATACTTCCCACTATGGCAAGTCTTGCGGTTCATAAGCTAGACTGGCATGATAGGACACTATGTCGGCAACAGCCAAAGTTCCAAGGGTTGCCATGATAATGCTCTTGTATTTAGTGATAAAACCTGTAAGAGGGCAACAAACTCCTATTGAATATCCATATTCCTATTTAGTCAAACATCCCAGAGATGACAGAACGGTGGGTGGAGAACATCGGTTTGGTCCCTGTTTTAGCTGAAACCCCGGAAAAAGAGGATGTCCTGGGGATGGAAAAAGAGGATGTGGGTGAAGGATGGAGAAATGGAGCAACTAACAGCATGCAGGTGTATGGATACCGAACATGACCGCATGCTGACAAGAGATGCAAAAACCTAAGAACTGTTTGTATGCAGAGGGACAGAAAAGTGACTCAATTTCTCAGAGGTACAAAGGAAAAAAAAAAAAAAACAAGACTACCTCATTGCATTCCGAGAAAGAAAACCACCACTGACTGACGGCCAGAGTCAAGGGGTCACATATCAAACGTTTCAAGCTGACATAAATCAATCAGTCCCATAACTGGACAAAAAACAACACTGGTGACCTGTGGGCCATATCTGACATTAATCCTAAACCCTCCAGTCAGTGTGTAGGAATGACAGGACATAATTTGTTGGGAGAGAGAGTAAGAGAATGCTAATACGGGTCCTAACGAGGAAAGGTGCTGATGCTAATGAGGTCATCCTGAGCCCTTAATGAGGCTGTCTCGTTTGGTGTCCTAATTTATAGTGAGGGGGGCCGGATAATGAGCTGGGTTGGGATTCCCAGGGCAGGGGGTTGTGTAACCCACCTCACAAGGGGGACACAAACTCCCACAACACGTGTGTGTGAGAGAGTGTGATAGAAAAAGCGTGAGGGAGAGAGTGTGAGTATGTGAGAGATAGTGTGTCTGTCTGTGGGAGGGGGAAAGGGCGAGAGAGGAGGAGGGGAGAGAACAGCTAGATGTCATCCCTGCCTGATACGCTTGTTTGTACTCTCCCATCATCGAATCGCTGTGACCAAGTGAGAAAAGCTTGGCTCTCTGTGACAAACTGACCTCAGGCAACAAGTACACTCACAGATAGAGGAAATGGAGAGGTAGACAGAGCAAGGACAGCAAGATGAGAGAGAGGGTTAAGCGAACAAGAGAAAAAGGAAATGAAAAGCCATGCAGTCCTAAAAAAAGGTTGAATGTTAATTTGCAGCAATATTTTCATGAAGTGTTGTTGGCTTTGACTGCATTTCTATGAGCTACTGTATGGCCCACTCTATATACCATCCAGGAGAAATGATTATCCTCTAAAAGGGATGGCATTCAGTTTCAGATCTTTCTTACTGGGCTACCCAGAGAAAATATTATTGCACTGTGTTCCAAAGCTAGCTAGCTAACAACTACAGGAAGCAGTGACCTCAGTTTATAAAAAACAAAACAAATGCAGAGTATGCATTGAGCCCGCCTCCCCCGCCTCTTTCTGCTGTGTCTGCATTAGTCAGGCTCAAATGGGTTCCTGCCATGAGAAACAGAGCATGACATGCGCTAAACAATGCCAGCCGGATGACAGGCCAGCGCCATTTGATGATGGTCGCTGCTGATGTGGACACTTTTTGATGTGGAGAAATATCAGGGCAGCGTGAATCAGTATGAGACGCAGGTGGCCTCGGATCTAAAGAGTCAGCCACATTACACACATCTCAAAACGCAAATTGAAAAGAACTACAGGAAATTTATAAATTCACCCAATGGCGAGTTATGGTCTCATCTAGAATTTAAGCAAAGGCTAAAATATGGGACTAAGTACTTGACATGGTCTTTGAGAACTGTGTCATCAAATAATTCAGACATCACTCTGAAAACACTGATCAATAACTTTAGTGGAATGTCTGCTCACTACTGTTTCGTCAGTGAGAATGTGTGGTTCCACACAACTCTAATTGACACAGTTAATAACACTGCCCCCTTCTGGCTGGCTGGCTTGATGCAGCTCTACAAGTAACTGTGACATTGGTCATTCCTCCAGTCGCATTCACAGATCTGAATAGGAAGAGCAGATGTAAGAAAAGGAGTAAAAATTACCTTTATTTTAAATTCCAGAAATATATATGATTGTTAACGAAACAGACGATGAATTGCATCACAAAAAATCTTTGGTATAAAGGATATATTAATTTACGGTGTTATGTTACTTTGAATCGGACACACTTACTTTATTCTTCTCAAATAAAAAAAACGGACTATATAAACAGAGTACATGCTTCACATTTAAATTATGCATTGACTAAATCAGGGATAAAAGAGCATGGCTCTGCTCCCCGTCCCAAACCAGACCATTCAGGGGATCATAACAATCCAAATCATACCTGATCTATCAACGGCTTGGCACTGAGCACCGTTTGAACGCTTGACCTTTTAACACGGCTCATGACATTATGTTGACATTTAAAGTAATCCCTCCCACGGTTCCTAATCTCAGTCGCCATGGATGGCCCTGGACCATCTCCTGAGCTGCAACTACGCCATGGATGCAGACAGGCAGACACAGACGAGCAATTTCCATGGCAGGGGCAATGCGTCCACGCTAAGCTAGCGTGGACCCATAGACTCAACCTAATTTGAGTTAGTGCCTTCAGAAATTGTTCACACAACCTTGACTCTTTCCATGTTGTTGTGTAGCAGCCTGACCTTAAAATTGATTGAATTGAGATTGTGTCGCTGGCCTACACACAATACCCCATAATGTCAAATTGGAATTATGTTTAGACATTTTTACAAATGAATAAAAAATGAAAAGCTGAAATGTTTTGAGTCTAAGTATTCAACCCTTTTGTTATGGCAAACCGAAATAAATTCAGGAGTGAACATTTACTTACCAAGTCACAAAATAAATTGCATGGACTCACTCTGTATGTAATAGTGTTTCATATGTATTTTGAATGACAACCTCATCTCTGTAACCCACACAAAGTTATCTGTAAGGTCCCGCAGTCGAGCATTGAATTGCAAACACAGGTTCAACCGCAAAAAAGGGCACATATTGGTAGATGGGTAAAAAAAGAATCATCAGAGATTGAATATCCCTTTGAGCATGGTGATTTTATTAATTACACTTTGGATCGTGTATCAATACACCCATTCACTACAACGATACAGACGTCCTTCCTAACTCAGTTGCCGGAGAGGAAGGAAACCACTCAGGGATTTCACCATGAGGCAAATGGTGTTTTCAAAACAATTACAGATTTTAATAGCTGTGATAGGAGAAAACTGAGGATGTAGTTACCCACAACATTGTAGTTACCCCCAAAATATTAACCTACATGACAGAGTGAAAAGAAAAAAAGACTGTACAGAATAAAATATTCCAAAACATGCAACCTGCTTGCAATAAGGCACTAAAGTGATACTGCTAAAAATGTGGCAAAGAATTGAACGGTTTGTCCTGAATACAATTTGTTTGGGGCAAATCCAACACGTCACAGAGTACAACTCTTTATATTTTCAAGCATGGTGTAGGCTACATCATGTTATGAGTATGATTGTCATCGGCAAGGACAAGGGAGTTTTTTGGGGGATAAAAAGAACCGGAACAGAGATACATAAGCACAGGCAAAATCCTAGAGGAAAACCTGGTTCAGTCCGCTTTCCAACAGACACTGGGAGACAAATTCACCTTTCAGTTGCTTACCAAGATGACATTGAATGTTCCTGAGTGGACTAGCCACAGTTCTAACTTAAAAATCGCCTAGAAAATCTATGGCAAGACTGTCTAGCAATGATGAACTTGAAAAAAGACAACTGTAATTGCTGCCAAAGGTGATTCTAACATGCAGTGACTCAGGGGTGTGAATACTTGTATTTCATTGAATACATTTGCAACAGTTTCTAAAAACATTTTCACTGTCATTATGTGGTATTGTGGGTAGATGGGTGAGAACAAATAAAAATGTAATCAATTTTGATTCAGGCTGCAACAACAAAATGTGGAATAAGTCAAGGGGTATGAATAACACAATGTATGTGAATAAATACATTATGTGAATGTCTATCACTGAATAAAAGCAGCAATAAACCCTACAATTCATCACCAGTCGACTTTACAACACACTACTACAAACAACATCCGCCACCTCAGGGTAAAAACACCCAAAAAAGCTGGCAGTGCTACAATTACACCCATATGGCATTGACTCCACTCCTCTGTTGTCCATGCATGACTGGATAATGTTATAACGCTGTATACAGCAGCACAGTCCAGAAGAGGATTCACTGCACTAGTAGTGCTGCAGTATAATCAGTTAACAAAAAAAAAAGGTCAGATCTGTTGGCTAGGATCAATTACAGTTAGAATTTCTCTTTTAGTGGAGCCATACTCAACAGGCGGACAGCAGGCCGGATCCGGACACAGAAGGGGGTCTATACGGACAGCGGGTCCAGACTTAAAATCACAAAACACATTTATTTTTTAAAATTTGGTTGGGATTCGACTCCTGGTATCATATGAACATAAGACACAGAAAATGCGAGGAATTAAAGGAAATAAGATTTAAAACTGCAAATAGGCGTCTCTGCCAACAAGAGAGGTGAACAGTACAGTTTGGGGGTCTAATTGTTTGCGAGGCGGGGGTTTGTTAACAGACCGATAAATGACTATATTCATCCGGAGACCGTTGCCACCTAGGAAATTTGAGTGACCGGACCTTCACAAACGGTATTTAAGTACCCCTGTTTTAGAGACCAGCTTTATTCCAAACCAAGGGGGGTTCTTCATGCCCTTTTAAAAAAGTCTTGGAATGGATGCACTTTTTGTACCGCCAAAACATGAAATTAGTACTTTGTGTTGGTGGGTCTTACAGAATACTATGTTAATGAAAAACATTAGTATTTTATTTAGGTATCGATTAGGTCTGACATTCAGTTTTAAATTCGTATATCTTTTTTGGGACAATGAATTGAACAGATCAAGAGATGAAATGAGAAGAGCTATGCAAGGTAACAACCCATTTATTTAGTGATACATTCTGCAAACTATACATTTTATTTAAAACTTCAAAGGTAAAAAAAAAAAAAAAAGAAAGAAATAAGGATAGACAGGCGGCAAGGAAATTCAGGGAAAGAGGAGAAAAACGAATTCACAAGCAAGGAATGCAATTTGTTCAATCGACTCAACACTAATAGTACAATTTAGTTCAGGGAACAAAGCTTTTTAACATGTTCTTTCTGTCTTTCCTTTGGATCTCGAACGTAATACCAAATATACAGTTATTGAACTTTGCAAAGTCAAATCACAGAGGCCACTGAGAAGCAGTTGAATCAACATAGACAATTCTCATCTACAGCATTCTAAAGCCATTCTTTAATGTATTCATAAATATAGCAGACATGAATGCATGTACACACATTTCTAATGCTTACAAGGTTACCCAATTGTTAAACACTTGCATTTGCTTAAAGTATTACATCATCTGCAGGAATGAGCAATTAAATAAGCTTTCAAGATTCAACAAAGGTAACATGAAAAAAAAAACAACGTATACAAACCAGAAATGGCTGAAAAAGGTGTACCATGTGACTACCAACCTAGTATGCCACTTTGTAGAGAAGCACCCTAACTTGGAAACACTTTATTTTGATTTATTTCTCGGTTACATGAAAGTAATGTCAGCATCTCTCCTTTAAGTGTTCCAATCAACAAGTAGGGACAGAGAGTTAGATTGGGTAAGGCAAATTGGTGAGCTTATTAGTGAGCTGAAAAAGGTCAGCAACATGGGTTTCAGGTGCCCTGTTTAAGGGAACACAACCCATCACTGCTAAGGGTCACACAGTAACGTCACAACTGAGGTACATCAATGTGGACAATATAGGCGCAAGCATTAAAATCTATTTTACTCAAGGCAGGTATACCTCTGAACTGTACAGAACTAGTTCCAGGGGAGCAAAAGGACAACTGGAAAATCGTTTTTTTTCTAGAATAACAATAAATAAATTTTGTGAAAAAGCTGATCAGTGCATATTTGACTATTTATTACACCAAATACCTCTCACACATCTTACATTTCTAGAACCATGAACATTGTTACAATTCTAGAACTAGTTGAATATCACAAAAGGGAAACAAGTTGGTGAAAGTACACAATCAAGGGTTTGATGGCATTATTTGTCATATGTCAATGATTATACTAGTTAATTAAATTATCTAGTATTTGCAGTGGATACATTAGACAATTTCAAAACTTGCACATTTCAGTCAAATACATTAACATGGGTTTGCACGACTCCATGACAACTCAGTCTTAAGTTCCACTGATTCTGACAGTCAGAACAATCAAGTGTCTGATGGCTGCTTTCAAAGCCAAACTACAGAGAGGGGGGTCTAGAACAAAAACCAATACCAGACAAATAGCTTTTCTATCACCTTATGAGGTACTGTAGTTTGTGGTAAATAAGAAAAAGAAGATTGGATGCTTAGTATGTGCTATGCTTTTGAACAATTAGGTTAGAATTGTATGGTACCAGACAGGTCAAAAGTTGATCAAATGCAAACCAGCATTCTTTTAGAGCCATATCCTATTTCAATGAGAAGAGATGTAAGATTTACATAAAGGTTCAAGCATGGTGTATGGATCTAAGATCAGGATATGCAAAAAGTGCCTTCAGAAACGTATTCATTTTCCTTCACTTATTACACATTTTGTTGTGTTACAGCCTGAATTCAAAATGGATTAAATATATTTCTTCCCTTACCAACTACACACAATACCCCATAATGACAGTGAAAACATATTTTTAGAAATCTAATTTACATAAGTAGTCACACCCCTTCGCTATGACACTCCAAATTGAGCTCAGCTGCATGCAATTTCCTTTGATCATCCTTGAGACGTCAGTACAACTTGATTAGAGTCCACCTGTGGTCAAATCAATTGTTTGGATAAAGAAACACAACAGTCTATATAAAAAGGTCCCACAGTTGACAAAAACTATACCATGAAGTCCAAGGAACTGTATGTAGATCTCCAAGACAAAATTGTGATGAGGAATATTTGCTGAAGGGTATAAAACAATTTCTAGAGTACTGAAAGTTTCCAAGAGCACAGTGGTCTTGACCGTTGAGAAATTTAACAAATATGGTACTACCCAGACACTGCCCGGAGCTGGCCGTCTGACCAAACTGAGCAACCGGCCAAGAACCCAATGACCACTGACAGAACTACAGAGTTCCTTGGCTGAGATGGGAGAACCTGCCAGAAGGACAACGGTCTCTACAGCACTTCACCAATATGGGCTTTATGGGAGAGTGGACAGACGGAAGGAAGCCACTCCTGAGAAAAAGGCACATGACAGCACGCCTGGAGTTGTTAAAAAGGCACGTGAAAGACTCTGAAAGCATAAGGCAAAAGATTCTGTGGTCTGATGAGACAAAAATGTAACTCTTTGGCCTGAATGCAAAGCTTTATGTCTGGAGAAAACCAGGCACAGCTCATCACCAGTCTAACTCCACCCCTACCATCAGTGGCAGGGACTGGGAGACTGGTAAGGATAGAGGGAACAATGAATGGAGCCAAATACAGGAAAATCCTTGATGAGAACCTGCTTCAGAGTGCAAACGACAGACTGAGGCAAAGATTTACGTTCCAACAGGACAATGACCTCAAGCATACAGCCAAAGCAATGCTGGAATGGCGTCAGAATAAGAATGTGCAAGTCCTTAAGTGTCCCAGCCAAAGCATAGACTTGAATACCATTAAATCTGTGGAAAGACTTGAAGATTTCTGTTCACCACCGCTCCCCATCTAACGTAACAGAGCCTGAGAAAATATGCAAGGAAGAACGGGAGGAAAATCCCCAAATCCAGATGTGCAAAGCTGACAGACCCAAGAGGACTCAAAAACTGTAAATCGCCGCAAAAGGTGCTTCTACAAAAACTATCGACCCAGGGGTGTGAATAGTTGTGTAAATGAGATCTGCATTTCATTTTCAATATATTATAAAAAAAATGGTTCTCTTTGTCATTATAGGGTATTGTGTGTAAATGGATGAGGAAAAAAAAGAGAAAAGAATTTAATCAATTTTGTATTCAGGCAATATACCAACAATGCGGAATAAGTCAAGGGGTATGAATACTTTCTGAAGGCACTGTACATATGTTCCTTATGAGCCTTACACAACAATTACATGCCATGTTCAGGTAGGACGCCATCTCTAATACTTTAGTCACTATGCAAGTTCTACAGTATATATATGCAAGCAGTCCGCATTAAAAACTGGTGTCGACAACAGAACGCTAACCTACTATACAAAACCCTTTAAACAAAAGCATTGCAGCACAAAATCAGTGTCAAGCTGTACAGATTACAGAAAGATATGCTGCTAAAATTAAAGTAACCTGCAAGTTTAGAAACCGGCTAAGACAGATTTTCCTTGACTTCAATTAGGTACTTATAAATGAAAATTATATACATACTGCAGTATTTCTGTAGAAAATAATTTAGAGTATAAGGACAACAAATGAACAATGTTTACACTCAAAGGAACTTTGATTCAGGCGCTAACAGCTAGGGCTTGTGTGTTATAGTTGACGGCTCTGTGCTCCTAAAACTTGTTTCCCTTCACACAAAACCACAGTTGGGAAATAAAACTAACGTTTACCAATCTAACCACATTTCTTTCTCATTTTTAAAAAAGTGACAATGCCTACATAAATCACTTCACTTCATCTGATTCATTCAGTCACTTAAGAATTTTTTCTAAGTTAGCAAACGCTATGTAACAATTATGAAGGCATTGTTTGATTTATATATACACACACACTCTTAAGTGTTTGTGTGACTGACATTTCAGCAGTTTAAAGGCTACATCAAGAACAATGGGTCCAAGTCACTCCTTCATGGACAACATATTTCTAAATGTTAATCTGAGACATACTTCAAATTGTTTAGACTTTTTAAAACAACTGCAGGTACGCATAAAACACTAACAAAAGGGTGGAATATGAAACCATCTCTAAACTGTGTGTATATACTGGGGTCAAACGTGGTAGTTTGTTGCCTGAAGTTAGCCTACATCATTAGATTGTCTGTTGGTTAAAAAGAGAGAAGTTCTAATTCATTATGTTACCCTGTGTATTAGACAAACAGGAGTGTCCCAACACTGAGCAGAGCCCAAGGGGATTAGAAGGGACACCTTAACCTACAGTTCTTAATTCGAATTGATTAAAACATCCAAAAAACTAAAATCTTGCTCACCACTTATCTAACTCAAGCAAAGATATTTACTCCGGACAGTTTATTAGGTACAAAAACCTTGTTTACGAAAATGGTTTGCTCCTACAGACAGTGAGTCGCGTGGCCATGGGTTGCTATGTAAACCAGGCAGACAGGCATCAAAGCATTCAGTTACAGTTCGATTTAACGTTAGAACGGGCAAAAGTGACCAAAGCGACAGATTGGCCCGATGGTCGCTGCCAGGCTCGCCGGATCCAGTATCTCGAAAACGGCCGCCCTCCAGGGCTTTTCACGCAAGACAGTGTCTAGGGTTTACAGAGAATGGTGCGTCAAACAAAAAACATCCAGTCAGCGGCATTCCTGTGAGTGAAAACAGCTTGTTGATGAGAGGTCGAAGGAGAATGGCAAGAATCGTGCAAGCTAACAGGCCGGCCACAAACAGACAAATAACGGCGCAGTACAGTAGTGGTGTGCAGAACGGCATCTCGGAACGCACAACTTGTCAATCCTTGTCAAGGATTGGGCTATTGTAACAGACGACCACAGCAGGTTCCTCTCATACCAGCTAAAAACAAGAAAAAGCATCTCCAGTGGGCACGCGATCACCAACACTGGCCAATTGAGTGGAAATGGAAAAACATTGCCTGGAACATGACAGCGAGTTCAATTTACTTGAGTGGCCTGCACAGTCTCCAGACCTCAACACAATAGAGCATAATTGGGATAAGATGGAACGGGTTGTTCACAGCATGAACGTACCGGTGTCCAATCTGCAGCAACTGTGCGATGACATCGCGTCAGCATGGACCAACATCCCTGTGGAACTTTTCCGACACCTTGTAGAATGCTCTGAAAAATTCAGGCTGTTCTGGAGGCAAAAGGGGGATCTGACCAGGTACTAGATGTCTGTACCTAATAAACTGGCTACTGAGTGTATATACACATACGCAACAATGCATTTTAGACAATGGAAGAAAATACATCAAAAATAAAACAAATTTCTCTTCACGAAATACATCTACGTGTTAAATACAGATTTAGTCTGACTATTCACTTTTTTTTCTTTAAAAAAATGAACTGCAAATCAATCCTACACTATAGCAGCATACCGTATTGTGCTCTGGCTCCTGGTGCAGTGGCTGAGGTCTCTACACTGAGAGCACCCCAAACCACACAGTAAATACAAGGTGCTCTAGGAGAGCTCATTGCATTTAGTGGATTTGTTATTGGTTGTATAGTTGAATATAGCAAAATTTAAAAGCAGAAATCAGCAGTTGAAACAATAAAACCCCTGTTTCGGTAAGGGATGAGGCTGGAGAAATGTAACCACTCAAATTCATAGACAGAGCTATGGGTGCAAAGACTGACCATTATGATATCAAGATTATAGTTTTATCCATGTTTTTAGGCTAATGTTTGTTACATTTTTGTAAACACAAGTAAATGTTAAAACAAGCATATATTTTTGCTTCTGATTACATTTACATTTTAGTAATTTAGCAAACGTTTTTCTGATGGGGTACAGCAGTTGACCTAAGCTCATGAGGCATGTATTAGTCATATTCAAGAAACAATGGGAACATACCACCAATTCATAAGTCCAAAAATGGATGGTAGCAACTGCAGATTGCCTCTTTAGAAAAAAAACACCCCTTCGAAACTATAAACAGAAGATTGAATGTTCACTCAGACTGGCTGTGGTATCTAGGTTCTAACAATCAACACTTAAACACAGATTATCAGATACATGTTGTGATTTGAACCCCTCTCTAAATCTCAGAAAACTTCACTTTGCATGGCTTGTCATAAAACTGAACTATGCTATCATAGACCACATGGCACCTATCATGGTGGGCATCTGTCACACATTGTTTATTCCAATGGAGGATGCGGAGGGGAGGATAACTCATAATAATGGCTGGAAACCATGTTTGATACTATTCCACTCCAGCCATTACCATGAGCACATCCTCCCCAAATTAAGGTGCCACCAACCTCCTGTGGTTTATTCAAACGAAATAATCTCATGACACATGAAAATGTGTCAACAAGTCAAGGTTCAGAGTAGAAAAGTCACTGCACGTCATTAGACAGGTTAACTATGTCACTGACAATTACAAAGTGGTTGTGGCAGACGCCATTTTGAAGATTAAATAGCAATTTGTCAACTTAATCCTTCCACGGTCATATAAAGTGTTATCCAAAGCACTGAGTGAGGGGTAGTGAGAGACTGTATTGTACCGATATGAAAAAGACTGACGGAGTGCAGAATAGCTACGTAGGGGTAACGGAGCTTATATCTCCAGCCCATGTGAGTTTGCCATCAGCACCAACCATATGAAACATTAGCTAGTAGCTACAGCGCTGCAGATAGACCTACCTCTACACATACACACAAGCACCCAGGCACACTTGCCAGTTCACGTGCGCACATACACAGAATCCAACACAGCAAGTGTTAAAAGGTGTCATTTGCATCTAGGAACTGCTTTGCTGTGTTATGTTATGCTTACAGGAGAGAAACATTATCATCTCTCTCCAAAAGACAGGAACACAATGAAGGACTGTGTAACACTTTACCATAGTTACTACAGCATATAGAGAGAAAAGTATATGCAAAAAAAAAAGTAAATATTACAATTTATATGGTTAGATTTAGAGAGTTTACTGTGCTGTGAACCAATAGAATTTACCCGTTTCTTTAATGAGCAAAGACTAAAAAAGAACAAGAGCAGGAGGATAATGTCACCTGGAGGACAAACAGTAATATTCACTGAATAGACATTTGTTAGAACTCCAGAAGAGCAGGAAAAAGGCAGATAGTGCATAAAAAGGTTCTCAAACCTGCATTTCTTTCATTTTTTCTACTTAAACTCAAGCTGCATTAAATACAGGCTGTTTGTACAGGACATTAAATACAGGCTGTTTGTACAGGACAATAAATACAGGCTGTTTGTACAGGACAATAAATACAGGCTGTTTGTACAGGACAACTGCACTTCACAAAAACAGAAATATACAGACACACAAGGAAATGTGAATCAAATTAATTACAGCAAAAACACAATTGTTTCAGCTGATTATAAAAAAAAATATATAATAATAACCTGATGGACTCGCTAGTTATGGTTAAGGGGAGGGGAGAGTGGAGGAAAATTGGAGGGAATCCTGAACTCCAGAGCGGACTGGTGCTGCATTATCCGGGGTGTAGAGGTGTTTACATCGCCGCCTCGTCTCCCATCATATTCCCTTCTTAAAAATTGAACGCTCAGAGTGGTGGGGAGACAGACTTCTGAACGAGCTGCTGTGGGTGCTGAGTGGGTAGCGGTTTGTAAACTCTGTGCTGTGTTAGTGGTAGGGGTTGTGTTACCACATGTCGTCTGTGGATGCAGAGTCCTTGAAGGAGGGAAGGAAGGAAAAACCCTTCAGACACTGGGTCTACATCCAAGGGGTCTCGATTTCAACTCCTGGAGATGTACAAGAGGGCTGATCTTTCTACCCAAGAGGGTAATTTTGTCCTACGCTCTGTCCCAAGAACTTGGACAGGAATAAATGTAAATAAAGTCCAAGAAATTGTTCAAGAATGAGCACGGATAAGTGAGCAGAGCTTTCCGGCAATTGAGATTGAGATCCCTGGTATTAAACAGCAATATCTTGAAGTCTTCACTTTAACAAATTACATTTTTTTCAGTTCTGGACTGTAAATTAAACTGATTTTATTTGTCAAATGCCATTTGATAGTGATACCGTTACAAGGTAATTTTAGGCTGATCAAACAAATCCAAATGATGCTATTCCTAATCCAGAAAAATGCATTTTCACAGATTAGGAACAGTATTTCATTCCTGGTTTGTTTGAATAGCGCCCTTGTATTTTCTGTGTTTCCTTCCTAGAAAGTCAGAATAAAGAAGCACAACATCTCATTCAAGACATCAAGTTGTAGGAGTGAGTAGTCCTCATGAGAATGTTTGGATATGAATGACTGGTTTATGAATGGTTGTTATGAATGATTGCTTCAATGAATATACAGTATTGCTTGTTAAACCATTTGTAAGATCCTCCCATTTGAAGAATCTTTAATATTATCCCTATTGATGGAAGGAGCAAGTACACAAAATTTAAATCAAATAATTGCAGCCTAAAGAAGGGTCTAAGATTGCTCTGCCATCTGTAACTGCTACTACAATCCTGCATAGATCAGAAAGCATCGTTTGCCTTCAAAACACTCCATCTCAAAACACTCCGTCTCAAAATCCGCATCAGCCAATAAAAAATCTTTGATGAAGTTGCACGTGATAGAACACTACTTGTTAGCTTTTCCCCCATCAGATAACCTGGCATACTTATCCCTATGCGAACACCACCAGCTGGACGTGATCATTTACTGTAACAAATTCTGAAAATCAGCCAATTACATAATGTTGACGTCACTTTTTCTTGAGAGCGTCCTAAAAGTTAAGCCCCCTATTTGGGGACTGAGCGGTTCTGGACCCTTTCCAACCAACATTTGTGTGTATAAATTGCTCTGTGAACAGCGCAACGTCAATTACTGCGCACCACGTGAGAGCTCTAGTTGTCCCTCTTCGCATGCCGTTCTCCGCTCTCATCCGAGATGCAGTACGTAAAATCTGACACCTAATTTGCTAAACGGGCGACAACGTCACATTTTCTGGCATATGAATTGGGAGACAAGCGATTGCAGCAAACAGTGACATCTCGCTGTGATGTTGTCAGATGGATGGATGCAAAATAATTTAGTAGAATTGAAACAAGATGAAGTCTTACAAGCTTCAGTTCTTACAAGTCAGCAGGCATTTGAATGGCTTCTGCTTGTCGCTTAGAGGACGCTGGGCATAAAATGCTAATTTTGTATTGACACTAAGTATGATAATATTTATTTTACAGTAAAAAAATAATCATTTTATTTGTACTATAGTTAGAAAGCATCAGTCATTTCAAGCCCTATTCCCCCAATTTAGTTGAATAGGGCAGAAAAAAAGTAATGAATTTCATAAGTTTATTATACTTGAGCTTACAGTGCATTCGGAAAGTATTCAGACCCCTTGACTTTCTCCACATTTTGTTAAGTTACAGCCTTCTTCTAAAATTAAATTGTCCCCCCTACCCCCAAAAAATGAAGAAAAAAAACATTCAAATGAAAAATGACATTTACATTAGTATTCAGACTTTTTACTCAGTACTTTGTTGAAGCACCTTTGGTAGTGATTACAGCCTTGAGTCTTCTTGGGTATGACGCTATAAGCTTGTCACACCTGTATTTGGGGAGTTTCTCCCAATTCTCTCTGCAGATCCTCTCAAGCTCAGTCAGGTTGGATGGGGAGCGTCGCTGCACAGCTATTTTCAGTTCTCTCCAGAGATGTCCGGGCCACTCAAGGACATGCAGAGACTTGTCCCGAAGCCACTCCTGCATTGTCTTGGCTGTGTGCTTATGGTCATTGTCCTGTTGGAAGGTGAGCCGTCGCCCCAGTCTGAGGTCCTGAGCACTGTGGAGCAGCTTATCATCATCAAGGATCTCTCTGCACTTTGCTCCGTTCATCTTTCCCTCGATCCGGACTAGTCTCTCAGTCCCTGCCGCTAAAAAACATCCCTACAGCATGATGCTGCTGCCACCACCACCATAGGGATGGTGCCAGGTTTCCTCCAGACATGACACTTGGCATTCAGGCCAAAGAGTTCCATCAGACCAGAGAATCTTGTTTCTCATTGTCTGAGTCCTTTAGGTGCATTTTGGCAAACTCTAAGCAGGTTGTCATGTGCCTTAATGAAGAGTGGCTTCTGTCGGGCCACTCTACCATAAAGGCCTCATTGGTGGAGTGCTGCATAGATGGTTGCCTTTCTGGAAGGTTCTCCCTTCTCCACAGAGGAACTCTGATTGACGGAGTGCAGAACTCTCCCCCGATTGCTCAGTTTGGGGCGGGGCGGCCAGCTCTGGGAAGAGTCTTGGTGGTTCCAAACTTCTTCCATTTAAGAATGATGGAGACCACTGTGTTCTTGGGGACCTTCAATGCTGCAGAACATTTTTGGTACCCTTCCTCAGATCTGTGCCTCGACACAATCCTGTCTCGGAGCTCTACGGACAATTCCTTCAACCTCTTGGCTTGGTTTTTGCTCTGACATGCACTGTCAACTGTGGGACTTTATATAGACAGGTGTGTGCCTTTCCAAATCATGTCCAATCAATTCAATTTACCACAGGTGGACTCCAATCAAGTTGTAAAAACATCAAGGACGATCAATGGAAAAAGAATACACCCGAGCTCAAAATGTCAAGTCTCATAGCAAATGGTCTGAATACTTAAGGTATCAGTTTTCTTTTTATACATTTGCAAAAATGTAAAAAAAAAAAAAAAAAAAACTTTCGCTTTGTCATTTTGGGGTATTGTGTGTAGATTGATGAGGAACATTTTGATTTAATCAATTTTAGAATAAGGCTAACCTAACAAAATGTGGAAAATGTCAAGGGGTCTGAATACTTTCCGAATGCACTGCACATCCTCAAAAAGTGACTACACCTCAGCAATTGTTTTTATTATTTTTTTAAATACCAGAAAAGGTGAGATTATAATCTTTCTGGCAGTATAAGCATCACTAGGTATTGTTTATGGCCCTCATGATAAATAATTACTTTTGGTATGTCTATTTTGGCGGAAATCTACAATTTGACATTACATTTATCAGGTGAACAGAAGTCACATGGCACCACGGGCCAATTGTGCGTCATACTATGGGTCTCCCGGTCGTGGCCAGCTGTGACACAGCCCGGGATCGAACCCAGATCTGTAGTGACTCCTCAAGCACTGCAGTGCCTTAGACCGCTGGCCAATCGGGAAGCCACTCGTGCAGCCCAACCGGCGCAGAGTTTTAAAACTTAAAAGTATGCAGCATACGTCTAGCAAAGGAGCCTTCAATTGCAAGAGGTCGTTGCGAATTCATCCATCGTTGCAAATTATTTAGTTTTTTACACAACGTACAATAAACATACATGTTGTAAGGACATCATTTTTATTTTTCCATAAAAGCATATGGATGTGTGAAACAGATAAGCAAAAACATTGTCATCTATGTAAAAACGTGAACATTTTGTTTAACGTTAATACTAGTAGCCTAGTTAAGGATGCATCAATGCAATATTGGCACAACATTTGATAGATGAACAAAACAAAAGTAAAACTTGAATTTGTAGGTTTAAAATATCCCTCTGTTGGCCAGGGTTGACCTATTTTAAGAAATGCCATTGGTTAGTGGATAAAGTTTAAGGTCTTTAATAGACTGACGCAGAATTTGTTACAGGAAATAATCACTGTCAGCTGGTGTGGGTAGCATAGCGCTAACCTATGCCAGGTTATCTGATGGGACCAGCTACAATGCATTTTGAGACAGAAACTGTTTAACGTTAAACTGTTTCTAATGTTTGCAAGTATGGCCCAAGAGACTTAACCTAAGGGCAACACATAGGCTGTGTTTACACAGGCAGACCAATTATATTCTTTTGCCCAATTAGTGGCAAAATATCAGAATTGGGCTACCTGTGTAAACACAGCCTCGATGTGTTAACTGTTCTGTGATATTGGCTGCAGTGTCAATTCAGGAGAGAACTAAACTATACCCATCATGAAACAGCTGTGAACTGTGGGAAGAACTAAATTAATTCTGGGATGTTATGGTAACGAGTAAAATGGATTACAGAGCAAATCGAAAGTGAATTACAAACAAGGATGATATTCAAAAGATGAGTGCTAGAATAAACTAAAACATACAGAAATCCATATACTGCATCCCCTTGATTAATCTTTAAAACAGATAAAGTTATTGATGTTGAATGTTACAAATTGAGTTGATGAAAGTTAGAAAGCGAACACAAAAATATTAATGTAATTCTATTTTGCCCTTGAAATGCAAACCGATATGCACACAAACACTATTTTATACAAACATGTATCTACATACAGTCACATGAAAAAATAAGTACACCCCCCGTTTTTTTGGACAGATGGATAGGTAATCTTCACTTCAACCCTATTGACAGATAAAGCTTACCCAATTTAACAAATCACACACACAAAAAATAAAATCAAGACAACTGACTTGGTGTTGTCTGGCAAAGGTCAGTTGTGTCTTGATATTATTTTTTGAGAGCAGAGGCTTCTTCCTTCCTGACCTCCCATGTAGGCCAAGTTCTGACAGTGTACCCATGCACTTCGACATTGATTGTGGCAAGAGAGGCCTGTAGATCCCTTGATGTTACCCTGGGGTTCTTAGAGACTTCTATGAGCATCTTTCAGTCAGCTCTTGGGCTGACTTTGGTGGGACGACCTGTCCTAGGTAGTTTGCCAGTGGTCTGGAATTTGTGTCAGACAGTGGAATGATGTACTTCGAATTGCTTGGAAATGGATTTGTAACCCCTCCCAGACTCATGAGCATCAATAATCTTTCTTCTGAGGGCATCGGGTAGTTATTTTGATCTTTGAATGATGTGTTACCACACACCCATATGGTTAAGACCAAACCAGACCAATTGTCTTATCTTTATGGAAGGCTGGACCCTTCTAAGCTTCTCTCTAATGTTTTCTAATCATTTGCACTTGTTTTGGTACACCTAACTCTAATTTTAGCCATTTTATGTGATGGTAAAGGTAGGGGTGTACTAACTTTTTCCCCATAAGGAAAAGGCATTTTGTTTATTTTAATTGCATTTAACTCCAAAATGTCTGTCTGTCTGTGTCTAAATTGTACGTTAACATGTTTATACAGGGCACAGATCTAGGTCTCAGAGAGATCTAGGTCTCAGTCTGTTTTCCCTGTCAATATAAAGTTTAAATAAATCAAATAAACAATAATAAAAAAATTGTGTGATTTGTTAAATAGGGTAACCTTTATCTGTCAATAGTGTTTAAGTGAAGATTACATATCCATCTGTACAAATATGTAAAAAAACAATATATATACATTTTGTTTTTAAATAACTTTCCAGGGGGTGTACTTACTTTTTCACATGACTGTACATATATATTCAAATAAACAAGCTTTTGTGAGTGGATAGCAGCGGTCAGGAGATACTTACTGTGTCGTCACTTCGGTATGGGTTGAGTTTGTTGTACACTGCTTCAACAACGTTTCGTCTAGGACACAAAAAAGTTAAGTTACTATGCAGGTTTAGCTTAGCAAGCAATAACAATACCAATGTATATAAGCCCAATGAAATCAAAACACAGTTTATACAGCAGAGCTAAAATGCTAAGCATACAAGGCTGGAATTGAAGGGCAAAATTATATTAGCCCAACTAACAACCCAAACTTCCACACTAGCCCAAACAATCAAAACCAATTTGGTGAAAAGTAATTAAACCTTAACCTGCAAAGCATGCTACTGTTTCCCTAGTACTTAATTGACCTCAAAACCTTTGAGTTGGCTGAGGTCCAGTTAAAAGAACTCACTCACTTGCTGGCCAGCTCACCCCCAGGAGGGAGGTTAGGGATGCTCTCTGATGCTAACGTCCGCATCACGTGAACCAAGTCTGGAACCACTTCGTTTCCCTGCTTCTTCATGATCTCTGTGGGAATAATAGAACCACATTCTCTGTGAGTGGAAAACAACATCACACTAGGTGAAGTAAGATTCAACCACATCAAATTCATGACAAGGTTCTTATATTATCTAGGTTTCTATACGGCATATTTAGATGCTGCACCTTCTACTCTGCTTTCCAGGTACTTATCCAGCTCTGCTTCCCTTTTCACGGCATCTGCAGTCACCTTTGGAGCCCCTGGGAGGCAGATCAGCACAACGCTCATATTGTCCCGACTCCCCTGTTCAAAAAGAGCGAGAAATACAGACTTAAAAAGTAAAACTTTTACATTTGGTTTAGCATATTCAAGTAATTCCAAAAGGCATCCATGACACCTACTCGTGGCAAAATGCTATGAAAAAGGAAAACTGCACACTTGTACATTTGTGTGGTAAGGTACATGCAAATGCTTAACTGTTACTGATTTTGTGAACAATAAATTGACAGGTCTCACCTTGTACAAGCAAGTGTCAACAATTTCATTGCAGACTCTCTCAAGGTCATCGGTCACCTCTAACCTGGACCTGACAAAGTCACACAGTTCCTCATTGGCCATGACATCCCAGATGCCATCGCAGGCTAGGACAATAAACTCATCTTCCACCTCAGACCTTTCAATGGCATACACCTCAGGCTCTGGTGAAACCAGCTGCTCCGTGGGGCCCTTGCCATGCACACACTTGTAGTCGAAGTCTCCCAGGGCCCGGGACACGGCCAGAGAGCCGTTCACTCTCTGGATCATGACAGAGCCTCCAGCATTCTGAATCCTCTCCTTCTCCAGTGGGTTGCTGGGCTTGTGGTCCTGTGTGAAGAAGTGCACAGCTCCTCCACGGCTCAGAAGACCCCGGGAGTCTCCACAATTTATGAAGTAGATGTGGCCTGGGGAAATCATGACCCCCACCACAGTTGAGCCGCTGCGGTCCACACCGTGCTTCTTCTCTGAGATGTTCCGCATGTGCTCGTCAATCTGCAGGAAACCTGTGCGGATGCCGGTCTTCACACTTCCTACATTGGGCACCAGAGCACTCTGGAAGTCTGGGTTGCTGGTGATGTGCTCCAGTAGGTGCTCACAACAGTATTTGGCCACCTGGGACCCGGCATGCCCATCATACACAGCAAAGAAGGACCAAGGGTCGAGCCCACGAGGCAGGCCAATGACTGCCGTGTGCGCATCCTCCATCTCCACCCTCCAGCCCTGCATGCTGCTCAGGCCATAGGTCAGACTGTTCCCCTCACCATGAGCATTGTGCTTCTCCATCTTTGGCTTGTCCAAAAACGCCCCCATTGTATCTATCTTAAAACAGGAATAAAACAAAGGATCATATAATATGTTCACTTGTTATTCTGCTAAACTTGGCTACATGTTCACTAAATAAACCCCATTTATATATAATTAGTTAAGATATGGATGACTTCGAAGCAGATGAGACCTACAATCCTTTTATGGCAAAAACATTAGCTAGCCCTTGGGCTGCTCTTATACGTTGCACCCTCTAGTCTAAAAATAGGTGAGTACTGTAGATACATATTTGGCTCACTAGCTAGAAGAACTAACGTTAGCTGCTAGCTAAATAACCTATTTTGTAGGTGTTGGCCATTGTCACTTGTGTGAGTTCAACACATACAATAAAGTCAACACTGCAAATAGTTAACGTTAGCTACTCAGAGAGCAAAACAAAATCCTTCCGCTTGCTATTTTCAGCTTTCCCTACGCCCAAGCAAGCTAAACCAACGTTAGATATCTAGTTACGTGTCGTTTTGTAACTAGTTAACAAGTAGGAACGTTACAATAGAGCGTAGTTAGCTAGTTAGTTTAGCGTTTTAGTGATGTTAGCCAGCAATTAAGTAGTTCGTTGGTAATCTTACCTAACTATTGCTAGTTACGTCAACCTCCTACCCGAAGTAGCCTGTTACTGTAGACATCGTCCAACTAAGTCAATGACGAGGCTACATAAAATTTAAAGAAGGACAACTTTTGATTAACACGAATTGACGAACAAGAATGTTTTCAACAACGTCAACTAGGCGGCTGGCTATGGTAGCTAGCTAGTTGGCGTAAGTCCTCCCGTGGCAATAAAATGAAAACCAAAATAAACAAACAGCTGCGTCGTTCTGGGCCCTTGGCGCCGGCAGGCCTTGCTCTCATCACGAAGCTAATCAGCAATGCTAACAGACTAGCTTGGTAGACAAATCAGAGATAAGATTTCCTACAGGCACAAACCACTGTGAGACTTACCAAAATCCTCAAGACCTGTTGTGAAGTTGTAAATATAGCGACGAAAGCAGAGGTGCTATGATCGCACCAGAAACAAACACCGACGAGATGGAGGGAGTTTGCGGGTAACGTTAGCTAGCTGGCTAGCAATCACCTCTCAGTGCATCAATTTGTGAAAGTGCGGAACTCCCTGTTCTGACTAAACCAGGGATGCATTACTTTATCATTTGGCGACGTAAATGATCATTAAAATGTCCCTCCTTTGAAGTTTTAGGCCGGAGCTGTTATGGCCAAATTAGTGTCAAGCCCCAGCCTATTCACTTGAATTTGACAGAGCTTGACAGTCTGCAAACTAGCTAAACCAAACACTGGGACTCGGAAAATACCCGGATGTTGCAGGTTGCGTGCTTGAAAGCATTACATCATCCCTATGAGGCAGTTGGTAATCAACACAAAAGCCCATACATTGATTCAACCATAGAGATACTATTAAATGACTAGTTTAATAGTAAAATGCATTACTGCTATTATAAGTAGTCCTAATTCCATGAATGCAACACTGTAAACACGCATATGAACATAAAGCCAATGCATTTCGTATGGAAATATCTCTTGGCTGTGGAGAATCAGTATGAATTTCTTTCAGTCACAATGTATCACTCTCTGTCTCTATTAAAGTGGCACAGTGCGCCAAATATCAGCATTACTCTTGTCTATTCATCCTGAAATATATATTAAAACATTCCAAATAATGTTTTTCTATAAGAGTAAACTGTAACAAGAATTGTTTTGTATTTCTAATAGTCGCTTCCGGGTTATTGCGCGACATTATTTTCTGCTAAAGCAAAATATTATGGATATACTGATAAGATACTTGTCTCTCCGCCCTCAGAATGGGAGTCGTTGTCAACAAAGCGGCACCGCTGCTGCCGCGTTCAAAACAACTGTGACAAATATGAGGTCAAATCATGACATCTTTGATTTTCAGGTCGGAAAGAATGAGTTGAAGAAGAGGCCTGAGTTCCCGAGTTGGATGACCTTTCAAATCGATTTTTCCCTGTTGGAGCTCGTTTGTTTTCCCGAGTTCTCAGTTGTTTTGAAGGTACTGAAGTCGGAGATGTCAGAGTTCACAGTTCTCAATTGTTTTAAAAGCGACATATGCGTGCTCTGGAAAATAATGAACGACGTGGAAGGTGTGTTCCGCTAAGTGCTAGCAGCGTGGAACTGACCTTCCACGGAGTTGCATTATTTTCCAGAGAAAGCATAGAGCCCCAAGTTAACCCTTTTATACCATGGCTATAATTTAACACATTTGCCACTAGAAAATGTGTGAAATTAAGTTTACAAGATATGTACAGTAGTTGCTGTGGTAACCAAACAGCTAACCAAACCTATCTTGCTAATATGAAAAACGAATTCAACAATACCAATACTGTTGTCAATTAAACTTTTGCTTTCAAAAACAGCCCAAAGAAAACATGTAAAAAAAGAGAGCCATTGAATTCTACGGTGCAAAAATACCATGCGTTATTTACGCAATAAGGCCCGAGAGGGTGTGGTATATGAAAATATACCACTAACTAAGGGCTGTTCTTATGCAAGCCACAACTGACAAGGAGATAAGTCTCCGCCCTAACAACAGGACTAGTTGTTAAATGTCCACAAAGCGGCACTGGGGGCTGGCTAACTCCCGCATATCCTTTCTTTGGATTGGTGGATACGTCTCATTATTATAATCCTTAGGGTTGTTGGGGTCAACCGCCTGTATTCATTGGAGAAAGATGCTATGTTACTAGCTTTATAACATGAATATGCATAGCTATCTCGAGACAACTCCGATGGAGTTTTTTGTCAAAGTTGCAGGATGTCTCATGTCCTTCTTATATCAGTACACTCCTAACAACCTAAGCATAGAGCCCCACATTGGAGTTGTCATAATACCCATAAAACCTAGCGGTCAAACAGGAAATTGGTTCCAATAGCTTTTCCACCATTCATTTTTCCATAGGGGATTTTAGAAACCATTAAAATAAGGGTTAATCCAGAGATTCTTACCTTTGCCTCAATTCGGCAGTCTCGTCCAGTTCATCATGGCATTTGTAGTTATTTATGATAGCCACATTAGCAGCTAATTAGCATTTCATTTGTTGGGGGTAAATACAGGCAAATATATTGATAAAAGTCACATTGTCCAAGAGAGATTTACACTGTTATCAAAACGTCACGCAGGGTAAGACTATGTATAACACAGTCCTTATTTTAAGTGTTTCTAAAATCTCCTATGGGAAAAATGTTTGGTAGAAAAATGATTGGAACCATTAATTTCCCTGTTCGACCTCTAGATTTTCTGGGTATTATGACTCATACCGTGGTACTCTATTACGAAACTTATATTAAATGAAATAAACCTCATGTAGCAAATAAGCCATTAATTTGTTTAACCAAATTCGACAGCCATTGACCTCCATATAAAAACTCCTTGCTTGGTGGGCGGAAAAACGCTACCTGCTGGAGGGCGACAGATTTTCTGCAGAGTTGGGCCCAACTCTTCAGCTCTTCCTCTCTGAAGCTCAGTGGTCACAAGGGCTGCACATGACCGTCGTTCTTGTGTTGTGACTGTCTTTCATAACATTTTCACACCAGCCAGGAGAATATGATTTGTTCCATGACGTTGTTAACTGGCATTGCACTTTACTTTCTTGTACAGTTTGTGCACTTCATATTTGCAGACGCAACCTTGATAGATAGATAGATAGATAGATAGATAGACACTTTATTGATCCCCGAGGGGAAAATTCTTCGTCAAGCAGCTACGAAAAACACAGGGCAGGTGCAAAATGCCAGAATGGCAGTATGAAAAAAAATATACAAGGGAGCAACCCATGTAACAACACCTGTCCCTTAATTGAACTCCAGGCTGTTTTATAATTGTCCTTCAATTCGCAAGAGGCTGAATATATCTCACAGGAGAAAGAATACGAGCGAGCAAAACAGCGCCCCGCTGTCTCTCTACGTGTAGGCCATCTATCTGATACTGTGATTCAAAAGAGTATGCCATTGTTGCCGCCAGTAGCATTGAACGCAACGGAAGTCAGCGAGCATTTGGCCACAAATGAGACAGATATTTCACTGTGAGGCATCCGCATGGCGTTTCCACTCACTACCAAATATGGTAGGGAGAGGAAGCCCATTGGCCGGCAGTGGGAGAAGATGGCCGACATAATCAAGAAACGTTTTGTAGACTTCCCGTTTTGCCGAAGTTTCCAAAAATAATTGCGTTGTTTAGAAGGAGTGCAAATGCTAATTGAGTTATTGCACACGCGCACTTCACAGAGTGAGTGAAGGAAATGTTCCCTACGGAAATGTGCAAATATCACTAGAACGCGCCAATAGGATCTCACGTACTTGTGCTTGGCTCTGTCCACCTTGCCTGTTCTGCCCACTATGACTCATTTCTTCCCATTGGTAACTACAGGCTGTGGTCTGTCTTAGTTAAACATCTTTGATTTGGCCTACCTTGACAACAAAACATCGATTTTAGAACATATAATTAACAGAAACAACTTGAATTGTTGCATCTCCCTGTGTTGTTGTCCTCCGGTGGCTAGCTAGCTAAAACTGTCCCTTTCCTAAATTAGCCATGGATGGAGATAGGGATTTGGACTTGTGGTTTTACTTAATTCTTCGTGCTAGTCAATGATTATAACAGCGATACTGATCCAAACATTATACATTGTTGTGCCCCTGTCCCGAGAGGATTGAAGTTCAATATATACAGTAGCTAGATGTAGAATGCTAATGTTAACTAGCTAACGTTGCCCATGAATGGAAGTTAGGCTAGCGAGCAAGCATTTTAGCCAGGTAGCCTAGGACAACAACAAAAAATAAGTGTGCTGTATGACAGCGTGATAGACCGTTTCGTCAACATGAAATATAGAAGGATGGCATAGGCGTTTTTTCTAGAAATAGGGTGAGTCAACATGAACATGTTTTTCTACTTGTACAACACATGCAAACAAATCAGAACCATGGACAGCCACGTCATTAGCTTATGTTGATTGGACTAAATCGTTTTTGGTATCTTTTAGTTGTCACTGTATTAGACTAAGCAGTGGTGATTTGATGATGTTGAAGCTTAAATGGTGCTGGAATACTAGACAGCTCCTGTTTTATTTGCGACTGGCAGTAACTCTCTGTGGTTCTAAATCAATAGTTGTTTAGTGGCTTGTCTTCACCAGTGATTTTACACATGCACCGCTACTGATTGTAACATGTTGCTCTCCCTTCTATTGCTACATTGTTTCAGTTTTAGAGCAGACCCAGTTGCGTGTTGGAGAATCCAGGGCTAACTAGTCATAGAATTAGAACAACAATGGCCACACAATGTTGTAAAATAGCAATGCAATGGCAAATCTGAAGGAGATCACAAGTGTATCAATCATGCTTAGGCACACAGTAAACCATGTGTGGGATAATTTCAATATGAACATTTGCTTGAGTGTGCCTAAATGTATACACAGCCATGAACATGAGTAATTATGCACAGTGCCAAGTGGTGGAATAAGGGAACTGCTTGTCAAGCCTATGATGGGGAAAATATACACTATATATACAAAGGTATGTGAACACCCCTTCAAATTTGTAGATATTGCTTTTTCAGCCACACCCGTTGCTGAAAGCTGTATAAAATCCAGCACACAGCCATGCAATCTCCATAGACAAGCATTGGCAGTAGAATGGCCTTACTGAAGAGCTCAGTGACTTTCAACGTGGCATCATCCAACAAGTCAGTTCATCAAATTACTGCCCTGCTAGGGCTGTCCCAATCAACTTTAGGTGCTGTTATTGGGAAGTGGAAACGTCTCGGCTCAAGGAGTGCCAAACTGCCTCTGGAAGCAACGTCAGCGTCAGCACAATAACTGTTCATCGGGAGCGTCATGAAATGGGTTCCCATGGCCGAGCAGCACACAAGCCTAAGATCACCATACGCAATGCCAAGTGTCGACTGGAGTGGTGTAAAGCTTGCTGCCATTGGACTCTGGCGCAGTGGAAACGTGTTCACTGGAGTGATGAATCACATGTCACCATCTGGCAGTCCTACAGACAAATCTGGGTTTGGCGGATGCCAGGAGAACGATACCTGCCCCAATGCATAGTGCCAACTGTAAAGTTTGGTGGAGGGTGAATATTGATCTGGGCTGTTTTTCATGGTTCGGGCTAGGCCCCTTAGTTCCAGTGAAGGAAATCTCAACGCTACAGCATGCAATGACATTCTAGACGATTCTGTGCTTCCAGCTTTGTGTCAACAGTTTGGGAAAGGCCCTTTCCTGTTTCAGCATGACAATGTCCCCGTGCACAAAGCAAGGTCCATACAGAAATGTTTTCTTGAGATCAGTGTCAAAAATCGAATTAAATCAAATTTTATTGGTCACATACACGTGGTTAGCAGATGTTATTGCAGGTGTAGCGAAATGCTTGTGCTTCTAGCTCCGACAGTGCAGTAATATCTAACAAGTAATATCTAACAGTTACACAACATATACCCCAAAACACATAAATCTAAGTAAGGAATGGATAAAAGTAAGTAAGGAATGGTAAAAATTACCTGTCTTAGGTCAGTTAGGATCACCACTTTATTTTAAGAATGTGAAATGTCAGAATAATAGTGGAAAAGCCTTCCTAGAAGTGTGGAGCAGGTGTTCACATACTTTTGGTAATGTAGTGTATGTTGAAAATGTGTGAAATTGTGAGAGTAATATTTAAAGCATTTTTTCGATTTCGTTGTATTTCATTACCAAAATTATCATTTTTAAATTTAACCTAACAGCGTCTTAGACCAGCGGTCCCCAACCACCCGCAAAACACCAGTCTCAACGTCAACAGTGAAGAGGCGACTCCAGGATGCTGGCCTTCTAGGCAGAGTTGCAAAGAAAAAGCCATATCTTCCTCTGTCCAGTGTCTGTGTTCTTTGCCCTTAAACTTTTATTTTTATTGGCCAGTCTGAGATATGGCTTTTTCTTTGCAACTCTGCCTAGAAGGCCAGCATCCTGGAGTCGCCTCTTCACTGTTGACGTTGAGACTGGTGTTTTGGGGGTGGTTGGGGACCGCTGGTCTAAGACGCTGAGTTAGGTTACACTCTTAGAAGGAAAGTTTCCATCTAGAACCTAAAAGGGTTCTTCGGCTGTCCCCATAGGAGAACCCTTTGAAGAACCATTTTTAGTTCCAGATAGAACCCTTTTGGTTCCAGGTAGAATCATTTTATGTTTCATCTAGAACCCTTTCCACAGATGGTTCTGCCGATCTGCATCTCACTGCCATCCATGGGCAACCTGGTCTCAGAGCATTTAGTGTTATTCTGTATGTAAATCCGGGACACTCCATGTTTTGTTTGGTATGTTTTCACAGAAGGTTGGTAGCACCTTAATTGGGGAGCACAGGCTCATGGTAATGGCTGGAGCGGAATTGTTGAATGGTATCAAATACACCAAACACATGGTTTCTATGTGTTCAATGCCATTCAGTTATCCAGTGAGAGCTTTTGTTGCCAACCCATTATGGTGTTTTAGGTGTCAAGCTTATGGTCATGTGGCAGCAGTGTGTAGGAGGGAGATTCCTAGATGTGAGAAGTATGCAGGAGGACATGAGACAAAGGAATGTGTATTATCAAAGGAGGTTGTGTGTGCAAACTGTAGGGGTAGGTACCCATGGTGTTTGAGATCAGAGGTGTGCGGAGAGAATGGCAGGTTGATGTGGCCAGGATCAGAGTAGTGCATATGGTGTTGTATGTTGAGGCAGTGAAGAGAGCATAGAGGAAGATGGGTCCAGGGTGAGTAGGCTGAGGTCAGAGAGTGATAGGAATAACATGTTTCAATATATATATATTTTTTGGCGTTCATGGTTGTCAACTGTACCGCAGGAATGGAACGTAAATCACAGAGGACGGATGTTGTGGTGGCAGCTGCAGAGAAGTACCCTGGTGTACGAGATTTTACTGCTGAAGAGTTACAAAGTGTTCTGAACGATCGTGTCCCGTCCTCTCAGGCTGATGGCCTAGTGTAGGATCAGATAGGGCCAAAGTAGTGGAATAGTGATGAGGTTTTAATGCAACATTTTAAATTATACTCGACACGATATCTTTACACATATTAGAGGCTTTTCACTGACAGCCGCAACTCAATCAGCTATACCTATTACCACTACACAAATTGCGGGCTTCCCAGATAGGCATAGGCCTACACACTTGATATTTGAAACAATCCACTGAAAAAATAAATAATTAAAGATGCTAATGAACCGCTGTGGTTAAGTCACGCTCCCTGGTTTAGTAAGTATATCATTTGATATACACATCAATTTACTTTAAGGCAGTCCAGCATCCCAGCAGTGTACTCGCCAACTTTCCTTTCCAATTCGCGAGAGGTTAAAACCAGAGATGTGTATATAATGACGAGATGCTCATGGCTCCGCTTTAACAATGGGAGTCTTGGTCTCAAAGGCGCGAAGGCAGGCGACAAGCTTAGGTCTGATTAGTATTCCCATAGAAACGCATTGGGCTTATTCTGGACAGAGTTTGTCGAGAGTGCTCTCGCTTCGCGTCTTCCTCTCTGCGGAAACTATATCACCGGAGAAAGGATCAGCGCGAGCGAAACAGCACCCCTCTATGGTCGTGTCTACTCTTGACACTTACATGGGACTTCTGATAATACGAAGATCGCATTGAAAAGTCGATTCGTGGTCTGATTGTGTTCAGAACGTGTTTGCTGGACCTATATATGCTATCCAACTAGCTACTATTTCTAGCTACTATTTCTACTATTTTTGTGTTTGACTAGAGTAAAGTCAACCCGTTTGCAATCCATTTAGCGTTGCTTGCTAGCCAGTTATTTACCATAGTTAGCTACTGCCATCAGTTGTTGTTGCTGGGTTATCATATTTTGCCTATTCCACCACTTGTATAACGCATACTGGCATTTTAATATAGCCCAGGAAAAGGGAATCCGGACACACTGTGGACACGGTATACACATTTAAATGTAAAGCGTTCGGAATTATATGATCAGAATACTGATACATCTGCATATTTCCGTTAGGGAACGCCTACTCTGTGAAGTGGGTGTGTGCGACAACTCAATTCGCCTTTGCACTCCTAAACAGCGCGATTTTTAAAAGCGTTAGAGAAGGGTAACGTCTACAAAACGTAGTTCACTCTGTTCATAACATATTCTAGTTTTGGGAACACAAATGTTTAATTGATGAGAAACTTTGCAGAATCTCTGCCAAAATCCACCTCGTTCCATTTTATCCCAGTGGTCTTAATCTCACTACCGTATTTGATAGTGAGTGGAAAAGCCAACCGGATCCTTCACATTTATACATCCAGTGAAATATCTGTCTCATTGTTCTATCTGTGCTAAAGCTGCACGAACTGTCAAGTCTAGACATCGTCTATATGTAGCCCGTGTATCTTTCTGTCGGTGCATGTTTCGGTCAAATAAATGATCAATATTTCAATGTTTTATTTGAATGGGCAAGGAGGTATGGTAGGGCGGGGCGGGCCAGGCCCCCGAAGGCCCGCCCATAACGCTGACCCTGCCAGTTGCAGACAGAAATTGGCATATTGGAGCACGTTTTTAAAGACACCTCAAATATTTCCACCACAGAGCAAGCGAGCTGATGTTAAGACAGGTAAATTGCCGAAACTTGCGTAAGGTGTGGGAAATGCTGGTGCGCCAGTTTTTACATGAAGAAATTGCAAACTAACGTTGGTTTGACACTTTCGGCTATGGGCCAAGGTGCCTTTCGAAAATAGAGTCTCGTGTGTTTTCTTATTCTGGGTGTTTTTTGTGTTATACATATGACATAATTTGAATATCCTACCTATGTATCATGAATACATTTAATTTATATATATATACAATTTATTCATGATACATAGGTAGGATATATATATAAAAGATAATTGGTGATATGAGTCATGACTCACCCCATCTGTCTATTTTGGCTTGCTTTGTTCCTATCTCTCTCTATGCCCATTCAGATTGACAACGGTGGCCGCGCGTTCTCTGTGCGTGGAGACCAGTGTAGATGTGTACCAGGCCCTGATGGAACACAACTTCCTGGGCACAGTGTCACTCATCAAGCAGATTGTGCCCAGCATAATGCAGCGAGGGTCAGGCAGTGTAGTGACTGTAAGCAGTGTTGTCGGCCCGGGCTGCGGCACCCCTGGCAACCGGATACTCTGCCAGTAAACATGCTCTTCAGGTGTGATCAATCACGGGCTGCCCTCTTCCCATTTGTAGATGTACAACATCTAGACACATACATTGAGTGAGACATGAGATAACTTCCCAAGGATACTCATCAGCACAGTATGTCCAGGGCCTGTACATTCACAGAAAGTCAGAATGCTTTCACAGAAGTGGGAAAGATGGGTTCCGTTGTAAAGTTGAGTGAGAATACATAAAAAGGTTTTTACTCACATATTCATGCTGAATGTTTGATTGACATTGGACACATAAAAATTGCATCCCAAATGTTGTTCTTGTCAACATGTCACAGACACACATTCATGGGAAAGCCAATGGTCTTTCAAATAATTGTCATTCAAGTGAACATACACTTTTTAGTGTTTTTCTTTCTTATCCCTTTCCTATCTAAGGCCATTCCCACTGCTGGGGACCAGCAACACAAGATGTCCACTAGTCGTTGTGCGTGTCTCATCCTGGTGGGTATAATTAATGGCGCCAAGGCGATGTGGATTGCACGTCAGACCTTTCTGCTTTTCTACTACGTGTGGCAGTATGCTCCCACCTGGGCCTGGTTCATCACTGACGTCCTAGGCAGGAAGAGGGTGCAAAACCTCCAGGCTGGCCTGGTTTTTATTGGTTTCTTGAAGGTCTCTCAACATGATTTTGTTTGAAATGTGGTTTCTGAGCCGCAAACTATACATTTTTAGTCTTGCCTATAGAATGATCAGAGTTCAGTGTATTACATAGAGGACTAGCACTCTGACAGAATGGTTGAATCACACTAGGCATTGTTCATGCATGGTCTTGCTGTCACATTCGCTAAGGTGTACCTTGCCTCTCCAGGCCATGGATAGGGGGACTCTGTGCGAACAGTCTGAAAATACTTGAGGAAAGCAGTGTGGCAGACACTATTTAGAGCTGTCTCTTAACAGCTGGGGGGGCTCAGCTGTTACTGACCTTGCTTCAGTCTGATCAAAAGAAGGGGGTGGCCACTGACCAGGGTGTAGCAGTGAGCATGACTGCTTCCCAGCGGCAGTAACTGACCGCTACGTCTGGTGGCCACTGCCAGACAGTGACAGCTGAGGGCCATCCAGAAAGGTCATGTTCTGACTGACCAGGCATTTTAGTGTCAGGGCTTGGATGGACAATGTCACCCTTTGGTTCAGTTGTGTTGGAGAATGCTCAAGAAGGGTATGTCTATAAGAATAAGAAAGAAAGTGCAGATGCCATCTAATATTTTATCTAAAGCCTCAACTTGTTTCTTGATTGACAGTGAAGTATCTTCCCTGAATATAAAATGCTGTGACTATCTGCGTTTAAAAATCTGAAAAACAACTTTCAAATGAAGCTCTCTTATAGGACGCAGACTCTGCTTACTTCACAAACCCCAAGACTTCCTGAAAGGCACATTTAGAAGAGGACTTCTATTATTTTGTTGCATTCCAAAAGCTTGAGCTCCACATTGAAATGGGTTTAATTGCCTTGTGTTAGCTGAAAGGAAAAGGTTTTAGGAAGCTTTAAAAGGCTGTCAGAGCTCTTTAAAAAGGCAGAAGAATAATGGCTTCCGGTTACCTCTGAAATTAAAACACTATCTCAGAATTGCAGGAGGAACTTGAAATTCTAATCATAGATATATTTTTGGGAAGACGGAGTAAGATGAAGTAATTCACTGACCACATCTGTAATGAATGTCTATAGCACTGACAAATCTGCAGTAAACAACAGACTATCAGGTTTCTTTGGAGGAAAAAAAATGCTATTATAAGTATATACAATTACACACCATACACAAATCATAGTATACAAAAACAGTTTGTACAGGAGAACATGACAAATACAATTTTGTCTTAAACTGTAAACAGGTGAACTGTAAACCAAACGCTGGCATCAAAAATTACTAACCACATTACAAAGACTGCTAATTCCAACCCAAGGCACATCCTTTTTGCCTTTGGGAGCATTACGGAACAGTATTTGAGGGAAAACATTTGCAAGATAAGTTTATCATGTAATTGGGAGCACTGTTGGTGGTTGTAACTGATAACATTAAGTACAAGGGATAAGTTGGATATAACAACAAACTACAAAAAACATCTGCAACTACAGTACAAAAAGAAAACATTTCATTGACAAGTGATATAACTCTTTGTTCCAGAGTATGTCAATGATTAAAAAACAATTCTGAACAAACGTGTCCCTTGTAAATATATATATTTTTCCCAAAACACTCACATTTCATTGTTTGAACTAGTACCACACATTTAGTAATTCATACAAGAAAAAACTATTTTGGACATAAGTATTATGCTGTCGCTCCTGCATGAATCTGCCTTACAGGTGCCCTCCTAGGACACCCTAGTGAAATAGACGGGTTACACATACAGGCCACAACATTGGGCCTACCCAGTGATAAAGCTGGGTAAACCAGAGACAGGGTGTTTATAGGGGGCCAGCAGAGGAGAATGGTTGGGTGTTAGAAGCAGGGGAGGTGCAGGGGGACAGAGGAGTAGATGGGGTACCCCAGAGGGGGGTCGGCTGCCTGGACAGTGAGGTTCCTCAGCATGATGGGGTGGGCCTGGATGCTGTAGCGCTCCTCGTCATCGTTGGTGGCATAGAGAAGCTCCCAGGACAGGTTAGCCCACTGGCCACGCACCCCCTCCCCGTTCAGGTGGCCTACATGAACCAGCTGCTCTTGCAAGGACAGAACCCGCCCAGTATAAGTGCCCTGTGGAGAGAGGAGACAGGCAGGTAGGGCTCATTTACTGTACTGACCACTGCCAAAGACAGGACCACTTAATACACGCTATCAACAAAGACCAAGTTTATGGCTAATCCAAAGAACAAGTGTTTGTTAGGTTACCATAGTGAGTTCCTTAGTAACAAGAAAAACACTGCGGTGCAGTGAGTAGGTTACCATGGTGAGGTCATGGCCCAGTGAGAAGAGGAAGGGTTTCTCCTGTAGGACACTGTCCTGCCAGCCTCTCTCAGCCACCAGGCCGATGTACCAGTTCCTGTCGTACTCCTCCAGGGTGCTGAACAGCTCCTCAAGACTCTCCATGGGCCCCAGACTCGCCTGATCAAACAGCAGCTTGAAACTGTACCTGAAAGCAAACAGATCAGGAGTTACAGGGACAAGCTTTAAATATAAACATTGAATATGTATAACTCACCAGTATACAAGTTTTAGATTCTCTAAATTGGGTACAAACTACACCCATGTTTCACCCCTGCCCTCTTTACCTGAAAGCCTTAAGTGCAAGCTGGTAAAGTTCTTTGTTTTCAGAGAGCCACTTCAGACCCTCTGTCCAAGGCACGTCCCCACAGTAGACCCTGTAGACATAGCTGGGGCTGGTGAAGGCAGACTCTGCCCCCAGGGAGATGAGGCATGACAGGGCCACCTGGGCATGGAGGTCCCTCAGCCTCCCATCCTCCTTCAGGGCTTTGGTCACATCCTCTGAAGCCTCATCCTGAACGGCCAGCGCCAACCTCCCCAAAGTGAAACGAAACCACTCCTCAGGGAACAAAGGCCTGAGCTGCTGCAACCGGGATGGTAACAAGGGGGCTGTCCTCCACCCAGGGGGCAGGCTGAACAGCTCAGAGTGGGGGCAGCTGAAGTTTTCATGGGCCAAGGTGCCCGGGGACTCTGTGGGGGGGCCTTCAAGGTTCCTGCCTTTGTCCACAGCTGGCAGACCCAGACCCAAACCCAGAGGCTGCAGGGGCTGAAGGGCCGAGAGGGCCATGTTCTCAAACAGACTGTCCATCTCCACAGAGCCTGGCAGCGAGGGGCCTGTCTGGAGCACTGTGTGTCCCAGCTGGGCCTCCGTACTCACCAACGCCACCGTCCGCCTGGCTGGCTGAGGCCCAAACAGGTCATCTTCATCTGACCAGTCACCGAAGGAGGTCAAACTGGAGCTGTCCCTTCTAAACTTAAGAGAGGAGATGTTGGACTCCACCATGACAGCCTCTGCAGGCTGGGTGACAGTCGATTGGCCAAGCTGGGAGGACTGGGACTTCCTGCCTCCAGCCCCTATCCCTTCCTCAGTGCCCCAGGGGAATGCCTTTAGTCTCTGGACACAGTTCCTCAGCAGCAACCACACCAGGGCCTTCAGGAAGTCATCCTGGAGCTTCCTCAGGTTGTCATGTGAGTCAATGATGCCAGAAAGCACATTGCGGGCGTCGGAGTAGACGTGCACAGGCAGGGCAGCACATGGGGTGAGGGCATTACCCCAGTGTAGGTTTATCCCCTGGTTGAGGCCAAGCCGCTCAGGGCGCTCAAAGGCCCCCTCAAACACCTCATCCACCCTACGAGCCTCCACCGTGTGGCACGAGGTCTCCTGCAGCTCCAGACCCTGAAACCAAAACAACTGTCAAATCTGTTGTCTATACTGCATGTTCACCACAAATTAGTGATTCAAACAAATAACCACCATTAAAGAACCAGTACCTTGATGTTGACAGTACAGTAGCCATATCCTCTCTCTAAGATCATGATCCAAACCATGCGGTCCTGGAAGCGACCCAGGTAGTGGGAGCCCGGAGTCAGAGCACCTTACGAGGGGAGGAAAGAAAAAAAAAGGCTTAGGCCGATCAGTTTCTTCATACCCTTACCCCCAGCCAAGCTTTTTGACGAGGCAGATTCTCTATTCATAGCATATTCTCATCGCAGCCTTTGAGTGGTGTTAGATTTGGTCACAGTCATCCCGGTGGTAGTTGTTTATCATTATAGGACATGCAGTCAGAGAGATTATGTCCTCTGTGGTCTGGAGATGATAAAGCTTGGAGTACATAAAACATATACATAGACCAGTGCCCCCTGGTCACACAGCCCTTTCATTTTGCATCAATAGTGAGTCTCTCGGCTGACTCTGGATAACTTGGCTGCCCGATGAGCTGCAGGTTGACGCTTACCATTTCAGTTGTACAGGAAGGTCATGATACAGTTTAAACCTCCTGACTGCATGGAGATCTAAATATTGAATTCCTTATCTGCCCTGGACTTTCCACTAGTCTCTAAATATTCGTTCTTCTTATGGGAGTAGACTTTGTATGAGGGGGGCCTTCCATTTTTTGTTAACAAAGGGGAGAGAGGACAGATGTTTTTTGTGAAATGGTAGTGGCAGAGCGACGGTTACTTTTGTTTCAAGTTTGACTAATGTTCTCATGGCTCAAGGATAATGTCATATCCCATAGCGACGTCTCGGAATAGTCACAGACCGCCTCGTGATGGGAAGTGACACGTTGTGCGTTCTCCGCTCCCGTTCACTGATGCACGGCCCCCAATGTCACAGAGGGGGCAAAGGAAAAAATAAAACACTGCATTCCAAACCCTCCTCTTTCTACTGTATGTATCAAGACCAAACATGCGTGTAGCCTAAATTATACATCACAGCTCAGGCACCCCCAGCTAGCCAATAAAACAATAAGATGGAGTGATGACATCACTGTAGCAGTTTGTCTGTTCTGAGTCGTCAACCCATAAATAATTAAGCTTGTACTTGCTGTTTTTTCCTTGCCCCAGCCTGACAGCAAATAGAGCACTGAACAACATTTTTGAAGCGGCTCCGGTTGGGTTAAGAGCATTGAGGTTAATCGCGTGGAAACATTTGGATGTAATGAATACAGATCAGAGTGATTTTGTTTGGGTCACATCACGGAAAGCACAACTGGATCCTGCAAGCTTGCATTATACCGGGCGTCTCTACTGAGCGACTCACAACAACATTCCTCTTAATATGAAGCCATAAGAGTCATCTGCATACAGTCCCTGCTCGACCAATCTAAAAGTTCAGTGTCACTGTGATTATGAGTCAACACACACAGTAAAGAACCAACGCTGAGCACACTGGGCTGGAGCTCTAATAACACCTTGAGAACATATGCTCAACACACAATGCATTATCTCAATTAAATTATCTGGGCTCTTTGTTGTGAAATGTATACTATCACTAGCAGTAAAATAGTATACATTTCACAATAAAGAGCCTAGATCATTTAATTGAGATACTGCATTAGGTGTTGAGCATGTTTTCAGTTGACTCTTTTACCCTATTGTTGGGAAAATAAGAAATTATTTTTCCAACCACTAGCAGTAACATCAGAACACCAATGTATTATGTCAAATACTTTTAGTTTCTACCAAGATTATTGTAATTGTTTTTACAATGGCATACATTGAATCTTGTATAAGGTCAATTATTTTCACACAAACAAAACCATGTCTAGAAATTATTAAACAGTTATATCAAAGCACTTTAACTACACCAATGAATGGGATTTTTTTCAAAAGAAAAACAGACAGAGAGAGAGAAAGTAAGAGGGAGAAACTAACCAAGTGATCCCCTGGCGAAGGCGCTCCTCAGAGCACAGGCCAGGCTCCCACTCATCTGCTGGTAGTAGATGGAGTCTGGACAGGGGCAGGCGGTGCCCACGGGCCCAGGCCAACTGCGTTGAGGCCTGGGGAAGCCTACCAGAAAGATGGGCAGGGTGAAGAGGGGCAGCAAAGGAGCAGAGAGCATGGCTGACAGGGCCACCACAAGGAGCAGCAGAGGACACAGGGAGGCGTTCAGGGCCAGGAGGGTCCCGGCCGACTGGCGCCGCTGTTTCTTCTCTGTCCAGGAGGTCACCAGGACGGCCAGGGCAAACTTCAGCTTGGACAGGAACTGGAGCAGCCTATCACTCAGCAGGCCCACCTGGGTAAGGTAAAGAGAGTGATTAGCACACTGCTTTGAGTTTGTTTTCAGTGGAGAAAAACATTAGGTGGAAAAAACAACTAGACAATGACTAAAGCATTACATAATGTTTAACCTGTGATCTGACTAAATGTCATGCCTCATTAGCTCTATGGCAGAAGTCATGGAATGTGTTGTTACCAGAAGGAGCTGGACCCCTGTGCCCAGGCTATCCCACCCAGGCAGTCGGGTGTCCCCTGCAGCCAGCCTCACTGACACCACCACCACCATCTGGAGCAGGGCATCCTCAGAGCTCTGCCACACCTGCCCAACACAGAGACCCACGACTCAATCATCCTGACCTAAATCATATTAATGGTCATGAAGTCGTCACTGGAGAGCAAATCTCTCATTGATAAACATGCTTAGGTTCTACATAAGAGAATCCATGTGTACCACTCTGAAGGCCCGGGTGAATCCCATGCTGAGAGAGGCTGTGTGGAGCTGCTGAACAGAGCCATCCAGAGCCAGGAAAGCAATCATTGCAAAGGGAGACACTGCAAAGTAAAACAAAGCGTAATAAGATGCATGTATAGTTTTATAGAAATAACAAAACAATGCTCTATATGAAAATAAAGGCTCACCCAGATTGAGCAGCACCCTCCTGATGGCCCCAGCCACGTGGAGACCCTTGCTCCGCTGCTTGAACACCCTGACATTGGCCATTCCTCTAGGGTACAGGGGGTTGAGGAACACTCCTCCAAAAACATAGGCTCCCTGGATCTCTCGGAGAGCCCAGCAGACAATGAAGAGGATGATGAGGAGGTAGCTGACAGCAGCTTGAGAACCCCTCACCAGGTTCTGGGGCTGGGAGGGACTGAGGAAGTGATGTAAGAGCCCTGCCTCAGTCATTGCCCCAAGCAGCAGCCCCAGGTAGAGCAGCAGCTCACTGCAACCCAGCCGCCAGCCAAACCAGCTGGGAGGGGCTGGTGATGCCCCCCTACGCCATCCACTGTCACCACGGGCTACCCTGGACCCTCCTCCACAATATGTCCCAAACTGGCTGAGATCCAAACTAAGCAGAAATCCCATGGCCATCGAGAAGAGGACCACACCCAAGGTGGACGGGATGAAGAAGGTACAAACAGTGACACATACAGACATAGCGAACATCCCCAGCAATCTGTAGGAAGGACAGAGACCACACAGAGTCAGAGAAGAGCTGCTCAAGCTCAACCAGGCCAAGGAAACAGGCATATGGTAAAGATCTCAGGGAACTAAATCAGTGACAAGTATAATCAGCTTTAACTACATGTTGACAAACTAAATGTTGACAAAAACAACTGATGTAGCAAGGAAAATATACCGAAGGTTACTGGACATGGGAGATCCGCCCAAACCGAACACCAGAGCCTGTTCCATGCCCCAAAGGAGGAGGGCATCCAGTGGTGACAGCATACCCAGGGCCCACAGCAGAGGTAGGACCAGGAACACCACATGAAGCACCTGACTGGTTAGCTGGAGCTCTGGCACTGGACCTGTAAATCTGGACACCAGCATGGAAAAAACAAGAATCAGAGTCACAAAATGTATTCAATCCTCTCCTCTTAAAATGTATCCATAACAATTTTCAAAACAGTAATTGAGACCAATTTAGTAATTTCTATCTTACCGATCAGCTAGGTCCACAGCTATGAATGTTAATATGTAGAGTGGTCGGGTGAGTGGGGTGATCTCATAGGTGTCCTGGGCCTGGAATGTGGCCGTCTCTGTGGCCGTGTTGACAATAAGGGAGTACTCTGCTGTACACAGAGTCACCCAGCTCAGGACAAAGACCACCAAGGCTACACTCACACTGCCATAGAGTGCAATCAACCTGCCCAAGAACACATACCATGTCCCCAGGCCACAGAGGGCCCCCGCCAGCACGGTGTGGAGCACCACATTCAGCCCAAACCTCTTCCCCGGGGCGATGAACCTCACCGTCTCTGGGCCTACACAGTGGGTGAACTCCACCTCCTCCTCATCAGCCAGGATGTTGGGCACTCCCAGCCGCTCCACCGTGCCATTCCTGCGGGAAGCATATAGTGCCAGGGCCTGGACACCCACTGCTGCCCCAAGCATGAGCAGACCAGAGAGCATGGCAGCGTGGAGCTCCTCTAGCAGCTGCAGCTGGCACAGCAGCGTGCCAATGCCACCTAACAGCCATGGTGTCAAGAACAAGCCCACCTGGTTGACATAGACATAAGGCGGGGCACAGTATCCCAACTTGAAACGCGGACCCCCCAGCACCGTCTGAGGGAAGCGCTTCCAGAAGAACTCCTGCTTGTATTCATTGAGCAGGGGCACATCTGGCCCCATCCTGACCATGCCCTAGGGGGGTGCAGGTCATCTCCCTGGAGACGCAGTACACTTCCGTGTCATCCTATAGGACAAGACCAAAGCGGCAGCTTGAGTAATTTGTCTGCCACAAAAGGAATGCAGCAGATCATATTTACTCAATATAAAGACAGCAGTTGAATGAACCCCAGTGCCAGGTCTATTACTAAAATATTGATAAATAATGTAGAATACCATTCAAAACCTAATGTGAAACCTAACCTATCAAACATGGCTATGTATTGTTGTCAACAGGTTTGCTAGCTAAGTTTGAAACTGCTGACAAAGAGAGCGGCTGTCAGGCTGTGTCATTCATTGCATATAGTGGTGACTAAGTTCGTAGTCAGGTCAATATGATTGCATAGCTACAGTACATGTTGTATAAACAAAGTAACCTTGACTCATAAATGTAAACAATGACTGCTAGCAACGTTAGCGCAACAAGGTTACCAAGAAAACACGATACAAGGTAGCTAGCATAAGCTAGCTACATTCATCTCCGGGGGGTGGTTAGATAGCGAATGTCAGACATACGGTTAGTTAATATTACTTGAAATGAGCAATAACATTAACTAGCTACCCTTGTTGCAGGCGAATAACACTAGGTGCCTAGCTAGCATTAACTAGCTGCTAGCTACATTACTTCGTTACCTTTGATAGAGAAAAGCGATATCCTTCGAATCAAACGGATGTCTTATTAATCTTCGATAGTAAGTATGGCAATTTGTTTAGATACAAAAAAAAAAGTCTAAATGCGTATTTCCACGTGATAGATAGATAGTTAGTCAGCTAACAACATTAGCTGGCTAACAAAGCATAAACACAAGAAGATGTGAGGCGGGGTTTGCACTTTGCGACCAATTGGTGTACTGAGTGGGCGTGAATAATCTGTCAAACTCCACCTATCCTTCCTCTCCACCCATTCATATATAGCCTACAGGCATTGCTCCCAAACCACTCGACTGTCAGACAGCCTTACACACACCACACACCACACACCACACACACACACACACACACACACACCACGCACACACACACACTTATACCCAGTTGCTTCCTGGTCAGGAATACATGCACTGAATTATTCAGACATAGGATGAATAATAGGATGAGATTAAGCAGGACATATGTCATATAGCAGGGGTTATTCCCTCACTAACTTTAAGCATCAGCTGTCAAAGCTGCTTATCGATCACTGCACCTGTATATAGCCCTTCTGTAAGTAGCCCATCCTACTACCTCATACCCATATTTATTTTTATTTTTTTAACTTCCGCTCAATTTTGCACTCCATCTCTATTTGCACATCATCATTTGCACATTCCATCATTCCAGTGATTATGCTAATCTGTAATTTATTTCGCCACTATGGCCTATTTATTGTCTTCCTAACCTTACTGCATTTTGCACTACATTTGCACTCTGTATATAGATTTTTCTCTTTTGTTATTGACTGTACGTTTGTTTATTTCCCATGTGTAACTCTGTGTTGTTTTTTGTCGCACTGCTTTGCTTTGTCTTGGCCAGGTCGCAGTTGCAAATGAGAACTTGTTATCAACTGACCTACCTGGTTAAATAAAGGTGAAATAAAAAAATACATACAAAAATTCCTGATAACTTTTCCTATATGCCTTCCCACCAAGTGAGCAAAATTGTTTGAAAGACATCTTAGTCTTTTCACCATATTGTGCTCATAGGGTTATGGATAGGTATAGCTAAGTATTATGATGGGCGATAATTGTGAAAGGATTTCCATTCCCATTACTGTATACAAAGAGTCAGTTCACTGGGGTCATTTCACTGGGGGTCAACTCTTAGTTCAGGGTTATTTGGGAGCCACCTCTGAGACGCAGGGATTTTGATTGTGATAAGGCCAAAAAGGATCAGGATGTTGGGCGGTGTAGATGTGAAAAAGAGGGTGATTCCATGCAGTGTCAGTAAAGCTCTAATCACAGCAGATTTTGTTGTTATTGCCCTCAACAATTATTTCAAATATATCATTTGGGGTTAAACAGGATGACAATGGCTTCATCTCATGAAAATATTAAATGATTAAATCAGCTTTCTAAAACAGTCATCAGTAAACCGCAAGTCCTTTAGGTATAATGAGATGGAGAGGGTGGACCCCTTGTTTTTAGAGGAAAAATAGGACAAGACTAATACTACATATAAGAGTCAAATAAATAGCACAGATATTGTTGTTCAGGCAAAGTAAAAAACAAAGGGATTTACTACCTCAGAATGTTTTCCCTCAGGAACAATCAAAAGCACATCCATGGCTGTAATTAGAATGACATCAAATACATGGCTTCAGTCTATGCTTCTTATCCCAAGTAATGTTTTACCTTGGCACTTGCCAGTATCTTTAATTCCTAATGTAAATGCACTCACCACAAAAGACTCAAAGGATTACTAATATTAATATTACATTTTAACTCCTTGTTATCATTGTTTAATACAAAAGAGCAAATCCTCAGCTCCTTTTGTTATTTTAATATAATGAAAGTGTTTGCGGTTTATAGCTTGTCTGGCCCCTCCAGATGTTATCTCTTCTGTCAGGAGAAGAGAGGAAGGAGGAGGCCAAACAGGAGGATCATGGGGAGTGATCAAGGTAACAAAAAATTAGATATAAACACAAAGAAAGATCATCTGGAGCAAATGAGATTGTTGTTGGCTAAGACTGAGGGGATGGGTTTGGACAGGAGGTTATGCTCTCTTGTCATCTTGAAAAAAGCAATCTATGCCCCATGTAAGACACAATCAACAAAAAAAACACTCAGCAATCACGACAACCCATATTACACCCTGTAATCCTGCCACAGTGAAACTCAAATATACCCCTCGTCCCCTTTTTGTCTTTTACATACAGTGCCTTAAGAAAGTAATCATACCCCTTGACTTATTCCAACATTTTGTTGTGTTACAGCCTGAATTGAAAATTGATTAAATTGTTGAATCTACACACAATACCCCATAATGACAAAAACATTTTTAGAAATGTTAGCAAATTTATTGAAAATGAAATACAGAAATATCAAATTTACATAAGTATTCACACCCGAGTCAATACTTTGTAGAAGCACCTTTGGCAGTGATTACAACTATGCGTCTTTCTGGGTAAGTCTCTAAAAGCTTTCCACACCTGGATTGTGCAACATTTACCCATTAATCTTTTCAGAATTCTTCAAGCTCTGTCAAATTGGTTGTTGATGATCGCTAGACAACCATTTTCAGGTCTTTCCATATATTTTCCTGTAGATTTAAGTCAAAACTGTAACTCAACCATTCAGGAAAACTGTCTTCTTAGTCAGCAACTCCAGTGTAGATTTGGTCTTGTGTTTTAGGTTATTGTCCTGCTGAAAGGTAACTTAATCTCCCAGTGTCTGGTGGACCAGGTTTTCTTCTAGGATTTTACCTGTGATTTTTTTAACCTGAAAAACTCCTGGTCCTTAACAATTACAAGCATACCCATAACACGATGCAGCCACTACTATGCTTGAAAATATGGAGAGTAGTACTCAATAATATGTTGTATTAGATTTCCTCCAAACATAACACTTTGTATTCAGGAAAAAAAGTGAATTGCTTTGCACATTTTTTGCAGAATTTCTTCACTGCCTTGTTGTAATCAGGATGCATTTTTTTGAATACTTTTATTCTGTACAAGCTTCCTTCTTTTCCCTCTGTCAATTAGGTTAGTATTGTGGAGTAACTACAATGTTGTTGATCCATCCTCAGTTTTCTCCTATCACAGCCATTAAACTCTGTAACTGTTTTAAAGTCACCAAATCCCTGAGCAGTTTCCTTCCTCTCCGGCAACTGAGTTAGGAAGGACGCCTGTATCTTTGTATAGACTGGGTGTATTGATACACAATCTCAAAGTGTAATTAATAACTTCATCATGCTCAAAGGGATATTCAATGTCTGTTTTTTTTTCTACCTATCTACCAATAGTTGCCCTTCTTTGTGAGGCATCGGAAAACCTCCCTGGTCTTTGTGGTTGAATCTGTGTTTGAAATTCACTGCTTGATTGAGACACCTTACAGATAATTGTATGTGTGGGGTACAGAGATAAGATAGTCAAGCAAATTGAACTTATTTAGGCTTGCCATAACAAAAGGGGTTGAATACTTATTGACTCAAGACATTACAGCTTTACATTTTCTATTAATTTGTTTAAAAAAGCACAAACATACATTCCACTTTGACATTATCGGGTATTGTGTGTAGGCCAGTGACCCCAAAATTGCAATTTAATCCATTTTAAATTCAGGCTGTAACACAACAACATTTGGGAAAGGTCAATGGGTGTGAATACTTTCTGAAAACACTGTATAGGCTGATAGCGGGATAACAATTTATGAATTAAGACATGCATGGTCAGGAAAAGAGCAACATCCATGCCAAACATAATGCTGGGAATTTGCAAGGACCACTGAGGTAAAGCTATAGCAATAATACACACTGAACGCAGAGCATTCTGACTGTAGCTTACGTTCATCTCACTCTGAGATCCCAAAGAAATACAGGACATATACCTCAATGGAGCAGTGGCAATGTTTGGCAATGTTTGGGCTTGAGACTGGGTATGGTAGTAAAGGGTAGAGTTGCAAATGGTCACAGAATATTTGTGGAAATAAATATAGTGCTAACATGGATGTTCTTGCCCGTAAGCAACCAGTCGATGCAAATTATACTCAGTCATTGTAGTCACTACAAGCACATTCAAGTATGAGTTTATAATCCAATGATTAATATATCAACTGAAAAGATAAATAATGATGCTTTTTTCTTAGGATAAGAGCATGTTTCCTAAGTCGTATATCCATGCAGAATCAGTGTATTTTCCCTCTCACTCTCTTCTTCACTGTCTGTTCTTTTTTGTTCAGGGAGAGAGACAGGAAATTAATTACAACGAGACTGACCGAACATAACTATAACACAATAACAGGTTTTTACAGAGGGCATTATGTCAAGATGGCCTCTGAATGGGTTATTTGCTTGTGGTGCTGTAAAACTGACTTGCAACATAATACGTACCTTTTAAAAGATAAATACAGTAAAATGTTGATGCTGCTGCATTGTGGAAACACACTTGATTGCCATAGTAAAATAAAATGTCATAATAAGCCTTCAAGGAAACTGATTTTTGTTGCCATAATTGTTGTTATAAATGTGTCATATATTGTTCATCATGACTTGGTCCCAGAATATTTTCCATTATAGTGAATATAGAACTAGGCTATATCTTTCCAAAATAGTGGTATTTCTTCAATGCCTGGACAGATTTGAGTTTTAATTGTGCTATTTGGTGATTGGGCTTAAACATCCATTAATGTGCTCAACCCTTTCACTTCATCCACAACTCCAGCCCTCAACCCCCTGCACTGGAAACTGAGTAGATAGCACTGAAAATATGGTCCATTCAGCAATTATTCACAGAGTCTTGGGCTAATGGTACTCTGAATGCACAGACACAGCAGAATGTAGAGAGTCACTGGACCAGCAGTAATGGCCCCATGTAGAGAGAGAGAGAGTGTGTGTGTGCATGTGTGTGGGGAGGGGGTATAAAGCATAATCTCCAACTGATTCACGACAAGTGCAAACATGTCTAATGATGAAGCTATACTATGGTTGCAGAGACTCACACTCCCTCTCCCCCCTCCCAGGCTAGGCTCCATATCAGGCAGATGAAAACATAACCTGTCACATTCCATCCCATTAAACCAGCTATGAACCATGTGCTCTAGAGAGAGAGAGAGAGCGAGAGAGAGAGAGAGAGAGAGATAGAGATAAAGAGAGGGGAGAGAGAGTAGGTGAAGAGAGAGAAGAGAGAGGAGCACAGAGTGAGAGAGGAGATAGGGGGGGGGGGGGGGGGGGGGGTGACGGCCAAGTGCATCTGGGCTCACCCAAGAGTAATGCATTATTCACGACCTTTATGCTAATGTAATTTTTATGCAAAAAATACAGACAGATATATCCAAGGGACAAACATACTGTAGGAAGGACTTTACTTAGTGCGTATCTAGACCTATGTGCATACTGTACATACAAACCAATGCAAACATTTACACATATCCACACATTCTGTACTTAAATGAGTCATGCGTAATTATCCATTGGAAGATCTAATGCATTAGAGAACTCTCATCAAGCCCCAAATCTGTGCATTACTGTGCTTTTCAGTGAGGGCCCATCAGCTGCCATTTGATGTCAAGCAAAGCAAGGTAATGACAGTGCACTTACTCACTCAGTCATTAGCCCTGCTTAATGCTGGGAGTTAACACAAATTAAGTGAAGTTAAGTACATGCATTAGATGAGCTCTTTAGGGGAGAGAGCATTTCACTCTTGCAGGAACTGGGTTTTGTTCCATACGTTTTGAACAGGTCACTTTAGCTGTAAGCATAACCAAGGGCATTACTGAACATCGACTCAACCTGGCCTTGAATCAATGTGTTACTCAGTGGAAGAGAATTTACAGCGGATTGACTGACAGTGGTCTGAGGGCAGGGAGGATGGTGCACTAGGGACACCTAGTGGTCACAATGGTGTCACTGTGTGTGGGAAACTAACACTCGCTTCATGGTGGTTTGTATCATTACCTGGGGGCACATATAGGGCATACATGTGCTTGTTACACCCAGATTACATTTTATTTCCCTTTGGGACGTTTCAGTGCTTAAAGGGGTAGTTCACCTAAATTACAAAATTACATCAATCCATGCTTTTGTTTAGTTTCTCTGCCGCTGTTTCCACATAAGTTGTAGTATTTGTGGCACAAATCCAATTCAAGACATGTTACATCATGTCCAAATCATCTATAAGTGACTTTGTTGAGATTCACAATCAATTTGAGATACTTTCGGATTATTTGGGCACGATGCGCGAAAAAAGCTAATATCGGTAACACGTCTTGAATTGGATTTGTGCCACAAATGCTAAAGCGTTAGCATGCGAAAACAGTGTAGGGAAACTTAACCGAACATGGATTGCTGTCATACCTTGCCATAGACTGCTTACAGCATGTGTCAAACTCATTCAACCGAGGGCCGAGTGTACCCAGGTTTTCGCTCCTCCCTTGAACTTGATTGATTAATTAAAGTCAGTAATTAGTAAGGAACTCCCCTCACCTGGTTGTCTAGGTCTTAATTGAAAGGAAAAACAAGAAACCAGCAGACACTCGGCCCTCCATGGAACAAGTTTGATACCAATATGTTATTTTGTAATTTCGGTGAACTATTCCTTTAAATACTGTACTTATCAGAGGACAAGTCTGGTTTCTGGTAAAAGTTATAACACTGAGTAAGAGTAACATGAATAGGGCAATGATGGCAAGTAAGTCAGCTCTCACATCACCCAAAGGGCCAACTGTAAGAGATCATTATTTGCAGTAACAGTCCTTGAGAGACGCCTGTTAGAGGGAAAACCATAGTGGTACTTTAAAAAGAGGCTAACATGCTGAAACTGACAGATCTCTGCAATCCATTTGGACCTCATTCAAGGTTATGGCTCCATCTGAGTGACTGCAGATTATTGTCCACAGAGAGGTGTGCTAAAGCTGGATTATCCACTTGTTTGGGATCCATTTGACCCGATGAACACAACATGCCAGCCTCACACGCCCTTGCATCTGTGGATGTTTTTCCTATTTTTTCCAGCTTTGGAGGCGAGGAAAGGAGTATGATGAAAGTGACTCCAAGCCTCACAGTATTAAATAGATTACAGTGGTCACTGGTTGGAGAATAACAGTTGTGGATAGAAAGAGGCAGTTGTTCATGCCACACTCACCTAACATAGGGATACTGTATACAGCTTTACCTACCTACTGTCCTCTTGGTTGGGGTAGGCGTGGTTGACAGTGCTGCTGTGCTTTTGCTTCTTGTCAGAGATGGGAATTAACACAGTTGTGTGAATTAAAGTGATGCCTCTGACAGGATGAGTGTCAAACTCTAATGACTGGAGAACTGAGCCTAATGAGTCCCACAGTATAGCCAAAGAGAGAGAGAGAGAGAGAGATGTATGATCTCTGTGTTGGTTAACCTACATAAAAGTCATCAGTAATTAACATGACAGCTCTGCCAATCATGGAGGTGAATGAAACATGATTGTTCCCCATAACAAGACAACTGTAGATTATAATGTTGGTATTTCAATAATATTGATATCATGATGTACTGTGCAGATGTAATGTGTGTGACAAATGAGAAGGAGTGCTAACTAACGTTTGGGCGTGTCGTGGGGCAGTGCTTCGTCCAGGTTGCAGGCAATGTTCCCCCTATACTGCGTGGTGCGCAGCTCCCTGGGACTGCTGTGTAGAAGAAATATCAGCCCACGTAGAGAAGCACGAGATTGAACTTCACTCAACTTTCTAGTTTTCCCCTTTAATTAACACTATCAACGTTTCCCTCTACTGTGTGAATTGTGGTCGAATCAACGCAATATTAGTCACTTTCAATGCAACACACCGAAACTAAACAGACTATGCAATAGATTTTCTTGTAGGCAGAGGGCATTGGAGTAGGATTCTATTGCATTGACAGGTATGACTCAGGCCCATACTCTATGCAGACCGGTGCGCTATAACCAATCAGAGCTGCAGTATCCCTATATGCAAATAGACCATTGCCATATATGGATCTGTGCCATTCACTTTGAACTGGACTGTGTTTACAGCATGAGTGGTCGCATGTAGATGCACTTGTTTTGAGATCAAAGCAAGAGCTACATGTAGCCAGGTGTATACATTTGTTCATATTCTTTGCTAATAAGGGAGTTATTAGCCCAGTTATAGCTCATTTCTAGTCAGCAATGGGGGAGTGGTTGCTTCCTACAAGAGCACAAAACATGTGCATTTCAAGCCATCTTTGAAAAGCAAGTCAGGTAAAGAGCTTAATTTCTGTCTTAAACTCAGGAGTCTTTTCTGCGCCACTCAGGAGGCCTTTCTCCATTGTTTTTGATGGTAGGCCACTCTGGTAGGCCTACATCATGATAAAATGGCCACAGTAGCATACTTGTACACTGTTAAAACTGTAACTTAAAGCAGGTACAGCGTCAGTGTTCAGAGTAAACGCGCTCCGGAAGTTGCACAGAATTTTCACAATATTCAAGTTTGCGCTCAGCAGACCTGAAATTTGCTCAGTGCCAAAAAAATGTGAGGGAACATTGGTTGCAAGGTATCAGGATCTCATTAGGGAGGAAGTGTTGCAGTCCTCCACTCAGACTGGTGCCACACCGAGGGGCAGCCTGGGACATAAGGGCAGCAGAGCCATTTGTGGGGAGAGAGGGAAGGACGGTGAATACCACACGAGAGGATATACTGTATACACACATTTACTTTGAGTCAGGTGATATTATTGGGTTTCCATATTAAGTGCACATGGGGACACTTTAGCAACACTTTCTCAAGTCTCTCTGACCACACTAATGAGTCCTGCACTGCTTCCTACCTATGCTTCCTGCCTCACTGCACCCACTAGTCCCTGCTATACCCACACCCACGTTACAGTATGGATGACCAAATTGCTGCTGTCTTTCATCATGGGTCAACATCTACAGTAATACGAGAATGCTAATATTCACTCAATAATAATTACAACAGTTGAATGAAAACAAAAACAAGAGCAGGGTGAGAGGAGGCATAAGCCTGAAACGAGAGGGCTGGGGGTCAAGAGAGAGGAGAGGGTATTGTGTTCCTACATCTTCTGTTAATGAGTACAGGGGAAGGGACAGGGCAGGGGATGGGGGCTGTGGGGTAAACAGGCTGGCACAGCTGAGCAGGCCTCCATGGATGGCAAGCCCTCTGCACTGATCCATGGCTTCAGATGGGTGCTGAACCCGGGCCAATAGTGTCTGATAACGGCCCTGCCATTTGGTCAGCGGATTTGTCTCTGATGCCAGCCAGTTTGTGGCACAGCAGACGGCCCATCATGTAATCACTTAATTTAGAACTACAGAGTTGCACTGAGAGTGTGTTTTGGTGAAAGTGGAACCACCACTTTTTAGGGGGATGCAGGTAGCCTAGCGGTTAGAGCGTTGGACCAATAACCGAAAGATCGCTGGTTCGAATACCCAAGGTGAAAAAACCTGTCGATGTGTCCTTGAGCAAGGCACTTAACCCTAATTTGCTCCAGGGGCTGACCCTGTAGGTAGGCTGTCATTGTAAATAAGAATTTGTTCTTAACTGACTTGCCTGTTAAATAAAGGTTAAATAAAATGTATTCTTGTCTTTGGTATTTCATCTAATCAGCATGATGAACTGAGATGGCTAAGGCTTCTTTTAATTCAGTGCTGGAGGAGCATTACTGCCCCAGTCTCTCATCATGTGAAGATCAAATCAGGGAGACAGACTGGGAGTTTCATCCTTGTTTTTTGGTAGTTGCTGTTTGGTTGTTGATTTTCTGTCCTGTTTAATTTCAAGTTGCATTGCAGTTGACAGGATATGACCCCTTATTTGGGCTTTTAGAAAAATTAGGCCTTTGTGGCTTTTTAGGTCCGTCTCATAAAGGGCATAGAGATAAGTGTATCTTCTCCTGCAGACCACAACAGATAAGAAGACAAAGCTCTTACCAACCAAGAGATACACAAAGGCAATACCATAACTCTGTTGGTATATTTCTGTCAATAAGCTCTCACCTGGGCCTCTGAGCAGAGTAGCTCAGCCCTCGTCCTCTCCTCCAGGGTGACCATCACTCCATCCAGAACCTGCAGCCTGGAGAGGTGTTATACCACCACCGGAGGGTTTGCCTTGCCACCCGGGACAACAGACAACATTTACTCATGTAGGAACTTACGAGTGAAGGCTGCAAGGCTGTCCTGAGAGGACTAAACTGTCATGGGGTTGTTTGAGTCCAACACAGTTCTCTGAATTCACCTCCCTCAGAGACCACAGTTCTATCATCTCCAATGTTCCGGCTGATAGCCCCCTTGCCATCCCCTTCTCCCTGGTCCAGCTGATGGTACCCTCTGCTCCCCCTGGCCAGGGGACAAAGCCATCCTCTCCGGTCAGAGCCTTGTCTGTCCCAGCAGGAGGGAAGGCTGAGGGAAGGAGAAGGAGAGGAGATGAGAGGAGGTCTTGCCAGGGCACATGGGTGCAGCAGTGATCTCATGCTGCTGACAGCAGGAGGTATTGTCTCTGGAGCAGTTGTTGGCTCTCCACCCTAGCAGGATTAAGCTCCCTGGGGGAAGGGACAGGACAGGGGGTGGGGGCTTTGGGGTAAACAGGCTGGCACAGCTGAGCAGGCCTCCATGGATGGCAAGCCCTCTGCACTGATCCATGGGCTTCAGATGGATGCTGAACCCGGGCCAATAGTGTCTGATAACGGCCCTGCCATTTGGTCAGCGGATTTGTCTCTGATGCCGGCCAGTTTGAGGCACAGCAGACGGCCCATCATGTAATCGCTTAATTTAGAACTACAGAGTTGCACTGAGTGTGTGTTTTGGTGAAAGTGAATCTGTGAGCTTGCGTATGTGTGTGTGTGTGTGTGTGTGTGTGTGTGTGTGTGTGTGTGTGTGTGTGTGTGTGTGTGTGTGCGTGCATGACTGTCCTAGCTTGATTGTAGTAATTGTAGCTTACAGTAGACATATAAGGTTGTAACCATTGGTAAAACTCCCCTACAACTGACAGCTCAATCAGGGAGGGAAGGTGTCTAGCTCTATACTGTATGTCCACGTACATGTCATGCTTTTCCATTTTTCCTTCCCTACTCACTTCATACCAGAATAATCTTTACCCATCAGAAGCATACATTTCCCCCCACATTTGTGGTAGCATACTGTGCAATAACCATGGAGAAATATCCATTAGGGCCCAACCTCATCATAATTTTGGAGCTATGAGGGAGGCAGCTGATGGAAGAGATTACACGTATGATCTCTCATTAATCTCATGAGAGTTTGGGAACGCAAAAGAGGAACGGGGGCTGTGACCGAGCCGGGCTGTGACTCACACAGACCCCCATTGTGAAGGGTGGTGTGTTGGGTATGATTGCTGCGTTTTCATGTCTTAATTGAAAACATGAAAAGATTAAGGAAGAAAATGAAGTGGAAATAAAAAACTAGCGACAAAGTGCAAATCACCCGCCTGGGGTGAGAATGAGACGTAGGCTGAGACCCTGATTACACGTTGGCTTGATTGTTCCTCATAACCCTGACCTTCAATCAATGTTGATTCTCCTTAATACTAGCTACCACACACACACGCCACAGTGGGGTGGTAACAAGCTATAATTATGGCATTATATTTTCACCCCTTAGTTTGCAAACACCGCAGATCAAAATAAAACATTTTAGACGTCACATGATGAGTACATCACCATAATTCAATAACTGCAGTACAGAGATTTTGATTGTACTTGGTGGACATTTCCACACTGTGAATTAATTCCTCATTACAGTATACACTGATTATACAAAATATTAAAAACACCGCTCTTTCGATGACACAGACAGACCAGGTGAGTCCAGGTGAAAGCTATGATCCTTTATTGATATCACTTGTTAAATCTACTTCAATCAGTGTAGATGAAGGGGAGGAGACAGGTTAAACAATTATTTTTAAGCCTTGAGACAATTGAGACATGGATTGTGTATGTGTGCCATTCAGAGGGTGAATGGGCAAGACAAAAGATTTAAGTGCCTTTGAACGGGGTATGGTAGTAGGTGTCAGACGCACCGGTTTGTGTCAAGAACTGCAACGTTGCTGGGTTTTTAACGCTCAACAGTTTCCCCATGTGTATCAAGAATGGTCCACCACCCAAAGGACATCCAGCCAAGTTGACACAACTGAAAAGCATTGGAGTCGACATTGGCCAGCATTCCTAATGTTTGGTATACTCAGTGCATGAGTGAAAAGGAATGGCTCAGTATTGCCAGAAAGGGCAATGACTTGCAGTTGCAGCCTCCTCAGTTAGGTAAGGGTTGGAGGTGGTTGAGCTCCCAGGGGTGGTTCTCTGCCAGGTGCAGCTCCAGCAGGATAGCCTGACCAAAGAAGGAGTTCTCCCCCAGGGCCTTGATTCGGTTTGGGTCCAAGACCAGCTCCCGCAGCCCCTCCCAGCCGTCCACATGTCTGATCTCATTACCTGAGAGGAGAAGGTGGAATATGAAATCAGTAGGTAATTACATGACTACAGCTACCCCTCTTACCCATATGATTAGACCAGCATCAATGGAAATTACAATACTGAATTTCATAAACTCTGCAAATCACTCAGATAGTGTGTCTGTGTAACTGGAAGGTGAGTGTGGTCTGTGGTCTGTACAAAGATGTCTCGACAGGTTCATAAAACGACACCCAGGGTGGGAATAGGGTCAGACAGTCACCCAACTGAAGAAAAAAATAATCAAATGCAAACAATGGCAGACAGAAAAAGGTACTGTGTTCCTGTGACCCATCGGCATGCCCATTTAGTTTCTATTCTTGTTGCCTCACCTCCCACCTGGACAGGTCTGAAAAAAACCTCTCCGGTGACTGAGCTGTACTTTTCATGGGCTTTGAAACCTGAAGGAAGTTGTTACTGTACCTTGGAGGAAGAGTGCTTTGAGATTGGTGAGCCTGCTGAGCTGCAGATTGGCAATAATTGGAGATGCCATTATGGCTCAAATGCAGCCCATCAGTGGCTCCATGTTTTCTGCAGGGTCTACTTCCCTGAAAGAGGGGGACAGAGTGGGCACTCTGAGAGTTAGCTGCCTCTGACTGAATGCACTGCACTTTTTCTCCCCACTGCCCCATTTAAAAGGTCACAGGTGCACAGCAACTCAAGGCAATCACAGCACAGGCAGACCACACAAAAGCCTGACCCCCCCAACCCCCTTCCCAACCTCTTTTCTGTGTAGTTTACTTTATGTGTAAACTCTCCTCTGGTCTTTTTCATTAGTACCAGTGAAAAGGGAGATTTGTGCTTTTCTGAAAACAGCTAGCAGAAGCATGGGCTTTGTCACTGCAACAGGTTAGTGCTGCCTCCAAGTGGCTGAAAGTAGAAAATACTATATTACAACAGAGAAAATAAATGAGCGCTATACCAACCATGCATGATATTGACAGTATAAATTTAAGCATGTACATCTTGGTGGGGCAAACACCTAATTTGTTTTAGATGCATGCATGTAAAGCCACTACACAACACTAAACAATACATTAATTGCATTATAAAGGTGACAAACGGTGCCCACAAACTGTTAGGACCTACATAAAGCTGTCCCAACAGCAGAGTACACCAAGTCAGAACCGTAGGATAAATAAAGGGGGCATATAAGCAGACAATGAAATCTCTTACAATATTCAACTAAACAGGTTATAGGCTACATGTGCACCACCAAGTCAGAACAGTAGGCTAAATTATGAGCAGAAAAGGGACCAAATTATCAGGAAGGTGGCGCGGCGGTCCTTCGTGGGTAAATTTTGTCATCAAAGTCTGTCATTCTCTGGATTTATGGTGCTTTCAGACAACTGGGAACTCTGAAATCATTATAACATCAGTGATCTTCAGGTCAGAGCTCTAGAAAGACGCCCGAGTTCCCAACTTGCAATACACTGAATAGCAGGCTAGTGATTGCTTTGCAATGCTTGCAGTTAGCGACTGATTCCATCCAAACCACTCATTGTTGTATTTGCGATTTCCAACTTGTTGTGTAATGTTTATGTCCAATGGCCGATGAGCACCGATGCGTTTTATCTATAATTTCTCGTCATACGACAATGATTGAAAAGGATTTGCCAGTAGATTGTCGACTTGATTCATAATGACGACTGCTAGCTTGCTAGTTAAGATTTTGAAAGTATGATGTTGACATGTTCAGTATAATCAAAGCTACTGTAGATATAACGTGATTTTTATCTGTGGCCAATGACCTTGAGCCTTTTTGGATGGGCTCTATGGCAGCACATGAGGGGCTTGAGTTTTTTAGCTCTACCCATAGATTTTGCGGCGACGTAGTGTCTACATGAGTGACAGAACACTGAGCCAATAACGGAGCAACTAGAGAACATTACCAACACCTACGCTCTGTATTTTCCGCTGGCTGCCCCACCACCACAGAAAGCCCTGAGCTAGGCTGAAACACCTGCATTTTGGAGCTGCCTTACTCAAGAAAGCAAAAAAGAGACCATGTCAATACTGATATGTGACACGTATTAATACCAAAATAACATGTCCCACCTGCCCTGTACTGTACTGAGAAGACAGAAATTGTTTAAGATGTTCATGAATTGTTCATTTCCACATTACAAACTTCAAATAATAGACTTTCGTCTGTAGTGCTGGTACATGCTGCCTTTTGAGGAGCCCTGCTAGCTGTAACCAATGGAATTCACCTTGTGGGAGAGAATCTGTCTGTTAGTCAGGTTGGCCTGGGCCTTCTGCCTCGGCAGGATGCACTCTCTGTGGTCATTGTTCAAACACAGAGCCTACATGGAAAAAAGGAAGATTGGTTAGTCTGGCCAGTTGGCACACCTTCATGTTGGGCAGGTAGACAAGGCCACTGAAGGAGGTGAGTTTGTTGTGCTCCTGATTGACACTGCAGGTTGTAGAGCAGGTCTACTGGGGCCAGGTCCACCATCCTGTGTAGAGAGGGAACACTTTACACGTTCTCACTCTGTTTTACTCTCTCTTCTACTCATCGAAAAGGTGATTGAAATACTGTGATGTACTAGTACTACGCAGTACAGTATGCTCAGTAACCTGATTGCGCAGCATTGCAGGTTGAGATCAGCGATTAGTGTCCCAGTTTCTCTGCCATCATGTCAGGGGCCAGGCGTCCACCAAACGCATCCTTGGCATTCTCACCCTTTCGGATTACAATGACATCATCACTTCTGTTTCTCTCAATTCAACAAACAGATTCAGAACTGTTTAGATTATGATGTAAACATACCACTGCAACCCCATCCAGCGCCTTTAGAGAGGGTAAGTGGAACAGCAAATAAATCCCATAGTTTTCCAGTTTCTCCACTAAAGGATTCCCATGCAGATCCAGAATGATTAAGTTTGTCAAAGCCTAGAAATAATAATAATAATTGTGGTCTCGAAATACGAAAGAACCAGAATATACAAACATGATATCATGCTTGGCTGTGTGAGGTTCTGCCCATATTCAGGTGGTAGATAGTCTCGTGTTATGGTGATGATGTTGTTGCCGGTGTACAGCTTGAAGAGGGAGCGGGCCCTCTGCACCCCGTACAGGGCGCCAATGCAGTTGTTCTCCACACACACAGGAAGTGCGCGTTGGACAGCCGGTCCAGGACAGTGCCGTCCAGACAGGACAGCCTGTTCCCATTTGTTTGGACACACCTGAGAGAGAGAACAAAGATAGGAAACCACATACATCTGTGATAGACATGATTCCCTTGTCAAAAACACATCATTTGAGAATTATTTATCTATCTTTTTTTTTGTGGAGACCATTGAGATTACGACTGACCGTCTAGCCTAGATATTAAGCTGTCGTTGAGAGACAGCTCCTCTAGATGCTGACAGTTGTCCAGACTTCACTTTAGAGATGTCGTTGTCATTGAATAAGTCCCAGCGCAGGTTGACCAGTTTGTCCAGGTTGATGAGCCTGGAGAGCCTCGGGCTGTCAAAGTTAAGGGCTGTGATCTTGTCAGGGTTCAGAGGTCACTGTTAAATAAAAAGGCTGCACTTGTACCACAGATGAAGCACTTGGAAAGAACCAATAAACTACAAGCTAAAACACGTATGTGTTTATTGTTCCTGTACTCCAGTATTGTGTATGTAAGTGTCTGTTTCACCTTGGTGGTCCAGTCTGGTTCCAGGTCTCCAGTGGTGTCCCAGGGCGAGGGGCTGAGTTTACCCAAGAGCTAGGCTGCAGAGAGCAGACGGAGACTATGTGGACGCTCACTGTGCGTCCAGGAGTGGGCCAGGAGAGATGCCTGTAGCCAGAGTGTGAATCAGACTGGAATAACTACTTTCGACACAGAAAGTAGACAATCTTTCTCTCACAGCATGCAAAAGCATTAAAAGCATCCAACCTAATCTGACAAATCACAGACTAAGAAGAGACGGTAATTCTCTTGTCTAACCCCTACCTGGTTGATTCTGGAGCCTGCAGCCATCTGAACAGCAGTGCCTGCCTCTTCCTCTGTCACCAGCAGGACAGTCATCCTCACTGCCTCGGGCTGGGACAAACGCATCATTTTGTTCAGTGTCTGGTTGGTCTTAATGTATGGATTATGGGAACTCTAAACCTCATGTTAGAGCAGGTGTTAGTGTGTGCTGTAGTATTATCCTGTGCCAGGGATTGTGACAGGTGTTCAGTCCAGTCGCAGCAGGCCGGGGTCGTGCTTCCGGACCACAGCCGTCTCCTCCCTGGCCCGGGTCAGCTGGTTCCAGTGCAGGTCCAGCTGCTTGAGCCACCCAGCCACCTCAGCCCCTCCAGGGACAGCAGGTGGTTGTAACTGGCATCCACAAACTCCAGGTTGGGCTGAAGGAACACAGGGAACATAATGTATGTAGGACACTCAATGGAGAATTGTTTCATTTAGGTTGGTTGACCAGTAAACGGCCCAAACATCAGCTACACCGTGTGGGAGATGTCGTCTAGTTGTGTGAACTCATTGAAGCTGATGGTCAGACGAGAAATCTCCTTCAGCTTACTCAGACTGTTGCCATGGAGATTCAACACCTTTGACCAGTGAAGAAGAAAGAAGAAAGTGGGGCACCGTCACAGTACATACGGGATATCAGTGCTAAACCTAGTGGGTTCATGGTACAATTAACTGTTAGTTCCTCACTCAAAGGCCTCAACCCTTACTGTAATCTGATTGAGGACGTTGGCCCTGGCTACATTGAGTAAAGTATTCTCATCCAGTCTCAGCATCTTGGGCCACGGTTTGATCTTCAACTATTTCTGTGTCATTTTAGAAATATCTGTAGAGTTTCAAAAGGAACTCACACTCCAACCTTCAAAAATATACTTAATTTAGTCCATGCTAGAAAGAATACAAAAGGTGACAGTGCAAAGTGTTTAAAGGTTCTTAAAACACCTTTTGTATTCTTTTGACTTGAGTGATTAAGTATATTTTTGCGTCTCGGCCTACAGTACTTTCCATGTAATAATTTTATACCTAGACACATAACACTGAGGAGATGGGCCGACGGATATGGCGGCCTCGCGACTAGGTCTTAGGAAACTTTGAGGTGTTTTGATTTTTTATGTATTATTTTTTACATTATTAGCTCAGAAAATGTTTTGTGTCATTACATACAGCCGTAAAGAACTATATGATATCAGAGATACAGTAGATATGTTAGATATTACTTCACTGTCGGAGCTAGAAGCACAAGCATTTCACTATACCCGCAACAACATCTACTAAACACGTGTATGTGACCAATAAAATGTAATTTGATTTGATTTGAGGTGAATATCAAAGAGTAACGGAGAGAGATGCCATTTTAAGATTCCCCAGTCTCATCACTCACTGTGAGAACATTGTTGACTCCTCAACAGTCCCGCAGGTACCAGGACTCAATCCCTCAAAAAAAGGCTAAATAACTTTTTACACTTGATTATCTACGTGCCAATAGAAAGCTTACATGTAAACAACAATACAAAATGAGACTGTATTTAGACCCTCTAAATTCAAAGATATCTCTGGTGTTTTGCGGGTACTATTTAAAGAAGCTGCCAGTTGAGGACTTGTGAGGTGTCTGTTTCTCAAACTAGACACTCTAATGTACTTGTCTTCTTGCTCAGTTGTGCACCGGGGCCTCCCACTCCTCTTTCTATTTTGTTTAGAGCCAGTTTGTGAGGTTCTGTGAAGGGAGTAGTACACAGCGTTGTACGAGATCTTCGGTTTCTTGGCAATTTCTCGCATGGAATAGCCTTCATTTTCTCAGAACAAGAATAGACTGACGAGTTTCAGAAAAAAAGTTCTGAAACTTTTGTTTCTGGCCATTTTGAGCCTGAAATCCCACAAATGCTGATGCTCCAGATACTCAACTAGTCTAAAGAAGGCCAGTTGTATTTCATCTTTAAATCAGCACAACAGTTTTCAGCTGTGCTAACATCATTTCAAAATGGTTTTCTAATGATCAATTAGCCTTTTAAAATTGTGAACTTCGATTAGCTAACACAGCGTGACATTGGAACACAGGACTGATGGTTGCTGATAATGGGCCTCGGTACGCCTATGTACAGTAGATATTCCTTAAAAAAAACTGCAGTTTCCAGCTACAATAGTCATTTACAACATTAACAATGTCTACACTGTATTTCTGATCAATTTGCTGTTATTTTATTTTTCTTTAAAAAACAAGGACATTTCTAAGTGACCCCAAACTTTTGAATGGTAGTGTACATGGACTGTAATTACATCATAGACACCCATCATCAGAGTTCAGGGACAACTCATTAAACAAATGCTGTAATCTCTCAGGAGTAGAGAGTATTAGAGCCCTGGAGACCACACAGTGACAGCTGTTGTGAAAGCTGACCCTTGGGACTGTTGGCCTGTACCGCAGCAGTGTCTTTTACTTGCTTGCTTGCTTGAGATGTCGTAGGTGTGAAACTGCTGGAGGCCTGGCATGTGGTAGATCACGTGGGTGGCATAGTTACACTGCAGACACGCTGGGGTGGGGCTTGACTGGGGGTCCTTCAGTCCCAGCTCTTTAGCAGATTTATAAAAATAAAAAAACTGTTTTCAGGTCTCTCCAGAGATGTTTGATCGGGTTCAAGTCCGGGCTCTGGCTGGGCCACTCTAGGACATTCAGAGAATTGTCCCGAAGCCACTCCTGTGTTGTCTTGGCTGTGTGGTTAGGGATGTTTTCCTGGGATGTCACCCAGTCTAAGGTCCTCTGGAGCAGGTTTTCATCAAGGATCTCTCTGTATTTTGCTCTGTTCATCTTTCCCTCGATCTGACTAGTCTTCCAGTCCCTGCCACTGAAAAACATCCCCACGGCATGATGCTGCCACCACCATGCTTCACCGTAGGGAGGGTTACAGGTTCCCTCCAGACGTGACGCTTGGCATTCAGGCCAAAGAGTTCAATTTTGGTTTCATCAGACCAGAGAATCTTGTTTCTCATGGTCTGAGAGTCCTTTAGGTGCCTTTTGGCAAACTCCAAGCGGGCTGTCATGTGCCTTTTACTGAGGAGTGACTTCCATCTGGCCACTCTACCATAAAGGCCTGATTGGTGGAGTTCTGCAGAGATGGTTGTCCTTCTGGAAGGTTCTCCCATCTCCACAGAGGAACAAAATGTGGAAAAAGTCAAGAGGTCTGAATACTTTCCGAATGTGAGGACGGCATCTCCTTAATGGATGCGATGGACATTACCATAATTGATTGATGAGATGATTGGATTTCCACTTGTTTGTTGGAGGGGGGTTTCTCTGAGGTTTCATGAGAGAGGACTAACTGTTCCTTCACTTAAACGCCATACTTGACTTCATATATGTTGTAAGAATATAGTAAAGAATTATGGATGAGACAAACAATTTCATGCATAATTTCGTGTAAACCTCCCATTAACCCTACCTTGTTGATTACACAGTTAAAAAGAAACATGCAAATTTGACATAGACAATTCATGCAACTCAATGAAATGAGTGACTGATTGAATGAAAATAAGTGTTTGTATTATTTGAAAGGGCAGGACTGTTGTTTTATTTTCTTATTTTTCAAACCATACTTACAACTCAGGCCACTTAAGGATAGATGACACATCAAAAATACAAAGATGGAAAGCTTCAGATGAATTGTGCAACAGGTCAAATCAGCGGAACTGAACTGCCTTAATAATATGGCTTCAACATAGACAAAATGCAGGGAATTGCTGTACAGATCTTTTAAAATCAATCCGAGACTAGGAAAATAGGAAACTATCCAGACTGAAGGCCAATCAAAAATAATAACCAAACCTTTGTTGGGTGTCTGCACTCTTAGAAGAAAAGGTGCTACCTGGAACCTAAAAGGGTTCTTTGGCTGTCCCCATAGGAGAACCCTTTTGAAGAACCCTATTTGGTTCCAGGTAAAACCCTTTTGATTCCAGGTAGAACCCGTTTGAGTTCCATGTTGAACCCTTTACATAGAGGGTTCTACATGGAACCCAAAAGAGTTCTACCTGGATCCAAAAAGGGTTATACTTGGAACCAAAAAGGGTTATCCTATGGGGACAGCCGAAGAACCCTTTTGGAACCCATTTTTCTAAGAGTGTGATTTCTACATTGTTGACTAGGACAAAGGTTTCAATTAAGTATCATACTATAGATTAGGCAATCAATATATATCATATATATAATCTACTATAGATTAGGCAATCAATATATATCAATGTATTATCATATATATAATCTACTATAGATTAGGCAATCAATATATATCAATGTATTATCATATATATAATCTACTATAGATTAGGCAATCAATATATATCAATGTATTATCATATATATAATCTACTATAGATTAGGCAATCAATATATATCAATGAATCATATATACAGTTGAAGTTGGAAGTTTACATACATACTTAGGTTGAAGTCATTAAAACTCATTTTTAAACCACTCCACAGATTTCATGTTAACAAACTATAGTTTAGGTTAGGACATCTACTTCATGCATGACACAAGTCATTCTTCCAACAATTGTTTACAGACAGATTATTGAATTTATAATTCACTATATCACAATTCCAGTGGGTCAGAAGTTTACATACACTAACTTGACTGTGCCTTTAAACAGCTTGGAAAATTCCAGAAAATTATGTCATGGCTTAAGAAGCTTCTGATAGGCTGATTGACATAATTTCAGTCAATTAGAGGTGTACCTGTGGATGTATATCAAAGCCTTCCTTCAAACTCAGTGCCTCTTTCATGGGAAAATCAAAAGAGGAGGCCTACAAACCTGACTCAGTTACACCAGTTCTGTCAGGAGGAATGGGCCAAAATTCAGCCAATTTATTGTGGGAAGCTTGTGGAAGGCTCAGTTACCAAATAATTTCGGAGTAACAATTAAGTACCTTACTGTGATTGTTTTCAATTAAAATGGTAAAAAAGAAACAAAAATAGCTTCTTAGCAAAGTGAAATTCCACAAGGAAGAATTTTGCTAGGACTGTCTGGGAGTGGTTTGAGTGGGGAGGGGAAAACCGAAAACTAGCTGTTATTGGCAGAGAGGTTTGGAACTCTTTCTTATTGGTCTATTAACTAATTTACCTCCTGATGATGTCACCAGGCAGGCCAAAACTCCATCTCACCAAAACTGGCTGAAATCTCAGGCTGTCTTTTCAAACAGCACTAAAAGGGCATTATTATCATTTTCACAATTTCACAGTATTATTCCAACCTCGCAGTGTAGAAATATATATAAAACACATGAAAATCACATTTTTTTACTTCACTGGGCCTTTAAAAAAAAACATTTATTTCAAGAAATGATCAAATAGTTTCAAACTCAATGTTTAGAGTGAAAAGCAAAGACATAATTGTGAGGAAGAGGTTATCAAAGAACTGGTGAGTGTATGCCTTGTGTCAACCAGATACCTATGATTATACAGTAGTATACTTTTCTGTGTTTGGCTATCGAAGACACCCTTTTCTGTAACTCAACAATGCATTGTCTTATGAGAAGATACCCCAGGACGGTAGCAACATCACATCCCTGAAGGTGTTCTTCTCAGGTTATCCGCGTATGGTTGGACTCTCCTTTTCCCCCCAGGTTTGTGCCAGCTGACAGCTATGATTTGCATTACCAACAATCATTTTTGCGGGTATTTATTTTCGTTATTGCATGGCATTTCTGGATTTGATCATCTGTTGTTGCTGCTATTCTATTCATGAAAGTATAATTTGAGTGTGTTTACATGATAAACAGTATGCACATGTAGCCATGGTTGGTTAGGTTACTTTCTAAATGTAATCCGTTACAGTTACAAGTTACCTGTCCAAAATTGGAATCGGTAACGCAACCTTTGGATTACCCCAAACTCAGTAACGTAATCTGATTACATTCCGTTACTTTTAGATTACTTTCCCCTTAAGAGGCATTAGAAAAAGACAAAAATGCATGTTACCAATTGAACAACATCTATTGCAGGATAAATCAATGTTAAAGTTCACATAGCTGTCCATATATGGATGTTACATTTTACTTTATGGGTTTGTTATGTAGGCTTCTTCTAACCCATCGCTTTCTACTACATATAATAATATGATTAAATTATATATTTACATTAAAAACCAAAGTCTATCAGAATTCCAGTCATTCCAATAAATGTTATACCCCTTGATCTTCAAGAATAGGACTTGGAAATATGGAAGTATAGATTAGCCAAATTGTTTTACCTGAGCATGACCCCAAATCTAAGGACTTATTAGCCAGAATCTAAAACATAAAATATATTTTTTATTTATTTAACACTTTTTTGATAACTACATTATTCCTTATGTGTTATTTCATTGTTTTGATATATTCACTATTATTCTACAATGTAGAAAATAGTCAACAACAGAAAACATTGAATGAGTAGGTGTGTCCAAACATTTGACTGGTACTGTATATATGAATCCAAAAATGGATGTAGCAACTACAGATTGCGCCTTTAAGTCTATCAAAAGTGTGCAAGTTTGAGGATGTGTCCATTAGGCCTGTGGATTTTTTTTTATCAGCATGAATTAGATTAGATTAGAAATCCCCATAGGCTTGGATCCGCACTAGTGATGGGAAGTTCGGCTCTTTTCCGAGAGCCGGCTCTTTTGGCTCAGCTCCCAAAGAAGAGCCGGCTCTTTCGACTCCTGAACGGCTCTTAATTTAGGATTTTTTTGTAGGCCTTTATTTTACCCTAACTTTAAAAAAAAAAAATGGTTTGTGTGTTGAAAACCCTTTCATGTGCAGTGTTTTTATGCATTTATTTTGTTACAAAAGCATTCTTTTGTTTTTAATCATTTTAATCAAACATTTTTTTGCACAAATTAACAACAAAAAAACAGCAAATAAACAGAATTGAACTAGAACAGAACTAGAACCAAACTCAAGCAAACAGTATTAATGTCCTCAGTGAAGATTGGCATTCAAAAAAATCAGATGCCTCAGCTTTGATGGACTGATCCTATTTCTTCTTTCTGAGATTATCTGCCCTGTTTTTGAGAAGATTCTCTCTGAAGGAACCGATGTTGCCACAATACACAGTCTCCCTTCCATCACCTTCGCCAGGCGTGGAAAGACTGAGGCCTTGGCCTGCCACCAGCTCAGTGGGTCTTCTGCTCGTTGGATGATGGGCTCCTCAAGATAAGACCTCACCTCCAGTATAGCATCAGCTGTAGGATTTCTTCTTGTAGCATCTCCTGTAGCTCTTTCATCAAAAAGCCTCCAAACAACAGAGGTTTGTGGTTCCTCATACACTTGGCCTTCTAATGGCGGAGCTGGCTGGCTGCTAGGGGTGCATCTTGCTGCTGCACTAATTCTCTGAAGTGCCTCATCAACAGCTCTGTTGTCATTGAATGCAAGTTTTTTAAACCTAGGATCCAATAATGTGGTTTCTGAGTGGACAGTGTTGTACTCCATACGCAGAAATTTCTGGTCCATGGCTGAACAAAGAGCTGCAACCAATTCTTTCCCTTTCTGCATGGTTACAGTCTGTTGGGCTGTCACACGCTGCAAACCTTTGCATAGCAGGAGCATTTTTGAGGCAGAAACATAGCTGAGGGAGAGAAACAGCACTTTTTTAAAGTATGTGGCATATTATATGTGGCACATTATACTGTATTGTTTCTGCAATGTATAATAGTGACTGAATGGTAGTAGTGAAAAAAAATGGTCCAAGGTACCTGTCTGCACTTATTTCCACAGTCACCTCCTCAAATGGTTGCAGGACGGTGCAGACCTCTTTCACCAGCTCCCATTCCTCTTGACATAGAGCATCAACTGGTGCGTTGATGAGGGCCAGGGTGGAGATGATGGCATCTTTTGTTTCAAGAATTCGTTTCAACATATAAAATGTTGAGTTCCACCTGGTGGCACACTCTTGTTTGGGCCTCAGTTCAGGCATCCCCATCTGGCACTGTGTGGACTTTAGCCTCTGTGTTGCAACTGTGCTTTTGTGGAAAAACTCCACAACAGCCTTCACCTTATCCACGGTTGGTTTGACCACCTTTAGGGCATCTCTAATCATGAGGTTTAGTGTATGTGCCAGACATGGGTGATGGGTCCACTTAAGAATTTTTATGGCTTTGGTGATGTTTTCTGCATTGTCACTCACACAGCACACTACTTTGTCCTCTACTTGCCACTCTTTTGCCACTCTTACTAGCTCATCTGCTAGGTTTTCTGCAGTGTGTCTCTCTGTGAACTCAAAGCAGTCCAAAAGGCAAGATGTCATCTTGTAATTTTCAATGAAATGGCAAGTGACAGCCATGAAAGAGCAGGTTGTTCTGGAGGTCCAGCAGTCAGTTGTCAGGCAAACTGATGGAGCTTGTTTCACCCTTACTTGCCATAATGCCCGTTCTGTGTCATATAGTTTAGGTATTGTTGTTTGGGACAATGTTTTTCTACTGGGAAGAGTGTATGTGGGATTTAAAGTTTTGACAAAACTTTTAAAACCTCTGTCCTCCACAATTGAAAAGGGTTGGAAATCAGTAGCTATCATTTTAGCTAGCTCTACATCAATGCTGTGCTGTTTGGATGGGGTCATCACTTTGGGTATAAACTGGCTTATTTTGCTTTGAGCTGCAGTAGGAGAGGTTATACCTGCATGTGTGGGGAAGCCAGTAGATGCTGCTGCAGTTGCTGTTTTTTGGGGATGAGACACACCAGGATCTGTAGATGGGGTGCTAGCTTGCCCTCTCTCCTCTAACTGCACTGTAGGATGGACAGTTCTCATATGTCTATGCAGGTTTGTGGTGGAACCTGCTCTTAAAGTAATTTTCATCTTGCAGTGAACGCACTCTGCTTTGTTGTTTCCATTGTCTTTAAACTGGAGCCAGATGCTGCTTCTCTTTCGGGTGTCACTCATAGTTACGACTCACACACTCTCCTCACCGCTATCTGACAGACAGTGTCGTTATTAACGTTGTTACGACTCATTAACTTGCAGTGGAGTGCCGCTTCACTTCACCCCCCTCTCTGTTTTTACATAATGGTATGATCCCATATCCTCACATCTGATTGGCCGCGATGCGATTGCTGACCAATCAAAACAAAGTTCTGCCTGTAAGCACGCAGCGAAAGGAAAAAAACTGGGAGCCGGCTCTCACTCGATGCGAGCCGGCTCTTCTGATTCACTACAAAGCATCGGCTCTCAGAGCCGCATCTTTTGCGCATGACACATCACTAATCCGCACTATGCAGCTCTTGCAAGAGCGCATTTTTCATTGGCTGTCCACTGGTTTCAAAAACAATCATTGATAGGCATCTTAAACTTCTTGAATTCAACAATTATTGGGTTCAAATACACATTTAGATTTGTGAACAGCCATCCATAACAACCACAATCCGTAAAGCGCAAATAGCTAAATGAGAGAGCAACAGTGTGATTCACATCAACGCGCCATGTAGATATCAATGATAAGTGATATCCGTATCGCCGTAGACTACACCAATGCTGTCATCCTTACCTCCTAGCGTTTATTCAAATTGCATAATCTTTGGATTCCGACAGCAGTCGCACCATTGGAAGACATAGCTTGGACTGTAGCATAAGAAAGCCTATTCCTGCTCTTTTTCCTCGATCCATCAAACACATTTGGTGTGTCAACATAGTGGTCTCTGACTTGTGGTCAGACTCGCTCAGGTGGAACAAATTTAAACTTGTGCATTTTTTCAATGCAACCTTGAATGTCATTGAGAAAACAACTGAGAAGCGTCAAATATTTTATCCCGCAAAACATCCTTTCTGAATTTAAAAGTAATCCGTGAAGTAATCATCTAGTTTTTAAAAAGTATCTGTAATGTGATTACAATATTTTTGCTGGTAATGTAACGGATTACCGTTTCCGGTTTTTGTAATGCCTTACATGTAACGTGCTGATAAAAATAAATCCACAGGCCTAATGGACACGTGCTTAAACTTGCACACTTTTGATAGACTTAAAGGGGCAATCTGTAGTTGCTACATCAATTTTTACTCCCCAACCCTGCATGTAGCTAGCATGCTCAGGCATCGTTTTGTCATAAACCCGTATCCAGGCAAGTGCGTCCCCTTTGCTCAGGCGCTATTTTAACTTTTTATTTGTACTTTTGATAAACCCCACACGAGAGCGCTACAGTGCTAGTAATTTGAGAACAAACTGGCATGAACAGAACAAACGAAATGGTCCCCCTGGGTATTTGCATAAGAGTGAAATGACTTGCATCCATAGGCTACTAACGTGTAAACGTTTAACAAAAAGAAAATATACAACATTGTTGTATGTTCAAACATGGTACAATTTGCGTTAATAATAATAATATGGTCTCAAAGCAAACCTGATTAATATGCTTCAAATATGCTTCAATAAGTTTCCAGGTCTAAAGTGTATTTGATGTATGCTGTACTCTTGGAAACATACTGTGTTGACTTCCATGTTATATTCACATTTTTATAATAGTCTCGCTGACTCTGCCCCAAATAAGTGTCAACCATAAGCTACACAGACATGACGTCAGCATGGAAGCGCTGAACTAAAACAAACCAACCTCACTCACTCGCTTGTGCTCTTGGACGGGACCGCGGAGCCATTAGATTTTTACTATATCAATTTAAGCATACATTTGTAAATCCAGTCAGCATTCATAGCATAATTTCCTGTTTAATCCTTAGAATATCTGTAGGCCGCGTTACAGCTTGTGCCTCAGTGCCTGTTATCTATCGCGCAACCTGAACCTCTCCCTAAAAGAATGTCTTCGAAGCCCGGTGACGAACTAGGTTCGGAAGGGAAATGGTTTGGGGACGATTGTGAAAGAAATGGCCTGTTTGGAAGTACACCACCCCTGTTTGATGAGCTACGTGAAGATTTAAAACCGAAAAGCAGGGAGGAGACGAGCGACCTGGATCAACAATTCCATACGTTTGAGGACGATGGGAAAAGGCCGCCCGTTGCTATGGAAACTGCCTCTACAGGTAAAACGGTTTATCAATAACATTGATCTTATCCTTCATAGCATACACTTGCCTTTATATAGATATACGTAGTGACATTTGCATTTGGCTGTTTACACGTCTCATAGCATAATATGCTCACCCATACAGCCTTTTGGGGTGTAGTATGAGGCAGTCTGAGATGGAACCTTGGTCAGACAGCCTTTTGGGGTGTAGGGTGTAGTATGAGGCAGTATGAGATGGAACCTTGGTCAGACAGCCTTTTGGGGTGTAGTATGTGGGGTGTAGTGTGAGGCAGTATGAGATGGAACCTTGGTCAGACAGCCTTTTGGGGTGTATGGGTTTAGTATGAGGCAGTCTGAGATGGAACCTTCGTCATCGCAGAGTGTACCAGACGTTCTGTATCTTCTCACAAAGTCAGTGAGAAGTTTAGGAGATCGAAACGATCATGGGTTTGGCTGGGAAATGTGTTTGAAAGTGCAAATCCGGTAATGGAGCCGACTTCCTGTTAGTGGGTACAGAACTTTGTTTATTTTCGACTATGAAATCTAAGTCTACATAAAATTGAAATTAGTCTCTCAGAGAAACAGACTAACAGAACAGACCAAGAAAACAAGTTTTAAATTATTAAAGCTTGGGGAAAATACTGGGAAAAATAGTTGTATAGCAATATCACTAGAATGTTAAACTGAAAGTTTCTGAATATTCTATCAACGCTATACCTTTCGGATGTCTCCATAACAGGCTTTTCCCTGAAGACTTAAAAGGTCCAGGTATAGGCCCACATTTCAAAAATAGCCCTAATTGTTTGTTTACAAAGGCAGCTTGGCTGGGATACAATGTGTCACTCACAGCCTAAGCTTTTCAGGTCTAAGCTTGTTTTGTTTAGTTTATCAGAATCCCCATTAGCAACTGCACATGTAGCAGCTACTCTTCCTGGGGTCCACCATTTTTACAAATACATGACAAAGTACAGAACAGTTCTAGACAATAATAACATAAGATTCAATTCAAAATAAAATAAGTGTCATATATCCGAAAGACACCAAGAGGCAACAGAAATACAATTGACACACTTCATATATACATATTCATATTCTTATATACAGTACAGTTACATTAGAACTTTAGAAAGAGGAGAGGCGCTGTGATACAATATGTTTTTTTATGTATGTTTTTTTTTTTAAGCTGAACTTTTTGCCTGAGTAACCTCTGGTGACAGAGCATTCCATGATGACATAACTATATACATAACTGAGCAACGTATTCAATCTGGTTTTGGTTTGGGTACAGTGAAGATACCCATAGTGGCGTGTCTGGTGGGGTATGTATGTCTGTTTGAAGTGAATGCCAACAGATTATTGAAGTGGTTAGACATTTTCAACACACAAATGTTTAAAAAGACTAGAAGTAGTTCATTTCTTCTCAACTCTCAACCATGAAAGACTATCATGCATGTTGTTAGTTCTGTGTGCAGTTAAGGATATGGCGTGCTGCTTTGTTTTGAGCCAGCTGTAGCTTTGCTAGGTCTTTTTTTGATGCACCTGACCATATTACTGGACATTAATCAAAATACAACAAGATCAGAGCCTTAACAACTAGTACAGTTGATCTTTGTGTCCAAAACGCAGAACCTCTTTTTATAACAGACATGCACTACATGACCAAAAGTATGTGGACACCTGCTCGTCGAACATCTTATTCCAAAATCATGCGCATTAATATGGAGTTGGCCCCCCCTTTGCTGCTATAACAGCCTCCACTCTTCTGGGAAGGCTTTCCACTAGATGTTGGAACATTGCTGCGGGGACTTGCTTCCGTTCAACCACAAGAGCATTAGTGACGACGGACACTGATGTTTGGCCATCGCTTTGTGCACAGGGCATTGTCATGCTGAAACAGGAAAGGGCCTGTTGCCACAAAGCTGGAAGCACAGAATTGTCTAGAATGTCATTGTATGCTGTTGCGTTAAGATGTCCCTTCACTGGAACTAAGGGGCCTGAACTATGAAAAACAGCACCAAACTTTACAGTTGGCACTATGCATTGGGGCAGGTAACGTCCTCCTAGTATCCGCCAAACCCAGATTCATCTGTCAGACTGCCAGATGGTGAAGCGTGATTCATCACTGCAGAGAATGCGTTTCCACTGCTCCAGAGTCCAATGGCGGCGAGCTTTACACCACTACAGCCAACGCTTTGTATTGCGCATGTTGATCTTAGGCTTGTGTGCGGGTGTGACTGAAATAGCCAAATCCACTAATTTGAAGGGGTGTTCACATACTTTTGTATATATAGTGTACCTCTCCCCATCTTCACAACAACTTGACCACTTGGCCATGATAACTGACCATCCAATGTTACGGCTAGGGGTTCAGCTTCTTCAACTTGTCACAGGCCGGCTCATAGCCTGTGGCAAAAATGAGGGGACACGAACAGGTGTAGGCCAATCAAAAAGGTTCTTTATTGTAACCCAAGAACTATAAACTTTAAACAAAGAAAAAGGAATGAGGTGTGAAAATGTCAGATTGTAAGGTGTATGTAAAGTGAAGGGATGCGTGAATCTCTCTGTGTGTGTGTGTGTGTGTGAACATGACTGAGTGGAAACTAAGTACAACTACAAAGGAACAAACAAAACAGGATCATACCTGGAGGAGCAGAGAGAGAGAGTGGTTAGTGAAGCAGTTTTTATACCCTGAGCCCAGGTAGCTCCAATCACTAACGACCCTCCTCTGCCTGCAGGAGGAACTGCCCCTGCAATGCAGAGGAGGGGCCGTGACAAACTTGTTCACACCCTTTATGCACAACTCCAGTTGAGGATTCAGTCAAAGATAATGTTTTGTACCAAATACAATGCTTTTGGTTTTAGATGTAATTAAGACCAGTTTATTGTTAATTACCCATTCTGACACTGACTGTAAATCCTGGCTAAGAGTCTCAGTGAGCTCACTGGCTTTAGGTGCTGATGTGTAGAGTGTGCATAATAATTTTAGCTTCTTGTTAGACAAGTGGCAAATCATTTGTAAAAATAGAGAAGAGTAATGGCCCTAGGCAACTACCCTGAGGGACACCACACTGTACATATCTGATGTTAGAGAAGCTTCCATTGAAGAATACTCTCTGAGTTCTATTGGATAAGTACCTCTCTAACCATGTGGTGGCAGGTGGTGTAAAGCCATAGCAAGTTATTATCAATAACATAAAAGGCTGCAGTGAAATCTAACAATACAGCTCCAACTATCATATTTTTATTTATTTATTTTAGTCATCGGAGTCAGTGCAGTACAAGTTGAGTGCCCTTCCCTATATGCATGCTGATAGTTAGTAGTTAACTTGTTCTTTGAAATATAGCATTGTATTTGTTGAAACATAATTTTCTCTGTTATTTTACTAACAGGCAGCAAACTGATTGGGAGGCTGTTAGAGCCAGCAAAGGGTGCTTGACTATTTTTAGGAAGAGAAATTACTTTAGCTTCCTTCCATGGCTGTCGACACACACACTCCTTTAGGATTTGGTTAAAGACATGGCAAATATGGGTGGCAATACAGTCTACTATCTTTCTCAATAGTTTCCCATCTAGGTCACTGGCGTAATGCAGTTTCTCTGGACCCTGCAATGTCGGAGTGATATTGGGCTGGATAGATTGCCAGAGCTGATTTCTATGAGAAAATAGATTTCCTCTTTCTTATCTGTGTTGTGGATCAGTCATCTAACATTTGCATAACATAGGCCTAGTCCCTAAACATAAACTTAATTGTGAGTTTATTTAAAATGGAGTCTATTTGTAGCCATGGAATCTCACATGTAAGCTACAGATTAAGCAGAGTTGCTGTAGAACCTCAAAGCAGTGTTTTTGTGGGAGCATCATTCACGCTTCATCTCTAAGTCAGTCGCCCTCTTCAGCAGAGCTCAGCTCATGCTGCTATTTTTAATCCTGTAAAAACAGGGCTCACCATCCGCTTGGAGAGGAGGGAACTGGAGTCCTGCACTTATATTTTCCTCTGAAATATTCATAAGATGGTGTTTAAAATCCATGACTAGTTTGCTCTCTTCTTAACCCAGGCATTTTCTTTAGCTCTTTCAGCCCTGTATGTTTTTTAAGATGGCAAGCTAATTAGTGTTTTTTTTTTGCTACATAAACAGATGCATCTAGGCTATTTTAAGACTGTAATTGGATTTAATGCAGAGTTTTAGTAAGTGTGGTATTGAATAACAGTGTTTATAAAAACATTGTGTTGTTTTTGGTCTAAACATGGCTTCAGTTCAGACCGCCTGCCAGATTATTTTCCCTATCGGCAAGATAAAAGGCGCCTGATAATAGTTTACTGACTTTGGTTTCACAGCTCGAGACTGAGGATTGACCTGTTCCCAAACACACACACGGACACATACACAAACACACAGCAGCCGTTTCATCAAATCATCAAAAGGGAAACATAACTGCCTGTTAGCCATGCTTGCTGGGCCCTGTCTACAATATATAATTCATCTGTTGTGACACTTGTGGTCTTGGTGGGCACAGTGTGGATCTTTACAGAGCTAGGCTGCGTTCAACTAACCAGACACGGGCCAGCCAGATCTAGGATCGTTTTTGGACAGAAAAGCCCTAGCCTGTTCTGACCTGTCTAGGACCCTGGGCCTGACCCTCTCCATGCAACGATGTACTCATTCAGATCTCACTCTCGCCTGTGGATATCATGCTCCAATTTTTGTTGAATTCCAAGGTTTTCTTTAGGAAATTAAACTGCATACTGATTGGACCACATAATTTACCGTAACTCCCAGAGCCTCAGAGTAAGGCTACTGTACAGTAGGCCTCTCCCATTTCCGGCCAGTCCATAGATAGTGCTGGCCTCAGCTGCACATATTCAATTACAGCAGCAGGACATGTTAAGAAACCATGATACAGCATAGTGATGCCCGATGAATCTCCATCCTCCGCACATAAAGATGTTGCACATAACGATATCTTATAAAGATGACAACACAATGTGTTAATGATGAGCAGGACACCACTCATGTTGCTCCACCCAGAATTCGGACCAGATCGGACCATGCTGTGAAATGCACATGAGGATATCGCTCCACTTGTTCATTATATTCACAGCAGATGGTGCGTCTCTAATGGTTTCCCCATGCCCTCTGGGGTAGACAAAACAAACGCCAACAGTGCAGAAAGTTAGAGAATTTCGTCTATTTCTGTGAATATTGTATGTTTTGAAGTCTGTGTTTGATATTCCGAGAGCCAACGGATATTTAATAAGGCAATGGGACTGTTTCACTGTATGCATGTTTCACATCAGTAGTCCCTGTTGTAGAACTTCTGTAGTGTGTTCCCACCTTCCTGTGTACAGTAATGCTCCTGATTTGTCAGTGAAATACACATTTTACTCTCTGAAGATAAAAGATATTAGGCTACTAGTACATTCCTTCTACACATCTCCTATCCAGACATAACAAGCACAACAATCTTTGCACACTAGCCTCATTTTGACACAGTGACTAATGGGTTAGCTAGTCCCTCTTCTGCATCTCAGCATAAAGCATGAGAGAAGGTTTCTACTGTCTGGGACCTTTCCATAACTAGGAGAGAGGAAGCACTCAGGCCTGTTGCGGTGACCGTATTACCGCCACACCCGCAGTCATGAGTCATGAGTACAGTAAAATTCCACGTGACCACTGAGTCATGGGAATCTCCTGTTATGCTCCGTGGACAAGCTTTGTTAGTAACCAACTTACTAAAACCATTAGGTCCTAATAGATATATCATTAAATACGTTGATATAAATAAAAACATATTTGCATGGGTAACTATACAGAGAAAGTTAAATAGCTAAATGCACGTATGATATAAGTGAGGGTAATAATAGTTTACTTAATATACAGTCTGGTTAAATGTACAGGTAAATGAATATTTGCATGGTTAAATTAACTGTACAGGTAAATGACAGGAAGAGATACTTAAATAGCTAAATGTGCATATGATATAATTTAGGGTAATAATACTAATTCCCTTAAAATACAGTCCTTAGAACAGGGTTAATTACAGATAAATGCACGTATTGCACATTCGATATACTAAATGCAATGGAGAAAAAAAAGATACTACTGACAGGATACTAGTATACAGTCCTGAGTGAATGACTACGTAAGTTCAGTCCAAGAATTACTTACAATATTGCACGTGATATGATATAACAACTGTACATGAATATGTACATACAGTCCTGAATGAATGAGTGCTGAATGAATAAGTCCTGAGTGAATGAGTGATTACAGATTACCAGAGTTACTCACGGATGGATGGATGCCTAATTGTTAGACTAGGTCATAACACCCCAACAGTTAAAGGTCTATGTTGCCGACGGCATGGCAACCCAGTGAGGCATTAAATAGTCTAATAGCCGCCGGCAGGAAGGACCTCCTGTGCGCTCTCTGGCACACCGTGGTGGGATCAGTCTGTGACTGAAGGTGCTCCTCTGCGTCATAACCATGGCATGCAGAGGGTGGGTGACGTTGTCCATGATGGCCAGCAGTTTGGCCAGGATCCTTCTCTCCGCCACCTCCTCTAGAGTGTCAAGGTTAATCCCTAGAACAGAGCTAGCCTTCCTGAACAGCTTATTTACCCGAGAAGCATCACCTGCCTTTATGTTGGCGCCCCAGCACACCACTGCAAAAAAGATGGCACTGGCCACCACAGACTGGTAGAAAGTATGCAGTAGTTTACTGCGGACCTGAGCCTCCTCAGAAAGTAGAGTCTGCTCTGGCCCTTTTTGTACAGAGCCCCGGTGTTACCAGCCCATTCCAGCCTGTTGTCCATATGGACTCCCAGGTACTTGTATGACCCAACCATTTCCACATCCATCCCCTGTATAGGGACTGCAGTCGGTTGGGCCTTGGTTCTCCTGAAGTCCACCACCATCTCCTTTGTTTTGCTGATGTTGAGCTGAAGGTGGTTCTGCTCACACCACACCACAAAGTCATTGATTATACTCCTGTACTCCTCCTCCTGCCCACCCCTGATGCACCCTACAATTGCGGAGTCATCCAAGAACCTCTGTAGGTGGCATGTTTCAGAGTTATATCTGAAGTCCGAGGTGTACAGGGTGAACAGGAAGGGTGACAGGACCGTTCCCTGGGGGGCCCCTGTGTTGCTCACTGCCCGTTCTGACACACAGCTCTGTAGCCGCACAAATTGTGGCATACCGGTCAGGTAGTCCGTAACCCAGGAGACTAAGGGTGCCTCCACTTTCATCCTCCCCATCTTCTCACCCAGTAGCAGGGGCTGAATGGTGTTGAAGGCACTGCAGAAGTCAAAAAACATAACCCTCACGGTGCAACCTGCGTTGTCCAGTTGAGAGTAGGCCCTCTGGAGAAGGTAGATGATTGAATCATCCACCCCGATGTTGCGCTAGTAAACTGCCGGGTGTCCAGTGATGTACACACCAGGGGTCTAAGGTCATTCCTTTCCAGGCTCAGGCCGCTGGAGTATACCACACAGTTGGTCAGCACAGGCCCTAAGCACTCTTGGGCTGATGCCATCGGGGCCCGCCGCTTTCTACTGATGTAGTCTCTCCAGCTCTCTCTTCACTTGGTTGGTGGTGAAAGCCAGCCCAGGTGGAGAGGTGGGGGGAAGGGGGGTGTTGAGGATCATTCCAGAGGTGGGGGGAAGGGAGGTGTTGCAGAACAGTCCAGAGGGAGCGGGGAGGGGGTCGCTGATTGTCTCAACGGAGGTGTCGTGTGCAAAGGTGGGGTGGGACAGCCGTGAGGGTGTGTGGCCTGGAGAGCTGGAGGGGAGGTGGACAGAGCTAATATCGTACCTGTTAAAAAATGTGTTCAGCTCATTGGCTCTGTCCTGGGTTCCCTCCATCTGCCCACAGTTTGACTTTTTGAAGCCAGTGATATTTCTCATACCCTTCCACACCTCTCTCACCTGGCTCTGACTCATCTTGTCCTCCATCTTCTCGTTATACACTGTCTTCCCCTCAGCAATCCGCAACTTCAGCTCCCTCTGGACGCATTTCAATTTGTCTGTGTCCCCCTCCTTGAAGGCCCTCTTCTTCTCATTCAGCAGGGCCTTCAGGTTGCTGGTGACTCAGTGTTTATTTTTTGGAAAACAGCGTACGTTCCTGGTGGGTACGGTGTTGTCTACACAAAAATTGATATAGTATGCAGTCTGTAAGTCCATCAATGTCCTCCCCATGAGCCTCACAGAGCACATCCCAGTCTGTTGTCTCAAAGCAGTCCTGTAGGGCCTCATTTGCCTCCAGGGACCATCTCGTAATGGTCCTAGTGGTCGCTGGCTGCTGTTGCACCATAGGCCTGTAGAGTGGGGTGAGGTGGACAAGGTTGTGATCCGAAAAATGGCCTGGTACTCAGGGCTCTGTTGTCCCTCTAACCACTGACATCACTGAAAATGCAATTGAAAATCACATTGAACACTTATCATTAAAACAGTAGCATGCTTTTAAAACTCACATCACTGCGATGACCAATTTGAAGGTAGAAGTTCAAAAGCAGGTTGAAACTGAGTGTAAAACATGGTAATTGTGGAGGTTGTTTCAAAACCTAGCACAACAAAATTGACAGCATTCTAAGGTGATGATTAATTGAAAACACTGATGCATATTAATTGTTTCAGTGATCGTGCAGAGCGATTTTGAGTAGCCTTGTATATTTTGTATATTTTCATAATTAATTGGGGGACATTACCTTTAGCTATACAGACTAGCTCACCACCCTGCGTTTCCATCTCCTCTCTCCATTATTCCTTTCTTGAGTGCGCAGATGGGCTTTCAACAGGTAAATTAAGTATGTTTTGTTGCGAAAACATGTTACTATCGATGCTGGTTTGCCAAATTAAGCACTGGGTAGCTGCAGGAACACGGTTGGAGAGCTCATGGCATGCAGAGTTTGGACGGAATATCTTCTGTTGCGCATGACACAGAAAAACCAAAGTGGCCTCCCCATCCTCATTGAAAAAACGGACCGGCGGGAAAGCACCCAGACATTCACTATTCAAGTGCATAAAGATGACGTCTTTCCCCCCTACCCCTGTCCATTTGATAATGCCCTGTTCGTGCTAATTTGATAATGTGCCATTCTAAATGGAAACAATGTTTTACATATTAGTAAAGACAATATTTAATTGAGAATAGTCTGATGGGTGAAAATATGATCACTTGATTGCGCTTTTTTTGTGCTACTTTCTCAAATCATCAATAGATAGATAGATAGGTAGATAGGTACTTTATTTATCCCCAAGGGGTAAATTTCTTTGTCAAGCAGCTACAATAACAAAACACAGGGCAGGTGCAAAATGCCACAACGAAAGTACACAAAAGACAGATACACGGTACATGATACATGGCATCTATCACACTCATCCTTTACGTCAGGGTAAATACAAGCCAGTCTGGCCTTGGAGAAGTGCACGCTGTGTACCACTTTTAAATTGGATAAGACCCAGGATTTCTAAGACTTTCTAAGGGTTGTATCATTCACAAATAACTCTAAATCTAGAATATTGCAGCTGTTTCAAATGATCACTTTTATGCTCAACATAGCCACTTCATATGCATACTCGCTCCGGAATGGGAAAGATATCCGTTCTGTTTTATTCAGCTAAATTATATTCTTCTTACTAAAATATCATATAATATAAAATAATGGCATTGAACTTATAAGCAGATCTTGTCAGCTAAACGAACAAGCCTACAGCCTATGGCATGGAGCATTGCCAGATAACATACAGACCGGCAGTCTTTTGCATGACAAAATGTCATGACCGCCACAACCCCAGTAAAAGTACAGTACATGTTCATCAACCAGGGAGATCTCTGCTCTGCTGTTATTCCCAGAGCCCCAGCAGTCCTGGGCTGTTGCTGGGAGGAAGGATGATGAAGATGAAGGAGACTGTGCTCTTAGTGTCTCTGTCTCTGCTGCCTCACAGAATGACTTGGGCCTCTTTGCTTGTCTTGTTTCTTGCCAGCTTGCCTTCAAATCTCTTTCATTTTCTTCAGCTTCCAGAGCCTATTAGCTAATGCTGAGGGAAGGACACAGATAAAGCAATGAAAGAAAGGGTCAGGAAAGCTCCACTCCAGGGGACAACACAGTATGTCAGCTGCCATACTTTGTGGGCCTAAATAGATTATTCTCCTAATCTTTTTCAATCCCCCGACAGACAACTCTGTACCATCTTTGAATCTAGCCTAATGATTCTCACTGTCAGTGTGTTCCAATGGCTATGCAGATAGGCTAGAATTGGACTTGATTAGATTTTGTCTGAATTGCTAAATACTACTAGGTAGGCTTCTCTAAAGACTCAACTCTGTTCACATCTCTCGGTAGTTTGATGCAGAGGGCTGTTGACAGTCAGTTGCCACTGTCCTCAGCATTTAGTCAAAATACCAAAATATCATAGACAATATCATTCACAGATTAGTGCCTTTCTTTTGTCTACAGTATTTGGACTAAATGTGTCCTTTGTTTGTGTGCTCATGTGTATCTTGGCTATAGCTAACAATGAAAGGGAAGTAAGGCAATAGAGACAGTTAATTGACAGCTGGGCTCCGAAGCTGACAGCTTGTAGAGACTCAGTCTGGATCTTCAGATAATCTATCCCCACCATCCCACGCTGGTAAAGACTTTGTTGGGATCGATAAATGACAGGTGGCAACCAAAGCTTCCATTGACTTCACAAATTCAATGCAATAAGACTTCTGTAGGCTTACTGTTTTTATACATTTTTCTCATCCCAGTTGACAATAACAATGTTCCGCCTGTCCAGACATCATGGGAGTTTAAGAAGATGGTGGATAAACAGAATAGTTTTTTTTACAGTAATTGATCCATATTTTAATGCCCTGAAGTGAATAGCTCATGATCAACTGTATCCTCTGACTTCCCTCTCAGCTATACCTACCTGTCGACCTTTGGTATTTTTAGCCACATATATTTGCTGTGTTCGTGATAGCGTCTTGCTTACTTCCCTCAATTCAACACCTGTTTTCTTTATTCCCATGCCTAGTTCGCATCTATCTATCTATCTATCTATCTATCTATCTATCTATCTATCTATCTATCTATCTATCTATCTATCTATCTATCTATCTATCTATCTATCTATCTCTGTTTGGCTGGTTTGCTGTAGCATGTAGCAGAAATGGGAGAGGACTCTTGAAAGAAGACACCACACAGGTCGAACAAAGATACACACTGTACACTATATACACTATATACACTATATACATTCTCACAAAACTGTCCCAAAAATCCTCATGTGTCATTTTTCACAACATTTCTTCTTGAATTCCTTATATTAGGATCTGTACTTATCTATTTCATAATTATTATACTTTTTCTATCAGATATTATGCATTTGACCAACATTTTCACAAAAAGTCTAATTACCGTAACAGTTTGATGTCCAAAACAGTAATACACAAATCAATATTTCTTACATTGCTCCCCTAATGAAAAGGCCTGAGTTAAACATAACACTGCCATATTCCATTTATCAGACGCTTTTATCCAAAGCGACTTAGTCATGAACTTAACTTGTGCTCATATTAAGGACTACTCTTCTAAATCAGTGGTCACCAACCTTTTCTGAGTCAACATCACTTTCACAGTCAAAAAGCAAGCCGAGATCTACCGCTCATATAAAACATGACTTAAAAAATGTAACATTAACCTAATAAAAACAGTTCTGTAGGGATAAGGTTTGGGCAGTAGGCCCTAATACATTATCACAGCATATTGGCTATATGCCTGGCCTGACAATATTGTTATTCTCAGACCATATTCTATTTAAAAACTCAAGCTTTGATAACAAAATAGATCAGTTGGTGTAGCTTTTTTTATTTTACTGGACTGATGGTACCTGCATCTGATGGCCATGGTGCTTTCAAGACAACTGGGAACTCGGGGCGAAAAAAAAAACTAGGTCAAATCATGACGTCAGTCTGGTCGGAAAGTCGGAGCTCTAGAAAGATGCCTGTGTTTCGGACTTGGAATTCCGAGTTGGATGACCGTTCAAAACTATTTTTCCCAAAATCGTTTTTTTTCCCAGAGTTCTCAGCTGTCTTGAATGCACTGAAGTCGGAATTCAGAGATTTCCAAGTTCCCAGTTTCCCAACAGAGGTAGGGAAAGAGCAGCACAGGGTCCGCCTTTCACGGTCCCTGCTCTCTCCTTCCTTTCCTCCGGTGAGACTGACAAGAGAGGAGGGACACCGTCTTCTAACCTGATGGCGAAACTCGAGTCGCACCGCAATTCATGTTGTTCCTATGACCAAAGAAAGTTAAATATTCCTTGATTGAAATAAACACAACAAGCAGCTAATAATAACAATAATTGCAGCTCGAGTGGAAGTACGGGCAAGCGCATTTTATGTACTGTAATAGTGATAAATATAAACTGGAACATGAACTCACTCATAAAAACAGCATCTACCGCCAACAGCGCAACATGACTAAAAAAACATAATGGAGCACAAACGTTTATCATTTTATTTTTCTACAGAAATGTTTGGTGATCGACTAGGAATGGCTTGAAGTTCGACCGGTTGGCAACCAACGCTCCAAAGCCCTCAAACTCAACTCTGAACCTCGAAGCCAGTTCCACTGTATTTTTTTTTTTTCAAATCGGGGACTGATTTAGACCAGGGACACCAGGTGTGTGCAATTAATTATCAGGCAGAACAGACAACCAGCAGGCTCTGGACCTCGTAGGGTAATAGTTGAGTACCCCTGCTCTAGGTGATGCATCATGGGTGAATACATATATATATATATTTTTTTTTTTTTTAACTGATTAGAGTTTTTACAGGAACTTGAACAAGTGTTACAGACTGTGTTTGAGAGTAAGAAAATATTATAGTTTAATGTTAACTTCAACTAGTATACAATTTGTTTTATGATTTATGGACAAACTACATAAGGTTTTTCTAAAGACATTTTTTTATAAAATGACTTGACAATTTCACCTGGCAACTTTCGACAATGAGAATTTGGGCTGAACATTTTCAAAATTCAAATGAACATGTAAAATCTATTTAAAATAAGACACTTTCCTAAAAATGTGACATCTTAGTCCTCAGAATGATAGTTGATTTTTCCAGATGCATCATGGTTTCGCTCCAAACATTAAACTGGTTTCATTAGAATCACCCAGGCATACATTCACTTTTCAGTTGCTTTCATTCAATCTAGTAATTACAGTACAGTGTCTGAAAAACACAATCAGTTATTTTGAAAGTCAATAAAATAACATGTATTTGTCAGGTCCTTCGTAAACAACAGGTGTAGACTAACAGTGAAATGCTTACGGGCCCTTCCCAACCATGCAGGGAGAAAAATAATAAAAATGTAAAAAACTATAACACGAGGAATAAATACACAATGAGTAACTTGGCTATATACACAGGGTACCAGTACCAAGTCGATGTGCAGGGATACAAGGTAATGGAGGTAGATACAGTATGTACATATAGGTAAGTGTAAAGTGACTAGGCAACAGGATAGATAATCAACAGTAGCAGCAGCGTATGTGGTGAGTCAAAATAATTAGTGCAAAACGGGTCAATGCAGATTAGGGCTGATCCCAATTAGTCGACTGGTCAATTGTTTGGTCGTTAGGCTGTTGGTCAACCAAGACCTGTTTTAGTCGAGCAGTAGAAGTACTGTTGAAGTCGGAAGTTTACATAGTTTGCTGCTGCCAATGACTGGAACGAATTGCAAAAATCATTGAAGCTAGAGGTTCCTATCTCCCTCAATAACTTTAAGCATCAGCTGTCAAAGCTGCTTATCGATCGCTGCACCTGTATATAGCCCTTCTGTAAATAGCCCACACTACTACCTCCTCCCCATATTTATTTATTTTTGTTTATTTTCACTAATCTTGCACTCCAGTATCTCTATTTGCACATCATAATTTGCACATTTTTCATTCCTGTGTTAATAATGATAATTCTGTAATTTGTCACCACTATAGTCTATTTATTGTTCTACCTCTTAACCTTACTGCATTTTTGCACTACATTTTGCACTCTGTATATAGATTTTTCTATTGTGTTTTTGACTGTTTGTTTAATGTGTAACTCTGTGTTGTTATTTGTCACACTGCTTTGCTTTGTCTTGGCCAGGTCGCAGTTGCAAATGAGAACTTGTTCTCAACTGACCTACCTGGTTAAATAAAGGTGAAATAAAAAAAAATAAACATACACTTAGGTTGAAGTCATTAAAACTCATTTTTCAACCACTCCACAGATTTCATGTTAATAAACTAGTTTTGGCAAGTCGGTTAGGACATCTACTTTGTAATTCTTCCAACAATTTTTTACAGACAGATTATTTCACTTATAATTCACTATATCACAATTCCAGGGGATCAGAAGTTTACAAACACTAAGTTGACTGTGCCTTTAAACAGCTTGGAAAATTCCATGGCTTTAGAAGCTTCTGATAGGCTAATTGACATAATTTGAGTCAATTGGAGGTGTACCTGTGGATGTATTTCAAGGCCTACCTTCAAACTCAGTGCCTCTTAGCTGGAAAAATCAAAAGAAATCAACCAAGAACTCCACAAGCCTGGTTCATTCTTGGGAGCTATTTCCAAACGCCTGAAGGTACCACGTTCATCTGTACAAACAATAGTAGGCAAGTATAAACACCATGAGACCACGCAGTCGTCAGTGTTGTGCCAGGACAACAACCTCTCCCTCAATGTGAGCAAGACAAAGCATATCATGGACTACAGAAAAAGGAGAGCCGATCACGCCCCCGTTATCATCGATCGATGGGGCTGTACTGGAGCGCGTCGAGAGTTTCAAGTTCCTTAGTGTCCACATCGCCAACAAACTATCACGGTCTAAACGCACCAAGACAGTCGTGAAGAGGGCACGACAACCCCTTTCCCCCTCAGGAGACTGAAAAGATTTGGCATGGGTCCCCAGATCCTCAAAGTTCTACAGCTGCACCATCGAAAGCGTCCTGACCGATTGCATCACCGCTTGGTATGGCAACTGCTCTGTATCCGACCGTAAGGCACTACAGAGGGTAGTGCATACGGCCCAATACATCACTGGGGTCAAGCTTCCTGCCATACAGGACCTATATACTAGGCGGTGTCAGAGGAAGGCCCAAACAAATCATAGACTGTTCACTCTGCTACCGCACGGCAAACTGTACCAGAGCGCCTAGTCTAGGAACAAAAGGCTCCTTAACAGCTTCTACCCCCATGCTATAATACTGCTGAACAAGTCACCTGGACTATTTCTCCAGAATGTGCTCTCTCCTGCCAATTTGTGCACATTCATTCTTTCATTACTTCATTGTGTGAATTGTTTGCGTTTGATTGTTAATGTAAATAAATTCCCCATTACATATATCAGCAGTGGACATTTACTCTTCATTTCTAATCTAAAATGTTTTACTTTGGTTTTTGTCATTGTCGGAGTGGAAACATTGTTTGCAGAGCGCACAACCTATACAACACTTGTGAGTAACACGTTTTGGTTTCTTTAATTCCATTTACGAGTTCTGTCAATGTAGTAATTGTCTTTTGTTTGGAGCGCTCCTGTCAATGTTGAGTAAGGACTCGCACGCATAGCCTATAGGCCTACTTCTATCTGGCCAGCGCACAAATGTAGACATAGAAATGTGCCCATTTTGGGGATCTGATAGTATTTCTGATTGGCTTAACGCACCACCACCTGTGGAGCCTCTCAATGTAATGTTTTCTTCACCTCAAACAGCAAGCAAACGGAAGTCTTGTTTTTACATCCATTGAGAATTACAATAGTTCTTCAATGTATTAGAAAAATCTTTCCAGCTCTCTCCGTTTCGATAACCACTCTGTGTGAAAGGGAAAAATATAATGCTCTGATCCAGTGGAAATGTCATATAGGCTTCTTATCAGTGCTTGACTTATCAGTGCTTGACTTATCAGTGCTTGACTTATCAGTGCTTGACTTATCAGTGCTTGACTTATTCATTTTGGGTGCTGGTACTGTTTATACACTATTTAGGTGCAGGAGCTCCACAATACTTTTGAGCTAATTTTCTATGACGAGCTCAAGCAGTAGAACATTTGAGGTGCTGGTACTCAGCTACAGTGAGCTCCTGCCCAAGTCAAGCACTGCTTCTTATCCCTTGATCAAATAGCCTACAGCTGTGTCTGTCCCGAGCTCACTGGTGCAAGAAACTGAGGGCCCAGAATATTTTATACAATGTTGCAAGTTCGCTAGCATAAGCTTCAGGCCAGACTCAAGTTAATACAGTAGTTGATACAATGTTTCAAGTTCGTTGCAGACAGGCCATGTGTAGCCAATGTGATTTATAGGATATTTATTTTTCTCAGGATATTTTCTACCTGCAGGCTGCAATGTTTTTATTTGTTGGCTTTATGTAGGCAATTTGCATAGTTAGCAATGGCAATAGTTACTTTTTAGGTTTCTATCATTTTTCATTTGGATAGAATATTAATTAACCACATTACAATTTTGAGATTTGAAGACGTTATTATACATTAAATGAAACTGTTTCACGAAAATGTGCAATATGAAAACCATAACTGGAACGCAGACCGGTAGAAAGGGTAAGATACATTGGCATTCCACATGAGGAAGGCTGTGATTCCTTGTGTAGCCCTATTACCTGCAACTTCAGGAGCGTAATGGCAGAATGTGTGAAAGCCAGCAGGAGCAGGAGGAGAATAGCTGGGTCAGGTTAAGGTTTTTTGTCTTCGGGTTATCTAGATCTCTGGCGCCATCTTGAGGCATCAAACCATAAGCTTAAAGCATCAGATAAGCTCAATGCATATAGTTGATTTTATTAAAACACATAGGGTGTGTCTATATATGGAAAAATACACATTTAATAATGTAGAGCAATGAATTGGTCGAAAGAACAGACGACTTTCGTTTGACCACGATTTTTTTAGTCGGGGACAGATAGTCCGGGTAGCTATTTGGTTAACTATTTAGCAGTCTTATGGCTTTGGGATAGAAGCTGTTCAGGGCCTGTTGGTTCCAAACTTGGTGCATCGGTACTGCTTGCTGTACGGTAGCAGAGAGAACAGTCCATGAGTTGGATGACTGGAGTCCATGACAATCTTTAGGGCCTTCCCCTGACACTGCCAGGTATAGAAGTCCTGGATGGCAGGGAGCTTGGCATCAGTGATGTACTGGGCTATAAGCACTACCCTCTGTAGTGCCTTGCGGTCTGATGCCAAGCAGTTGCCATACTAAGCGGTGATGCAGCCAGTCAAGATGCTCTCAGTGGTGCAGCTGTACAACTTTTAGAGGATCTGAATGCCCATGCTGAATCTTTTCAGCCTCCTGAGGGGGAAGAAGCGTTGTGCCTTCTTCATGACTGTGGTGGTGTTTGTGGACCATATACATTTTTTAGTGATGTGGACACAGAGGAACTTGAAGCTCTCAACCCACTCCACTACAGCTCCCTCGATGTGGATGGGGGCGTGCTCAGCCCTCTGCTTCCTGTAGTCCACGATCAGCTCCTTTGTCTTGCTGACGTTGAGGGAGAGGTTGTTGTCCTGGCAACACACTGCCAGGTCACTGACCTCCCTATAGGCTGTCTCTCTTCTCATCGGAAGAGGCTTGATGGAAGTAGCCCTCTTTGATTTGTTGTTCAACCTTGCCTTAGTTCTATAAATATCAAATTAGCGAGCAGCCAAACACAATAGAGAAAAAGATTGTTGACATTGAAGATCAATGTCATTATCATGAGATCACTGTCATTATCATGAGATCACTGTCATTATCACGAGATCAATGGCATAGTCTTGTGGCATGAATGCATCGGACCGCAGCCGCCTACATGGAGTTCATTGAACCTCTGCTTCCAAGCCTGTACATAGTAGCCAATACTTTCGATGCCGTCTGTTATCACGTTTTTGTCTCCAGCCATATAATTAGAGATGCCTGGGCTTAGTGTAGCAACAACTGTCAGGGTGCGTTAGGTTAATGGCTGTGTTGTTTGTGTGTAGGATCAACAATGTGACTGCCCCTTCACAACACATCCACCAGAAATTATTTATTTAACTGTGTTAACCACTCAGAAGCATGATTATGTTGTGGCAAATTCTGAAACGAGAGTTTCTGTGCTGTCACGTCTGAATGAGTTGAAGCCTCGTGGGTTTTTTTCCCAGTGTCTGACTGTCTGGGTGCTGCTGCTGCGCCACAATGGCCGCTGCTGTATGTTGATGTGGCTCAGTAGACAGCTCTCCTGTCTATCTGAGCAGCCTCTTACAGCCTCTGCTGCCCTGATGTCTGTCTGCTGAACACTTAACCCGTCTATTCCCATCATTCTGCTGCTTCGATGCCTCCGGGAGATGTTAGCAAGCAACCGCTCAGGCTACGTCACTGTCAGTCTCTAAAGCAGCCAGTGGTGTGGAGAGAGAATATGGGGGGTGCGTGTGACCCACTGCCAGGAATCAACAGGGCTGCTGCAACCAGTTCCAGAGGTCACCTCTCTTTACAGGATGTTGTCTTTAGTTAATGTGATTCAGTCAATGGTAGGTATGTAGGTATAATATGGGTGGTAGTCTGCTGGTGTTGTCAGGGGGATGGGGGAAAGAGGGGAAAGGAGAGCCATAAGAGGATTATACAGTAGTAGGCTGGCGCAGTAGATATATGGCTTCACGATTATACAGTAGTAGGCTGGTGCAGTAGATATATGGCTTCATGATTATACAGTAGTAGGCTGGCTCTAGATATATGGCTTCATGATTTTACAGTAGTAGGCTGGCTCAGTAGATATATGGCTTCATGATTATACAGTAGTAGGCTGGCTCAGTAGATATATGGCTTCATGATTATACAGTAGTAGGCTGGCTCAGTAGATATATGGCTTCATGATTATACAGTAGTAGGCTGGCTCTAGATATATGGCTTCATGATTATACAGTAGTAGGCTGGCTCAGTAGATATATGGCTTCATGATTATACAGTAGTAGGCTGGCGCAGTAGATATATGGCTTCATGATTATACAGTAGTAGGCTGGTGCAGTAGATATATGGCTTCATGATTTTACAGTAGTAGGCTGGCTCAGTAGATATATGGCTTCATGATTATACAGTAGTAGGCTGGCTCAGTAGATATATGGCTTCATGATTATACAGTAGTAGGCTGGCTTAGTAGATATATGGCTTCATAATTATACAGTAGTAGGCTGGCTCTAGATATATGGCTTCATGATTATACAGTAGTAGGCTGGCTGTCAGTAGATATATGGCTTCATGATTTGACAGTAGTAGGCTGGCTCTAGATATATGGCTTCATGATTATACAGTAGTAGGCTGGCTGTCAGTAGATATATGGCTTCATGATTTGACAGTAGTAGGCTGGCTGTCAGTAGATATATGGCTTTATGAACCCCACTGAACTCCAGACACCATACCACAGCTGTTCCCAACTTTAGGAACAGCCTGATGATGCTCAGACATTTCATATGCTGCCCTGACTACATTCTATCTAACAGAATATAACCTACTGGAGTGTCAAAGGGCTGCCATGTTGCTCGGCTTAGGATCTCACCATGTTATTTCATTTTAGAATGTTTGTGTTGTGGGTGTAGCCAAGTGTTTATGACATTGTGTTTTGTATGATACATTGTTAAGGACATTGTAGACGTTTTACAATACCATGAGAAAAGGTAGCAGGACCAGCAGGGAGAACAGAACAAGGGGAGGGACGTCCTGACCCGTAGGGTACTCAGCCTACATTCTCTGTGGGAGCCTGAAAGTTCCTATTTAAATCCCTTTTCCCTCCTCCAAACCCTCATCCTCACCCACCCCAGCAGCTGGATTCAGCCTATTTATAGAGGCACCGCTGCCCAGTGAGAGTTGAAGACTGTAGAGCAGCTCTGGGGAGGGAGGGGAGGCGCTCCCAGCACAGTTAGTGGGGGAGTAAACTACGCTTTGCACTTAGCTGTGCAACACAGCACACATTCCAGCCACGGGCCTCACTGTCTGTGCAACTTGTGTCCAATCACTTTGCACAAACATGTTGGCTGGCTGCACTGTAAATATTATCTACCAAGTTCACTGAAACCAAATATTTATTTTCAAGTTAAGCTTTTGGATTTTTGCCAGTAGACGATACATGGATGTAAACAAAAGATGACAGTCCATTTCCATCGAAATGTACCCATGAGCACCAACGTGAAGTCGTAGCTGCATATCAAATTGGGTCTCAAATGAAATCTAAGAGTCTTTTCTTTTCTTTTTTACCAAACCATTTCTGGAAAAACAGATGGAAAAGGGGTCTTAGAAAACATCTACCAGAAAGTCTTGAAAGGCACTATAATGTTGACGTAAAGACGCCTGCCACCTAATATCAACACTTCTATTTAGTTTTGGAGAATTATTTACCTTCTGTAAGTTTAAGAAATAATGCCTTGTGCTTTTGTAATTCCGTTACCAAAAACCCACATATCTTATATTTTCAGATTTCTCTCCCTCATTAGGAGGGAGTATACTGAAAGTTCACCGAAGTATCAAGTAATGGTAAATCTACCAATTTAGTTATAGTGATTTAACTTATATTAATTTTGTTCATCAATTATTAAGTGATTAAAACTTGGTAACAGAATTACCCCAAAATCAGTAACGGAATTACTGCAACTGAATTGGCTATAATGGGAAATCATAATAATCCCAAAGCACAGTTGAGTCACCTGCTACTGTCCTCCCTTCCACCTGCATACTGTTATGTTCATCTCATAACTGTTTTCTTTGTCCTTCTGTTGTCTAGTGGTTAAACCAAGTGTTAAAACAGTCTGAGTCTGGATAATCCCACTCTCTCACTCTCTCGTTCGCTCGTTCGCTCACTCACTCACCTCTCCCAGTTCTTACTGACACCTCTCCCAGTTCATACGGACACCTCTCCCAGTTCATACTGACACCTCTCCCAGTTCACTGAGACAAACCCATGAGCCTCCTCTCTTTCCATTTACTGTAACCAGCATCCTCACCCACTGAGAACCAACCGACACTGAATGTCCATGGACATTTGGCCAGTCCACCCTTGCCTTGATGTTAACGTCCATAGATTGACCAGACTGGACCAAATCTGAACCTATCATATACAGGGCATTCGGAATGTATTCAGACCCCTTCACTTTTTCCACATTTTGTTACTTTACAGACTTATTCAAAAATTTATTAAATTGTTTTTTTTCTCACCTATCTACACATAATGACAAAGCGAAAATACATTTTTAGAAATTTTTGCAAATGTATTAACAATTTTAAAAGTATTCAGACCCTTTGTTATGAGACTCGAAATTGAGTTCAGGTAGGAGACTAGTCAGGATCGAGGGAAAGATGAACGGAGCAAAGTACAGAGATATCCTTGAAGAAAACCTGCTCCAGAGCACTCAAGACCTCAGACTGGGGTGAAGGTTCACTTTCCAACAGAACAATGACCCTAATCACACAGCCAAGACAACGCAGAAGTGGCTTCAGGACAAGCCTCTGAATGTCCTTGAGTGCCCCAGCCAGAGCCCAGACTTGAACCCGATCTAACATCTCTGAAGAAACCTGAAAATAGCTGTGCAACGACGCTCCCCTCCAACCTGACAGAGCTTGAGAGGATCTGCAGAGAAGAAGGGGAGATACTCCCCAAATACAGGTGGCCAAGCTTGTAGCATCATACCTAAGAAGACTCAATGCTGTAATCACTGCCAAAGGTTTATTTTAATTTTTTTAAACTAGGCAAGTCAGTTAAGAACAAATTCTTATTTACAATGACGGCCTACCCCGGCCTCCCCTAACTGGACATGCCTTACTCTAGGTATAAGTCTACATGCTGTACTGGACATGCCTTACTGTAGGTGGTAGCCTACATGCTGTACTGGACATGCCTTACTGTAGGTGGTAGCCTACATGCTGTACTGGACATGCCTTACTGTAGGTGGTAGCCTACATGCTGTACTGGACATGCCTTACTGTAGGTGGTAGCCTACATGCTGTACTGGACATGCCTTACTGTAGGTGGTAGCCTACATGCTGTACTGGACATGCCTTACTGTAGGTGGTAGCCTACATGCTGTACTGGACATGCCTTACTGTAGGTGGAAAGTCACACAGAAAAGGACAGGGTACAGTAGTGTGTGTGCCTCAGTGACAAAAACAGCCATCTTTTCAGGAGATTTGCGAATACAAACACAAGACTTGAATGAGTACAGAACCCTTCCCCCGCACCTCACTGTCTGAGGATTAAGAGCTGGCAGGATGAGTTTTGGGGTTTGAACAATCCGCCTTTGTCCCGCTCAGGGCACAAGTGCCCTCTGTTAGTGCTGCATCTGCACCGCCATCTCCCCACAATCCCACACATCTCCACTATCAGGCCTGGAGTACACAAATGTAACATAATCCTGTTATTGACAATTTACCCGTTTATTGGAACTGTTCAGCAGTTGATTGTAGAACTTGTTTTTAAGAATTTCAGCTCTGACGCAGCAGTTTCATATTTGCCCCAGTTCACTGTTGACAGAAATATCAATGACATGTTATGTTGCCTGTGATGCTATCTTATGCCTGTTAAATCTATCTACTTTTCAATACTTTTAAGTTTGCCTAATCCAATTTTCTCTGAGGTCTGTGATTTCAATCCAATGTCCGTCCTCTCTTTCTCTGCTTCTAGGTGATGCCGTGTCTGACATTTTCCGGAAGCCAATGAGTGATGATGGTGAACTGTACACCTCACTCCTGTCAAATCAGAGCTACCCCTCAGGCCAGGATGCCTCTTACCTGTCTGATGATCTGAAGCGTTCCTCTGACCCCTCCTCCCAGGACACCTTCGACTCCTACGGCATCTTTGGTTCCCCCCACACCAAGATGACCACTGACCTGGTTGATGAGATGCCAAAGTCCCTGCTGGGTAGCTCTGAGTTGAAGACGGAGGCCTACAACTACATGGATATCAGCCATGGTGATGACGTCCACAACCTGTGCCGTCCACAACCTGCGCCCCTGCATAGTCTGGTGGACACCGGGCTTTCTGGCCTGGACTCCCTGGGAGGCTACATGGATAAGAGCCCTGCAGGACACGAGGAGGAGGAGGAGGAGGAGGAGGAAGAGGAGGAAAACCTGGGTCCGGCACTCGACTCCCACTCCTTCCCTTACGTAGAGGAGCCTTCTGAGGATGAGGAGCTGTCTGACTACCGCTCTTACCGCAACCTGGGCACCCCTCAGACCGCTAGCCCTGTGAAGATCATCCTGACCGAGTCCCACCCACCTGCTGCCGCCAAACCCATCCTCCCGCAGGCCAACGTGTCTGACAACATCCTCAGCCTGGGCTTGCAGGGCGTCCCCACGGTTACGCTTTCTGAGCCAGAGGACGACAGCCCCAACTCATCCCCCAATGCATCCCCAACAGGTAGCTATTTCCCACGCCCTCCCACTGTGTCCTTGTGAGTTAGAGTTCACCATAACCATGGTCTTGGACTATGGTTTCATTATAATTTATGTACAGTATATTTCAAATTAATTTTTGGTATTTATTTTTTTGTATTTTATTTGGATCCCCATTAGCTCTTGCTGAAGCAGCAGCTACTTTTCCTGTTGTCCAGACAAAACATAAAACATGACATAATGCATAACAACAATAGACAAGAACAACTCAAGGACTGAACTACACAAATTTAAAATAAGAACAATAGAACCAAAGAAAGTCCTATTGACAGTTGCACACATTGCTGACATCTACCAACACATCAGTACATACACTACCGGTCAAAAGTTTTAGAACACCTACTCATTCAAGGGTTTTTCTTTATTTTTACTATTTTCTACATTGTAGAATAATAGTGAAGACATCAAAACTATGAAATAACACATATGGAATCATGTAGTAACCAAAAAAGTGTATATTTGAGATTCTTCAAATAGCCACCCTTTGCCTTGATGACAGCTTTGCACACTCTTGGCATTCTCTCAACCAGCTTCATTAGGTAGTCACCTGGAATGCATTGCAATTAACAGGTGTGCCTTCTTAAATGTTAATTTGTGGAATGTCTTTCCTTCTTAATGTGTTTGAGCCAATCAGTTATGTTGTGACAAGGTAGGGGGGGTATACAGAGAGAGCCCTATTTGGTAAAAGACCAAGTCCATATTATGTCAAGAACAGCTCAAATAAGCAAAGAGAAATGACAGTCCATCATTACTTTAATCCATGAAGGTCAGTCAATACAGAAAATGTCAAGAACTATGACAGTTTCTTCAAGTGCATTCGCAAAAACCATCAAGCGCTATGATGAAACTGGCGCTCATGAGGACCGCCACAGGAATGGAAGACCCAGAGTTACCTCTTCTGCAGAGGATAAGATCATTAGAGTTACCAGCCTCAGAAATTGCAGCCCAAATAAATGCTTCACAGAGTTTAAGTAAGAGACACATCTCAACATCAACTATTCAGAGGAGACTGTGTGAATCAGGCCTTCATGGTCAAATTGCTGCAAAGAAACCACTACTAAAGGACACCAATAAGAAGAAGAGACTTGCATGGGCCAAGAAACACAGGTAATGGATATTTAGACAGGTGTAAATTTGACCTTTGGTCTGATGAGTCCAAATTGGAGATTATCGGTTACAACTGCCGTTTCTTTGTGAGACGCGGTGTGGGTGAAAGGATGATCTCTGCATGTGTATTTCCCACCGTAAAGCATGGAGGAAGAGGTGTTATGGTGTGTGGGTGCTTTGCTGGTGACACTGTCTGTTATTTATTTAGAATTCAAGGCACACTTAACCAGCATGGCTACCACAGCATTCTGCAGTGATACGCCATCCCATCTGGTTTGGGCTTAGTGGGACTATCATTTGTTTTTCAACAGGACAATGACCCAACACACAAAATAGCCCTGTGTAAGGGCTATTTTACCAATAAGTTGAGTGATGGAGTGCTGCATCAGATTACCTGGCCTCTACAATCCCCCTACCTCAACCAAATTGAGATGGTTTGGGATGAGTTGGACCGCAGAGTGAAGGAAAAGCAGCCAACAAGTGCTCAGCATATGTGGGAACTCCTTCAAGACTGTTGGAAAAGCATTCCAGGTGAAGCTGTTTGAGAGAATGCTAAGAGTGTGCAAAGCTGTCATAAAGGCAAAGGGTGGCTATTTGAAAAATCTCAAATATATTTTAATTTGTTTAACACTTTTTTGGTTACTACATGATTCCATATGTGCTATTTCATAGTTTTGATGTCTTGTACAATGTAGAAAATAATAAAAATAAAGAAAAACCCTTGAATGAGTAGTTGTTCTAAAACTTTTGACCGGTAGAGTATACATATGCCTAACATGCTGACCACACCGCTCGCGTTGCGTGCGCATTGCATAATAAATATACACATACATGTTATTCAATCTAAACTGCTTGCGCGCGTCAACAAGCGTCTGTGTAGCCAGGCGCTAAAATAGAAGGTTGTTTTAGATGCTTGACGCGTTGCAAGTCCCGCCTCTACCATCGCCCACGTGGGTGATTTAAAAAATGAACAAGGACCACAATCCTGTCCATTTGGTGGTGACAATGCACCTAAGTTGGTTTCCAACTGCCATATAAAATCCATAGAAGAAGAAGAATGAACAAGGAGGAAAACAAATCAGTTGATTAATTGTAGAGTGGAGAACACACTATTTTGTGTGACTCAACATGGGTCAGAATTCTACAAAGGACCATATGCAAGCAATACCTCAAGACTACGTTAATATTAGACATTGCGCACCAGCTGTTATTGACAAATAGACACACACCCCCACCCCTCGTCTTACCGGACGTAGCTGTTCTGTGCTGCCGATGCACGGAAAACACAGCCAACTGTATATTATCTGTGTCGTCGTTCAGCCACGACTCGGTGAAACACAAGATATTACAGTTTTTTATGTCCTGTTGGTAGGATAGTCTTGAACGGAGCTCATCCAGTTTATTCTCCAGTGATTGCACGTTGGCCAATAGAACGGATGGTAGAGGTGGGTTACCCATTCGCCATTCACAAGGCACCCTGATCTCTGTCCCCTGTATTTCCTTATTTTCTTCATGCAAAGGACAGGGATTTGGGCCTTGTCAGGGAGCATCATTATATCCTTTGTGTCAGACTCCTAAAACAATAAATCTTCGTCCAGTTCGAGGTGAGTAATCGCTGATATCCAGGAGCTCTTTTCGGTCATAAGAGACGGTAGCATCAACATTATGTACAAAATAAGTTAAAAACTGTGCGAAAGAACACACAAAATAGGTAACGTTGGTAGCTATACCACGCAGTTCCAGCTAGGTCAGGTGGCAGGGAAATGGCAGCAGCGAATACAGCCACAAGACCGGGAGACTTCTGCTGTCCCAGCCACAAGTGCTAACCGCATCACGGGCTAACCGCATCGCGGGCTAACCGCATCGCGGGCTCTATTAAAGCCGTTTCTGGAAAACCCTGCTATTTTGATATCTACCAACTAGGCTAGTAGCTAGCTACACCAAACAACTTCAGACTTTTTGGTTTGGTAGGATCCCGGGACAGATAGCAGCGGTCACAGCACTGTCACAACTTTACAAAAACAACAAACCGGCACTCTCAACCGAGCTCTCTCGTTTAGTGTTCAGCATGCATCGCTCTCTGATGTATAGGTTTACAACAAATCATAAAAGGACATAAAAACGTGTTAAAGAGTCATTCAATGTCTCTTATTAGTACTCTAATTCGACTCTCTTTCTTTTTTTCCCTCTATCTCTGCGGAAAAAGAATCCCCTTCCCAAGACCTGTTCAAGGCTGTCCCCAGCAGCAAGCCGACCCCGGACTCCACCAAGGCCAGGGAGCAGGACGGCAGCAGTGCAGAGTCTGGGGACTCTGAGATAGAGCTGGTCTCTGAGGAGCCCCCCCTACGAAGCCCCCTCAGCACCAAGTCCAGTAACAACCCCTTCGAGCAGCCTCCGAGCAGCAAGGGAGGTTTCAGCCAGGCTGGCAACCCCTTCGACAACTCCCCCAGCACTAAGGGGCCCACATCCTACAGCATCCTGAGGGAGGAGAGGGAGGCTGAGCTGGACAGTGAGCTCTTCATTGAGTCTGCCAATGAGGAGAGCCCCAAGAGAGAGGGGTCCGGCCCCAAACAGGGGGTCAACACCCCTTCACCTCTGATCCTCACCGCCGCGCCCCCCACCCCAGAGGTGGTCCCAGCCGAGCCTGTGATGAGCTCCATGATTAAATCATCCAATGACAAGAGCAAGAGCCCCATGAAGATGGAGGAGGATCGCCCAACTAAGCCCAAGCCCCCCACGGCCACCGTGCCCCCGGAGGTGAGGTCAGAGAGGCCCCTCCTGGACGACAAGCACGTCACTGAGGGGAAGGGAGACCTGGCTAAACCTGCTGCACCAGTCTTTATGGAGGGTTTTGACAAACAGAAAAGTAAGTCCTGTAAATCATTAACTTGTCCTCGTCTGTTGATTCAGAATTTGTATGTTTTTTCTGGAATAGTGCTGCCCATGATGAACCCTTATAGCCTGCTTTCCAACATACAATATGTAGTGATAAACCTACCTAGTTACACTATAATCCGTCCTTGAAGCCATGTTATCTTCATAACTTATCTTTCCTTGTTGCAGTTGTGTTGCATCTGCATTATATCATCACAACACTCCAGAAATTGCTCAACCAGCTTATGGAACAGGTAGTATGGTATATGTTGGTGCATTTGTTTGTCAGTGGAGGATCCAGTGGCTGTTTGGTTGCCTTGTTTTAACACTAGTAACTGCAAGTTTTTTACCAGGCTGTTGGTATGACAATGGAATCCCTCTAATACAGGAGGTTGTTCACATACTGTTTTTACTGCCCTGAGTGTGTGATGCACCAGAAGAGATGTCATGGTGTGTAGTTATATTGCCTTTGTTGACAAGATCAGGAAATGAATGGGTTGCTGTGAGACGGCTGATTCGGTTCTCTCTGTGCTGTGGAGGGTGTGAGCATCTTGGATTATGAGCTGCTGCATGATTTCAAGATCTGCTTCCCTCTGGTGGTAGGCTACAGTTACAAAACATGTCGGAGACCATCATTTTATGATGATAATCAACAAAGGATGAGCCTCTATCTATTCTACGTCATTGAAGGTATCATAACTAATCCCTCACACCAAATACTTTTTAGACACAGCCTTGACTCTCTCTTACAAATCCTTGACTCTCTAACACCCAGTACCATCATCATGTCAGGAAGTAACTCAGACAGACATATCATCACAGATCACGCCAGCCACTTTGCACCACATCGAGCCAGAGTTCTTTGTGTGTCTTAAGCCAGACATTTTGTGTTGGCACTTATTATTTGTATTTCTTCTGTTTGCTTCTTGTTCATCCTTCCTGTAAAACCCACTGTTTACAACGAGGGTTTATGTAACCCTTGTTGTAAACAGTGGGTTTATGTAACCCTTGTTGTAAACAGTGGGTTTATGTAACCCTTGTTGTAAACAGTGGGTTTATGTATCCCTTGTTGTAAACAGTGGGTTTATGTAACCCTTGTTGTAAACAGTGGGTTTATGTATCCCTTGTTGTAAACAGTGGGTTTATGTAACCCTTGTTGTAAACAGTGGGTTTATGTAACCCTTGTTGTAAACAGTGGGTTTATGTAACCCTTGTTGTAAACAGTGGGTTTATGTAACCCTTGTTGTAAACAGTGGGTTTATGTAACCCTTGTTGTAAACAGTGGGTTTATGTAACCCTTGTTGTAAACAGTGGGTTTATGTATCCCTTGTTGTAAACAGTGGGTTTATGTAACCCTTGTGGTAAACAGTGGGTTTATGTAACCCTTGTGGTAAACAGTGGGGTTATGTAACCCTTGTGGTAAACAGTGGGGTTATGTAACCCTTGTGGTAAACAGTGGGGTTATTTAACCCTTGTGGTAAACAGTGGGGTTATATAACCCTTGTGGTAAACAATGGGGTTATGTAACCCTTGTGGTAAACAATGGGGTTATGTAACCCTTGTGGTAAACAATGGGGTTATGTAACCCTTGTGGTAAACAGTGGGTTTATGTAACCCTTGTGGTAAACAGTGGGGTTATGTAACCCTTGTGGTAAACAGTGGGGTTATATAACCCTTGTGGTAAACAGTGGGGTTATGTAACCCTTGTGGTAAACAGTGGGGTTATGTAACCCTTGTGGTAAACAGTGGGGTTATATAACCCTTGTGGTAAACAATGGGGTTATGTAACCCTTGTGGTAAACAATGGGGTTATGTAACCCTTGTGGTAAACAGTGGGTTTATGTAACCCTTGTGGTAAACAGTGGGGTTATGTAACCCTTGTGGTAAACAGTGGGGTTATGTAACCCTTGTGGTAAACAATGGGGTTATTTAACCCTTGTGGTAAACAATGGGGTTATTTAACCCTTGTGGTAAACAATGGGGTTATTTAACCCTTGTGGTAAACAATGGGGTTATATAACCCTGTGATGTCACATCTGGGGCACATAAGCATTGACTTAAGCTTAGGAGGATTCACTTTATGTACGGCTAGATGCAGTGACAGAAATATCACATTGGAGTTATTATTCTATGGTTCCTTAACAGTCACGGCACATTATCCAGCAGTGGTATGTAACTGCAACTCTTTATTCCGATGGGGTGAATAAAGAGAAATGAAAACATTTACGATGTGCTTGAGGAAAAGCCGACGCCCCCCTCCTCTCCTGGTGTTTACAAACAGACACACAGAAGGTTCTCGAATTCTTAAAAGCAGGTCAACCGATTCGATTAAGTTTATATTCCTCCACCACTAGGTGGTGCAGTGCACCATAGACTATAACAGAGGTCCGTATGTACGCTGGAGAGAGAAGACAAGCAGATTAGACATCATGTACCACAGCCTGTGCGGCTCCACAGCAGTTGCCATGGCAACGCCCTCCTAGGGGGCGCACACAGCACAGGCTCATATATTTTTTAAGGTTGCAGCGAACAGAATGTGTGACGGGGACGTCGACAGGGCTTTCTGTGACTGTACCAATGTCACTGAAATATAGGGGGTCCATGTTTCTAACATTATAAATCATGAGGATATGGTTATTCTCCATCCAAGCCCACAAACACTGTTTAGACGTGATACTGTCCGTTGCACACAGCTTGTTACATGCCTCCATGCATCACTGTGAGTCCATAGCGCTTTGTCAGGCCATTTGCATTGATAATGCATCCTGGTGGAAAAAACCTAAAGCACACACTGAACCACAACCTGAAGGCAGTAAACCTTAAAGAAGGGCTATACTGTAGGCTACAGTGAGATGGTTATACATTATTGAAAAGACCAGCACTTAATAATTAGTGAGACGTATTGAAAATAGCTACAGTATTTGCGTGATATTGACTGCAAAGCATTCAAAGGGCAGAACAGTGGACTATTTGCCAGATTGTTCATTGTCAACACTAGGTCCATACCCCAGCAATAGCCTATAGAATCCTCAGTCCTAACACAATGTTTATAATGATGAATGTGCACGCACATGCTGTGAGCCGTCTGTTGTGAGTCTGTGTTGTGTTTCTGTGTGTGTTTTATGTGTGTGTTAAGGTGAAACCAGGGTGTATCATTGTTATCTTTCTCCCGGTCTGAGGGCTCTGCGGGGGAGCTGTTTTCATGGCGGAGTCTGTGGTCTCAATGCTGTAAAAGATGACGTCAGATTTTCAACCTGGCACCTTATCTGTAAATTATCTTATATACAATAGAAAACTAGCCTGGGGGGCAGGCTAGGATATATGCCTATTTCCGACTGAGCTTCATCAAAGGGCATGTTGGTTAACTCTTTCACTGCAAATCCCCCTGCCCACCGCCCTAGTCTCCTTTGAGAATCAGGATCAGCACGGGAACTTTTATTGTGAAATCGTGCTCCCCCCCCCCCAGGCACTAAATCATTGCATGGATGAGTTGCTGCAGTAGCCACTGTGGTGTGGTATTTACAATGTGATCACCCCCCCACATTCCCTCTCCTCCCTCTGTTCTCACTAGCACTGCTGCACAGCATCAGTCTGTGTGCTCCACGAGCCGACCAGTACCTTGCCTCCCTCCTTTCCTCCCTCCCTCTCGTCTCCGCATCTCTCCCTCATTTCATCCTTCCAACCATTCATGCCATTGTGGGATGAGTGAGTGAGTCAGTGGCACAAGAAGAGGAAGAGCTAGAAGAAAACAGAGAGAACTAAAAGAAAGGGAAATCGGGGAGATAACTGACCAGCAAGATGCAGTTCACTGCAGACGTTACCAAGAAGGAGTGCTCCTGGAGCAGCTGGAAAGGCCAGGGTACTGATGTGTTTGCTATGTTTATTGTGTGTATCTCTGTCTGTGTGGATCTCTGTCTGTGTGTTAGGAGTGTGTATCTAGGCTGTGAGTGGTGAAATTATGTATAAGGAGCATGTGTATTTATGCTGCTTGTGCAGATCTAGTGTGTGTGTGTGTGTGTGTGTGAAAGGGGGATGTTGCATGTATGGTTGTGGTGATATCCATGGTGTGTGTTTGTCGTGGGCCTGGGTGATCAGGCTGAGCTGTTTACCTTCACCAGGGGGGGGTCACAGCAGACACGCCCTGTTTACGCTCTCCCTCTGCTGTGTGAGACAAAGGGCAAAGGCGGGTGTGAGACGTCGCTGTTTATAATGATGAATGTGCACACACATGCTGTGAGCCGTCTGTTGTGAGTCTGTGTTGTGTTTCTGTGTGTGTTTTATATGTGTGTTAAGGTGAAACCAGGGTGTATCATTGTTACCTTTCTCCCGGTCTGAGGGCTCTGAGGGGGAGCTGTTTTCATGGCGGAGCCTTTGAGCTGTTTTTTTGTGTGCTAGGCTGTCTGAGCATCCGGACAGCACAGACAGATTGTCTCCATGGCAACCAGGGCACACCCATCCTAATTACATCAGTCTCATCCATCGGCTGCCAGGGTACCTTGCAGCTACTGGGAGAGAAAGGCACAGCTTCCGTCTATCTCTTTCTCGATCATGGTGTGCATTAGCATAACCTCTGGGTAAGGAAGAGGGACAGGGAGAGAAAATGGTTTCCCTTCCTCCTCCCTGCCTTTCCAACTGGCTGTAATTTTCTATGGCAGCCATATTTATTATTGTGTGTAAGATGGAGATTGAGTTGGTTGGTCTGCCTTTCCCTTACCTGTGAATGACAGTGGGTGATTTTAAGAATGTATTTAGAATGGAAATAGAATAGAATCTACCAAATGTATATGTAAGATTATAGCCTGCATTATCTTCAGAAGGAGCCACACAGGCCTGGGGAAACTATATTTTAATTGAACAACAATAAGTAGGTCCTTTTATTCCATCACTGAGAGTTGTGACCAGAATAGCTTGTGTTCACTGAGCTTTCACTATGGCCTGGAATAAGGTTTTAGGCTGTGTTTATGAACAGGCCTATGTCATCATCTGTCTGATGGGGTTTGTTTAAAACGTTCACTCTACTTTTATTTGTCTCTTAAAAATAAATTCATACAGTGAACACACCCAAGGGTGAAATTTACCATTTGGCTATTTTTTCGTTTGAATAAGCTGTTAAGGCAAAGTACTGTACATACAGGCTTGTCTACATGTTTACGCATGCTGGCTTGGGTTTGAGGCAGTGTCGATAACTTTAGTTGTCTAATCCGGCTCAAACTGGTTCACTCTGCTTCTACCAAAAATGTAGGCTAGAACATCATTGACAAACCTGAAGAGTAAGAAATGTTGCATCAGCTTGGTGTGTTCGATTATCTAAACCAGAAATCATATTGGCCTGTATCAGCGATCAGTGTTTGGCTGCGTGCTACAGTACTTCCTGTACGTTCTGGTTCCACTTCCTGTGTTCATGCTGGCTGGGAGGGACAGTAATAATCCCCAGGATCTCTACAGACCAGAGAGCTTGACCACAGACCTCACCCATGACTGTACACTCAGTCAGTACCTAAGTGAAATATAGCCTAGGCCTACTAATATTACTAATAATTTACTGTGCAGAGTACCATCCATATATTATCTTTAAAAAAAGCAAAACCAGCCCTTAATCCATTCACATCCTTGTACTATATCGACATGCTCCACTGAACAAATGCTGTTTTGTGTTAATACATGAAATGTGGTGTCAACATGGTACACCTGCCTAGACAGGCCACATTGAAATGTGGTGTCAACATGGTACACCTGCCTAGACAGGCCACATTGAAATGTGGTGTCAACATGGTACACCTGCCTAGACAGGCCACATTGAAATGTGGTGTCAACATAGTACACCTGCCTAGACAGGCCACATTGAAATGTGGTGTCAACATGGTACACCTGCCTAGACAGGCCACATTGAAATGTGGTGTCAACATAGTACATACAAAAACATTTTTTAAATGGATTTTAAAATGACTTTAGCATTTGTATTTTGAAATACATTTCAGAATTAAATTGTTTAATAGCATATAATATTGTTATTTCACCTGTTCTAAGCCCAAATATATGATTAAACATATTTGTGAACTACAGCCGTTTCTGTATCATACTATATATTTTAGGGTGTGTATATACTGTTGAAGTCTGAAGTTTACATACACTTAGGTTGAAGTCATTAAAACTCATTTTTCAACCACTCCACAGATTTCATGTTAACAAACTATATTTTTGGCAAGTCGGTTAGGACATCTACTTTGTGCATGACACAAGTAATTCCTCCAACAATTGTTTACAGACAGATTATTTCACTTATAATTCACTATATCACAATTCCAGTGGGTCAGAAGTTTACATACACTAAGTCACTGTGCCTTTAAACAGCTTGGAAAATTCCAGAAAATTATGCCATGGCTTTAGAAGCTTCTGATAGGCTAATTGACAGCATTGAAGATGGGTCATGGCTGGGTCTTCCAGCATGACAACGACCCGAAACACACAGCCAGGGCAACTAAGGAGTGGCTCCGTAAGAAGCATCTCAAGGTCCTGGAGTGTATGTATGTATGTATATATATGTGTATGTATGTATGTACGTACGTACGTACGTACGTACGTACGTACGTACGTACGTACGTACGTACATACACTCCAGGACCTTGAGATGCTTCTTACGGAGCCACTCCTTAGTTGCCCTGGCTGTGTGTTTCGGGTCGTTGTCATGCTGGAAGACCCAGCCATGACCCATCTTCAATGCTCTTACTGAGGAAAGGAGGTTGTTGGCCAAGATCTCGCGATACATGGCCCCATCCATCCTCCCCTCAATACGGTGCAGTCGTCCTGTCCCCTTTGCAGAAAAGCATCCCCAAAGAATGATGTTTTCACCTCCATGCTTCACGGTTGGGATGGTGTTCTTGGGGTTGTACTCATCCTTCTTCCTCCAAACACGGCGAGTGGAGTTTAGACCAAAAAGCTCTATTTTTGTCTCATCAAACCACATGACCTTCTCCCATTCCTCCTCTGGATCATCCAGATAGTCATTGGCAAACTTCAGACGGGCCTGGACATGCGCTGGCTTGAGCAGGGGGACCTTGCGTGCGCTGCAGGATTTTAATCCATGACGGCGCAGTGTGTTACTAATGGTTTTCTTTGAGACTGTGGTCCCAGCTCTCTTCAGGTCATTGACCAGGTCCTGCCGTGTAGTTCTGGGCTGATCCCTCACCTTCCTCATGATCATTGATGCCCCACGAGGTGAGATCTTGCATGGTGCCCCAGACCAAGGGAGATTGACCGTCATCTTGAACTTCTTCCATTTTCTAATAATTGCGCCAACAGTTGTTGCCTTCTCACCAAGCTGCTTGCCTATTGTCCTGTAGCCCATCCCAGCCTTGTGCAGGTCTACAATTTTATCCCTGATGTCCTTACACAGCTGTTTGATTGAGTGTGTGGAGTCCGTTTGATTGAGTGTGTGGACAGGTGTCTTTTATACAGGTAACGAGTTCAAACTGGTGCAGTTAATACAGGTAATGAGTGGAGAATAGGAGGGCTTCTTAAAGAAAAACTAACAGGTCTGTGAGAGACGGAATTCTTACTGGTTGGTAGGTGATCAAATACTTATGTCATGCAATAAAATGCAAATTAATTATTTAAAAATCATACAATGTGATTTTCTGGATTTTTGTTTTAGATTCCGTCTCTCACAGTTGAAGTGTACCTATGATAAAAATTACAGACCTCTACATGCTTTGTAAGTAGGAAAACCTGCAAAATCGGCAGTGTATCAAATACTTGTTCTCCCCACTGTACATACGTACATACATACATACAGTGGGGAGAACAAGTATTTGATACACTCCCCACTGTACATACGTACATACATACATACAGTGGGGAGAACAAGTATTTGATACACTGCCGATTTTGCAGGTTTTCCTACTTACAAAGCATGTAGAGGTCTGTAATTTTTATCATAGGTACACTTCAACTGTGAAATCATACAAAATCACATTGTATGATTTTTAAATAATTCATTTGCATTTTATTGCATGACATAAGTATTTGATCACCTACCAACCAGTAAGAATTCCGAGTCTAAAATATAAAATATATATATATATATATATATTTATAAATATGAAATATATATTTTTGTGACACTTTTTTGGTTACTACATGATTCCATATGTGTTATTTCATAGTTTTAATGTCTTCACTATTATTCTACAATGTAGAAAATAGTAAAAATAAAGAAAAACCCTTGAATGAGTAGGTGTGTTGACTGGTACTGTATATGAAAACAATGTCAAAAGAAATTCACACTCTCTCTTTCTCACACATACACCCCGAAAGTACATGCAGTATTTGCAAATCCAATGCAAGTCAATGGAGACTGGAGGGAGAAACATTTTACAATGTTTTCTCTCCTCAGATCTTAAACATGTTCAGATCTTAATCCTGTTTGGTGTATAGATTTGTCTAGACCAAATACATATAAAAATAATATCTAAATAAATCCACACACTCCCCCTCTCTCTCTCTCACACACACACCCACACACACACACATATGCAGTATAAGCAAATTCAAGCAAAGTCATTTTATCAGCCTTTTTTCTCTGTCAGATCTTAAACATGTTCAAATTTTAAATGTCTGGACCACTGAGTTTTCAAAACATTAGGAACACCTTCCTATTATTGAGTTGCACCCCCTTTTGCTCTCAGAACAGCCTCACTTCGTCGGGCAGGGATTCTACAAGGTGTCGAAAGCGTTCCACAGGGTTGCTGGCCCATGTTGACTCCAGTGCTTCCCACAGTTGTTTCGAGTTGTCTGGATGTGCTCTGGGTGGTGGGCTATTCTTGATACACACGGGAAACTGTTGAGCGTGAAAAACCCAGCAGTGTTACAGTTCTTGACACACTCCAACCGGTGCGCCTGGCACCTACTACCTACCATAATATGTTAAAAGGCTTTTAAATATTTTGTCTTGCTTATTCACCCTCTGAAATGCACACATACACGATCTACAGTATGTTTCAAAAAAATACTTATTTAACATGTCTCTTCCCCTTCATCTACCCTGATTTGAAGTGGATTTAACAAGTGACATCAATAAGGGATCACAGCTTTCACCTGGATTCACCTGGTCAGTCTGTCATGGAAAGAGCAGGTGTTCCTAATGTCTGTACACTAAGTGTATGTAAAAACAATATCTAAAGAAATCCACACACACTCACACGCGGGTGTGCATTGACGCCTGTGGTATGTATGTGCACACGTGTGCATGAGAAAGAGGGAGAACGCTGTAGTACGCCTCACTCCATTGATTTGCATTGAATTTGCTTATGCTGTATAATATACTCTATGAGTGTGTGTGTGTGTGTGTGTGTGTGTGTGTGTGTGAGACTATCTATATACCAATGCCAAGAGTGTGTAAAGCTGTCATCAAGGCAAAGGTGGCTATTTGAAGAATCTCAAATAAAATATATTTTGATTTGTCTAACACTTTCGTAAAAAAAAAAAAATTGTGCAAAAAAAAAAATTGTGCAAATAAAGAAAAACCCTTGAAGGAGTAATATTCCAATATACTTTCGGCCCGCAGTGTATATTGGTCCGGACAATCTATATATATATAATAATTTTCAGATCTGATCATTTTAACATGTATTCACTGGACTTGATTCGTGAAATGCGTAAAAAAAACAGTCACCCCCTGTGTCCAAAGACTAAATGTAGTACAATATCAAAAACTCACATTGTAGACAAACGCTTTGGCCGATTTAAAAAAAAATCTATATAAAAATAAAAGGCTTCAGATTTGTCCGTCAGTAAACCCAGAGAATCAGTAAGCCCAGAGAACATGTGTACTAAAGGAAATGATTTGTTATGGAGATGAATAGGTTAATTAAAGGGAATTGAACAAATTATTTGAAGCAGTCTCGTTCACCAGTAGTTTCGGTTTTGTTTGAAAATAAATGTTAATAAGCAGATAATTTCTTAGACGGAGGTATTTTTTCAGTGAATATAAAAAGAAATGTAGGCTAGTTACAGACTGTTGCATGATTCCTAATATGAGTCATGATATGGCATTTTTAAACCTAATTCAGCCATCAGACTCCATTTACCGTTTTTAGAAACCTGTTTCCACCATGTCCATGACGTACAGTATGTCTGTTGTTTTGACTGATGTCTGCCTCCATGTTTAACCGGGCCTTTGTCCTTTTGTGTTGAACAATAAAGGGAGTGACTGGGAGTGTGTCGGTGTAGACACCGTACGTGTCCCTCATTCCCCAGAGTCAGACAAAGCAAGTGAATCTGTTTCTGTTTCCCAGGAAGTGCTTTCACCCTCCATCTCTCTCTTTCCTTGCTTCCCCCCTCCTCTGTCTCTGTGAGTGGAGGGGAAGAAAATGGAGCACCGTAGCTATGGTAACTGCATCAGGCAGGCGCTCACCAGATCCTCACAGAGCTGAAGCGTTTTAATAGAGCAGTATATTTCAGGCAGCATCTTTCATCCTCAGTATACAGTCCTATAACACCCTCATAGACCTTGCAGATCTGCTGCGATGCCCACTCACAAGATGCTATACTGCCAATGAAGTCACAAGCTGTGGGCTATTGTTAAGAGAATAAGTAAATGATCAGACAGAACTCCATCTTCTTGCCTGGTGGAGGGAGATACCCATCCACCATTTTGAATCGGATACAGTCTCTTTATTTTTGTCCTTGCTTGGCAATCTTTGTCATTTGTCAGTGGGGCTGTGCTTTAAAACCAGGGTATGAAAGAGCTCACTGTGTGTGTGTGTGTGTGTGTGTGTGTGCTGGATCGCAGATCGGCTCTCTGGCAACTACTCCCCTTAACACCCACCCTCCAGTCCTTCTGCCTAGACCAACGATGATTAGCCTGTGTGCTTGTGGCCCCTCCCCTCCCAGGCTGAGAGGAGGTGGTGTGGGGTGGGGGGGGGGGTAGTCCCCCTTCAGTGCTCTCCTTTTGTCTGTGGATAAAGCAGCTGCCTCTTTCCCTGTTCAGCCATGGGAGCCGCAGGTCAGTACACAGACTTCTACCGCACTAGCTAAAGCTTTTCTCTCCTTGTGCAAGCTATAGATCAGATCACAAGGCACATTTGCTGCTGTTTGTCAAGTCTCTCCGGCATTGCTGTCCTGCCTGCCTGCTTTGCTTGGTGCGTGTGTGAATGTGTGTATGTTTTTGATGTTGAGCATCTCCATTATAAGCAATACTGTAGATAAATGGCAAATCATAGAGAGTGGGTTAGTAACTAGTGATATTGGTACTGGGTTTAAAGGGAGTGGCACTCAGTCAGATATATAGAGATAATCCAGCCTGATTGATTACAGTTCTTGATTACAGGGACAGAGGTAAGTCAGTATTGGTTATTGATAAGGGCTGCTCAGTCTTGATGACTATGGGGAAATGGCAGAATGTGCCTGGCATTGCACCTGTCACCCACAAACAGAGAGGCTTAGGGAGGAAGCACCCTGTTTTAGAACGCCTTCTTTTCATCCACAGATGCCTATGGTAGAAAATCAAGATGGCCGTCATTTCTGTGCTGCTCACAGCTCCACGGCTAAAATTAGTGCAGACGGGCAAGCAGGCAGGCAAGAGGGCTTAGGGAGGAAGACACCCAGGGGACCACAAACTCTCTGGAACTTACTTTTTCTCCTCGTAAAAACAGAGAGTTTACAGGTGTCACATCAACAGCTGGCTGCTGGATTTACACTGAGCCACAGTCACTGGATGTGGAGGAGTCAGCTCAATACTGTGGGTGAACCAGCCACTCTTCTCAAGGAAACAAGCCTGTGTTAACAGACAACATAGGAGAGGGTTGTATGGGTCACCGGAGTTGAGCTGTAGTGGTACACCGACTCAGGCCTAATCCAGGGATGATGAACCTGTGTCATCTTTGTTGGGGGCTGAAAAACGTATGCCCTAAAAAACAGAGATAGTAGGACATGGCACCAGTCTTTTAAGACATCGTTCAATTGGATGTATGAAATAGTATAGATTGAAAGAAAGCTTATTTAGGTTGCCAACTAGGCTATATCCCCTTTGAGTGTTTACTAGTATGCCTTATGATGTAGCCTAGCCTGTTCCTTCTTATGGTCCCAAATGGGCCTCTCATTTGTTACTGTGATCTAGTTCCTCTGGCCGTAGAGCCGTAGATTCGTAGAACGACCAGGTCACTTTGAGCTGTTATCTCTAGACACTATCTGGACCTATTTCTGCCACTGGCTCCACAAGCCCCAAGGTCAATGATTAACCCAAGTCTGTGAATGGCTAGTACAGTTGTGCTACTGGGGAACCAGGTCCACCAGGTCGCCTGTGTGTGTGACCAGGCCAGGTGCTGACCACTACTACTGATAATCACACCTATCACTGGCAGACGAAGTGCCATATGAATTGAGTGACGCTTGTTCATCAAGTAAGTGTCACGCTATTATCGTTTGCAAAGGTCATTCTATATATAGGAGAAAAGAAGCCGGATAGAAACGTTTTCACTTTGACGCATTCACACCTCCGTTTATGAATCCACAGCTTAATCAAACGCAATAAAAATATAGGTTAGAGCAAAATCCCACACGTCAGGGGTCTCTGAAGATATCTGGTTGCTATGGGCTTCCAGTTATTTGACCTAAATGCCTGGGACACACAGGATTACCGCACTGTAAGTGATATCACAACGTAGACAGGAACACTGTAAATTGAGCACTGTGTGGTCATTCTATCACTGTAATGCTGAGGTGACTGATGGTTGGGTCATACTGTGTCATGCTGGGGTGACCTTACGGTTGGGTCATCATACTGTCACTGTGTAATAGTGGGCCTAACCCTGGATCCTAACCCTACTCTCCTGTCTCTGTCCTCCCCCCAGCCATTGACCTGCTCTACTGGAGGAATGTGAAGCAGTCTGGAGCTGTGTTCGGCAGCATACTCCTGCTGCTCTTCTCACTGACCCAGTTCAGTGTGGTCAGTGTGGGAGCCTACTTAGCCCTAGCAGCCCTCTCTGCCAGCATCAGCTTCAGGATCTACAAGTCTGTGCTTCAGGCCGTGCAGAAGACCGATGAAGGACACCCATTCAAGTGAGTGAGAGATGATAGAAGGGGTTTCTAATCACATTTAAAAAATCTGCCGTTTTGCAATGTCACTTTAGCCTGGACACCAACAGTCGTTTGTACTTTTTCCCAACAGATCCTATCTGGAAGTGGAGATATCTCTGTCCCAGGATCAGATTGGTAATTATGCTGACAAGGCTCTGCTCTACGCCAACACCTGTATGAAGGAGCTCCGTAGGCTGTTCCTGGTCCAGGACCTCATCGACTCACTGAAGGTCAGACTCTTTCTCATCTCTGGGCTTTTACAAGAATGACATGGACACTAACACCTTACCAACACTCCACGTTTTTAATGTCTAATCTCACTACTTTTCTACTGTCAAACATCATCAATGGACACGTTAAACCTAAAACATCAAATATTTATTTTATTTTATACCAAACGTCAAATACACATACCATAAATTGTGGGGGTGGGTTTATTTTGTGAAGTAGTGCCAAGAGTTGTGTTTTTACCATGTTGCAGTTTGCTGTGCTGATGTGGCTGCTGACCTATGTGGGCGCACTCTTCAATGGCCTGACTCTGCTTATTCTGGGTGAGCTAGCTTCTGTAGCGGTTCTACTAAGCTCTTCTCCCCTTTATCTCTTCTGTCTAACATCATTTTATAACGAAATTTTATAAAACGCCCTATTGAGCAAAAACAATTGATTTCAATCCTAGATTCAAGTTTAGTTGGCTTCACATCCCAAAAAGATCCGTTGTTCAAAGGATTCATTCACAACTGAAGACATAACGTGTCTCATATTTGTCCTTTTTTTTTTTTTTTTTACCTAGTGTAGATAAAAGTCTCTGAGCAGGGGAGGGGCTCTGTGGACACACTGTGTGCATATTTGAGTATATTTCCAGGGGGACTCGAGGTCAAACTGCTTTAACATGCTCTCTCTCCCTCTACAGCCGTGGTGTCCATGTTCAGCATGCCCATTGTCTATGAGAAACACCAGGTAAGAATGTACCCTCACGCTCTAGAATACATTTTTGTTAACTCTCAAAATCATTTTACATGTTTTATTTAATTCAAATTGTTTTCCGTCTCAGGCACAGATTGATCAATATGTTGGACTAATACGGACCCAAGTGAACTCCGTAGTGGGGAAGTAAGTAGTTATGACCTTTTTATACTCAAGAATGAACACTGTAGTTTCCGGAACATCCACCTAAGAAATAGATTGTAATGATCATCTTGATACAAACTAGAAAAGGTTAATGACTACACTGTGACATAAATCAGTACTGTATCCAAGTTGTCCTCATGTTTTGTCGCAACAGGATCCAGGCCAAGATCCCCGGGGCCAAGCGAAAGGAAGAGTAGACCTGACTAGCTAACAGCGGAGTCCAGCTCAGACAGCTTGATCATTGTTGGAGAGCCTTGTCATTATCTGTGGGGTAGTACTATGTTATCTAGGTGTTCTCTAAAACCAACCACTGGAGAAGCCAAAACTGTCAACACGGTAAATGTTCAAGATATTATGTCTAGGTAGACAAGTACACAATTTTGAACAAACAAAAAAAAAAAGAACCAGCCTTTTTTTCTTTTGTGTTGCTTGTTATTAAGTGCATGAAGTCAAGCCTTGAGTAAATATTTGATATCTTTTGTGCAGTTTTTTCATGCTACATTTTTTTGCTGTACTTACAACAAACTAAGATTTGGCACAAAAAAAGGAGATATGCCTACAGAAACGCTCTGCTGCCAATGTTAAATACTGCTTCATGTTTGAGTTAGCTGGTGGGGCTTCTCTCAGTATATGACATTATAAATAAAATGATTTTCTTTTGGTGTTTTAAAGCACAAAATAATTTGACAGTATGCGTTTTAGATGTGGTAATTGTAGGGTTTTTGCTTTTGTATAACTATAAGGAACTATACACAAGCTGGTGTTTTAGGTACTGTTGTTTGACTACTATGAAGACAAGGAATATATGATGATATTTAACTTGTTTGAATTAACTGTCCAACTTTGTACTATGTTCAACTATACTCAATGTAGTTCTTAGACCCTGGACTATTACTATTTGCACTTACAGTATGTATTTCATTACAGAATAAGAAAAATAAATGTTCCTTGATGTATTATGTTATAGTTTTTCCAGACGCTTTACTGAAAATGGGGTCCAAAAAACAAAAAACAGTTTCTTTTGACTAGGGCAGTCTAGTCTTGTGTTAGAAATAAGAGGAGTTAATGTTTCGTAGGGGTACACGGTGCATACAACACTGGGAACATCTCCAAAGAGATTTGAAATTACATTCTATAAATACACGTCAATTCCTTCTGGCACTGAAGCCCCTTTCCTCTTGCGTGCCTGCATGCGTGTATCAGTTTGCTGAGGTGACAAATTTAACTTGGCTGTTAGGTCACTCTGACGGACTATTCCTGAGTTTGAATGGAGACCAACAGTGACTGACAAGTCTCATCTGTTGTACTGTAAGCACTCAAATGTGTATTTTTGTAAGTACAGTACTGAACTGAAACTAGCACCATGCCTTCAGGCTAAGCCAGATTAATTTATACAAAAAAAGGAATTACATTTATTGTTTAAATATCACTAATTATCAAAATAGGAAAGGATAGGATTTTGGAAACTATAATTAAACCACCACAGCAGTAGAAAAGCTGAACAACATAAAAACACAGGACGTAAGAGAAGCATGGCAAGACCATGAGTAAAATGAGTCATAAGTGATCAAAAAATGATCAAAAGAGATCGTCACTCCTGAGGGTTACCATAAGGGTTACCATAAGGGTTACCATAAGCAAGAATCTTGTAAAATATAAATAAGAGTAGTGGAGCTGAAAACAGGACAGCATGCTGTGCTTCTGGTTGCTGCTTTAGATTGGTCTGGAGCAGTGTGACAGTGTGTTAGTTGGAACCCCCATTGCACTTTCCATTGTCCTTTTGGACAATCTCCATCATCTGACTGGGATACACCTGCACAAAAAAATGGTCACACCTTACACGCTCAATATAATTGTTTTAACGCTAGAAGTTAAGTATGGACCTGATTGAAGTGGGGGAAAACTAACATTACACAATGAATTCAAGCCATACCTGGTTCTGTTGTTTTGGTTCCTCATGGTACACAGGGACAGGGTCTTCTCGAGGGGGTGACTTTGTAAAAAAGACTGATGAGGCGTTCGCGGCAGTCCTCCTGCAGGCTGTTGATCCTGTCAGGCCCCAGGTGCAGAGGACCGCTGGGCCCCTCACACACACTAGACGGTTGATGGCACCACGCAACGCATTGATCTGATCCAACACAAAATACACAAATTATATGTGGAAAGTTGAAGCTCATGTTTTATAACACAATACATATGGATATGAAGGGTCTACATGGGTTTAAGCTACCTCTGTGATGTCCTCTACATCGAATTTGACATCAAAGGCGAGCTCCATGTCATGTTCAGGCAGGACAGCCGCCTGACTGGACGTTCCACCCCAGACCACAGAGGGCGCCAATGTAGCTGGTCCTCTCCTCGTTGGTGCTGCGGAGAACAGGCAAAGTTACATGAACAGACCTGTATGACTAAATGACATGATCTGATGTGAATGACAAATTATTTATGTTATAATTTTAAAAAACACGCCCATTCTTTTACATTCCCCATAAGACCTCACATTCCGTATGACATTCCCTGTTAAAAGGTACGGTAGGTAATTTGATTAAATTTTATGAAGAATACACCATCTCTAAGCAGACTGACCGTAGCTCTATGGCAGGGGTGAAGAGCATGGCGAGGAGCGCAGGCAGGCCGTGGATGTGAGGCATCAGTGTGGTCTCCTTCAGTAGAATCCGTGCACCTAGATCAGCACACACATATACGCATCACTGTTATGACAAAGACAAATATACATTTCTGGTAGGGTCTAACCTAACCGCGAGCCCGTGGGTGGTTTGAGTAAAACAGTTTTTCAATAAAAAATAAAAAATCTAAAATAATTATCGCAATCGACATTGAAAGGACTAAAACCAAATTGAAACAGTGTAGAAATTATAATGGGCCTATACCAAACATTAAGAACGCATGCTCTTTCCATGAGAGATTGACCAGGTGAATCCAGGTCACAGCTATGATCCCTTTAGGCCTGACACCAATCAGTCGATTGTATTATTATTATTTATTTTTTTAATTATGAGCATGGCCTTATTTCTATTACAGCATGTCACCTCTAGGCACGCTCCGTTTGTGAACTTCAATGAACAACACAACGTGACCAGGTGAAAAAACCTTTCCAAGCCAAACCATATCATAACCGCTACACACAGCCTACATCGTTGTCCCCATATTAGTTAAGTAACATCCTAGTCAACGTAGCTAATAGAACTTATGCGTTAGTAAACCCGCTACAATCATCCATAATGTTACAGTGTATAGTCAGTAAGCAGTTACACTGGCAGGCCCTGGTGGCAATAAATTAATCAAATCAAAAAGAGTTCCAGTGTTGTGTTGGATAGTCATAGCAAGCTAACATAACATCCCTCTGTTTGAGCCGGGTGTTTGAGTAACTAACATATCTCTCCACATTTTATGCACTGCAGTGCTAGCTAGCTGTAGTTTATGCTTTCAGGACTAGATTAATTCTCTGATCCTTTGATAAGGTGGACAACATGTCAGTTCTTGCTGCAAGAGCTCTGATAGGTTGGAGGACGTCCTTCGGAAGTTGTCATAATTACTGTGCAAGTCTATGGAAGAGAACAAAGAGCCTCCTAGGTTGTACACCATGGTGCTACCCTACAGAGTTCTGTTGAGGCTACTGTAGACCTTCATTGCAGAACAGTGTGTTTTAATCAATTATTTGGTGACATGAATATATTTATTATAGTTTTATCTAAAAAGGATAACCTTTTCAATGTTTCACTATTTACATTTTTATGAAATTCACTGAGGAGGATGTCTCTCCCCTTCCTCCTCTGTGGAGCCTCCACACACAGAGAGAGAGAGAGAGACAATTCTTGACATTTAATCCTAGTAAGAATTCCCTGTCTTAGGTCAGTTAGGATCACCACTTTATTTTAAGAATATGAAATGTCAGAATAATAGTAGAGAGAATTATTTTATTTCTTTCATCACATTCCCAGTGGGTCAGAAGTTCACATACACTCAATTAGTATTTGGTAGCATTGCCTTTCAATTGTTTAACTTGGGTCAAACGTTTCAGGTAGCCTTCCACAAGCTTCCCACAATATGTTGGGTGAATTTTGGCCCATTCCTCCTGACAGAACTGGTGTAACTGAGTCAGGTTTGTAGGCCTCCTTGCTCGTGCACGCTTTTTCAGTTCTGCCCACAAATGTTCTATAGGATTGAGGTCAGGGCTTTGTGATGGCCACTCCAATACCTTGACTTTGTTGTCCTTAAGCCATTTTGCCACAACTTTGGAAGTATGCTTGGGGTCATTGTCCATTTGAAGACCAATTTGCGACCAAGCTTTAACTTCCTGACTGATGTCTTAAGATGTTGCTTCAATATATCCACATAATTTCCCTTCCTCATGATGCCATCTCTTTTGTGAAGTGCACCAGTCCCTCCTGCAGCAAAGCACCCCCACAACATGATGCTGCCACCCCAGTGCTTCACGGTTGGGATGGTGTTCTTCGGCTTGCAAGCCTCCCCCTTTTTCCTCCAAACATAACGATGGTCATTATGGCCAAACAGTTCTATTTTCGTTTCATCAGACCAGAGGAGATTTCTCCAAAAAGTACGATCTTTGTCCCCAAACCGTAGTCTGGCTTTTTTATAGCGGCTTTGGAGCAGTGGCTTCTTCCTTGCTGAGCGGCCTTCCAGGTTATGTCGATATAGGACTCGTTTTACTGTGGATATAGACACTTGTGCCCGTTTCCTCCAGGATCTTCACAAGGTCCTTTGCTGTGTTTCTGGAATTGATTCGCACCAAAGTACATTCATCTCTAGGAGGCAGAACGCGTCTTCTTCCTGAGCGGTATGACGGCTGCGTGGTCTCACGGTGTTTATACTTGCGTACTATTGTTTGTAAAGATGAACGTGGTACCTTCAGGCGTTTGGAAATTGCTCCCAAGGATGAACCAGACTTGGAGGTTTACAAATTTTTTTCTGAGGTCTTGGCTGATTTCTTTTGATTTTCCCACGATGTTGAGCAAAGAGGCACTGAGTTAGGTAGGCCTTGAAATACATCTACAGGTACACCTCCAATTGACTCAAATTATGTCAATTAGCCTATCCGAAGCTTCTAAAGCCATGGCATAATTTTCTGAAATTTTCCAAAAGGCACAGTCAACTTAGTGTATGTAAACTTCTGACCCACTGGAATTGTGATATAATTAATTATAAGTGAAATAATCTGTCTGTAAACAATTGCTGGAATATTTACTTGTGTCATGCACAAAGTAGATGTCCTAACAGACTTGCCAAAACTATAGTTTGTTAACATGAAATCTGTGGAGTGGTTGAAAAATTAGTTTTAATGACTTCAACCTAAGTGTAAACTTCCGACTTCAACTGTATATACACACTGAGCACCATAATTCATTGGACAGTGACACTTTTTTTGTTGTTTAGGTTCTGTACTCTAGCACTTTGAGTTTGAAAGGATACAATGAGGTTGAAGTGTAGGCTGTCAGCTTTAATTTGATGGTATTTTCATACATATCGGATGAACCGTTTAGAAATGACAGCACCTTTTGTACATGGTCCCCTCATTTTAAGGTACTACAAGTATTTGTTGAATTGGCTTCACAGATGTGTGTCGTTAGGCAGGTGTATTCATTTGTGTCGTTAGTGAATGCAGGAGAGCTGTTGATGAATAGTATTGATTCTAGACTTTGCTATTGCCTTTGGAGGTTGTTGTAGGCGTATGACAACATGAGGAAGACAGCAGTGTCGATGCAAATGAAGCTGGCCGTCATAAGGCTCAGAAATGAAAATCAATCAAATCAGGAACATTGCAAAAACATGCCCAAGTCAGCAGTTTGGTTCGTCATTACCAAGAAAAAAACAACCGGTGGAATCAATGTAAAAAAAAAAACGGTAGACTGAGGAAGACCACTGTAGTGGATGACCAGAGAATACTCTCTATGGTGAAGAAACCCCCCCCTGACAACAGCCCAACAGATCAAAAACACTCTCCTGATGCAGGTGGAGATGTGTCAAAGTCTACCTTACGTAGAAGACTACACCAGCTGGACTACAGAGGGTTCACTACAAGATGCAAACCACTGATAAGCCTGAAGAACAGAAAGGCCAGATTACGGTTTGCTAAAAAACACCTAAAGGAGCCCCAAGTGTTCTGGAAAAAAGTATTGTGGACAGATGAGAAAAGATTAACATGTACCAGAGTGATGGAAAGAGGAAAGTGTGGAGAGAAAAAAAAGAAATGCCCATGATCCAAAGCATACCACCTCATCCGTGAAACATGGTGGAGGGGTGTTATGGCTTGGGCCTGTATGGCTGCCAGTGGAACAGGCTCACTGGTCTTCATCGATGATGTGACTGCAGACAGAAGCAGAACAATGATTTCGGAAGTCTACAGAAATATTTCATCTGCTCAGATAAAACAAAATGCCTCCAAACTCATTGGACGGCACTTCATCATGGAACAAGACAATGACCCTAAACATACTGCTAGAGCCAAAAAGTGGAAAATCCTTGACTGGCCGAGTCAATCACTGGATCTGAATCCAATTGAACATGCATTTTACATGCTGAAGAGGAGACTGAAGGCAATAAGTCCCCGAAACAAGCAGGAACTGAAGATGGCTGCAGTACAGGCCTGGCAGAGCATCACCAGGGAAGATACCCAGCGATGCATCGCAGACTTCAAGCAGTCATTGCATGCAAAGGATATGCAACCAAATATTAACAATGATTACTTTATTCTACATTATGTTAAACTGTCCAATGTTTTTTGATCCCCGAAAATGGGGGGGGACTAAGTACAAAAAGGTTCTATAATTTCTAAACGGTTCATCCGATATGTATAAACATACCCTCAAATTAAAGCTGACAGTCTGCACTTCAACCTCATTGTATCCTTTCAAACTCAAAGTGCTAGAGTACAGAACCAAAATAACAAAATGTTCACTGTCCAATGAATTATGGTGCTCACTGTATATATCCATCTCAGTGAACTAATCCATCGCGTCCTAGACTAAAAGCCAATTTATGCTTGATTTGAAAATGTGGTCGGAGGCTCCATATGGAGGATGTGACGCAATTGCAGAGTTTTTAGAGGCATGCAGAGGCCAAATCGAGCTCTGTACCACATCGCCACGCGTCTCCCAAATGCAGAAGGCTGTATATAGCTTTACATTGACATGATTGGTTGACGGTATGTGGGGGAGGTACATCCTGTATAAACACACAAACTCACTTCCTTGACAACAGCTCTACACTGCTCCGCGAAGTGCAAGTAGTATGAATGTCCTGACTTCTGCTGAGACCATTCTTGCCCTGACTTCTGCTGAGGCCATATCACCATAAATGCTGCATGGTCAATACGACGTCCGCATTGGCCCAGATGCACAATGCACTTCTCTCTCCAGAATGCACTCTCCTGGCAATTTGTGCACAGTCATTGTTTCATAACTTCATTTTGTGAATTGTTTGCATTTGATTGTTAGTGTATATAAATTCCCCATTACATATATCACCAGTAGCACATTTACCGTTAATTCCAATAATTACAATCTAATCTACAATGTTTGTTAGTTTGGTTACGGTCATTTGTGCACAACCTATGCTACACTTGTGAGAAACAGTAAGGACGCGCACACATAGAAGTAGGCCTATAGGCTATCTGGCCAGCGCACAAATGTAGACATAGAAATGTGCCCATTTGGGGATCTGATAGTATTTCTGATTGGCTTAACGCACCACCACCTGTGGAGCCTCTCAATGTAATGTTTTCTTCACCTCAAACAGAAAGATTTTTCAAATACATTGAGGAACTATTGTAATTCTCAATGGATGTAAAAACAGACTTCCGTTTTTACATCCATTGAGAATTACAATAGTTCCTCAATGTATTTGAAAAATCTTTCCAGCTCTCTCCCTTTTGATAACCACTCAGCGTGAAACGGAAAAATGTCATGCTCTGATCCAGTGGAAACGTCATAAAATAGGCTTCTTATCAGTGCATGACTTATCAGTGCTTGACTTATCAGTGCTTGACTTATCAGTGCTTGACTTATCAGTGCTTGACTTATCAGTGCTTGACTTATCAGTGCTTGACTTATTCATTTTGGGTGCTGGTACTGTTTATACACTATTTAGGTGCAGGAGCTCCACAATACGTTTGAGCTAATATTCTATAACAAGAGCTCAAGCAGTAGAACATTTGAGGTGCTGGTACTCAGCTACAGTGAGCTCCTGCCCAAGTCAAGCACTGCTTCTTATCCCTTGATCAAATAGCCTACAGCTGTGTCTGTCCCGAGCTCACTGGTTCAATAAACTGAAGGCCCAGAATATTTTATACAATGTTGCAAGTTCGCTAGCATAAGCTTTGGGCACGACCCAAATGTTTCAAGTTTGTTGCAGACAGGCCATGTGTAGCCAATTATTTTTAGTCATGTTCACCCCCTTTTTCTCCCCAATTTCATGATTACGATCTTGTCTCATCTCTGCAACTCCAATGGGCTCGGGAGAGGCGAAGGTCGAGTCATGCGTCCTCCGAAACATGACCCGTCAAACCGCGCTTTTTAACACCCGCTCGCTTAACCCGGAAGCCAGCTGCACCAATGTGTCGGAGGAATCACCGTTCAACTGACGACTGAAGTCAGCCTGCAGGCGCCCAGCCCGCCACAAGGAGTCGCTAGAGTGCAATGAGCCAAGTAAAGCCACCTTGGCCAAACCCTCCCTAACCCGGATAACGCTGGGCCAATTGTGGGCCGCCCATTGGGACTCCCGGTCACGTCCGGTAATGAGGATATATATATTAATTTAAAATCAGTATATTTTCTACCTGCAGGCTGAAATGTTTTTATTTTCTGGCAATAAAGTTACTTTTTAGGTTTGTATAATTTTCATTTATATTGTTCACATGTTGTGGAAGCCATCTAATGTGTTTCAAGCTCTAGTCGTCAATAATTCACTTATAGCTTGTCAATGAAAGATAACTTAAAAAATAAAGTTGATCTTGTATATTCTGAACTATGTAACTCCTATCTATCTTCTGATCCTTTCCTCATAATCTCCCAGATGTCTTCTTTACAAATATACCAAGTTTTGGTATGTCTATTTAGGCGGAAATCTACATTTTTGCCATTACATTTAAGAGGTTTTAAATCCACATCAATCAGTGTAGATGAAGGGGAGGAGACCGGTTAAAGAATGATTTTTAAGCTTTGAGTCAATTGAGACATGGATTGTTCCTTATTCTAATGTTCTTATTATATCCCAGAACTGTACCTGTGGCACTGACAGACACGGAGCCAGTCCTGAGGACTGTCATTCAACGCAACTGAGTTGATGCTGTCCTTCTCTATGAGCACCGACCTCTAAGGAGTTAACACATTCATTAGCACTGGGATATAGTGTCACCAGCGATGGGCCAAACTCTAACCTGATCTGGGTGACGCTGACTAACCTGTAGTCGGTGACGTTGCTAAAGCTATGGAAGTTGACTTTGTGAGGACTGGATGGGCCATGCACACGAACCTGTGGGGAACAGAATCAGCAACACTTTCCTTACAGTCAGCAGTAAGACTCAATGGACATCCTGTAGCCACTAACATTCATACACAGTTGTTAAATAACAGGAAAAACATTTCCAAATTGTTTTCCACAAATTCCTGAGAGGAAGGTGTGGCCCTGGCCCATAGCCACTAATACACTGTAAGCATACTACCAAAATGGCTCCACCCTCTGAACAGGAGGAGGCAGGCAAAAGGCAGAAAGACGATGACACCCTCTTGTGGTGAACAACTAACAACACCGTCTGGTTGAACAAAGTAGCAATCTATGAAATGTGAGTCAGACATTTGGCCAGTGTTCTTGCCTTGCTCTTCAGAGAGGACTGGCTGGTCTTGGCAAAGGACTGGAGCAGGCTGTCAATTAGCTGCTTGTCCTCCTCCTTGCTGGTCTTCCAGGAGCTGCTGGTAGCGTTGGGGGCGAAGATGCCGTCCTGCAGGTCTTGGTACAGAGACACCATCGTGGGTCTGCTGTAAGACACACAACCACAGAACATTGTCAGGGTCACAGCCTTTGTTTCTACTGCTGGACAGCTAGGAAACACTGAATGATTTATGTTTATAGCCAAGCCTGACAGGAATACTATAACTGAACAATTCCCCACGAGCACAACATCCTAGAAGCTGCCGTGAAGACAGAAAGAAAGCTGGTCTGTGTTTGAGGTACCTTGGACTCAAAGCTCTCCTCGGCCTTGATGGCGTGTCCCTCCTGTATCATGATGTCAGCCACGCTGGATGTGACCGTGTCAGTGTTGATGAGCAGCTCCACGCGCATGACACCACGCAGGATGGAGAACAGGGAGACTATGATTGAGTGGCCGCTCACCAACGTAGTAATAAAGCGGTCGCGGGCACGGCTGCTCCACTGGTCACCCAGGATCATGGACTGGGCCGATGGATGCATCCCAGAGATCTGGAACTCCTGGGCCTGAGGAGACGGGGCAGAACACAATCCGAACATAACAAAGGACAAAGTCAAACCAGAACACAGGAATACTAGCTCAACTCTCCTGATTAGGAAATGGCCAAAAAATATTGACCATTTTGCCTAAATAAAACTTTGTAGCTGTACCTGGAATGGGTGGGCCATGATATCAGCAGATGGCTCCCTCAAGCAGTTACAAGACACCAGAGTGGTGTTTCCAAAGAAAGAACACCTTGGACATTCAGAACACAAATACACTTCGCATATACTTCACAAACTGCGACTGTAATCAACCTGTGTCTTTATGTGTATGAAAGGGAGTGATTGTGTGTACTAGTGAGTATGTGCTTGTACCTGCAGGACATGCAGGATCTTGGCACGGTGGTAGAGGCCCTGCTCGTCGCCCTCAGCAAAAGGTGCCAGGCACAGCAGGTTGAGGTAGAGGGAGACAGGAACTAGACACAGCTCATGAGAATTAATCTCCGCTGTCAGATGGCGCTGTTTCTCCATGCTGGCCTCGTCCGCCTGGAAGCCCCAGAAGTGGCCCACCTCCACCACCTAGGGAGTCAAGATGAAGGAGGCATGCTTAGTTACCACATCCACTACTGTTCATAGCCAACATGGAGGGTATGTGATCACCTAAATACAGTTCCTCTAGATATAATCTTTACCAGAATACTCATTTACATAAAAACACCCAGAAATTTGACTGAAAGAGGAGATGGGGTTGGAGGGCAGCTTGTTTGGGTCGATGGTGCTGCTCAGTTGTTCTGGAAGTCCACATTCACACTGCAAACTATAGAACAGAATTAATTATGTTTAAAAAGCCTGGAGGATCCCTCCAAGGGGGAACACAGTGCTAGTGTAACAGTCAAAGTCACTGAGCTGCATCATTGTATTAGTGAGTCTATGAGACTGACCTAACTCACTGTAACTCACTCATGACAGCCCTGTCTGTAAATGTGTGTGAGGAGGAGGGGGGGAGGGTCTGACTCTGCCTAAATCTACCCTCTCAGAGGCTGTGTGATGGATGTAGAGGGTCAACCAGAGTGCAAGCATGTCAGATTACATCAAGGCCCAGTGTGGAGGGTTGCAGCCTGTGGGTGGGTGCAGGCCTGCAGGGGTACGGGCAGAGCCCACTCCATCCAAACCCAGAAGGCCACTAACAGGACACCTCCACCCCCCTGAAAAAGGTATTTGGCCCTGAGCCAGAGCTAGCAATACCTAGACATCAACTGACTGAATGACTTCTACTCCGCTAAATGCATTTCTCCTGAGAAGTCGGGGTTAGATGATGCTACACCCATGGAGCAAAACGTATTTTGCAGCAAATGCTGTAAGCTATGTAACGCCATTTAGGTCAAAACATCTATGAAGTATCTTTCTATGAAACGGATAACAGGAGGAGTTATGGTAAGTCTAGTGGAGGTTTGATCCATTAGTTTGTTACGTGGATCCATCGAAGGCTATGGACTTGACCTGGCCACACTGGCGGAACAGGGACTGCAGTTGCTTGTAGTACAGGAAACTGTAGGGGCGGGCAGGTTCCTCACCTGAGATGAGACAGTCAAAGAGCATGGCAGTGGGCTAGCATTCATTACATACAAACACTGTCCATGAATGTATAGGAATCTGATAAATCAGGGAATCAGGGATAAGAGGTAATATCATCATACCTGCACTGTTGTTTTGGGATCATGGCCTGACAGGTCTTCGGAGGCCAGCTCTTCATCCATTTCCCCTTGGGCAAAGAAGTTAGGGTAGTAGGCACCAGCGATAACCACCTGAAAGATGGAGTGCCTTCAGAAAGTATTCATACCCCTCAACTTATTCTACATGTTGTGTTACAGCCCGAATTCAAAATGGATTAAAATATTTGTTTTCACCTATCTACAAACAATAGAGTCTTTCACGTGCCGTTTTGCATACTCCAGGCGTGCTGTCATATGCCTTTTCTCAGGAGTGGCTTCCGTCTGGCCACTCTCCCATAAAGCCCAGACTGGTGAAGTGCTGTTGACACTGTTGTCCTTCTGGCAGGTTCTTCAATCTCAGCCAAGGAACTTTGTAGTTCGGTCAGAGCGGCCTTTGGATTCTTGGTCACCTTCTTGACCAAGGTCCTTCTTGCCAGATTGCTTAGTTTGGTCAAACAGCCAGGTCTAGGCAGAGTCTGGGTAGTTCCATACTTGTTCAATTTCCCAATGATGGAGACCACTGTGCACTTGGAAACTTTCAACACTCTAGAAGTTGTATATGCCTCATCACAATTCTCTCTCAGAGATCTATGGACAGTTCCTTAGACTTCCTGGTATAGTTTCTGCTCTGATATGTACTGTCAACTGTGGGACCTTGTATAGACAGGTGTGCTTCTTTTTAAATCATGTCCAAACAATTGAATTGGCCACAGTGGGACTCCAATCACGTTGTAGTGACATCTCAAATAATGACATCTCAAAGATGATCAAAGGAAATTGGATGCACCCGAGCTCAATTTGGAGTGTCATAGCAAAGGGGTGTGAATACTTACTCTTTTTCATTTTCAATAAATTAGCAAACATTTCCAAAAACATGTTTTCATTTTGCCATTATGGGTATTGTGTGTAGATGGCTCAGCAGACAATAACCGTTCCCAACAGACAGTGAACCCATCTAAACCACACACACACACGTCGAGACAATTATCATCACTTCAATAATAACAGACTGCAATAATACTTAGGAATCACACACAGTCAAAAATAATAATACAAAATACCAAAATGTCTGTCAAGCCTTTTAGCCAAAGAGCCCATCTACAGCACATGCGCATACACACTTTACACCCCGCTAAGTCACAGCTGACAAAAACCACTGACAGAGCTAATGCAGTCACAGCTGACAAACACCACTGACAGACCTAATGCAGTCACAGCTGACAAACACCACTGACAGACCTAATGCAGTCACAGCTGACAAACACCACTGACAGAGCTAATGCAGTCACAGCTGACAAACACCACTGACAGAGCTAATGCTAGCTGACGCAGAGGTCCTGACACAGCAGAACCAATGTTAGGAAACCATTGCAACATCACAAACACGCAGTGACAGATTTGGGTGTTCAGCACCGTTGTATCAAAGATAATTATTGTTATTGTTTATTTAATGCATATACATGGCAGTCTCTGAAAAATGTTGACGTAAAATGTTTTGAATGAAATGATATTGAACTCAAGATGCCCAATGACTGAACAGAACTGTAGATGATCAAGTGCCATTTTGTGACTTTGGCTAATATACCTTTTTTTTTTTTGGTATCGTTAGTTTTTAGTTTCGTAACACTAAACTTCGTATCAAAATGAAAAATTACTACTTTAAAAATTATGACCAGTCTGAGTCTCAGTTACCTCCTCTATGAAGATGTGGGAGTACTCAGCCAGGCTCTTTGTTCCGACCAGTTTCTGCAGCACAGCACCCCAGTGGTCATGTAGATGAGTCTTGTGTGTTCAGTAGCAATCTTCTCCAGGCCCCCTTGAAACAAACAGAGAAATATATGAGTAGGTGCACTTACATTTTCACACACAAGCACATAAACACAAAAATACACAGACCATTAGACCGGTCTATGTAGGTCAAAAGTAAAGATGACGGCTAAAGACAGATGTGAGGATTCTAAATCTACTGTAGCTGTAGGTATTGATCTATCTATCTATCTATCTAGCTATGTGATGTCAAACATTCTGTTGAACAACTCACCTCAGCCATCATAACCCAGAGCATAAACTCACCACACAATGTGACTCTGAGATCAGACAAATTGCCTGTCCTAAAATTTCTCCCTGAGGAGTTGTCCTGCTACTCAAATCAAAGTAAAAACTCACACAAGACTTTCACAAAACTCTCAGTAAGAAACGAAAGACCGAGATAGAAAGCACTGTTAACATCATCACACTACCCTTAGGACAGTCAGACAAAGCCAATGCTAAGAGGAATGTGTAAAAACAGCTTTCCCTCATGGCAGGAGTGTCATGGGAAGGTCACTGTGAAAGTGGATAATGCTCTTGTTACTCTCCATACATCCTCAAGGCCCAGAATCCATCGGTTTCTCCAGATCTCTAATGGACACATTATACTGGTAGAACTACAGAAAGAAAAGACACTAGAGAATCTACCACTTTGATAATTATCATTATCTGGTAAATACATTGTTTAATGACTCTATAGCTCCCACCAGGTGCAGAGCATAGGTCCTTGGTTTCTATTTTCTTCCTGTATGCAACACATGGTTTCTCTTACAGCTCTGGAATATACTGTATCTGTATTTATTCTGACACAATTCCAAGCACTTACAGTGGGGAGAACAAGTATTTGATACACTGCCGATTTTGCAGGTTTTCCCACTTACAAAGCATGTAGAAGTCTGTAATTTTTATCATAGGTACTCTTCAACTGTGCGTGACGGAATCTATTAAAAAAAATCCAGAAAATCACATTGTATGATTTTTATGTAATTAATTTGCATTTTATTGCATGACATAAGTATTTGATACATCAGAAAAGCAGAACTTAATATTTGGTACAGAAACCTTTGTTTGCAATTACAGAGATCATACGTTTCCTGTAGTTCTTGTCCAGGTTTGCACACACTGCAGCAGGGATTTTGGCCCACTCCTCCATACAGACCTTCTCCAGATCCTTCAGGTTTCGGGGCTGTCGCTGGGCAATACGGACTTTCAGCTCCCTCCAAAGATTTTCTATTGGGTTCAGGTCTGGAGACTGGATAGGCCACTCCAGGACCTTGAGATGCTTCTTACGGAGCCACTCCTTAGTTGCCCTGGCTGTGTGTTTCGGGTCGTTGTCATGCTGGAAGACCCAGCCACGACCCATCTTCAATGCTCTTACTGAGGGAAGGAGGTTGTTGGCCAAGATCTCGCGATACATGGCCCCATCCATCCTCCCCTCAATACGGTGCAGTCATCCTGTCCCCTTTGCAGAAAAGCATCCCCAAAGAATGATGTTTCCACCTCCATGCTTCACGGTTGGGATGGTGTTCTTGGGGTTGTACTCATCCTTCTTCTTCCTCCAAACACGGCGAGTGGAGTTTAGACCAAAAAGCTATATTTTTGTCTCATCAGACCACATGACCTTTTCCCATTCCTCCTCTGGATCATCCAGATGGTCATTGGCAAACTTCAGACGGGCCTGGACATGCGCTGGCTTGAGCAGGGGGACCTTGCGTGCGCTGCAGGATTTTAATCCATGACGGCGTAGTGTGTTACTAATGGTTTTCTTTGAGACTGTGGTCCCAGCTCTCTTCAGGTCATTGACCAGGTCCTGCCGTGTAGTTCTGGGCTGATCCCTCACCTTCCTCATGATCATTGATGCCCCACGAGGTGAGATCTTGCATGGTGCCCCAGACCGAGGGAGATTGACCGTCATCTTGAACTGCGCCAACAGTTGTTGCCTTCTCACCAAGCTGCTTGCCTATTGTCCTGTAGCCCATCCCAGCCTTGTGCAGGTCTACAATTTTATCCCTGATGTCCTTACACAGCTCTCTGGTCTTGGCCATTGTGGAGAGGTTGGAGTCTGTTTGATTGAGTGTGTGGACAGGTGTCTTTTATATAGGTAACGATTTCAAACAGGTGCAGTTAATATAGATAATGAGTGGAGAACAGGAGGGCTTCTTAAATAAAAACTAACAGGTCTGTGAGAGCCGGAATTCTTACTGGTTGGTAGGTGATCAAATACTTATGTCATGCAATAAAATGCAAATTAATTATTTAAAAATCATACAATGTGATTTTCTGGATTTTTGTTTTAGATTCCGTCTCTCACAGTTGAAGTGTACCTATGATAAAAATTACAGACCTCTACATGCTTTGTAAGTAGGAAAACCTGCAAAATCGGCAGTGTATCAAATACTTGTTCTCCCCACTGTAGGTGTTCATCAGGTCAGCCCATCACTGTCTCACTCAATGTCTGGCTAACAGTGACATCATCACCGCTCCTGCAAACCGCAGCAGAGCAGACAGAGGAGAAGAGCAGGGAGTTATAATTAGACTGTGTATCCTGTTTCAGAGCTGGACACAATGCAACCAGACAGCCTGGAAACAGTCCAGCATGGAAGTGTGTCCACCCTCAACTCCTCCCTCTGCAAGAGAAACTTCAAGTGGGCTTTTTGTACAAAGCTTCATCGAGGGGTAATAATGTCGCTGGAGATGCTACTCAGTCCACTGCCCCTTGTTATGAACCTGAACATGCAATCCTGGTTTCTCCATCTTCTTTCCACGAAGGGATGTGTGCGGAAATCAGACTTTGTAACACATTATGCATGGTAATGTGTTTTTGGGGGATATAGATAGCAACATGGTATCCTCAACAAGGTGTGTGTGAGTTGTGAATACTTCACTAACCTGGTATCCCACCAGACTACCCAGGGTGAACTTGCACTCTCTGGCGACCCAATCGGGCGATGCTGCTGGCGCCTATTTTAGAGTCTGTGTGACCACAAGGTTAGAGGGGGCATTATTCTCGCTGTAGTAGTCCAGGATGAACTGGGGCAGCAGGGTAGTCTTCCCGCTGCCTGTGGCTCCACGGATGATCACCACTGAGTTGTTTTCGATCAGAGAGATGCGCTGGAAATACAAACACAGAATTGCACATCAAACACAGCAGAGGGAAGGAAAGAACATATTGTAGCCATTTAAAGATGAACACAAAATAGGATTCAACAATCTAAATTATAGTATATAATAAAGTATTCTAATCTGTTCACAAAGTCACTAACATTAAAACGTTCAGATTTTTCACTTGTAGGACAATACATGTGAATCTAGGAAATGAAAGTCTGAAACACACATCTCTTCACTAATGACCAACTAATGGCCCTACTCCATCACCCTCTGTTACTTGTGTGCAGGTGAAGACATTCAGTGGGCTATTCCACCTTTTGTTGTGCTTATGGCTCCATCAGATAGAGTCAGTGCTCATCTGAAGCACACTGTAAAACGTTGAGTGGTGTTATGACCTGAGGAACTGTTACTGATGACCATCTCTGTTAAAAGACATGAGAATGTCCTGACATGGCAGGAGTCACTATGTGTGTGTAAGTGTGAATGCGTGTGTGAGGCTACAAAAACAATTGTATCTTTCTGTCTATTCTTTGTGATGGGCAAGCTGGGGTACTCATAAGTGGTCATTGGGGGTGGAGGCGTACCTAGAGTTGGAGAGATGAGGTAACACAAAAAGGTTTGCTCAATGACTTTCTTTATTGTTGGGGAAAAAAGGCATCCAATTGGAAGCCAAATTTAATTAGATTATATAAATGTGTAACTCACTGGCCAAAGAGTCAGGCTTTAAAGCAATAAAGCATCAGAGGGGAAAAAAGGTAGTTGAAACAAAGCAACAGGCTCTTCACATTCGACTCATTTTGAAAATACACAAACCAAAGCTCAGTCTGAATATGGCTTGGCAAAAACACGCATGTTTTGTCTCAGCAAGCATGCTAGTAGTGAGTGGTAATAATGTGGCTTTGTCACTGTGAGTAAGTAAGGTTGTGTGAACAATGCTAGTCAGTGGCGTTTCAAGATTGTATGTCGCCCTGGGCAACCCCCCCCCGCAAACAAAAACAATACATTTGTAAATCCGCCACTGATGCTAGAGCGCCTTGGTCAAGTCAAATAGTTCTCTCCCTTTTACTCCCTTTCAGAATTACTTTCTCCCCTCCCTCCCTCCCTCCCTCTCCATCCTCTGCAAAGAAATCACCCGTTCCCCCTTTGCTCTGTTTCTTACATTCCTCTCTTTCTTACTGGCCCTCCCACTCCTCTCATTCCGTGGCTGGGCCAGTCAGGCCTGGGGCAGTGTGGCAGGGAGAGCAGTCCCAGTCGTCTCAGCTTCTCTCTGGGCGAGAGGAGGACTTTATCTATACAGCAGGCAGACACACTGTCAGAGCTGGGAGCAGCTTAACACATTTACATGCACACACGTTGACTGACTTACACACGCACACGCACTTCAGCATCTAACCACAAAGCGGCACAAAGGAGAGTGAGGTGAAAGGATAGGAGACGGCACTGAGTCAGAGGAGAACACTGAGTAACTCCGCTGGAAACAGTCCAGAGGACAGGAGAACAGGGACGACTGAAGAGGACAATCACACAGTACAGAGAGAGAAAGAGGACCATTTGATTTCTTACAGACGGACAGCAGAGTCCAGTAAGAACCAGAGAATGGAGACTTCACGGACAGACCCACGGAGACAGAGTCCTGGAGATGCTACTCTGAGACGCTTGCGTTGATCTCTCTAGATCACTCTGCCCACATCTGGCTCTCTCCCTCGAGCCTCATCATCGCAGCATTCAACAGTAAGTACCAACCATGCAAGGTTTTTTTTCCTCACTACGTAGACTATTTGCAGTGATCAGAAAGTTCCAACAATCTGGACAATAGGCAAGAATCAGGAATCACAAGTGCATTATTTGAAGAAATTAGCTAGGACAGGCAGGGTTAATAACAAAACAAACTGTTATTCTTGTGCTTTAAGACGTTGCTGCCAGGTATACAGTACTGCGTGCTTTGTTCACATAGCATGACCTGTGACCCCAGGCTGTCTAATCTGTGTGTAGCTCAGGTGAGGTACAGAGAGAACAATCAGTCTGAGGAGATTACTACACACCCACACCTGGGCATCCTCACCTGAGTGAGAACGCCACTGAAGGCAAATCAAACACTGATGATGACAGAGAGTCAGGGACCAGAGATCAGCTTGTGTGGAGTTGATCCATTTCTCACTTTCCACCATGTCAAGTCTTCAACGAGTGCAGATCAGTCAATAGTAAAATTGCAATTCTTTCAACTGTTCTGTTAAAAACAGACTTCAGGAGAACAGGGGGGTATTCCTTGACACTCGTGGCAGCAGTGTACAATACTCGTGGCAGCAGTGTACAATACTTTTGCTTCAGATGTAAAAACATTTCTCTTCTCACTGCAGTAACCACAGCACTCCTCCGCCATGCCCCTGTTCAGCTGGATGAACTGGTCGCGTGCTGAACGAGAACAGGCGCAGGATGAGGGGGCGTCTGGCAAGTCCACAGGGGTATCACCCAGCTGCACACTGATCAGGGAGCTGCTGTGGCACGTGGAGGAGAGGGAGTGCATGGCACGGGAGGTCGAGTGGGAACACAGGCTGGCCCACAACACCGTGGGATACCCCCACTGGCTCCAGAGCTACCCCAGGTTACGCACGCTGATCCCCGCATCGGAGCGCCGCCAGCTGGAGCGCTTGTGTGCCCAGATCCAGCCTATGCACACCACTACGGTGCTCTCCAGGTACATCGTACACCACTCTTCATACAGTACCCTCTTCATATTAGCACAATGTGTCCAACATAGCCACTACCCAGGATGATAATAGGAGAAGGAGACAAGTCTCAAAGAGAGGCAGGTAGAGCAAAGCTGCCAGGGAAGCCACTTTGTGTTATTGTCACAGAAGTAGGTTACATGGGGTGTGATCATGCAAAGGTGAAGGGGACCCTATGGGGCTGAGCACAGCAAAAACACCCCCCCCTCAGGGAAAGAGCTTTGCATTAGAAGTATCATTTCCCTATTAATATAAAAACACATCCCACCGTTTTACAGTGATGGTGACATTTGTATGAACAGACTGAATTTGATATTTCTTAGGGGCTAACTGAGGAATCATGACCCTTGTAATCGTACTTGAAATAACCTTTAAATCCACCATGGGGCTAGCAAAAATAAATGTAAATTGTACTGACCCAAAATGTAAACACAACATGCAACAATTTCAAAGATTCCTATAAGGAAAGCGGTAAATTGAAATCAATTCATTAGGCCCTAATCTATGGATTTCACAGAACTTTTTTCTTTCTTTTTTTAAAGGTAGTGACGTGGATCAGAAAACGTGGATCAGGCTGTTGATTGTGGCCTGTGGAATGTTGTCCCACTCCTCGTCAATGGCTGTGCAAAGTTGCTGGATATTGTCAGGAACTGGAATACACTGTCGTACACGTTAATCCAGAGTAGGGTTGCACATTTTGGGGAATATTCAGAGGTGGTATTATATGGGAATTAATGGAAATGTATGCAAATTAATATTAATACAATGTTTTTTGCATTGGATATATTTACAGATACATAAACAGATACATAAACATTTTACCTTATCGTAAATAGACATGCCTGGATGGCCACCCATTTTTCAACCCTTGTATTGGTCAGCCTGTTGCATGCTTTGGTGTGTGTGTTCCCAAACAAGGACCAGTTGCACTCTGAGGCCGCTGATGTTGGTGGGATTTGGAGGATGATGGAGGCAACAGGGGAAAGAGCCTCAGATCCACAAAGTCCCTTCCACCAGGTGGCTGATGAGATATGTTGGCAAGACTGCCATATTGCATCTCCATCCCAAAGCCCTTGCTTGGAAGTGCACTTCGCCAGACTGCCAAGAACCTTGCCCTCAGGCCAAGGTGGCGAGACATGGTAGTGATGACACCATAGGCCTTGTTGATCTCTGCACCAGACAGAATGCGCTTGCCAGCATACTTGGGGTCCAACATGTACGCTGCGGCGTGTATGGTCTTCAGGCAGAAGTCTTCACGCTTTTTGATGTATTCCAGAGCTGCAGTTTCCTCTGCTTGGAGCAACAGTGAAGTGGGCAGGGCAGTACGGATTTCTTCTCTTACATCTGCAAGCAGAGTCTGAACATCAGACAGGATGGCATTGTCTCCATCAATCCGTGCAATGGCTACTGCCATAGGTTTCAGGAGTGTCAGGCTGCTTACCACTCTCTCCCAAAATACATCATCCAGGAGGATCATCTTGATGGGGCTGTCCATATCGGCAGACTGTGATATGGCCATTTCTGGGAGAGACTCCTTTCCCTCCAGGAGACTGTCAAACATGATGACAACACCACCCCAACGGGTGTTGCTGGGCAGCTTCAATGTGAGGCTCTTATTCTTCTCACTTTGCTTGGTGAGGTAGATTGCTGCTATAACTTGATGACCCTTCATACATAACCATTTCCTTGGCTCTCTTGTAGAGCGTATCCATTGTTTTCAGTGCCATGATGTCCTTGAGGAGCAGATTCAATGCATGGGCAGCACAGCCAATGGGTATAATGTGAGGGTAGCACTCCTCCACTTTAGACCAAGCAGCCTGAGGGAACTTTATGCACTTGGCCAGATGATTCTGAATCTTTGTTGCATTCTTCACATATGATCTGGCACAGTATTTGCAAATGTACACAGCTTTTCCTTCTACATTAGCTGACAGCTTTTCCTACTACATTAGCTGCAGTGAAATGGCTCCACACATCAGATAGTGCCCGTGGCATTTTCCTGGAAAGATTAGAAAAGGAAATGTAAAAAAATAAATAAAAAAATACAATTCCATGTACAGATAAATAGTTAAGCAGTTAGATTAAACAACTCCTTTGTAAGATAAATGTTTTACAATGAAACATGTATGGAAACAGGTGAATTAACACTCCTCAGTTAGCAGGCTCAAGCAAGCTAAAACCCACATGGTAGCAACAACTAACTAGCAGAAATTGTTAACAAGTTAGAAACTATTTAAACTAGTTAACAAACAATCATGTATGTCATATAAAATATATTCACCCCACCCAGTATTGTAATCAAAACTTACCAGAAAGCATGTAGTCCTTGGCTGAGACAGTGTAGTAGAGTGGGCTCAATAGCATCTCATTAGTGTGCAAGATCTTCAGAATCAGCTGTACATGTGATGGAAGAATGCGCTGTGCATGCAGAGGGTTGTAATTCCATTGAATTGGGGATAGTTTAACCAAAATATGCCACAAGACCTAGAATTGCCTTATGTGTATCCCACAAAAAAAGTTCACTGTTATAAGCTAACGTTTTTGATGAATTGAAGCAAAATTCCCCAAATTCCAGGGCTTAACTTCCCATGGAAATATTCAGGAAATTTACTGAAAAGTTTCTGACCCTTTGCAACCCTAATCCAGAGCATCCCAAACACTCTCAATGGGTGACATGTCTGGTGAGTATGCAGGCCATGGAAGAACTGGGACATTTTCAGCTTCCAGGAATTGTGTACAGATCCTTGCGACATGGGGCAGTGCATTATCATGCTGAAACATGAGGTGACGGTGGCGGATCAATGGCATGAAAATGGGTCTCGTTAAAATGCAATTGTGTTTGTTGTCCGTAGCTTATGCCTGCCCATACCATAACCCCACCGCCACCATGGGGCACTCTGTTCACAACGTTGACTTTAGCAAACCGCTTACCCACACAACGCCATACACGTGGTCTGTGGTTGTTATGCAGGTTGGACGTACTGCCAAATTCTCAAAATCGACGTTGGAGGCAGCTCATGGTAGAGAAATTAACATAAAATTCTCTGGCAACAGCTCGGGTGGACATTCCTGCAGACATCATGCCAATTGCACGCTTCCTCAAAACTGGAGACATCTGTGGCATTGTGTTGTGACAAAACTGCATATCTTAGTGGCCTTTTATTGTCCCCAGCACAAGGTGCACCTGTGTAATGATCATGCTGTTTAATCAGCTTCTTGATAATCCATCCACCTGACAGGTGTGGCATATCTTGGCAAAGGAGAAATACTCACCCCAAAAAAATATGTGCACAAAATTTGAGAGAAATAAGCTTTTTATGCGCATGTATCATTTCAGCTTATGAAACATGGGGCCGACACTTTACATGTTGCATTTATATTTTTGTTCAGTGTAACTAGCAGTGCGTAACGACTTCCACATGGTTGATCTTCACGACTGTCAAATTGTTCACAGCCCAGTTACACCACAGAGGGTAGTGCCACTAACAATGGATTCCCCCCAAGAACTATCCACACCATCCTGAGGGGTGGCTATGTTTGCATAATCACATTACAACAATAACAAGATCGCCCGATTTATTCCGGGAATATTATTCGGTGTGACTCTTTCACTGCATTTATTTTGTCTTCTTTGCCAAATGTCCTCCTGACAACCAGTGATTGGAGTGGGTGCATAAATACGACCTCAGCCTTGTCACCTCACACAATTAATTATACTTCGATGAAATAGCCTACATCAGTTGCAGCATAATTTTGTCAGATAGGCCTAATGGATAATTAAAAAGCCCAAACAGCTTCATTATTGTGGATAATGCAGTTTGGGCTAAATGGTTTATTAACCCACTATATCCCTCTATCTCATTCTCAGGTTCCGTGACGTGCTGGCCAGCAACAACATCCTGCCCTGGGAGCTGGTGTACGTCTTCAAGCAGGTGCTGAGCGACTTTCTCAACAAAGAGGAAAGGGAGGAAGAGGAGGATCACATGCCGCAGCCAGAACTGCAAGGGCCAATGGAGGCCTGGACCAACCGATACCAAATGAAGCAGGGCTTTGTCACACCTACTGTGCCCAACTGTGGTGAGCCCCAGAGAGAGGAGATCCCAACCATTTCTGGCTATGTGGACCGTACCATGAGAGGCTCTTATCCTTTCACTGCACATAGGGTCTGGGACCTTCCCTACTACTACCCAGTGCCACATAACTCCACAGAGGCCTACAGCACCCCACTGTGAGAGTGGGTGGGGTGGTAAAGTAGTACCCAACTTATGACCTTAACGGCTGCCATCCTTGTTAAGTCATGAGTAAAAGAGTTGTCATCTTCAAAAAATATGTTAGATTCATTTGAATTAATGGGACTGCAACACAATCTTGCCCTGGACCAGCACTTGAAAGGAGGCAGATTCAGACATGCAACAATGGATACTGATAGGTACCTGGACTAGGGGCGCATCTCAATAGACTACTCAGTTACTACAATGGGTTACTCTTGCTACTACTGTAACTTAGCTAACTACTTTATTTGCAGTGATTTGATAAGTCAACCCATACCTAGGAATTTTGGCACCTGGCTAGTTACTTTACTGTGTTAGTATTACTGTAGTAGCTAAATAATGCTATGTTAATTGTCTAGATAATATATATACACTGAAAAGTATGTAGTTAGCTATGTACCTAACTTAAAAGTTTAAAGCATAGTTCCTGTGATTATTATCTAGCCAGCCAACAAATGTGAACATGTGCGACGGTTTCAAAGGTTTCCATCCAATCGGCAAGACTTTCATGCGAATAATCTAAAAAACGATGTTCCCAACAAATGTTGTAGCTAAAAGCCTGTGCGCAATGAAATAGTACACATACAAATACAAGTTGTGGTTCAATTCCCATGTACCGAATAAAAAATACAAGATACATTTGTTTCCATCGCATTTTCAACTCTACTGATGGTTCTCACAAAAATGTTTAGGTTATATAGCCAGTGTGCCCACTCTGGTATTGGCACGGGTGATCTAGCCAACAGCGCGCACATATCTGCCTACATTATGAGATTATTATGGCCAAAATTGCGATATTATATTTATATGTCAAACGACAGCCAAGCATCGGTTATCATGTCACCTGAATAAGACCACTTTCAACACTTGTGAAATTAAATGTTTCATATGTAGCCTAACTGTTTGCTTTCCCGACGAGTTTTAGGACCAAATATACTTAGTAGGTCCAAATTTACTTGTTTGTGGTTATTTTATCGATATTTGCTTATAATGCGTTTACACCGACATTTCTATTATAATTTACTGTACAGACAAATATCCCACCTTGTCTAGCATATTTTGTTTTGTCGAGATTTGAAAAAGCTTACTGACAAATATTCTGTTTCCAACAGGCCTGACATTACATTTTGTTATCTGACGTACTTTAATCGCATAAAAAGTTTGGATGGAAACCTGGTTAGTGCAGGCAGACTGTACCGTTTTGGTGCAAGGGAACATGTGCAAGCTAGCTAGCCAGACAACTGAACTCACCTCTATATTGACTCTCCTGACTTTACTTACTTTGGAACTTCAATCGTGATTAGAATATTAGCAAACTGGGCCCCTAATGTAAACCATTCTGTTATCTGTTCTGCAGTTCTTGCATTCTTCATGTTTCATATGTTGTTGACTCCAGAGACTACTGATCCGTTTTCAAGGCTGGATGATGCTGTAGAATTCTCAATTAGTTAATCATTGGTTTAAAGACACGTGACGTGACAGTAGTACACCTGCTGAGTATGGGTCTGAATCAAACATCCCATCTGGTAGAATGAGGTACTGTCATGTTGTACTTATAGAATCATTTATTCGATTCTATAATTAACAAACCATGTTACAAAGACTTCATTAGAATAAAGAAGATAACAGACAGAGTCACAATACAAACGCAGTAGACCCAGTAACAAGGAATTATCTCTACCTAACCTATTCTGAGGATTTAGAGGACAAAGGTGAGACTAAATATTAACAGTAAAACTAAATGTTATCGGTCACACAACTATACAAATAGACAAGATACAGGTGTTAGCAAAAACAAAATAGATCAATTGATAGGGCAGAATCAACCGGGAAAGCATCCAGAATTTGATAGAAATGCCAGAACGAAAATACACAAAAGACAGATACATGAAGCATGATACATAGAGCGTCAGTATGAAAAAGTATCAAAATACAAGAAGTCTGGAGTGCAAAAAAGCTATAAAAAGACATTGCATAGTATGGGTGGATGGCTGAATATGTACACTATACATTGGTGGATGGTGCATGGTTAACTATACTAAACAGGTCGATGGAAGAGAAATACTTAAATAGTTAAAAGTGCTTATGATATAAGTGAGGGTAATAATAGTTTACTTAATATACAGACTGGTTAAATGGACAGGTAAGTGAATATTTTGCATGGTTAAATTAACTGTACAGGTAAATATACAGTTCAATTTACAGGTAAGGGCATATTTGCATGGTTACATTAACTGTACAGGTAAATGACAGGAAGATATACTTAAATAGCTAAATGTGTGTATGATATAATTTAGGGTAATAATAGTAATTCCCTTAAAATACAGTCCTTAGTGCACAGGGTTTATTTAAAGATAACTGCACGTATTGCACATTCGATATACTGAAAGCAATGAAAAAAGATACAACTGACAGGATACTAATATGCATTCCTGAGTGAATGACTATGTAAGTTCAGTCCAATAATTACTTACAATATTGCAGGTGATATGATATAACAACTGTACATGAATATGTATATACAGTCCTGAATGAATAAGTCCTGAGTGAATGAGTGATTACAGACCAGAGTTACTCATGGATGGATGCATAATTGTTAAACTAGGTCCTAACACCCCAACAGTTCCAGGTCTATGTTGCCGACAGCACCAGGAAGGACCTCCTGTAGCGCTCTCTGGCACACCGTGGTGGGATCAGTCTGTGACTGAAAGTGCTCCTCTGCATCATAACCATGGCATGCAGAAGGTGGGTGACGTTGTCCATGATGGCCAGCAGTTTGGCCAGGATCCGTCTCTCCGCCACCTCCTCTAGAATGATGTTCTGATTAAATGTATACACAGTCAATTTACAGTTCTAAAATATATTTCCTCCGGCATTAGAGTTGTTCAATCATGTTACAATCAACCCTAAATTTGGCATCTGTGATTGATAGCCACTGTGATAAATACTAGGGCAGGGCGATATATGGACCACCAAAATTCCTTTAAAAATACAATATGAAGGATGAAGATATAACCATAATTATTAAATGGGTGGTTTGAGCCCAGACTGCTGATTGGCTGAAAGCCGTAGTATATCAGACCATATACCACAGGTATGACAAAACATTTATTTTTACTCAATTATATTGGTAACCAGTTTATAATAGCAAGAAGGCACCTCAGGGGTTTGTGGTATATTAGCCATGGTAGATTGGCCATATACACCACATACATTAACATAAGTATTCAGACCCTTTACTCAGTACTTTGTTGAAGCACCTTTGGCATCGATTACAGCCTAGAGTCTTCGTGGGTATGACGCAGGGCCGGCCCTGACCAATTTGGTTCCCTAGGCAAGAATTTAGCTGGTGGCCCTTGCAACACAGCCAATTCCACCACCGATCATTGTGTTCATACACTCAAACAGAAACTGCATAGCTTTATGTCTTTGAGATTTTCTTTATTTTAGAAACAAAAAAAACCCACAAAATAAAAAGTAACAGGAAATAAGTGACAGGAAATTAATTATAAATAAGAGTATTGCACGAAAAAACTATATTACAGAGACATTTTTACAGCCTTACTCGCCTTGCCTTTCATGCAGCAAAGTCATCTATGATATCATCATAAGACAGCTGTTGTGAGAACACATGATTTATACTAATAATGGAAAGTCCACTGAGACCTTCTTGCACCATAGTAGATCTCAGGTAGGTTTTAATCAGTTTGAGCTTAGAGAAGCTCCTTTCAGCAGCAGCCACTGTAACAGGAAGAGTGGCAGTGATTCTCAGAGCTACCCACATATTGGGGTACATTTCTGTCAGCTTCTTCTCGTGCAGGAAGGTCAAGAGTTCCATGTTTGTCATGTTTTTTGATGGCAAATGTGGAAAGTTTTGCATTTTCACAGCAAGTTCCCTGCCATCAATATCTGGTTGTCTGTCATGGCTTAGAGCAGTGCTCAGGGTTTGACAGTGCTCTAGCAACTCTTCTTTTGACATGGTGGAGAAGTTGAGGAGCACTCCAAATTTTTCATTCACCTCTCCCAGGCTCTGAAATCTCTCAACAAGTGAAGAGAGTGCTGTATCCACTACAACATCAAAAAATGTGGTTTCCATTTTTCGAAGTGCATCACCATTAGGCTCATCTGGAGCTTCATAACCCAAGTGCCTTTTTGTGGTTCTCAATCGCTTTTGTTTGAGTACAGCCTCCATGTTCATCTCCTCACACATTTCCTTTGCAGTTGTCTGTGCATCAGAAAATCCAGTGTTTCTGTAGCAGGTAAGGGAATCTCTGGTTTTCTTCAGCAAGTCGACAGCCACATCTAGCTGCATAGAGGGTGACTGCATCAGTTAAATCACATGCTGGATCTTGAGGATGTCATACCATATGACTGTGCAAATAGAAAAGCGGTAGGATCCAATTTCCTCAGCCAAAGATTGGGCTTCAACTTTCACCATAGGGTCTGCAGTAGTTTCCCTCACCTCCAGAAGAGCCTCTCTGACTTGCCCAGCCTGGTACCTTACTGCCTGAATGCTGTTTATCCTGCTTTCCCACCTGGTCTCTGACCATGATTTCAGGGTGGTTTTGACATGTTTCAGGAGGATATCCCATATATGGGTGGAGGCTGAGAAAAGTTTGAATGATTTCGCTAAATATCCAAAGTAGCCAATGGCATCTGGTGAGCTCTTAGCAGCATCAGCTACCACCAGATTTAAAGGCACCACACGGGACAAAAAAGGCTCTTGAGTTCTGTTGAAGCAGCCTAGCCTAAACATCTTTATTCTTTCCCTTCATGTTGGCGCCGTTGTCATAGGACTGTCCTCTGCAGTCCTCAAAGGGAATGTTCAGCTCCTCCAGCCCTTTAAGGATGAGAGATGACAAACTTTCCCCTGTTGACTCATTCATCAGAGTCTGTCTCTGACTCCTAGATGTGTGACAGTCTTTTCTGTAGAGAAGCTAATGATCCATCATGTATGACATTCCTGGGAGTGTGTAAACTTACATTTTTTATTACCATCGCATTTTTGTATGTTCTCTATAGTTATGTACTTGAAAGTGTATACATTGACCAATTCAGAAGACATTTGGGAAAACTCCTGGCAGACTTAATACAAAATATTGTGTAGTGATGTAATTCTTCACTGGATCAGTCTGAAACTTTGCACACACACTGCCGCCATCTGGTGGACAACATCTAAATTACACCTAGAATCCTACATCACTGTCTGGCTTTTCTCTTGCATTTCAAAGATGATGCAAGATCTTTTACCAGATCTAATGTGTTATATTCTCCTACATTAATTTAACATTTCCACAAACTTCAAAGTGTTTCCTTTCAAATGATATCAAGAATATGCATATCCTTGCTTCAGGTCCTTTGCTACAGGCAGTTAGATTGGGTATGTCATTTTAGGCGAAAATTGAAAAAAAGGGTATTTTTATCCTCTCTCAACTGGGAGGTCAGATTGCTTGTGTGTTCTTTCAGACTGAAGAGCTTTCGTCAATTCCTACAATTCAACCAACATATTCATCAAGAAAAAGTAATCACACTCAATCCTCCACAGAGGTGAAACTGTAATTTCATACAAATGAGACAGGCAGGCTCTGAATGTCCTTAACAGAGAAGCAGGGCTTGGTTGGTTTAAAGAGGAGCTGACTGACAGTGATTTGGCCTTGCTGAGCTGTGACGTCCTGCTGCTTGTCCTCTAGCTGCTGCCTGGACTGGTCTGTCTCAAACTTGGCCTCGGCCTGGAGCTGGTCAAAGGCATCCTGCAGGGGCCACTGCTGCTCCAGGAGCTGCTCCCAATCCTGACTAAAGGAGAGTGAGAGAGAAGGGGGGGGGGGAGTCTGCAAACGACTATGGTGAAAGTACAGAGGACTCAAGTACTGGTAAATTATCACATGGTTAACACTAGTAACACAATTGACTTTCCAGTTCTGCCCATAATAGATGCATACAGCCTCAGACTGCCATCACCAGAGAACTCTGGGTAACTCAGTATAAACTAGTGAAGTGTGTGATTGGTTGTCTTGCCCTTCCTGGTCTTCCTCTCTGCCTGTAGGGTCTGCTCAAAGTTTGGTCTCCTGCAGGCTCAGCTGTTCCAGCCACGTCGCGCGTGTAGAGCAGCTGCACATAAAAACACAGAAATAAAGTTAATTACTGTAGCTTCATATATTCATTAACTGTAAACCAATACAGCTCAAGTGGTGACTTTTCTATCTTCACAACAGGGCTTGTGTATCGACAGCTTGAATATCACATTGAGTGAAATTCATCACGTGGTTTCTGCTTTATCTGTACATAGTTATCTAGAACAGAAAGGAAGTTCCCTACTTTGTCCTTGTGGCTGGACTCCTCCAACATCCCAGTCACCTACGTTAGACATCTGTTTTATAAAGCCTGGGTGCTGTACCTGCAGCACCCAGGCTCAGTCACCTCTGGTGGAGGCTGCTCAGTCTGGATGTCGTTCAAGTCCTCCTGGATGTCGTTCATCTCCTCTCCCATTCCCATTCAGGTGGTTGGGGCTGGAGAGAGGCATCAGACGGGTCCACAAGTTTTAGGGCTTGGTGGAGGTGGTGAGAATCTGGGGGACAAAACAGTCGCAGAAAATTTGCCATTAGTATTAGTCATTAATAGGCCATATTGATAGAATTATACGAAGGTTGAGCAAAGTCATAGACCCAGAGGTACCCCAACCTGTTACCCTCTACACTGGTACAGGCACAGCGCTCGAGGGGATTTGAGCCATCGGTGAGACGCTAAATATTGCAACTCCCCTCACCTTGATAGTTTCAACATGGATCTTGTTCAGAAACCTCCAGTTTCTTGTGAGCCTTTATGGCCTCCAGAATGTTCTCCAGATGCTTGTTGCACTTATCCAGGTACCTATTTTCTTATTCCAACTCTGACAGTTGTTTCCTGGAACGTAAGTAACAATCCTTAAAGCACAATATGGGCCTATAGCAAAAGCATAGCTCCAATAACCTTCAAGAGCAAATTAAATGATCATGCAATAATTTGTATTTTTCTCCATGAACTCGAGGGGATCATACTGAAGATCATGACAGCATGCACGTATCTAGAGAGTCTCCGTACTTGGTGAGCTCCTTATACTCCTGGCTTAAATGGTGGCTGTGAGTTCTGTCTGTTTCTGGAGAAACTGGGTCATCTGCTTCTCCATGGAGATGGCAGAGATGTTCACAGCAGTTACCTAAGTCGAGCAGGACGGCTGAGCTCTGGAGAAATGTAAAATTCCCTATACTGAATACCCTTGCACGCTTTCATTAATTACACTCTAGTATAATCACAACAATCAACAACAAGCATAATATAAGCACAATAAAAGCATATTACTACAACAGGTTTTTCCAAAGGGGGTTGCTGTGCCACCTTGTGGTCTGGCTGCGCCACTATGAAAAGAAATATATATATTTATTTTTTTGCTCTAGATTTCAGGAAATGGCAGTTACAGGTGTTCACAAACAAAACTATCGGAGTCCCCCCAGCGCGACAAATATGTACTTTCACAGTTACGTGCACTCCCTTCATGTCCTGTGCTTACCTCCATCAGATCGCTCAGTCTCCAGAACCCTCTGGAAGTCCTTCTCTAGCTCTGCAGCAGCTTGGCCTGCAGCCACCTCAGCTCTCCTCCGGACCCAAGGGAGCGGAGCTGCCGGTTCTCCTCCCGGAGGCTGTAGTTCTCTGCTGCATACCAGGTCATCTTCAGATTATGCTTAATCTATAAGAGAGAGGAAATGAGAAGTAGTCGCAAATTTGACATTCAAATTAAGTAGTTCTATGTGTGGTTGCTCATTTTCATTCTCATGTTTTGTGAAAGTGTGCATAGAAAAAATGTCAGTCAGATTCAGCAGAGTAGGGTCAACAGTACTTTAACAGGGTCCCATATTGTACCTGTTCACGGAGGAGCTGGTCGAAGAGGGCTTGGCTCTGTGGGTCAGACAGTAGGCCCTGGCCACCCTTCAGGCTCTTCTCCAGGTGAGAGATGTGCTCCTCTCTGAACTTGTGGATGAACTTCTCTTTTTGAGCTTAGGCCTCCTCAAGCTGAGCCACCTTCTGGAGCAGAATCTAAAGAGGGGAGGATGTATGTGTATTAACTACCATACCTCTCTTAAAACAATATTCAGACATAACAAAGTGAGCCAGTGTGGCAAAGCCTAGGTCTGATTTTTGTTTTAGGGGAACCTGAATCGTAACCTTACCCATGGGAATCTGGGGCCCTCCTGGGACCACATCTCCCCCATTGTGTGTCTGGGTATGTCATGGCTGGAAGGCATGACCCGAGGGGCAGAGCACTAATAGAGAAACATTTCTTTATTGGTTTCCAAATACAACAAAAAAGGAGAGGAAGCAACCTTCAATGCTGCAGAAATGTTTTGGTACCCTTCCCCAGATCTGTGCCTCGACACAATCCTGTCTCTGCGCTCTAATTTCGAGTCTCATATGTAAATAAGGTATTTCTGTTTTATTTTTAATACATTTGCTAAAATGTCTAAAAAGACTGTTTTTACTTTGTCATTGTATGGTATTGTGTTTAGATTGATGAGGATTTGTATTTATTTAATACATTTTAGAATAAGGCTGTACTGTAACAAAATGTGGAAAAAGTGAAGGGGTATGAATACTTTCCGATTGCACATTTTAATTTCATTATCTTCCTCCCCTATAGCAGAGGCTGCAAAGTTAATCATTTTCCATTACTGAACAGACAGCTTAAAGACTCTTGCACCCGTCGTGTATTAAAATGTAATAAAATTGGCGTCAAACGCGCTCCTATAAATAATGTTTTAAATCCTCTTTGTCTTGACTATGCAAAAGGTCCAACGATTTTGGTGCATGTTCGCTGGTCGGTTCAAAGTTATGCAACGCTATTGGCTAATTCGTAAAATCTCCGCCCCACGTTTTAGATTTTCTGTCTATTTAATTGGTTCAAATCGAGGAGTTTAAATTCGAAATTTACTGGCCACTTGCTTAGCAAGTCGATTTCGAAAAAGTGAACTGGGTGAAGCTCTTTGGCGACAGGAGAGGTTATTTTATGTTTATCCGAATCCTTGATTGAGGTATGTAGCTATTTGGCTGCTTTTTAATTGTTCATCTGACTTGGTCTATCGCATAAAATGTCTTCGTTAATTTGATGCGTCTCGTCGTCCGACGCTAGCGGTTTCATAGGCGCTAACTAGTTAGCTCACGTTACCTTGTAAATGGAAGTGCCTTCCCATGTCTCGTACTGGGATCAATACAGTATAATATCAACTGGCTAGCTAATTGTTAGTTAACTTCGTTATATTTCAAAGTTATCGATGGTTGGTGTCAATCTAACACCAGCAGTTGTCTACCATCAATTGTTATTGGAAAACGTGCTGATAACGTCAGTTGGTATGCGATTGACATTATTCCTACGCTGACCATATTATTTAAGACATTATTGCAGTTCAACAAGTAAGAACAAAACTCATGACACTGCTCCAACCCTTAATGTAGTCGTTAACTTAAATGTCCAGCTGGACCATCCACAAAAATGCTGCAGTTAACTTAGTTTAGTTGGCTATACACCAAGGGAAATAAATTTCGCCAAACTGAATGATATCAATTGGATGTGCTCTTTGGCAGGCCAGGCGGATCCATCCAGTGTAGGGAAAAGTGACAAGCCCTGGAACTGCAGGCCACATTACGGTGGGAGGACATAGTGGGTAAATTGCTTGTCACCAACTCGGCACCCCACCGTTCTTGGCATGCCATCAAGTGTTGTCATGTCAATAATTCAGAATCTGATTATATACATGTATCCCAGACCTCTGCTATTAATTGAAATTTCAGTAAACAAACTTGTTTGTATGACAACTATTTGTAACCTGATGAATAGCTATTTCTCCCCACTGGTAGCACATGACCCTTTCACTTTTTCTCTCAATTTCATTGCACATTCACGGGTTGAAGATGTTTACATGTAGCCATTGTCAACAAGGATCCCACCGTACACACACACTGTGTACTAAACGTTAGGAACACCTGGTCTTTTCATGACAGACTGACCAGGTGAAAGCTATCATCCCTTATTGATGTCACCTGTTAAATCCGTGTAGATGAAGGGGAAGAGCCAGGTTAAAGAAGGATTTAAGCCTTCAGACATGGATTGTGTATGTGTGCCGTGCAGAGGGTGAATGGGCAAGACAAAATATTTAAGTGCCTTTTTGAACAGGCTATCGTAGCAAGTCAAATCAACGTTTATTTGTCAAAAACAACAGGTGTAGACCTTACAGGGAAATGTTAACAAATAGTACAGTTTAAGTAGTAGATGCCAGGTTCACCGTTTGAGTGTCAAGAACTGCAACACTGCCTGGTTTTTTGACGCTTAACAATTTCCGCGTGCATCCAGAATGTTCCACCACCCAAAGGACATCAGCCAACTTGAGACAACTGTGGGAAGCAATTGGAGTCAACATGGGCCAGCATCCCTATGGAATGCTTTCCACACCTTGTAGAGTCCATGCCTCAACCAATTGAGGCTGTTCTGAGGGCAAAAGGGGTGCAACTCAATATTAGGATGGGGTTCCTAATGTTTTCTACACTGTGTATAGCTATATACAACATTGAGGGCGTGTATCTAGAGCTCAGATATGGGCTTCATTAATTAGTGAATGGGCTTCGTCAATTAGTGAATGGGCTTCGTCAATTAGTGAATGGGCTTCGTCAATTAGTGAATGGGCTTCGTCAATTAGAGTGAATGGGCTTCGTCAATTAGAGTGAATGGGCTTCGTCAATTAGAGTGAATGGGCTTCTGACTGGACTACAGGCAGTATAAGTGATGTCTGTGACGTGCTTCGCTCAGTCTTATCAGTGTACCCAGCTGTCTACTGGGTGTGGCCAACTTTTGCATCAGCTCCCTTACTTCTGTGTGGCTCTCTTCATAGAATGAGTTCTGTTGCTGTGAACGATGAGAATCGTGGGATCTGCCCTGGAAGAAAGTACAGCAATTCAGAGACCAGTTGTGACATATTTTCCTTGGATCAGCCGACTGGGAGGCCATCAATCCTTCGCCAGTCTCAGGCAGAGAACCTGCTCAACAAAACTATAGCAAAGGGAGGGAAGGTACAGTATGGTGTCAAGAAGCCTATTCTTTAAGTAGTTTCAAATGTTACAGAATAATTCTCTCTGTAAAATAATATTGTCATTATGAGGATCTATGCTTGACTGTTTGAATAGTCTTGTAAGAATCATGAGCTGACACACACCCAACATTTTTTGTAGAGGTGTTTACTCACGGAGAGTAAACTGTATAAAAAGAAAGTCGTTCATGCTATACATGCAACAATTTAACCAGTTTCGGTTTACCCATTACATATGTCTTTATTTTACTGTTTGAATACCTTTTTTCAGATGATAACCTTTTAGTTTTTGCTTTCAGGTTTGTTTTCAGACTCCACGAAGAGACCCTCTCACTAAAAGAATAGTATCGCCAACAAAGTCCCTCAAGATGGCAAGCCTGGATGACTGTACAAAAGCCCTGGAGTCTTTGCAGCTTACAACACCTGAAGAGTAAATATATGCTTTTTAAGGCCGTAGCTGTACGTCACATTGGCAGAGTGATTCATAATCTTGTATCAAGTTGAGAGATTGTAGGCTAATCTATTCTCTTGCATTTTTACAGGGTGTTGCCTCAGGAAATCAATGTGGCTGTTGATGCGCCAAAATCAGGTAATGCAGTTGACTGAAGGTTCAAGATTCATTACCCGAAAACCGCTTTGTCCCCATAAATTGTTTCAACCATAAAATGTTGACTTGATTTTGACTTATTTTACTGCGGACTTCACAGATGTGTCATCCTATCCTGATGATGACGTGCCAATTCGGAGTACAGGAGGTTATCAGCTGGATTTTGATAACCTTGATGTCATCTATCCCTTCCAAGGGTCCGGTAAAATGGTCCTCTCTCCAGCAAGGCCCAGTGAACTAGTTGAAACCACCAAGGCTACTGATCCGAGTGAACTTAATGTATTTGAGGCAGTTTCTCATGAGAAGATGTTAGAGGATTTTGACGACATTGAAACGGCACTGGATGAGACACTCCCGTTTATTCCACCACTGGAAAATTATCTTGCTGACATATCAGCCGATATGCGCTCAACAGATAGCAGTGTGATCACCATGACGAAGGTGTTAACAAACGCTGATGAGGAAGAGACTGTACAGTCATCAGTTAACCTTGACACGGATCAAGTTGTCGCCATTTCCTCTACAGTCATGGAAACGGTGGCCATCACCTCTAGAACCGAGGAGACTCCTCTGCCGCCCAAAGGTTCTTACAAATTAGATTTTGACAACCTTGATTCAGTCAACCCTTTCCAAACAGGAGCCTCCAAAATTCAGAATTCCCCCGTACTTGGAAGAAAGCTGCCATGCAATGACCTTCCTCCAGAGGTGGAAGTTGAAGAACCTGTCCCTACAGTGAAGGAAATGGGACCAACAGCTGTGGTTCAGGTGGCTCAGCCAGTTGTAGAGGAACCTGTCCAGACAGAGATGAGAGCTATTGCACCATTGTCACCTGCTCCCAAGGAGACGAGCCAGCCCGCTGAAGACTCCATGCCTCAGCCAGGTGAAGCCGCTTGCCCAGTGAAACTTGAGTTCAATTTCGATGATGGTAGCGAGATCAAGCGTAAGCCTCTTCCCAAAAGGTTTGGCAAAAGGCCTCCTGGTGTTAAGCCGACAGAGGAAAAGAAAGAACCTGCTCTATCCAAGGAATCTCCGGTGAAGCCAGCGGTCAGTACTGATTCTGATATTCCTGTTCCAAAAGGCGTGTACAACTTTGACAAGTTAGATGACCCACATTTCAATCCATTTGGTACAAATGCAAGTATGAGTGACTCTATAGTCTGTAAGGTGAAATCCAGTCCAGAGGCCAAGGCACCAACCTCAGCCAGGGTGGCTGCCTCCCCTGATAAAGTGGCAGAGCCTGTTCAGAAAGAAACTGCACCATGGCCATCGTAAGTTCATGTTCATTTTGCTGCAACTTTAATATTATCTCTAATTAATATTTAAAGCGTAATCAGTTTGGTTGTGAGTGCTATAACTTCAATGTAGCTGCACTACTCCTTTTAACTGGTGGTGATTTTGTGTTCTTCCTAGTGCTGGAGACAAAATCTCAAGGAATGAACCTGATCTTTCTGCCGCAAGAGAAGGAATTGTAAGCCTTTTTTAAAACTTGTTCTATTTATATATTGGAAACATTGTAGTGTGATTACTTAGGTGATATTCTTTCTCCAATTGTAGTACAACATTCCACAGGATCCTCAGCTTCAGATGGAATCTTGTGAAGTTCAGGATCCTGCGCCTGGCAAAGAGCAGGAACCTCCAACTAAACCTGACCAACATTCGCTGATCACTCTAGAACCCTTCAAACTCTGCCAATTTGAGCAGAACCCACAGAATGGCATGTCAGCATTTAATGAGGAGTTTGTTCCGGGAACCACATGTAAGTCAAATAACTTGAGGAATTTATGTTAGTTGCCGACTTGACTAGCTTTTTGACTAACACTTGTCCCCCTTTCTCTCCAGTCATGGCGAATGGCTTTGACGGACAGATGGACTACCTGGAGCAGTTTGGGTCCAGCAATGTAAGTGATTATATACAGTACCCGTCAAAAGTTTGGACACACCTACTCATTGCAGGGTTTTTCTTTATTTGTACTATTTTCTACGTTGTTGAATAATAGTGAAGACCTCCCACTATGAAATAACACATAATCATGTAGTAACCAAAAAAGTGTTAAACAAATCAAAATATATTTTAGATTTTTGAAAGTAGCCACCCTTTGCCTTGACAGCTTTGCAGACTCTTGGCATTCTCTCAACCAGCTTTATGAGGTAGTCACCTGAAATGCATTTCAATGAACAGGTGTGCCTTAAGTTAGTTTGTGGAATTTCTTTCCTTAATGCGTTTAGTCCAATCAGTTGTGTTACAAGGTAGGGGGGGTATACAGAGAGAGCCCTATTTGGTAAAAGACCAAGTCCATATTAGGGCAGCATAAGCAAAAATAAACGACGGTCCATCATTACTTTAAGACATGGTCAGTCAGTCAATCCTGAACATTTGAAGAACTTTGAAAGTTTCTTCAAGTGCAGTCGCAAAAACCATCAAGCGCTATGGTGAAACTAGCTCACAGGAAAGGAAGACCCAGAGTTCCCTCTGCTGCAGAGGATAAGTTCATTAAAGTTACCAGCCTTAGAAATTGCAGCCCAAATAAATGCTTCAGAGTTCAAGTAACAGACACATCAACATCAACTGTTCAGAGGAGACTGCGTGAATCAGGCCTTCATGGTCCAATTGCTGCAAACAATCCACTGAAGGACACCAATAAGAAGACTTGCTTGGGCCAAGAAACACGAGCAATGGACATTAGACCAGTGGAAATCTGTCCTTCGGTCTGATAAGTCCACATTTTTACATTTTTGGTTCTAACCGCCTTATCTTTGAGACTTAGTAGGTGAACGGATGATCTCTGCATGTGGTTCCCCAAAGTGACTTGTTGGTGACACTGTTTGATTTAATTAGAATTGAAGGCACACTTAACCAGCATGGCTACCACAGCATTCTGCAGTGATACGCCATCCCATCTGGTTTGCGCTTAGTGGGACTATAATTTTGTTTTTAAACAGGACAATGACCCAACAGTGTAAGGGCTATTTGACCAAGAAGAAGAGTGGAGTGCTGCTTCAGATGACCTGCCTCCATAACCAACCCAATTGAGATGTTTTGGGATGAGTTGGATGACACATTGAAGAAAAAGCAGCCAACAAGTGCTCAGCATATGTGGGAACTCCTTAAAGACTGTTGGAAAAGCATTCCAGGTGAATCAGGTTGAGCATGCCAAGTGTGCAAAGCTGTCAATCTAAGATCTATTTGGATTTGTTTATCACTTTTTTTGGTTACAACATGATTCCATATGTGTTATTTCATAGTTTTGATGTCTTCACTATTCTACAATAGAACCTTGACTCTTTCCACATTTTGTTACGTTAGTCTTATTCAATGTATTTTTTTCTCAGCAATCTAAATCAATTTCATTGATTTCAAGTGTTTAGCAGATGTTATTGCGGGTGTAGTGAAATGCTTGTGCTTCTAGCTCCAACAGTGCAGTACTATCTAACCGCTTCACAACATACCCAAATACACATAAATCAAGTAAGAAATTAGTTAGGAATATATGGACGACCGACATCGGAGCGTCTTTGGACTAAAGATACAGTGGTATAGAATACAGTATATACGTGTGATGTAATGTGTATATACATAATTAAAGTGACTAAGATACCATAGAGTACAGTTTGTACATATGACATGAGTAATGCAGGATACGGAACCATTATTGAAGTGGCTATTGTTCCATTTCGTAGTGGTGAGTGATTTTTCTAATCTGTATCGTCAGCAGCCTCTTTATAGCTGTTTAACAGTCTCATGGCCTTGCGTTAGAAGCTGTTTTTCAGTCTCTCGGTCCCAGCTTTGATGCACCTGTTCTGACCTCGCCTTCTGGATGGTAGCGGGAGGCTCAGGTGGTTGATGTCGTTGATCTTTTTGTCCATCCTATGGTATTGGGTGCTGTAGGTGTCCAGGAGGGTGGGAAGTTTGCCCCCGGTAATGCCTTTTGGCAGACCGCACCACCCTCTGGAGAGCCTTGCCGTTCTGGGTGTAGCAGTTGCCGTACCAGGCGGTGATACAGCCCAACAGGATGCTCTCAATTGTGCATCTGCAAAAGCTTGACCGTTTTTAAGGTGTTAAGCCACATTTCTTTAGCTTCCTGAGGTTGAAGAGGCGCTGTTGTTGCGCCTTCAACACACTGTCTGTGTGGGTTGACCATTTCCATTTCAGGAACTTGAAGCTTTCCACCTTCTCCACTGCGGTCCCATTAATGTGGCTAGGGGGTGCTCCCTCTGCTGTTTCCTGAAGTCTATGATCATCACCTTAGTTTTGTTGACATTTAGTGAAGTTATTTTCCTGGCACCACACTCCCAGATCCCATTAAGGACAATACCCCCATAATGACAAAGCGAAAACAGGTTTTTCAACAAAATAGAAATAAAGAGTTTACATACCCCTTAGCCAAATACATTTAAACTCTGTTTTTAATGCTAGTAAAAGTCCCTGTTCTAGGTCAGTTAGGATCACCACTTTATTTTAAGAATGTGAAATGTCAGAATAATAGTAGCAGAGTGATTTATTTCAGCTTTTATTTCTTTCATCACATTCTTAGTGGGTCACGTTTACATACTGTACACTCAATTAGTATTTGGTAGCATTGCCTTTAAATTGTTTAACTTGGGTCATGTTTTGGTTAGCCTTCCACAAGCTTCCCACAATACGTTGGGTGAGTTTTGGCCCATTCCTCCTGACAGAACTGGTGTAACTGAGTCAGGTTTGTAGGCCTCCTTGCTCGCACACGCTTTTTTAGTTCTGCCCACAAATGTTCTATAGGATTGAGGTCAGGGCTTTGTGATGGCCACTCCAATACCTTGACTTTGTTGTCCTTAAGCCATTTTGCCACAACTTTGGAAGTATGCTTGGGGTCATTGTCCATTTGGAAGACCCATTTGCGACCAAGCTTTAACTTCCTGACTGATGTCTTGAGATGTTGCTTCAATATATCCACATAATTTTCCTTCCTCATGATGCCATCTATTTTGAAGTGCACCAGTACCTCCTTCAGCATAGCACCCCCACAACATGATGCTGCCACCCCCGTGCTTCACAGTTGGATGGTGTTCTTCGGCTTGCAAGCTTCCCCCTTTTTCCTCAAAACATAACGATGATCATTATGGCCAAACAGTTCTATTTTTGTTTCATCAGACCAGAGGACATTTCTCCAAAAAGTACAATCTTTGTAAACCGTAGTCGGACTTTATGGAGGTTTTGGAACAGTGGGTTCCTTGCTGAGCGGCCTTTCAGGTTATGTTGATATAGGACTCGTTTTACTGTGGATATGGATACTTTTGTAGCTCCAGCATCTTGTTCCTCCAGCATCTTCACAAGGTCCTTTGCTGTTCTGGGATTGATTTGCACATTTCGCACCAAGTACCTTCATCTCTAGGAGTCAGAAGGGTCTCCTTCCTGAGCGGTATGACTGATGTGTGGTCCCATGGTGTTTACACTCGCATACTATTGTTTGTACAGATGAACGTGGTACCTTCAAGCGTTTGTAAATTGCTTCCAAGGATGAACCAGACCTGAAGTCTTGGCTGATTTTGTTTTGATTTTCCCGTGATGACGAGCTAAGAGGCACTGAGTTTGGTAGGCCTTGAAATACATCCACAAGTACACCTCCAATTGACTCAAATTATGTCAATTAGCCTATCAAAGCTTCTAAAGCCATGACATTTTCTGGATTTTTCTAAGCTGTTTAAAGGCAGTCAACTTAGTGTATGTGAACTTCTGACCCGCTGGAATTGTGATATAGTGAATTTTAAGTTAAATAATCTGTCCGTAAACCTTTGTTGGAAGAATTACTTGTCATGCACAAAGTAGATGTCCTAACCGACTTGCCAAGACTATAGTTTGTTAACATGAAATCTGTGGAGTGGTTGGAAGGTTGAAGTCATTAAAACTCATTTAAGTGTAACTTATTTACATAAGTGTTCAGACCCTTTGCAATATAATGTCCCACAGTTGACCAGTGTATGTCAGAGCGAAAACCAAGCCATGAATACGAAGGATTTGTCCGTTGAGCTCTGAGACAGGATTGTGTCGAAGGCACCGATCTGGGGAAGGGTACCAAAACAATTATGCAACATTGAAGGTCCCCAAGAACACAGTGGCCTCCTCCATTCTTAAATGGGAGAAGTTTGGAACCACCAAGACTCTTCTTTGAGCTGGCCGCCCGGCCAAACTGAGCAATCGGAGGAGAAAGGTCTTGGTCAGGAATGTGACCAAGAACCCGTCTGGAGGAAACCTGGTGGTGGCATTCAGGCTGTGGGGATATTTTTCAGGGACTGGTAGACTAGTCAGGATTGAGGCATAGTGTAACGGAGCAAAGTACAGAGATCTTTGATGAAAATCTGCTCCAGAGCATTTAGGACCTCAGACTGGGGTGAAGGTTCACCTTCCAACAGAACAACGACCCTAAGCACACAGCCAAGACAACGCAGGAGTGACTTCGGGACAAATCTCTGAATTCTTGAGTGGCCCAGCCATAGCCCGGACTTGAAACCTATCTAACATCTCTGGAGAGACCTGAAAATAGCTGTGCAGAAACGCTCCGCAGAGAAGAATTGGAGAAACACCACAAAAACATGGTTGCCAAGCTTGTAGCGTCATACCCAAGACTCATGGCTTTAATCACTGCCAAAGGTGCTTCAAAAAAGTACTGAGTAAAGGGTCTGAATACTTTTTTTATAAAGTTGTACACATTTCTAAACCATTTTTTGCTTCATTATGGGGTATTGTGTGTAGATTGAGGAAAAAATATATATTCAATCAATTTTAGAGTAAGGCTATAATGTAACAAAATGTGGATAAAGTCAGTCTGAATACTTTCCGAATGCAATGTATTTTTTTTCATACCTGGTTTGTTTACATTTTGGCCATCCTCTAATTACTTAGCCTTATATTCAGTTCAAGGAATCAGCACTGAGGAAACAATCTCTGTACCTCAAATTTGACCCCCTCATGAGAGAGAGCCCCAAGAAGTCTGGAGGCCCCACAGGACTCAACAACCTCCCTCAACCTGCTCCCTTTGCTTCACAGTGCGTTACTCTTTTGGTCATAATCACATGGTTTTGTTTTACCTGACTGGGGGAAAACAATTCCTTGTTTAATCTTCACATTTTCTAGTTTTAAATAAGTATTTAAGTGGCCTAGAATTGAGAGGATACTTAATCTCTAGTTTTGTGTATATAACATGAGTTTGCAATTGAGGTTAATATCAAGGTGTTTGCTCCAAGTCTGAGGTTTCTGTCAATATGGTTTTAGTGTGGATACCCAGAAGACTGGAGCCGAGGAGGTGCTGAATGGACTGAAATCTGTCAACCCCAAACTTCTTGATGTCCCACCACCTGTAAGTTGCCTCAGTCCTCAAAGATATTACTATAATATAGTAGAGCTAAGTGATGTGGGAAAACTATTAAATTGATTTCTTCTCTCCCTTTAGGTTCAGGATGTTGGTCCTGAACCTCTCGTGCAAAATTCCCTTATGAATCTGGCCTCCACTTTCCCCCAACCAGCCAACACTGAGGATAACATCATAGAGGTTCTTAAATACAGTCAGCAAGACATGGATGCTGCCATTGCCAAGATCCAGAAAGAAGTATGTTTTTGTTTTCCTCATCCCATTCAATCCAGTCATGATGATTAGTTTATTTATAATGGTTTATTTTTATAGATAAAGGAACAGGAAGACGAATGGAAGGCAAAGCATGACAGATTATCTTTGGATAATCATGAAATGGGGTAAGCAATAAGCATTGAAGCTAGTATTTGATCACTGATTCTCATTTCAGACCTAACAATTTGAACTGTTGGTTTCTCTGCTTTTATGTTTTTGCAGATCAATCATGTCTGAATTTGAAGCCACAATTGCTCAAATATTGGGTATGTTGTAGTAAAGGCAATGTTACAAGATGAAAATAAACGTTTTAAAATGTCCTTTTAATGTAAAATGTACGACTTGTTGTGATGGTTGCCGTTGTGTTTCCTGCAGCTGATAAACAAAGGGAGAAGGAGATGGCCCAGGCTGAGATCACTAAAGTCCTGCAGGAGAAGGAGCAGGTATCACAGGACCTTAACACCATGGAGAGGTCCTTCTCTGATCTCTTCAAGAGACTGGACAAGTACAAAGAGGCCATTGAGGGTTACAAAAAGGTTGGCATTAAAAAGGGTGTCATGACCTATGCTTTGGGCCCTGTGTTTTGCGCAACCATGTGGCATGCCAAAATGTGAACCTTTTAACTAAAAGATTTTTCATCAAACTGTCCCCTTTTATGGTCCAGCACCATCCTCAGACAATTGTGTTCATTTTGAGTGTAATTATAATTTCTGGAGATACAGGATAAAATCTTGCTATTACATGATTGTGCAAAACAGTGTTTAGCTGAGGTGCAGGAAGTAACATTGCTGTGAAGGATGATACTGAATTGGTGTAGGTCCATGATTTTAAATGTGTGCCACTAAGAATGAAGAGATGCTGAAGAAATGTGCTCAAGATTACCTGGCTAGGATCAAGAAGGAGGAACAGCGCTACCAGACCCTGAAAGCCCATGCAGAGCAGAAAATTGGCCTGTAAGTCTCATCAAACTATACTTTTTGTGCGAAATACAGCCGGTTACAGAATTGTGTGTTGCTGGCCTTTGTGTAGTCTCACTTGGCTGACTATTACTGTTTTGTTTTTGTTTTTCAGGGCGAATGGAGAGATTGCAGATGTTCGCGCCAAACTTAAGTCTGAGGTCTCTGCACTTCAAGCCCAGCTGCGCAGGGAGCAGTTAAAGGCCCAGTCACTGGAGAAGAGCCTTGACCAGAAAGTAAGTCCACCTCTGTCTGAAGTTCATGAGGCTGCCTTTATCATTTTTTATTTTTTTTGGCATCATTTGTTCAGGAAAGTTTTGCTCTTAATTTTCCTTCTTGCTTTTTCCCCCATCCCCTCAGGTAAAAGAGACTGAAGAACTCACCAATCTTTGCGATGAGCTAATCGCTAAAGTCCAGAAGGGCTGAGTTCAACTATTTCTATGTCCTTGTCTTTATTGCTATACTGTAGTTTAGATTATTTACAAATCTAACTATGCGCTCTTCCTGATGAACATGTATGAATATCACTTTGTAAATGTTTCGCTGCTGTTGATTGGAGATTGAGCAACGTATTAGTTCTTCACTGGCTCGTCTACTGATTTCATATTTTGTTTTATCAATGTTGGTCTTGTCCATGTCTGTCTTTATTACTGTTATAATAAAACATTTTTCAAAGATCCATTGTAGCTCCTTGCAAGTTTATTTGAAGTTCATTGTAGCCCTCAACTCCTTTTTGAGCCACAAGGAGACGCTGTTTACCTTAAGAATTTTGGTTTCATGCGTTCATTGCATGTTCTGATTTGAGCATAGCAGTGACATTTGTACAAGTTCTTTCAGAACCGTAGCTAAAAGTGTACTTCATAGATGTTTCTAGTGGTGCGCTGATTAATTAAAACATTTCAATAGCTCCTCTTGTCTGTCTAGAGCCAAAGCTAATCTTGTTCTACAATGCTTACAACAAAACGAGAGCTACCCCGATACAATGCTCTCCTTCTTCCCCGAGCAATCACAGGGTCCTGTCACATCACTCCCGGAGCAGGACAATGCACTTCCTAAATGGTGAAAGGAAATCCTACCTAGATTGGAGTTGAATGAGGTGGTAGTGCGGCAGAGGGGAGGAGAAGGGCTAGATTCACTCTTAAATGGGAGTGATGCTAGTCAGTCGGTGTAGTCTTGCAGGGGCCATCACTCTCCTGTGAGAGCACTTTCTATCTCTGCCTGTATCTATTCTGTCATTTATTCCAGCACCACTGGCCCTTTGCTGGCTGCCCTCTGAGTCACCCTGTGTAGGCGACTAGGCTCTTCTAGCCATTTCAGGGGAGGAAAGCTGACCTGCCTTTTGTAGGGGCGTCCTGATGGTCTTTATCTAGTAGGGCAGGTAACTGTCACTGAACCCATCCCAGTGGCAGCCTGTGGGTCTTTAAGCCGGTGGGTTGACCAGAGGCTTTTACAAACATCCTTGAAATGCTAATTTTCAGACTAATCTTCAACAGAATTCTCTCACATGAACATGGTCCTTCATAATATAGGTTGATTTTTATTTATTTTTTTATCATTGAGGCATCAACCAAGCCTTAATTGTTTTTGGACAAGTTCTTGTCAAGAATTGAGGACATGAACCACGTGCTTGTCCTTTAATCAAACTGTTGCCAAATAATCACTTTTAATGGGGTATATCATACAAGATTGTCAAACAACCAATTGTGTGTATAAGTACTTGCATAAACTAAATAGGATTGTCCTGGTTGCCAATGTTCTTCATATGATACATTGCAACTACAGAACCTTAAACATACATATATCAAAATACATGTATAATGCCTGACTTTGAAAAATAAACAAATACATTTCCTTAAAATAAATTAAATACATGTCTCATTTCAAATGTATATAAAATGACCATTTATAAATTGTGGTTGGATTAGACTGCAGTCTAAGTACTCATTATGGTCTATGTGCACTGGGGGCCAAAGGTTTGGAATATTACTAATTGAAGGGTTTTTCTTTTTGTACTTATTTTTACATTGTAGAATAAAAGTGAAGACTTAAACTATGACATAACACATGGAATCATGTAGTAACCAAAAAAGTGTTAAACAAATCTACTTTATATTTGAGATTCTTCAAAGCAGCTACCCTTTGCCTTGACAGCTTTGCACACTCACGGCATTCTCTCAACTAGTTTCATGAGGACCGCCACAGGAATGGAAGACCCAGAAATACCTCTGCTGCACAGGATAAATTCATTAGTTACCATCCTCAGATTGCAGCCAAATAAATGCTTCACAGAGTTCAAGTAACAGACACATCTCAACATCAACTGTTCAGAGGAGACTGTGAATCAGGCCTTCATGGTCGAATTGCTGCAAAGAAACCACTACTAAAGGACACCAATAAGAAGAGACTTGCTTGGGCCAAGAAACACGAGCAGTGGAAATTTGTCCTTTGGTCTGGAGTCCAGATTTGCGATTTTTGGTTCCAACCTCAACCAAATTTAGATGGTTTGGGATGAGTCGGACCGCAGTGAACAAGTGCTCAGCATATGTGGGAACTCCTTCAAGACGGATGGAAAAGCATTCCAGGTGAAGCTGGTTGAGAGAATGCTGAGTGTGCAAAGCTGTTTGACTATTGGCTATTTGGCTATTTGAAGAATCTCAAATATATTTTGATTTGTTTAACACTTTTTTGGTTACTACATGATTCCATATGTGTTAGGTCATAGTTTTGATGTCTTCACTTTTATTCTACAATGTAAAAAATAGTGCAAATAAAGAAAAACCCTTGAATGAGTAATATTCCAAACTTTTGTCCCCCAGTGTATTCACTGCAACACAGGATATTTGCAAGGATTCTATAAAATATACAAAAGGCTAGTGGTGGTAACCTAAGTAACATTTGGATTCTGGCAGTGATATGTAGCGAGTCCAGTCATAGTCAACATTGGAACAATATTCTGTTCTTTGCCGTCTTCGATATGGACATGATTCAAATATCCAAAAAATGCTACCAATGTATTTTCATATTGCCTTTTAAGGCCTTTGTGGATGAATGTGATTGAAAAGAAACAGGATTATTGATGGACACATCGGTAGTGGTCAGCGTTAAATGGATGTGCATTTGAACAAAAATGTAACATTTACAAAAAATCAAAGGGGCTACCTGAGTATGAGCGTAATACCAGCCCTTTTGTATTGTATTCAACATCACCTAGCAGAGCTTAAGTACTGTATTTTGTACCCTACAACATAAGAGGTAAAGGTCAAAACTGACCCTAATCCCTGTTAGTTAGTTGATATGGGTAAACAGCACAAGTTAATGATGGAATATTTATTTATTTACTGATGGATATGCACTCTGGGTAAGTCTGAATAGCTGCCTTTAACACATTGCAGAATCTCTTGGTGATTTAAGTAAGTGCACATCAGGGTTCTGGGGTTTTTAGTGGTGTTGATATGAAAAAAGTAGCACCAAGGACCAGGCAGGTTTGTATGTACTGTAAAAACCATACATATTTTCATTGGAAGATGTGGTTATTTTAGTTGAGAAATCCCTAGGGCAGCCATTTATGCACATACCTCTAAAACGGCTCATGCACTATCACATTAATTTCAATGTTGTACAGTATTGAATTATCATTATAAAGCCCCAGTAATGTCCAGTTAGATCAAGATCCAGCACAGGCAGTTCAAAGAGCAGCCCCAGATGTGTGTAACCAGAGAGCTGTTCTCTGAGGTTCAGTCCACAGCTCAGACCGACGCTGTACGATGCAATCCTTCAGAGGTGCAGAGAGGGGGACAACGTTTGGCACATGGCTAACACTGAAAGTGAATGTGCTGGTGCACCTTCCCGTCCACATGGGAGTGGGTGTGTGTGTGGATGTCAGTGTAGATTTTGGGGGGGAGGGCAGAGCCCCCTTGAGTGAGGAGAGGCTGCTGCTTAGCCAGATACTCCTCATAGTTTATGGAGGCCAGGCAGTCCTTCTCTGGGCTGGAGGAGGTGGAGGAAGGGGCCACACAGCTCCTGTCCCTCTCCCGGTAGGGCAGCCGGTGGGAGGACTGCAGGACCTGGGCAGCCGCAGTGCTGGTAGGGGAACAGTGCTTCTTACTCTGGCAGAACCACAGCAGCACTGTACCGAAGATGAATACCATGCCAGCAGGGATGCCGATGATGACAGGCCAAGGGAGGGTGCTGGAGGCTGGGGTGAACATCGGGGTGATGGGTGGCTTGGTGTCTGCAGGAGGAGAGGGCAAAAAAAAAAAAGTCAACATGGAGTCAATCATTCTAAACAATAAAGTTGAACAAAGTAGCTACACATTCTGAGTGAGTCTTGGGTGAGAAATGAATAGTGCTGAGCGATTAACCATTATAAGTATATATATTTTTTCGGTTTCTGAACAACTAATTGACTCTTGTCAGTTCAATTATTTTAATTCCATTTCATTCTGTATTTTTCTGTAGAGATAAATCAGATAATAAGTAATGGGCAGTCACTACCGTCATGGGAATTGTATTAACTGTTTTATTCTGTGTTGTTACAGCACTCAACCCACATAATGCATAGTGCAATTAATGTCAAACATTTTTTGAAGAACTTTTTGAAGAATAATCAAACCTCAGTACTAGAAGTCACTGCAGTGGGTCAATACTACATTGTTCACCAATACAAAGCTCACAAGAACCAGTGGAAGAAGAAAACTGTAAAGTAGTTTTGTGTGTGCGATGGGGAAGATTTTGAAAGTTAGATTTTTTGGGAGGCCAGGTAAGAGGTTATGACGGGTATGACGTACTTGAGGGCAGGCAGCCTGGCACTAGTATTACCTGGCAGCACGGTGAGGAAGGCGCTGCGGAAGCTGTAGCCCATGGTGTTGGCACCCAGACAGATGTACATGCCAGCGTCTTCCTCCTTGGCGCGGGTGATGAGCAGCTTGTTGAGGTAGGAGCCATCAGGGCGTGACCACACCTCTCCCGTGGGCAGCACCACGAAGTGATGGTCGCCCACCTCAATGGTGGAGTTGTACCGACTCTCCTCGTTGGACTCCACACGCTTGAGCCACTGGATGACCGGTTTAACGTCACTCCTCACTTTGCACTGGAATGAGGTAGTCCCCCCGTAGTCCACTGTGGTGTTGACCGGATGAGTGCCTGTCAGGATGGGCTTGGAGTTGGTCCGCTCTGCAGAAAAAGATAATGGACGAACTGTCACAACCATCCCACATTTCAAAATGGCTGACTCTTTGCATGAACCGGCGTAGGTGTCCATACAGTTATTAGCCTCAGGCGTAGAAAGAGAGAGGGAGGGAGCGAGAAATAGCACATGTAACACAAGAAGTATGTGTGATTAGCTTCCTCTCTCTTTGCTCCTGGTTGTACAGCACACACGTCTTGGGGGGGGGGGGGGGGGGGGGGGGGGGGGGGGGGGGGGGGGGGGGTGCTTAGGCAGACAGCTGGACCCTAATCAGCTCCAGATTGGAGGGGCTTGGGGTTTAGCAGCCTCCTCCTCCTCACCCCACGCACCATAACACAACCCTCATTCTCAGACCTACCTTCTAAATATGCTTCTCATATACATGATTAGACGAGCACATTCATCCATGGAGCAGGGATACGAGTAACATTCATCCATGGAGCAGGGATACGAGTAACATTCATCCATGGAGCAGGGATACGAGTAACATTCATCCATGGAGCAGGGATACGAGTAACATTCATCCATGGAGCAGGGATACGAGTAACATTCATCCATGGAGCAGGGATGTGAGTTAAGACTTACTGATCAAGCTCAGCAGTCTGACGAAGTTAGATCTGAGAGTAAGGATCTCCAAAAGGTTGTGGTTCCACCTCAAATCCAGATCCAACATTACTACGATTACGTGGCAATTGTATCAATGACCAGATTGATTTAAATCCATGATAGCCAAAAATTATCATTCTCACAACATCCATAGAACTTGGTCTGCAGGGCTGTGATATATACTACATTATAAACTGGTTGGTTCGAGCCCTGAATGCTGATTGGCTGACAGCCGTGGTATATCAGACCGTATACCACAGGTATGACAAAACATTTATTTGTACTCTAATTACGTTGGTAACCAGTTTATAATAGCATTAAGGCACCTCAGGGGTTTGTGATATCTGGCCAATATACCACGGCTAAGGGCTGTATCCAGGCACTCCACATCACATTGTTTGTAAGAACAGTCCTTAAACGTGGTATATTGGCCATATACCACACCTCCTTGTGACTTATTATCTGGTTCCTTCCTCTGAGGAGTCTACCACATACATTAGTTATAATATCTTTCCAGGTGGACTGGCCCGTTAAGTGTATTTATGACCTCTGTGACTCTATGATACTTACGTATGACCTCCACTTTGTAGGTGGCGTTGATCTCTCCGGCTCGGTTGGAGACCCTGCAGGTGTACCTGCCACTGTTCTCCGGGGTCAAGTTCCTCAGACTCAGGGTCCACTTCTTCTGGCGCCCCTCGCCCACCTCACGCTCTGTCAGTGGTCTGTCGTCCTTCAGCCACACGATGTCTGGCCGAGGGTTACCGCTGGCCGTACACTTCAGCTGCACAGAACTCCCGACGGGCCGGGCGATCACCCGCTTCCTCATTTTAGCAGGCTGGGTGAAACGGGGACGAACTTTGGGAAAAGGAGGAAGGAGAGTTTTGGATTCATGAAATAATAAGACTCTAATGCAATTAACTGTAGTAATGTTACTTTTATTCATGATCCTACCTAGTTTTCCTGCTAGGCCGTCAGGGCCATACTCTGAGTCCACCCCACCAGGGACCCCTGGCCCAGTCTTATCGGCGCCAGAGTACTCTGTAAAGGAAAGGGGACAGAACACTGTGAAATAAATTAACGTTTTATCATTGCGGGCAAAAGATGCAGACTTTTCAACATAGAATTTAACATGGTATAAACGTTATGCCCAAAAGTCACACAGAAACGGCTTTGGAGGTCTTAACAGATGGTGATGACAGAGATTATGAGTTAAGCCTATTAGGGTTTCACTAGTGGTAAAGGCTTCTGTGGCCGTTTGGGCTAATATCAACTGGAGTTACCTTCCAGTTCTGATCTCAGATGGGTGTTTGTCTTGATTATTTCAAAGCTTGTAAACGGTTTATATAATCAATTCACATTTAAAAACAGCATCTGAACACTATCAATGAAGTTGTTATTATGGAGTAGACACTGGTTGTTAGTGAGTCTCTGTTTTTTACTGCTCCTCTAACTCAGGACACAAGCATGAGGCAGTGTTCAACAAACAGTGGAAAAATGTTTCAGTTGAATTCAATGCTATTTGTTTCACCATTTTTACAATGTCATTGACACGGCCCACATGACAAAGGCAAAGTGCCCCCCCAGCCAAACAGGCACAGTAAAACACTCTTGACTCCACCTGAGTAAATTTAGCATTCATAGATAGGATACACTGAGGGGTTGTATGCTAAGGTCACACGCTGCAACATTTGGGAGTAATATGATCAGTTTTCATAAGCGCAGCTCCGGGAGACAGCTGTTGAGTTGATGTCATTGACTGACTAACTTCATGCGGTGGAGCTGAGACACGGCTTAGTGAAAATATAATCAGTGAAACATAGTAGATTGTTTGTAATGCATATCTACTTTGTGAGGTAGACATTGATGAAATTATGGAGCATATTAAGTTCCATGCCAATTACTACCATGTGGAATACCAAACACTATGACCGATTACAAAGAAGAGCATGTTGTCAGATACTTTACACATGATACTACTGCACTTCATGGTATAAGTCATTCACAAACATTAAAACATGATACTTTACACATGATACTACTGCACTTCATGGTATAAGTAATTCACAAACGTTAAAACATGATACTTTACACATGATACTACTGCACTTCATGGTATTAGTCATTCACAAACTTTAAAATCTTTTCAGGTATACCAGCGCTGAGTTTGTCCGTTTTCTTGTGTGTTATACAGTACTTAGAAAATATGTTTCATAAGGCACCTTTCATAAATATGAAGGTGCACACTACATATATGAGCAAAGCCATGCACCTTGTACCGAACTTGAGCCCAGTGTAGCCGCCAGTAAAATGTATCCAAATGCAGTTTGGATCACTTGATTACCACTCCGCGTATGAATAGGGCAGGTAGAGAGACCAGATGTGGCTTCTAACCCCCCACTCCAACCACCCTCCGACTCTCCCCAAACTCTTCTAGAGTTCTTCGGGTACAAACCCTCCATTGTCTCTCCCCTCCAGCACCAGCCCCAGCCATGATGTCATGGCTATTTGAAGGGCTTTAACTGGCCAACTATAATAACCCTTTCCTTTTAAAAAACAGCCTCCATTGGATGAAATATTTCTCTGTTGCTCACTTGGGCTCTCCACATTCCTCCCGGTTCCTGAACCTCCAAATCCAAACAGAACACAGTCCCACACTGCCCAGATTTACTTTTCACATTTTCTTTGTTCCTGAATCTACTTCCTATCTATTTTTTGGAGGTCCTTAGAAACAATGGCGCCCTTTATGAGTCCGGGCCTATACTACTATCCCAGGCTGCTATTGTTTTTACACAATGTTGGCTCACCGGACCCACAGACTGAGGAAGGCAGGACATCTCAGTGCTACCACATAATTGTTATTGTCGGAATACTGAAAAATACAATTATCAGTAAAAGGAGAGGACTTGGAAGCCTCCCTGTCAGTCCTTTTTGTGTCCCCTCTCCCATTTTGAGGGGCCCCATCCTCCCTTTTCAAAGATCAATTAAGACCAGCAATTCAATCTGCTTTTTCAGGGCACAACATTTATATTACAATTGTATCCTCAGAATGGAATATAAATTCTAAATAAACTGTTGCAGGCCGTCATTGTAAATAAGAATTTGTTCTTAACTGACTAGTTAAATAAAGGTTACATTACAGATGTTGTTGGGGACATTCTCATGTCCAGAGAAAGTAATGAGTAAGTGGCCTTACATCATCACACTCATCACACTCTGGAAACCTCCAAACAACCACAATATGTTATCAGCCACACATAACGCAGTGTATCTGACCAGACAACAAAGTCTGTACTATCCCTACTACTACAGCACTACTACTATCGCTACCACTGTACTATATAGATTTAAAGTGTCCAGTAGAAATGAAGGCTATCCCCTCATTGTTTACATGGTTTGTGCAAACACTGTGTTAGAATATGAACTTTACACTATGCAACTTGTAAAAGGTGGATCAGTGTAGATGGTGTATCTCTCTGTCTGTCTGTCAGTGTGGCAGTCATGTCCAAGTCTAACAGCAGGAGGGGTAGAGCTGGGGGTGTATGGGAGGGATGAGGGTGTCAGTTGTCAGGAGACCACCCCAAACAGGGCCAAAACAGCCAGCTGGGGGGATTGAGGAGGCGCCATGTTGCACTGGTTGACCAGATTCTTGGGGTATCCAGCTAACAATTCTACGGAGAGAGAACGTTTTTGTAATGTTAACCTATTGTTCCCCTAGTGTTGGAGTGTCCAGTTTTCCATTAGTTAGGGGAACATTCTATCTATTTTAGCAAAAACCTTCTGAGAACCCTTTTAGCATGTTTTGGTGTTAAAGTTAGGAGAATATTCTCTTCATGTCAGGCCGAACTTATCTAGAACATGGTTACAACGTTCTCTACATTAATGTTCTAAATGCATTTTATGGGACTTTTATGGGACTTTTCTGAGGATTAGGAGAATATTCCATCAATGTTCCGCCAAACATACACAGAACATGGTTCATGCTCTCAGAATATCAGCGGTGTAAAGTACTTAAGTAAAAATACTTGAAAGTACTACTAAAGTAGTTTTTGGGGGTATCTGTACTTTACTATTTATATTTTTTAGCAACTTTTCCTTTAACTTAACTGGTGCCTCCAGAGATGCAACCTCTTTCATTGTTACTCATCGCCTAGGTTTACCTCCACTGAACTCACATCTTGCCATATCCTTGTCTGTACATTATGCCCTGAATTTTATTGTCGACACGGAGCCTCGCCGATACATCACGACTGGTCTACCGACGTAATCATCCGATGTGGTTTCAACAGGCTTTTCCGTTGCAATGTCGCCCGAGACCCGTCTGCTAGCATTCTGAACGCTGTGCCTCATTCTGTTTACCTGCAAGGCCTCAGCCTCAAACTCAGGTCCTGTGTGTACGCACAGCATCCTCTCTAGCTGACACTCTCTGTCCATTCATCACCATTACCCGTTGTTGTCTTAGCTCTCTCGATTACCACCTGTGATTGCTTTATGCCTCTCTCTCATGTCAATATGCCTTGTCTATTGCCGTTTCGGTTAGCTCCTTTGTCCCCCCAAATGACTGCCTCGCCTGGTTCACCAACTACTTCTCAGATAGAGTTCAGTGTGTCAAATCGGAGGGCCTGTTGTCCGGACCTCTGGCAGTCTCTATGGGAGTGACACAGGGTTCAATTCTCGGGCCGACTCTATTCTCTGTATATATCAATGATGTCGCTCTTGCTGCTGGTGACTCTCTGCTCCACCTCTACGCAGACGACACCATTCTGTATACATCTGGCCCATCATTGGACACTGTGTTATCAAACCTTCAAATGAGCTTCAACGCCATACAACACTCCTTCAGTGGCCTCCAACTGCTCTTAAATGCTAGTAAACTAAATGCATGCTCTTCAACCGATCGCTGCCTGCACCTGCCCGCCTGACTAGCATCACCACTCTGGAAGGTTCTGACTTGTGGACACCTACAAATACCTAGATGTCTGGTTAGACTGTAAACTCTCCTTCCAGACTCACATTAAGCACCTCCAAACCAAAATAAATTGTGTTGTCTGACAAAACTGCACATTTTAGAGTGGCCTTTTATTGTCCCCAGCACAAGGTACACCTGTGTAATGACCACACCTGTCAGATGGATGGATTATCTTGGCAAAGGAGAAATGCTCACTAACTCGGATGCAAAATAATTTGTGCATATCATTTGAGAGAAAAGCTTTTTGTGCATATGGAACATTTCTGGGATCTTTTATTTCAGCTCATGAAACATGGGACACTTTACATGTTGCATTTATATTTTTGTTCAGTATAAATCAAATCCATTATGAGAATACTCAAATTAACTGATACCAGACACGGACATGGTGGTGTAGCAGGAAGATTGGAGTACCATGAACCAAGAGATTGTGAGTTCAAATCCCAGGTTAGGACATGTTGAATAATAATTATTGTATAAAGGAACATGCACAAACTTATCATATATTTTAAATGCACTGTTTGTGACTATTCCTAACCTTGCTAACAGACAAAGCGCTATGAATGGATTAGTGGTTCACTAATCAGGGCCTTGATTGGCTAGACAACAGTAACAAGACGTGATGTGTAATGGCAACAAATTTTCCTGCAATGTTCCCATGAAACATTTCTAGAACATCTAACATCCATCTTATGTTCTGAAAACAAGGCAACCATGTTCTGAGTATGTTTGGTGGGACATTTATGGAATATTCTCCTAACCCACAGAACCACATTCCGGGTAAGTTCTATTTCACATTAAAGGGATACTTCAGAATTTTGGCAATGGGGCCCTTTATGAACTTGTGGATATCATTTTTATGTTTCTGCGTGCAGTTTGAAGAAAGTTGCTAACTAGCACAATAGCTAACTAGTGTTAGCGCAATGACTGGAAGTCACTACGGGCCTTAAGCTTGAAAGCAGGCCAGAACACTTCAAATAAATCTTCTCTCTGAAGAAACTACCAGCCTTCCCCACAAGGCATTGAACTACATACAAAACACAATTAAGATGTTTAACAATTAGGCACATCAAGAGGTAAAATAATTCCACCATTGATTGGAAAGGGCCCCTCACAATAATTACAGTTTTTAGGCTGTCAGTTCTCTCAATGTATGACTGTAAATGCTTTAAAATTAGGCTCCCCTAATCTCCCTAGCCAAAAAAGCCTCTGACTGCACAGCACCACTGATGGGACAATTACCTATAAAAACAAACAAACTGATGGTGTGTGCCAGTCCCCGGCTGGGATGATGGATGAGAGAATGAAGAGAAGAGAGAGAGGAGAGCGAGGGGGAGGTCTCTGTGGTCTTACAAAACAGAGATGTGCAATGACTGCTGAGAGGCTAGTGTTGGGTTGTCACGCATTCACCATAAAACGGTGGGAAAGGAAAAACAGAATCAGTTTGTGGTGGAGATCAGAGAGGGTGAAAATAATGTTGTTCAGTTTAATAAAATACACATAATAAAACAGTATACCTCAAGAAAAAATTACTCCTGTGAACTTTAATACAGGCAGGCAGGTTGAACACGTTAAAGTTATCTTATACAACCTCGCCCTGCTTCAGCACTACTGAAGGCTGGAATACTTTCCATTACATTGTTATAGTACAGGCCAAGCTAGATAAATCAGTTGTGAGTTACACACACTACTGTGTAAGGAGAGATATGCTGTCTATCATTTGGATAAAGTGACTGACTCCATGATTTATACTCTCAGTGCTCCACTGTGGAATCATAGAGATATTTCTAAACTGAGCCTGATCCGATATAAATCATGTGGGCAACCTGACACTGACACTGCAGGTTATTAATTCACAGCGAAGGGTTTACATTACGTAATAGCAATGTACAGTAAAATTATGTATTGTATGTACAGCAGACAACCATGACATTGACGAAATACAGCTCTAGTGTGAACTTTGACATTCCTCCTCTTGGTGTGTCTATATGGTTCTACCCCAAAACAAGGCCAGTGTGAGAAGCCATCACAAGACCAGGAAGCAGCTCCTCCAGTCAGCCCCTGCTCTCCTCTCTCCTCCCCTGCAGGAGGCTCTGAACCTAATTAGGGTAATTCATCTAAACAGAGCTTTCACGCTCCACTCTTCTCATTCATCACACTCTACTCTAGCACAGAGCAAACCTACTGTACTGTACACAGGACAGACAGAGAGAGCAGCACTACAGCCTCATAGTAGTGGAAGTAGACCAGTGACTTCACTTACTGAGAGTTTAAATACTTGTCTCTTGCACACGACATCATGTCCTCATAAGCTTTATGGGGCTTCATAGGTTAATGTTAACATGTTTCTTGTTGAACTATTCCAAGTTAAGGAGCCTCTGCTTTAACAAACCAGAGTTTAGTCTGGGGAGAGGGAAGAAGTTAAGATCTGCTTGAGTCACCGAGGATGATGCAGTATGAAACAACATCCCATGCTGCTGTTGACTTTGGGATTGAGCAGATAAGAGGGGAGGGGATTAACTTCAATCCCACTTCCTAAATCCCCTTATTTCAGAATCCATGGATCCATGGTGCATGGTATTGTCTTTTAACATCTGCATATTGACAAGATCTTGACCTGATCGGAAGAGTTAAATCACTTCCTCAAAGATGTTGGCAAGGTTTGAGTCATGTACGTGGTTTCTGGGTAGCGTCATCGTAAAGGTGATTTCACTGTGAATGGTATCACTTGGCAAACATGACACCTTTCTACTTACCGTTGACAATGAGAGTATAGTTGATATTAACGCTGCCAAAGCCGTTGGTGGCTTTGCAGACGTAGTTTCCAGCATCCTCTGCCTCCACCTCCTTGATCTTCAGGCCCAGGCGGAGGATGCGGAAGCGGATCCAGCCGCTGTGTATGTTGCGGCCGTCCTTGGTCCACATGATGAGGGGAGGAGGATCTCCCTCCACAGGGCATGGCAGCTTGATGGAACTCCCCAGGCGCACTGACTGTCTGTGAGCCACCCTCTCAGACACCCACGGAGGACCTGGAGCAATACACACAAATTGAGTTAAACCATATGTATGTTCAACAACAGTCTTCAATTAATCTAGACATATAACACAAAGACTAGATTGATATACATCCATAAACCACATATTACTGTAGCTCATCTCTAATTTGAACTGATTTGACACCAATTGATCTCTGACTTGGGCTGTATTGAACCCTTGAAAGCTTTTTGGGAAGACGTGGGGTCTCATTTATTACGCCTTCCTTCCTCTGATAACCCAGAGATGTTGAAACCAGATTGTAATAATTGGACTAGCCTTGTCATCCATTACAGACAGAAAGAGTTGGAGGCTCTGGCTCTGGTTGTGTGTAGCGTGCGGGAGATCAAAGCGCAGTGGGGAGGGCAGAGCCACTGTGGAGCGGACAGCAGCCCCACTCCCTGCTCCTAATTGGCTCAGGTTGGCCTCCTCTGATCTGGTGACGTGGAGCTGGCTCAGATGCCCTGTGATAGTAAAGTTACTTAGGAAGCCTGCACAACTCACTGAGACAGCTTAAAGCAGCAGTAGTGCTGAACCTGAACCTGACCACAACATAACAGAGAGAAACTGAGCAGAGCGAAACAACAGAAATGAGCAGCTGAGAGGAAAACAGGTGGAGCATACAACGTAACTGAACAAAACAGTTACTGCTCTTAAAATCAGCACTTGGCGTAATCTGTCTTCCAAAACAAATGGTCAGTCTGGTAGCAGTAAAAACTTTGGGAAGGCCAAATAAACAAAGACCTCTCTCAACACACACTCAACACACACAGTAACATTCCAACAGTGCATTGCACACATATGGTAAACAAGCAGTTCATTATAGAGATGGGGGTGTATAGGAAAGGGGGCTGCAGATAACTCCATCTGGGCCTTTATTGGTCACGTTGCTAACAGATGTGGCTCAACTCAACAGCAGGTAAAGGATCTGGAACCCTGGGCTGCCTGGGGGTAGTAACCCTTGGGGGAGGTGGACTTCAGGCTCTGTTCATTGTAATGTTAACAGACCACTCACAAGATGTGTGTACCATTTCACAAAAAACTGTGCATTATCAACACTAATCTACTAGACTGTGCATAAAGTGGACAGACAAAGGGTGAGTGTACGCTATCCTTTCACTGCACTTTGACTGCTCCATGAGAGAAGGTGAACCCTATGCTATGTTAAATCAGTCTTACGCACAGACACACACAGACGTACTCCCAGATACACACACGTGGAGTGCACAGGCTCTGCCGTCCTCTCTGGCCTTCCTGTTCTGCAGCATGCACAGGAAATTGTATGTGTCACTGTTTACGTCTGTGGGGAGAACGTGACCGCACTCCTCTGCTACCATGAGAGCAGAACAGAGGGGCTCAGTGTTCCCTCCTCAGCAGACTATCTGCTCAGAACCGCAGAGAGAGAGAGAGATCACAGCACATGAAGGAAATACCCACTGCCCAGCCTGAGTGTCACAGCTTCACTAACTCATAAAGCTAATGAGTGTTTGTTACATGCAATCAACTGCTTCTAAATATGCAATGACAACAGAGAACCGACCTTCTATGACAGATAGAATATGTCACGTCACCATCATTACGCACACCTGTTCCCCTCGTCATGCGCATCAGCGATTCATTTGGACTGGGTGCCTAAGGTGGCTCGGCAGGCTCCCATCCCACGTCATGCTTCAGCCGGCTCGTAGGGCTCCTACGCCCCAGCCGGCCCATCAGGCTTCCATGCCTCAGCCGGATCATCAGGCTCCTACGCCTCTGCCGGATCGCCATGCTCCCACACATCAGTGATTCATTTGGACTCACCTGGACTCAATCACGTTTCATTACCTCCCCTATATCTGTCTGTTCCTCAGTTCTGTTCCCCACTTCAGCATTAGTTGTTGTCATGTCGTTTTGTTCCCCTGTTCTCACGCTGTTCCTGTTCCGTTTCATGTCCGTCTACCATTAAATGTTCACTCCCTGTACTTGCTTCTCATCTCCAGCATCGGTTCTTACAAAATACAACAACTAACTAATTTCTATCAACTAACTCAGGTCTATATCAAACTGTCAAAATGCACTACTTCAACATTAACAGAACAAAGCATTAGGGGTCAACATTTTCTTTATTCCGTATCATGAGTTAAAATATAAATTATCTTTTTGAGAGATTTTATTTTCAAAGAGCGCACAGTGTATGCAAGAGGACGAACAAAATATGTATTTAATGTTGTTAAAGAACTGAGAGCACTCACAAATACTCCCCCCCCCCCCCCCCCCAAAAAAAACAGCTATTCACTTTTCGGCTTAATAAACTAGAAGAGGGCTTGGCAGCCACACCAAGACCGTGGAATGTGCAACAAATGTTTTCCTCCCTCCGTCTCTCCTCTTTAAAAGCCTTTTGATGTGCAAACATGAAGAGGTGCTGAAAGTCAAGGTCACCGTCTGAATAATGTAATAAGTGTTTGTGCTGTATGAATGACCACCATCCCTTCAACAGAAATACTTCTCCTCCTCCTCCTCCTCCTCCTCCTCCTCCTCCTCCTCAAGGACAGGTTCTCTTAAACTTGTAGCTGAAATGAAGCTTCAGATTAAATGCTTACAGACAGAGACCCTCCCTGTGAAGTAAATACTCAATAGGTCCATTGCAGTTACACACTTAGATTCAGTTTGTTCTCTAAGAAAGTCTGTTCATGTCAGTGGAGGAAACCTGTTACTAAAACAGTGGGATAACAAATGGAACTCTGGAAGGCTTACATCAAACTGCACTTAAGTGTTTACACAACTGGTTTGCGTTCTTAGCGTCCCTGTAAATGGAAAGTGATACACATGACCGCATGCATGAGCTTTCCCGTGTTGCCATAATGGCGAAGGGCCTTATTTTAGCCGAGCTCAGTGTTTAAATGGAATCTTTCATGGTGCAGGAAGAGGAAGAGGAGGTCTAGCGACTCACAGAATTAGCTCTGTTTTTCTTTGCTCAATTTGGTGATGGATTATTTTAAGAGAAAGGGGCACATTAAACAAGAGGCATTCTTGTGATTCAGGCTAAATATATATATATATCTCTGGTTTCATTAACCGTTCGAAGGGGTTAAGCAACTGTTGATTCAACATGAGGACAGAGCTAGAGAGAAAAAGAGGAGGGAATCAGAGCATGGGAAAGAAAGAGGAGAACACACAAGCAGACTGTAGTAGGGCTGCCAGGCTTCAGTGATGTTCAGATGTTCTGGCAACTCTTCCCTCCTTTCTGTTTTCTTCTTCAAAACACCTGTGGATTCATAATGATGTGTACATGCATTTTTTCCTCTCTACGAGTGCGTTGGTCTTTCTAATCATCGCAAACAGGTCGATAAAAGGATGGACTCCATTGCTGACAGACATTAGAATAGAGAACACCTGGGTCTACAGGAAACCGCAGTGGGACATACTGGGTGATGCATGGAATACAGTCAACCCTACAAACGTAGGTCTTAGATGTACCACACTCACCCCATGGCTACACCGGCCATACGCGTGCGTAACAAACGTAGGTCTTAGATGTACCACACTCGTGCACCTTATGATTTAGTCTATCCCCACCATACACTTAGATAGACATTGCATCATTGTATCTGTCTCATTATGGTATCTGTGAGAGAACGGGCAGCACAATTGAGGCCATCTCCATTTTGAAGTAGGACATTTTCTATGAGATGGCAAACAAATCGAAAGGGTGCATATAGTATGGAGACTTTTATCAAAATGTTGTAAATATATAAGTAGTGAGTCACAAACAAAAGAGGTGTTGTGCAAATACAGAATGCAACTTTCAAATAAAACAGTCTGTAAATATGCCCATATAGTTTCACAAACTATACTTCACGATCCAAAAGCAAATGAGTCATCATTAAAAAAAACAAATGATGATTAGCAAATTAATGCAATACAGTTTATTCTGGTTAACACAGAATATTTTACAATAGTGGTCAAATATGTTTTCGTGAATATGACAGATTACATTTGTGACCGGTATCTTACTTGCATTACATTTGTGAGTTGACTCACATTTTTTAGTTGCGTTTTACAGATCAGTTTGTGCAGATTTAATATACAGAATCTAGACTAGGTCATCCTCAGTTCTCATAAAAATAAGATAAAAATGAATATATTAAAATTACTTTTAGAAATGCATCTTGTTTGGTATCCTAGCTTCCTTTCCTGTCTTAATTCCCTCCTTTCCTAGCTTGCTTTCCTTGATCCCTTTTGCTTCTTTCCTCCCCTCCTTTTCTTTCCTAGCTCTCTTTCCTCGTATTCTTTCCTAACTATCTTTCCTTTCCTCCTATCCTAGCTTCGTTTCCTCCTCTAGCTTCCTTCACTCTCCTCCTTTTCCAGATCCCTTCCCTCATTTTCTAACTTTATTTCTTAATTTCCTTGTTCCCTTTCTTTCCCTAACTTCCTTTCCTCTTCTCCTTTCCTAGTTTACTTTCCTTTCCTCCTTTCCTACATTCCTGTCCTTGTGCTCTTTCCTTCCTTTACTCCCCTGCTTTTCTTTCCCAGCTCACTTTCCTCCAATCCTTTCCTAGCTACATTTCATTTCCTCCATCCACGTACCATACGGTCAAGCTGCTCCCACAACAGCTCAATAGGGTTGAGATCCGGTGACTGTGCTGGCCACTCCATTATAGACAGAATACCAGCTGACTGCTTCTTCCCTAAATAGTTATTGCATAGTTTGGAGCTATGCTTTGGGTAATTGTCCTGTTGTAGGAGGTAATTGGCTCCAATTTCTTTATTTCACCTTTATTTAACCAGGTAAGCCAGTTGAGAACTAGTTCTCATTTACAACTGCGACCTGGCCAAGACAAAGCAAAGCAGTGCGACAAAAAAACAACAACAACACAGAGTTACACATGGGATAAACAAACGTACAGTCAATGACACTACAGAAGATCTATTTACAGTGAGTGCAAATGTACTTAGATTAGGAAGGTAGGACAATAAATAGGCCGTATTAGTTACAATTTAGTATTAACACTGCAGTGATAAATGTGCAGATGATGATGTGCAAATAAGCACAAATAACAGTATGGGGATGAGGTAGTTGGGGTGGGATATTTACAGATGGGCTATATACAGGTGCAATGATCGGTAAGCTGCTCTGACAGCTGATGCTTAAAGTTATTGTGGTAGATGGTAGTCTCCAGCTTCAAGGATTTTTGCAATTTGTTCCAGTCATTGGCAGCAGAGAACTGGAAGGAATGGCGGCCAAAGGAGGTGTTGGCTTTGGGGGTGACCAGTGAAATATACCTGCTGGAGCGCAGGCTACGGGTGGGCGTTGCTATAGCTAAGATAAGGCGGGGATTTACCTAGCAAGGACTTATAGATGACCTGGAATCAGTGGGTTTGGCGACGAATATGTAGTGAGGGCCAGCCAACGAGAGCATACAGGTCGCAGTGTTGTGTTGTATATGGGGCTTTGGTGACAAAACGGATGACACTGTGATAGACTACATCCAATTTGCTGAGGAGAGTGTTGGAGGCTATTTTGTAAATTACATCGCCGAAATCAAGGATCGGTAGGATAGTCATTTTTACGAGGGCATGTTTGGCAGCATGAGTGAAGGAGGTTTTGTTGCGAAATAGGAAGCCGATTCTAGATTTAATTTTGGATTGGAGATGTTTAATGTGAGTCTGGAAGGAGAGTTTACAATCTAACCAGACACCTAGGTATTTGTAGATGTCCACATATTCTAAAAGTCATCTGCGTAGAGGTGGATCAGAGAGTCACCAGCATCAAGAGTGACATCATTGATATATACAGAGAATAGAGTAGGCCCGAGAATTGAACCCAGTGGCACCCCCACAGAGACTGCCAGAGGTCCGGACAACAGGCCCTCTGATTTGACACACTGAACTCTATCTGAAAAGTAGTTGGTGAACCAGGCGAGGCAGTCATTTGAGAAACCAAGGCTGTTGAGTCTGCCGATAAGAATGCGGTGAAAGCATGGCCAGCCGTAGCAAAATGCTTATTGAAATTCTCGATTATCATAGATTTATCGGTTGTGACAGTGTTTCCTAGCCTCTGGGAGGAGGTGCTCTTATTCTCCATGGACTTTACAAAACTTTTTGGAATTAGTGTTACAGAATGCAAATTTCTATTTGAAAAACCTAGCCTTTGCTTTCCTAACTGACTGTGTATATTGGTTCCTGACTGAGTTGCAAATCGCGGGGGCTGTTCGATGCTAATTAGTACGCCACAGGATGTTTTTGTGCTGGTCGAGGGCAGTCAAGTCTGGAGTGAACCAAGGGCTATATTTGTTCTTAGTTCTACATTTTTTAAATGGGGCATGCTTATTTAAGATGGTTTGGAAAGCACTTTTAAAGAACAACCAAGCATCCTCTACTGACGGGATTAGGTCAATATCCTTCCAGGGTACCCGGGCCAGGTCGATTAGAAAGGCCTGCTCGCTAAAGTGTTTTAGGGAGCGTTTAACAGTGATGAGGGGTGGTCATTTGACCACGTACCCATTACGGATGCAGGCATTGAGGCAGTGATCGCTGAGTTCCTGGTTGAGACAGCAGAGGTGTATTTAGAGGGCATGTTAGTCAGGATGATATCTATGAGGGTGCCCTTGATTACGGATTTAGGGTTGTACCTGGTAGGTTCCTTGATAATTTATGTGAGATTGAGGGCATCTAGCTTAGATTGTAAGATGACATGGGTGTTAAGCATATCCCAGTTTAGGTCACCTAACAGTACAAACTCTGAGGATAGATGGGGGGGCAATCAGTTCACACAGGGTGTCCAGGGGGGTCTACAGTGTTCTGTCTATCTTTGCAGTAGATTGCAACTCCGCCCCCTTTAGCAGTTCTATCATGACGGCGAGGATATCAGGGTTGGCTGATTGTGCTAGAACGTTGTGAATAAATCAAACTTAGGGAGGAGGTTTCTGATGTTAACATGCATGAAACCAAGGTTTTTGCAGTTACAGAAGTCAACAAATGAGAACGCCTGGGGAATAGGCATAGTACCGGGGGCTACAGGGCCTGGGTTTACCTCTACATCACCAGAGGAACAGAGGAGGAGTAGGGTAAGGGTACGGCTAATGGCTTTAAGAACTGGTCGTCTAGTGCGTTGGGCACAAAGAATAAAAGGAGCAGATATTTTTTGGAGCTGCCAGTTGAGGACTTGTGAGGGGTCTGTTTCTCAAACTAGACACTCTAATGTACTTGCCCTCTTTCTCAGTTGTGCACCGGGGCCTCCCACTCCTCTTTCTAGTCTCTAACTATTTCATAGTTTGATTACAATGTAGAAAATAGTAAAAATAAAGAAAAACCCTTGAATGAGTAGGTGTTCTAAAACTTTTGACTGGTAGCGTATATATTTTCATTTTTATGTACAATCTAGATTCTGTATATTAAATCTGCACAAACCGATCTGTAAAATGCAACTCACAAAATACGCGAGACAGGGTTTCAGTTAGGAAGATGTGGCGCCAGACAACGTGACCCGGAAGATTTTAATTTAATGGTCATTTGAGAAATTTACTGGACACGTGCATTGGCGGTAACACTTTACTTGACACCCAGTCATAACCATGGTATAATATGTCATAACAGCTGACATAACTTGTCATAACCTGTTATAATATGGTCATAACACTTATGACATATATTGCATTATTTTTTGGCTGATAATGACACCTACGTAAGATTGTAAAAAAAAAAAAAGTAATTTTATGTACCTGTCAATCCCCGTAATTTTGTTATATTCATTTCTGTTTATGCATTGTATTACTAATTAGCCCTACATTTACCATTCTCATTCTCGGAGTGGAAACGCTGTTCACAACCTGCTACACTTGTGAGAAACACATTTTAACCATAATTTAGAAGTTGTCTATTTGTTCATTGTCTTTCGTTTGGAATGTGAGCAATGAGCATGGGTCTGGTTTCTCTGTCTTGTTAATGATGAGGGAGTGCACGCTCCTTTGCATACATAGAAGTAGCCATAGCCGTGGGAAGTAAGGGTGCTGAGGGTGCTGCACCCCTGAAAAAGCAGAATAAAAAAATATATATTATGTAGTGCACTGGGCCGTTACTAGTATTAGCGGAGTAAGGTAGTTGTATAATTAAAGGTAGTTGTATAATTAAGAACAGTATCTTGCAGGATTCAATAGAATCAAGAAAGAACAAGACCTTGTCCTCAAACATGGTCATCTAGGTTTGTACCTGTAGACTTTCCATCACCATGAAGAAAAACAACGCACAATACAGTAATTGAGTACATTGAGACATCAAGTGGTTTGTGATGATGTGATGTGTCTCAGTTGGCAGAGCATGGAGCTTACAATGCCAGGGTTGTGGGTTTGATTCCCATGGGGGACAAGTACAGAAAAAGTATGAACATGTAAGTTGCTCTGGATAAGATTGTCTACTAAAATATAAAAAGGCATGAATATACCATTTAAGTTCACATAAAAGTATTCAAGAAAATGGAAAACATATATCAAGCAAGTACTACTCCTGTAGCGGACTGATATAGACGTCTTCAGCGCAGGCAAAATCTTATAGCAATATATCAGAAACTGATGAAGTCGTATGTCTAGTGGATACTTCATAAAATACATTTAGGGGAGAGTGGGCACAATACATCACAATGGTATAAATGTCATACCAAATTAAAGAAGGAAGTCTTGGGCACATATTTTGTATTGATTACATCTTCATATCTTATTTCAGTACGGAGTTGTAGACCGTTAAATAGAGAGTGTGCACTTGTGACAATTTGCCCCATCAGCTGGTAAATTGTCACACTACGTCGGGTAAATTGTCACATTGGATTATCAACAAATAAGAACACAACTAATTGATTGTGAATATTGATTTTAATTTCAAATTCCAAACCAAATTCAAGTTCATCAAAGAACAAAAACAAAAAACTTCCTTCCTTCCTTCCTTCCTTCCTTCCTTCCTTCCTTCCTTCTTTCATTCTTTCTTTCTTTCTTTCTTTGCTTCCTTCTTTCCTTCCTTCCTTCCTTCCTTCCTTCCTTCCTTCCTTTCATCTTTCCTTCAAAACACATTTCCTCCCTGTCTACTATCCTTGTTGCCACAATGCAATTCATAACACCACACTAAATTTGTGACACTTTATGAAGTAGTGTGTGTGTGGATATACTGTCGCATACAGTAGGCATGTAGTGTGTTAGTAGAACACACACACACACACACACACACACACACACACACACACACACACACACACGCCAGAGCCTATCTTGTGTAGTCCAGGGATATGTCTGCTGCTATAAACTATACGTATACTGTATATAATAATCAATTTACAGTAACATTTAATAGTATTATCAGAGCTGATTACACAATATCACAATGTTTTTTGAGCATGTGTCATGCTAATGTTGGCTAAATCTCAAGGTTAGCTCAACATAGGACTGCAGCTAAAGTATCAAAAGACACGTTATTGTCTCCTGTACTCAGTGCAAAATTATAATTTTGAATATTCATGTAAAGTGACAATTTTTTACTTTTGAAGGGGAAAAATAAGAAACTTGTTCTCACCTTAGATTAGATTGACCTTGACCACATGTGAACAGGAAGTTGACCATAGAACATGTAGTCATACAAAGTAGCTATTTGATTTTTGAGATAGCGCCTATAGTGTTGGAGGTATGAACAGTTTGACAATTTACCTGTGTGACAACTTACCTCGCTCTCCCCTCCCCTACCTTGCGCAAAAACAGCTGTCTATCCCAAGCTCACTGGACTGGAAACTGAGGGAGAATAGGCTGGTTGATGTTGCAAGATCGCTAGAGACATCTTCAAGTTATAGCAACAATCTACCTCACCAAGCAAAGTGAGAAGAATATGAGCATCACATTGAAGCTGCCCAGCAACACCTGTTGGGGTGGTGTTGTCCTCATGTTTGACAGTCTCCTGGAGGGGAACGAGTCTCTCCAAGAAATGGCCATAACACAGTCTGCCGATATGGTCAGCCCCATCAAGAGGATCCTCCTCGATGATGTATTTTGGGAGAGAGTGGTAAGCAGCCTGAAACTCCTGAAACCTATAGCAGTAGCCATTGCACAGATTGAGGGAGACAATGCCATCCTGTCTGATGTTCAGACTCTGCTTGCAGATGTAAGAGAAGAAATCCATACTGCCCTGCCCACTTCACTGTTGCTCCAACCAGAGGAAACTGCAGTTCTGAAATACATCAAAAAGCGTGAAGACTTCTGCCTGATGCCCATACACGCCGCAGCGTACATGTTGGACCCCAAGTATGCTGGCAAGAGCATGCTGTCTGGTGCAGAGATCAACAAGACCTATGGTGTCATCACTACCGTTTCTCGCCACCTTGGCCTGGATGAGGGCAAGGTTCTTGGCAGTCTGGCGAAGTACACTTCCAAGCAAGGGCTTTGGGATGGAGATGCAATATGGCAGTCGTGCCAACATATCTCATCAGCCACCTGGTGGAATGGACTTTGTGGATCTGAGGCTCTTTCCCCTGTTGCCTCCATCATCTTCCAAATCCCAGCAACATCAGCCACCTCAGAGCGCAACTGGTCCTTGTTTGGGAACACACACACCAAAGCACGCAACAGGATGACCAATACAAGGGTTGAAAAATTGGTGACCATCCAGGCAAATTTGAGGCTTTTTGAACCTGACAACAAGTCATCCTCAACAAGGTTGGAAAGTGACAGTGAAGATGAGGCCTCAGAGTCTGATGTTCAATATGTGGACATTGAGGTCCAGGGAGAAGACATGGAAGCCTGAGAGGAAGACAACCAAAGCTTTAGTTTCTAGACTATCATTTTACAGATGTATGTTGAAAACATTTTTGGGAGATGCGATGGATCAGAGGATCATTCAATATTCCCTTTCTTTTGTTGTTCAGTGAAATCATCCCATGTGAAGAGTCAACTCATTTAATTAAAGTTCAATTCGTAACTAAATTGTTTTTTTAAATGTATATTGGAAGGAATGAATCATTTGCAATTATGTCTACTTATGATAAGGTAAAATGTTTATGTTTCTGTCTCAATAGGATATGGTAAATATATCCAATGCAAAAAACATCTACGTTTAAATGGTATTCATATTAATTTGCATATATTTCCGTTAATTCCCATATATTCCCGTTAATTCCTACGGAAAGTTTCCACCTCTGAATATTCCCCAAAATGTGCAACCCTCGATGCACCCAAACGAATGGAGGACTTATTTTCTAAGATTGAGCTCCCTACTATTTTTGAAGAACAGAGGTCTCTCCTTCATGCCCCTATTACCAAGGAAGAGATCATGTTTGCAGCACATGCTATAACAGGCTTCTGGCACTAGAGTCTAACCAACAAAGTGCTGTGAATGGTCTTGTGCTCTACCGAGATGATGAAAAAGCATTTGACCGTGTGGAGTGTTCCTACCTATTCTTTGCTCTAACTAAATTTCATCTAGGTGACAACTTTACAAAATGGGTTAAGGTTTTATATGATGATCCTCAGCCTGCTGTCCTTACTAATGGGCTAAGGTCAAATAGCTTCTCCACACACAGAGGTAACAGACAGGGCTGTCCTTTGTTCCCTCTCCTATTTGCGCTCACTATGGAACCACTGGCCGAGGCCATCATACAGGGTCTGCTCGTAGGTGACGTTCATCACAAAATAAGCTGATGGTGTTTTAATATTCATTTCTACCCCAAGACTTCAATTACATCTCTTGTTAATATTATTGAATTATTCAGTGAATTCTCAGGCTACAACATTAATACGCCACTTGGTAGTCTTCACTCTGTACATGCTGTACACTCTGTACTCTCCACCCCCTTTCCTTTTAAATGGTCTTCCTCAGGTTTTACATATCTGGGTAACTCCTAAATTCTAGCAAATGTACAAAGCCAATTTTGTTTCCTTTATTTGATACAATAACACAGGATCAGGAGCGCTGGAACTCTCTTCAGATTTCATGGTTGGGTAGAATATCCCTCTTGAACATTTTACCTCAACTACTTTACCCAATCCAAATTATCTAAGTCTTACTTTCCAAAAAGGTAATAAAATATTTAAATGGATGGTTAAGTTCCTTTATATGGAGTAAACGCAAGCCAAGACTTAAGATGGCAATACTGCCCAGTATTAGGTTTTATCAATGATATGCCCACTTGTGTTATATTTCAGACTGGATCACAAATGATGACTACTCTATTTGGTTAGACACTTATTTAAAAAAATACCCCTTGCAGGATCTTCTATTTTTCAGAAGCTTCAAGTCCGTAAAAGTCCCCAAATCGCAGACATGCTTTTAGCCTTTCCTCTTCCTCTCCTCAGTGTCTTAAATGTAAAACTGATACAGGCATCCTAACACATTGTTTATGGTCATGTTCCAAATTACAAATATACTGGTCGAATGTTCTTCAAGAAATAGAAAATATCTTAGGTGTCGACCTAGAATTGGACCCAGTTTCTTTGCTGTTAGGTCTCCCTAGTAGGCATGTTACTTCTCTGGGTAAGAGGAGGCTTTACAATCATCCTTACCTTCACAGCGAGGAAAAACATCCTCTTACAGTGGATTCCATTAAGGACTGGCATAAGATACTATTTGAATGAGTACCATTGGAATATCTGACATGTAATTACATTATAAAATAGATCAGTTCTACAAAGTGTGGGAACCTTATTTAAATTACCTAGAACCTGATTTATTAGCTATTATGCTGCAAGGATTTACTTAGAATGGTGGTTGTTTACTTGTCTCAGGATTACACTGTATGTTCCATGTGTTGGACCTAGTTCCTTAATTTAAAATGAGCTTTTGTGTTTAATTTCTGTCTATGTTTTTATTTGTATTAATATTTTTTTTTGTTATTCTTATTTTATCTTAGTTACTTAATCTCTTAATACGGGAGGAAATTGTGAAATTCCAATAAAATTACTATTACAAAATATATATATACAGTTTATACTCTTGTTCTGGATCAGTGCAATTTCTAGTCCCACCAGTGAGTGGGAAGTCCTCAGTACTGCTTGTCTGTTTCCTTAGTGAAGCTTACCAGTCTCCAGACAGAGGCAGGTACCAGTCTTTACTAACTGCCGAGCAGCATCTGCTAGGAAATCAGTATTTAATGGAACCTGTGGTTCCAGGGAAACATCATCCTACTGTGCATCTCTTAATATTACAAAAATAAAAAATAGATGGCAAAAGAGAACTTACATTTTACATCTTATCCAGAGCAACTTAGTTAGTGCATGGGAATCAACCCCACAACCCTGGCGTTGCAAGCGCAATGCTCTACCATCTGAGCTACACGGGACCCAGTGGGATAGGATGTTACCCACAAATAATCTGTCAAAGCCAGCCTAAACAGAAAGAAAGATGGATGCGAAGGAAAAAACAACAACATGAAAACAAGAAACCGAACCCAGGACCAGAGACTTTACTTGAGACTTGAGAGGTTGAGTAGAGGGGAAAGGTGAGGCCGTCACCATTGCGTGGGGAGTGTGTGAAAGGCCAGAGTTTCTGTTCTGAGACCACTGCTGCGCCGGGCTATACATTACACAAGCACAGATAAAAATCGCTCTGAAAAAGAGCCATCCTGGCGACTCAAGAATAGAAGAATAGAGGAGGGGGAGAGGGACAGCGATAGGGTAAAAGGGGGAGGACAGAGGGAGAGAGAGAGAGACATATAGAGAGAGAGAGACATAGGGAGAGAGAGACATATAGAGAGAGAGAGAGACATATGGAGAGAGACATATGGAGAGAGACATATAGAGAGAGAGAGACATAGGGAGAGAGAGAGAGACATATAGAGAGAGAGAGACATAGGGAGAGAGAGAGAGACATATGGAGAGAGACATATGGAGAGAGAGAGACATAGGGAGAGAGAGAGAGAGACATATAGAGAGAGAGAGAGAGAGACATATAGAGAGAGAGACATATAGAGAGAGACATAGGGAGAGAGACATAGGGAGAGAGACATATAGAGAGAGAGACATATAGAGAGAGAGACATAGGGAGAGAGAGAGACATATGGAGAGAGAGAGACATAGGGAGAGAGAGACATATGGAGAGAGAGACATATAGAGAGAGAGAGAGACATATAGAGAGAGAGAGACATATGGAGAGAGAGACATATAGAGAGAGAGAGACATATAGAGAGAGAGAGACATATAGAGAGAGAGAGACATAGGGAGAGAGAGAGAGACATATGGAGAGAGACATATGGAGAGAGAGAGACATAGGGAGAGAGAGAGACATAGGGAGAGAGAGAGACATAGGGAGAGAGAGAGAGAGAGAGAGAGAGACATATATAGAGAGAGAGAGACATATAGAGAGAGAGAGAGACATATAGAGAGAGAGAGAGAGAGAGAGAGAGAGAGAGAGAGAGAGAGAGAGAGAGAGAGAGAGAGAGAGAGACATATAGAGAGAGAGAGACATAGGGAGAGAGAGAGAGACATATGGAGAGAGACATATGGAGAGAGAGAGCCATAGGGAGAGAGAGAGACATAAGGAGAGAGAGAGAGAGACATATATAGAGAGAGAGAGAGACATATAGAGAGAGAGAGAGAGAGAGAGAGAGAGAGAGAGAGAGACATAGGGAGAGAGAGAGAGAGAGAGACATAGGGAGAGAGAGAGAGAGAGAGACATAGGGAGAGAGAGAGAGAGAGAGACATAGGGAGAGAGAGAGAGAGAGAGAGACATAGGGAGAGAGAGAGAGAGACATAGGGAGAGAGAGAGAGAGACATAGGGAGAGAGAGAGAGAGAGACATAGGGAGAGAGAGAGACATATGGAGAGAGAGAGAGAGAGAGAGAGACATATGGAGAGAGAGAGAGAGAGAGAGAGAGAGAGAGACATATGGAGAGAGTGAGAGAGAGAGACATATGGAGAGAGAGAGAGAGAGAGAGACATATGGAGAGAGAGAGAGAGAGAGACATATGGAGAGAGAGAGAGAGAGAGAGAGAGAGAGAGAGAGAGAGAGAGAGAGAGAGAGAGAGAGAGAGATAGAGAGAGAGAGATAGACATATGGAGAGAGAGATAGACATATGGAGAGAGAGAGACATATGGAGAGAGAGAGAGAGATATGGACAGAGAGACAGAGACATAGGGAGAGAGAGAGAGACATAGAGAGAGAGACATAGGGAGAGAGAGAGAGAGAGAGAGACATAGGGAGAGTGAAAGACATAGGGAGAGAGGGAGAGACATAGGGAGAGAGGGAGAGACATAGGGACAGAGGGAGACATATGGAGAGAGGGTGTTCTGACAGCAGTTGGGCAGCAGAGGTAAAGAATGCCGTCTTTTCTTACCACCTCAGACGTCCTGCCCAACAACTTCACCTTGTCTGGTAATCAATACCTTTTTTTTTTCTCTTCTCGCCTTTCCAATCAATAGATAAGAGCAGAGTAAGACCAGACCAGACCAGGGGGGACAATGAGGCTTTCTTTGGCACCATCTGATGTGGACTGAATAGCCATGGCTACAGTGGTGGGAATGGCAAGAGAGTAAGAGCTATTGGGTGACATGAGACCATGGAGAGAAAGCGCAAAAGAGAGAAAGAGAAGGAGTTAGTGAACAAGAGAGATGGAGAAAGAATTAGATGTTCCTGCCAATCTATGTAATCAATGTTCATTAATCAAAATATAACTGCTGCCACTTGACAGCTGAGCGGAAGCTGGTTCTAACAGTGATTACGACAAACACCAGTGGATCTGCCTCCTGCAGGCTCCATCAAATGAACAGGAAGAAAGGCAGAAGTGACTCATAAAGTGTCTTTAAGCTTCTGGAAACGTCTCCATACCCCTAACAGCCCCTACTGTGGAGCCTTTGAACTCTGAACTGCTATATTTAATCAGGCTTGAATACCTTCTACCAGCCCCGGCTCCTGCTGAGGGAAGAGATTGTACCACAGGACGACTGGACCAAAGACATAATCATCGCATATCCACTATGTCATCCTCTACAGAGTGACTGTAGCAATTCATGAGAACCATGTATCAATACAAATAATTGGTGCTATATAGCTTTTATGTGGTTAATTTGAAAAAGCATGCGTTGAGTGCCGGAACAAATTGAAATGCCAACCCCTTTGCACATTGCCATACGTTGTTGTTGCACTGAATATCTATAATATAACAGAGAGCACATTTGTTTATGGGTTTATTGGTTTGCTGCTCATCTGAGTGTGTGTAAAGGCCTTGTCTGTCAGGCAGCTTTATCTCACTCCATTAGGCCACGGCATGATGCACACACAAGAGCAGAGATCAGGAGAGGGAAGGAGAGAGGAAGGAAGGGGGATAAAGAAGGAAGAGAATGGAGGGCAGTGAGATACAGGGTCACAGAGGGGGTGTTAAAGAGGGAGAGAGAGAAAGAAAGAGGAAGAGAGGAGTAGGGTGAAGGTTAAAGAAAGAGAGAGAGGTTGATTTAGAGAGTGGCAGAGAGCGGAGGCTAAGATGGCGGTGAGGCCACCTTTAACACACAGCTTGTAGGGACTGAGATTTGGAGGGAGTGAATGAGATTAGGAGGGTTCAGGCGGCAGTAACCAGGAATCTCAACAATCTCACACCCTGCTCCCTGCACCCTACCCTGGACTGATCTGGGCTCAGCCTGTACTGGTCTGGGCATATGACACAATAAAACCTAAAAACCTCTGCTCTCTCTCTCCTCTTGCTTGTATGGGGGGACAATAGAGGGAATATGTGCACCTGTTTCTTGCTACCATTATCATACGATTGGAGTGAAGCGAAGCACATAAAGTAGAATGAATGTGGACACGCACACACAGTTTTGGAGGCAACATAGAGTCATTCATTTGCACGTCAGTCTGTCTCCCCCACATACTGTACCACAGTGGGTTAAAGATTAAACCCCTCGCTAGATTAGGGTTTAACTATTACTCACTCCTCCTCAGAAATCAGTCTGCCTGTTCTCTTCCCTTCGCTAGCTGCAGGGGGTTGTATTCTCTGGTGCTTCATGGCCCCTGACAGTCAACAGTGAGGGTGTCTCTGTCTGTGTACTCTCCCACTTCTTGCACCCCCCTACTCCTCCTCTCCCCTGCCTCCGCTGCATTCCAACATGGATCTCAAGCATGGTCAACACTATTTCATCTGCGGTCAACCGATTGGGCCTGTTGGTTAGGCCATAGACCTCCTGCTTTAACATCAAGTCAACTTCCCGACAGCCATATAGAGATAAAGATCTGTATATATATGACTCCGTGCTTCTCTAATTACTAGAAGACCACTAAGACCTAGGCCTGTCTAGTAAACAAGGCTGATTTCACTAAGACATGCTGTCATCAGCAGCACCAGCAGTGTGTGTCTGAGTCTGTATCTGAGGTCAGAGGGGGCCCAGAGAGGATCTGTGTGTGGTGACCCATACTGTACCCTGGCTCTATCTGTGTGCCTCTCCATTAGCTGCCCCCAGCAGGAACCCTACACCACTGTTAATGTATGCTCTGAGCATCACCAAACCCATCACAAGACACACTAATGCGTTTTACACCGGCGCCTTTGTCAACCAGGCCTTTTCACAGAGAGAGCCAATGACAGAATGGGATGTAGAAGAGAGAGACAGGGGAGAGAGAGACAGAGGAGAGAGAGACAGGGGAGAGAGAGACAGAGGAGAGAGGGAAACGGGAGATGGGTGGGAGAGGAAGAAAGGGGGGAGACAAAGACGAGACAGAGGGGAATGGTGAAAGAGAGAGAGAGAGAGACAGGGATGGTGAAGGAGAGAGAGACAGACAGAGGGAGATGGTAAAGGAGAGAGAGACAGACAGGGGGAGATGGTGAAGGGGAGAGACAGACAGAGGGAGATGGTGAAGGAGAGAGAGACAGACAGAGGTGGATGGTGAAGGAGAGAGAGACAGACAGAGGTGGATGGTGAAGGAGAGAGAGACAGACAGAGGTGGATGGTGAAGGAGAGAGAGACAGACAGAGGTGGATGGTGAAGGAGAGAGAGACAGACAGAGGGGGATGGTGAAGGAGAGTTGGCAAAGCTCCTACTGACAGCCATGGGGCCTCTTGACAATCCAGGAATAATGTCTGAAATCAATCAGTCATCGTGGAGTTGTTGCGCCTGTCATTACCAGGAGGTACCCGACCTTTCACTGTGACAATTTGTTCCCGCTTTACCGGTTCACCTTACAAGTCCGCACTAGAAAGGTCACTCCGCTCTATCCATCACGGTTTGCCAGTCTGTATGTCTCCATCTCTCTCTTTATTCACTCTGTCTCCTTCATTCACCAACCTCACACATGGAGTCAGAGGAATCCTCCAAAATATCCTTGAATCTCCATGTGTATGCTAGTCCCCCTCCCCCCATCCCAAGTGCATCCTTAGCCCAAAGCTGGAGCCAGAGCACAACTCACATCCCTGTGCATGAGGAAATCAAATCAGTTTCACTGCATGGTGCAGAATTCCAGTCTGGGACAGCAGTAGCCCAACTATAAAATATGACAGATCATACTTTCAGCTTCTGAACCATTTTTACTCTCCTGTCCCCAGTCTCCTTAAGTCTTCAAGTTAAAGTGGGACATTTTTCCATTCATCGTAAACCCTTAATCTGTGGATCCCTTATGTATTTAAAGTTCACAAAGAAAAAGGGTTACTTACTTTTGGTTCCTGAAAGGGATGATCGATATTGACAATACAGATTGTCAACCCAATACATTAGTAGGGTGATATTTGACATAGTTGCGAATTCCACTCCCACAGTCTCCATCATCAGAACTACATTTCTAAGATACTACAAAAACATTCCCCAATTCCCAAAGGCTGTCCTACACAATGCCTATCCCGTTTGACAGAAATAGTGCATACAGAACAGAACTTACAAAATTCTATAAAATAATTCCCAAAGAAAAACAGTGATAATTCTGAGTGAAAAGGCAGAAATTCATGTGGGGTCTCATTGATGCCCACCAGAGATGGGTGGGGCAGAGGGGGATGTTGATCAGAGCAGGGGGTTATGGTGGTGGCTGTGGAGGCCAGGGGGTTATGGTGGTGGCAGTGAAGGCCTCATTCAGCCCTCGTTATCCCAGCCATCCCTTGGCTCTGCTTTCTTCAGACCCAGCCAGGCAGCGCTGTTGCCACCATAACTTTCAATAAACCTTTTAACTGCAGAACAAAAACGCATGGAAGGGGAGGCAGGCGGAGGTTGGAGGGGGGAATGAGTCAGTACTGCTGGTGATTTCCAATGAATACCTCAGAGAGGAGAGAAACATTTGCAACGGATATATGAAAGGAGAAAATAAAACATAAACTAAAGAAGGTTGTGGCAAGCGCAACATACAAGAGTACAAGATGAGCAAGATACTGTTTAAAGCATCCTCTTATTCTATTATAGAGCACAATGTGCACTTTACTTGCCTAAAGAAAGGGAGAAAGGAAACAGGTACGGAAGGGGAGAAAGAGAAGGAGGGTGGGAGCTCTGACATCACAGCGGCATACAGACCCCAGGCCACAGCATAAATCCACACGCTAACATCTACAGGAAAACAAGACTGACAGTCTCCTGTTGAGGGGTGAGAGGAGTGGGCTTCAGATTCTCAACGTTTCATTTGTTAAGTGACAGAGAACAGCTGTGAAACACAGAGGGGCGATCCGCTGCTCGAAAGAAAATACATAAATATAGGGGAGAGGAGGGAGCAGTGGAGGAGGAGGAGGGGAGGGAGCAGAGGAGGAGGAGGAGGGGAGGGAGCAGAGGAGGAGGAGGAGGGGAGGGAGCAGAGGAGGAGGAAGGGAGGGAGCAGAGGAGGAGGAGGGGAGGGAGCAGAGGAGGAGGAGGGGAGGGAGCAGAGAGGCTAAGAAAGAAGAGGTTGCGCAAGATAAACACTTCCCACTGCATAGCTGAAATGTTATTGTAAGGTCACTTGTAAGGGTCCAACAGGGCGGCCCCTAACCCCCACCTCCGGGCTCCGTCCCAACGACTACGGCCCCATCTTTCTGTCCAAGAGTGTAACACAGCAGCCCTGCTACAGAGCTACAGGGAAATATGCAGCTGGAGCTTGGACCTCGCATCGTTTGTTATAGTGACACTATGACATTACATAACAGCTTGGAGACAGGTGGGTGCAGGATTTAAAGGTGCAATAGGCAGAAATAGCTCCACCATTTCTTGGATGCTGAAATTCTAATAGTTTGTCTAATTTAAGTTTATGTGACAAAAAAAATGCTGTAATTGTGTAGAGAATCATTTTACCATCTAGATGAAATACTGTATATTTTCCATAAACAAAAATATAGTTATTTCACTGTTTGAAGTGGGTGTACAAAACCAAGCGTAAAAGACGGAAAAATTAAACAGGATGCATAATAGAACAGATCTACCGCTCCATAGACTTGCTTTCAATGAGAATGACAGATCTATAACTTTCATATCTATGTGAATTTGGTCAGGTCGCCCAAAAAGTGACTTAACGAAACTAAAATATCTCTCAATAGTTCCAATATTTAATCTAATGTATTGAATATTGTTCACCTCAAACAATCAAACCAAAAACATATGCAGGTGATTACCATTTGAACGATGACATGTCAATCAGACCAGTTCTCTGGCCCATTGTAAAGGATTCTATGAGATCCTTGTGGGTTAAGTAGGGCACCGTGAATCCATGCGTCTGTCTATCAGCCCATTTACTCAGAGGGGACAGAGTGTGTGGCTTAAAGACACAGCCACCCGGAGTGAACTGGCTAAACAAAGTCATGATCGCTGTAGGCCTATATAGCCAAAACCTCACATGACTGGCAGATTATAAACAATCCAATTACACTTAATTCTCCCCCTTTCCATACAGCTGAGCACGACAACAGTGAATGGGAGCAGACAATGTGTAAATAGTTGAGATTCCATCAGAATGCTAATTAAAGTGCCCATTAGGCTCATTCAAAGCTGGCAGTGTTGCTCACACAGATTATGGCCCACTAAAGTAAACAACAATTGACCTCCATTATGGCTACTATCACAGCTTCCCTCATCACCACGTAGAGACCCTTTATTTTCTCTCCTCTCTTTGGGGTGAAGTCTGACACTTTCCTCTTCCAGGTCCCTTCCTAAACTTCCTCTCCCTTCCATAGATTTGCCAGGAACAGCAGTGAGTGGCGCTAGTAATGACAGATGCAGCTGTATTTGTTATCGTAGTAATCGTAGGTGCAGTAGTAGCAGTAGTAGTAGTAGTGGTATGATGTAGTAGGACCTACTAGTGGTGGAACTTTTGGAGAGGGAATAAGTGTTGCTGTATCTGTTAAGTCGTACTTCTAGGGTTTCTAAATTGGATTCCGCTCCTTGGGTATCTCATTATCAAGACTTCTCACAGAGCAATTGCCCCATGCTTAATAAAACACACACACATACATATACCAACACACTTATACACAAAACCCTGAGTGTAGCTCCCTCTCATAACTCCTCCTCACGCACCTCTACATTGCAGCCCCTCAGTAAAACAAGTCCCTGGTTTGCAGTACCTGTACACTCTAATAGACGGCCAGTCTACAGGGATGAAGAGTGTTTAAAATGAATTACTTCTGCCATGTTCAACCGGGGGGACCAGTGCACATAATAATCCACCCATTGTTCTCTGCAAATGGACCCAGACTCAGTAAATAGGGGCTATGGTGAGCTGAGAGAGGGTGGGTGGGTGTAAAGGTCAGCTCCATGCCTTGTTTTAACGACAGCACATTAACTTAATTCACTTCCTCTGGCTTTACACTGGTAATAAAACGGGAGGAAATGCAGAGAGAAGGACTGGGAGAGAGAGAAGGGAGACATGTGTAAGGGGGTGTGGTGAGAGAGCAGTACTTGTTGTTTGGTCATAAATTGGCTTGGGGAAGCATAGCAGCCCGCGGAGTTCAGAGGTGGCATGTCAATCGGTCGGAGAGCACGGAGTCGTGGGTGTCTGTGGGTGTTGGTGGGTTTATGAATTTCAGTTCTGGTAATTCATTGGCGAATCTGATAGTAAATGAACACTGATTTTGTTTGTCATTTCTAAATCAAGTGTTTTCAGAGGGGACTACTCAAACACATGGCAAAGATTTTACAGTACTGCCTAGACCTCCCCCCTCTCTCTCTCTCTTTCATTCTCTCACCTCTGTTCACTCTCCCTCTGTTTCTCCAGCTGGGCTCATGTGCCAGAACACCACTGTGTCATTACCTTCTTACTATTTGGGCCATATTTAAAATAAAAAAATACTTTGGAGTATTTGGTTACTGTGAAACTAGCCTCATTACGGAAATGGAAAACTGTCTGCGAGCCAAACGGCCTTGTGATTTTAAAGGCCCATGGCATACAGTTTATCTCATAGTACCTTCTTGTTATAAAACCATGATGTAACTCTCCTATAAAATGTATATTTTCCAAAACAGTTGCAGCGCAGAGCAGTTTGTATGCTCTACATTTATCCAGAAGGCTCAGGAGGTGATGAGTAAACATTTGTCTGATGTTAAAAACGTTAATGTCAAGCTAATATAATATGCTAATATGCTACATGTCGATACACTTTGTATAGATGCCACTGCAATTCTGTTTCCAAAAAGAGACAGGTAATCATTTCAGAGTACGTGTGTGTGTGTGTGTGTGTGTGTGTGTGTGTGTGTGTGTGTGTGTGTGTGTGTGTAAGTACTAGGGACACCTTGTACCCTCTCATTCTCACCGAGCAGGCCTGCAGAACACACAGCAGGTCCATATGTCCCGGGTGCTGCATTCCGCAGTAACTATACCACAGTGGTCCCCAGTCCTGTCACCACATTAGAAGCTTTGCTGGGACACATCACTGAGCACCTCCTACAGCTGCTGGGGGGGGAACACGAGGGGAGGGGAGAGTGTGGGGGGTGTCCAAGCGGGTTCAAGGAATCAGTCCTGAGCAAGTTTCATGAATCAGAGCACAAGGGAGGACTGGTCCTGGCTTTCGTAGTGAGAGAAATGATCAGATATTGCATGGTGACTGACAGCAGCAAGCTCATTAACACTCTGTCCTTTAAGATGGACTTACCCCAGGTTTAAAATGTAAAAGTACAGAAGATGATCATATAATTACCAGATGAAACCACTAAACACTTCCAATATGTTATTTGGACTTCACACGTAACTCAAAAGGATCGTCTCTCGCAAAATTTCATTTGCAATTGTCAACGATGTTATCATAGCCTGTTAACTTTTACAGGGCACAGTTTTACAGCCATGACAGTCTCTACTCCTCTACAAAACCACATGTCTGTAATCAAAATAATTTATTTCATAGGATATCAAACGGTGAAGTTGTTACTCTGGGATCACATTGTGTAATAACTGGGAGCTTGCTGTCACATCATTTCCTCTAAGGGATTATTCAGTAAACTATGGGCACTTTTCTATCAACTTCTGGAGACTTCTGGAGACTTCCTTTCACCCTGCAGTCCCGTATACCTGACAATTAAATTAATCCTATAAAAGCCCAATAGATTATTTAATTTAATTTACTAAATTATTAAACTAAATTAAAGAAATTACTTATTAAAACTTGTCCACTTAAAACTGAGCAATATGATGATGTCAGAGTGTCAGAGAAAGTATGAAAAACAGACTACATATTCCTATTTTCTTCTGTGATAAAATCTGTGCAAGCCACCGTACATACAGATTAGGATGTCTCGATTTTCTCCCTGCAGTCTGTTTCCCCTGTTGGTTTTCTACTTCCTTTGATATCTGTAAACAGATAAAAATTGCCTGTCTAATCTTACTTAGCCTCCATGTCTTGTTTACTTTTGCTTAGCCGCGTCGTGAAGGCTTGTCTGTCCTGCTGTGAATAAGGCATTGTCTGCAGGCCCTCAGATGTAATCTGCCCACATCCAAACCACCAGCGGCCCTCACCGGCCACAACCTGACCCGTATTGCAATGCCCTGTTAGCCACATGCAGGTAGTACTTTTGAGATACCACTTCCATTTGCTGCCATACTGAGTTTAAGAATGAGGAGAGAGGTGTAAAACAGGATGTCTGGTTTCCCACGGCGAGAGGCTAGAGAACACATTCAAAGTTTGTGTGAAAGCTTCAAAGCTGTCAAATTGAAAAGGTGATTTATTTTATTTTGAGACATTTGACTTTCAAACTCTACTGAGCTGTTCTGGATATTTTCAGCCAAAATTATACTATGCGTTCTGCATTTGTCTAATATCCTCAATCAATGCAGGCAGCTTTCTGACCCTGAATCAAAGCAATAGCACAGTACACTGGTCACACACACACACACACACACACACACAGAAAGAGAGAGAAAGAGAGAAAGAGAGAGAAAGAGAGAAAGAGAGAAAGAGAGAGAGAGATGATGTGATGCTGAGACAGTACGGTCCACGGACTAACCCCGGGAGAGCTGGACTCTTACACTGACTTGTTTTTCTTTCACCCTGGGAAGCTGATAGATGTGTTTGTTTGGCTTAGCTGTTGATTTTTTTCTCAGTGTGAAGAAGTTAGAGCCAACTGAGATTTTCTTCATGTAAACACAAAGCAACAGCAGTCAACCTAATTTAGACTAACCAATGTATCTGCTAATATTTCACTAAAACGATTGGACACTAATGTGTAGGCAAGAAAGCAAGAATGAAACCCACTGGGCTCTGCCTCAATTCAATGTCTTGAAATGATGTGGAAACAACGTTGATTCAACCAGTGTGTGCCAAGTTTTAAGTTAAGTTGTGTTAATGAAAATAATTATCTTAAAAGATGTATTACTCACCCCTTGCACAGTCAGACAACAGAATGGACTCAAAGATGAACAGCATAATCTTGAGGACTTCCATCCTGACCTTAGATAACTTAATGTCCCCGGAACTCTAAAAGACATATGGGATTTATTTTATCAATTAAAATGCATAGAGCAGATCCACATAAATATGTGGTCAATATGGTGCACACTCATTGAAGTTATGCTGCTCTCACAGATTTCCCCCTCTGAAAAATAGTACAAGCAAAATATATTTCTTATCGGAAACAAAGCTGTATTATATTGTATAATTGTCACCATTTGCATTCATGAATTACTGTCTACAACATTTTACCATAGTCCATACAAGCCTATCTAAAAAATTCCACATTACGGCAAATTAATGAAATAGTCATTATTTGGATATAACTGTAATTAATCAATTGTTAATAATACGTAGCCATTCGTGTCTTATTTAACAGTAAATTTAAAATATATATTTCTATGAACTATTGCGAACAATATAATCGTATGAACAAGGTCATATGCAGTGCATATTATGCACAATGTTAATTGTGAATTACATACCTGAAGTTCACAATAAATTAAGTTAACCTCGTATCAGCCTCTTCGTAGAAAACGGATAGCCCATTCTGATAGAAGTCCGCACAGTCTCCATTTATTTATTAGTGACCGATTTCATCGAACGCTCTCTAACACCACTATAATGATCGCTGACTGACTGTAGATCGGTCTATGGAATGGAAAAGGTGAAATCAGACGAAGCATACAATCAAATGCGTCCATTAATCACACATGGTCATCCATTAAATTGTTGCATTAACTTCGACAAAACTGGAAATATTAGAGTCGTTTTTAAAGTCTGTATCCAACTGGTGTTTACAGTGGACTCTACTTCACATCCACTACAATAATTACGGAGTACAGAGTTGCATCCCAGCGCTCAACTTTTGACCAATCACATACAAGGGCTGGGCAAATCTATCAAAATTAACTCTTTCTTTCTCACGATCATAATCCAATAGCCTAGATCACACGAGTAATTTATTAAAATTGTCTATGCCTCAATTTAAATAGCCAAGAGTCACCCCTGTAACAGATATAGGATACGTTTTTCCTACCAAAATCCTGACCTTGACCATTGGGAGGAAAAAAATACAACATCGACCTTAGATCGGTATTTAAAGGCAAATCAACCCTACCCCCAGAAGAACAGACAGACAGTAGACCCATCATACCGGTCATAGTGAGTCTAATAAGATCCACATATGTTTTCAACAATGCTGATCACATCACCCGAAGAATAATTTGAAACATTTCATTGTTATGGGTGAGTTACATTAATGTACTATTGGATAACAGACTGAAGAAAAAGCCGCGTGTATCAGTCAGACAGCAGCCAATGCTGCATCAAATGAATAGGTGCTGCCGCCCAGTGGGACTGGGATGTATCTCACCGGAGAACGTGACAAGAGGCAGGGAAACGTTTGCCTGGCTACCAGCGCCGGTAGAGGTTGGTAATGTTCTCTAGTTGTGCCGTGATTGGCTCAGTGTTCTGTCACTCATGTAGACACTACGTCACCGCCAATTCTGGAGGGTAGAGCTCGAAAATTCATGCCCCTTGGGTCCTGCCATAGTTACATTAGAAGTACCCATCCAACAAGGCTCAAGGTCATTGGCCACAGATTAAAAGGATTTCAAATCACGTTATATGCACAGTAGCTTTGATTGGACTGATCATGTCAACATCATACTTTTAAAATCTTAGCTAGCAGTCATCATCATGAAACAAGTCGACAACCTACTAGCAAATACTTTTTAATAATGAAGATACATTTTAGATAAAAATGTACCCGTGCTCATCTGCCATTGTAAATAAACATCACACAACAAAGTTGGAAATCGCAAATTCAATAATGAGTGGTTTGGAAGCCATCAGTGGCTAACTGCAAGCATTGCAAAGCAATCACTAGCCTGCTATTCAGGGGAGTGGGTGAGAGAGTTTAAGGGTCTCTTTTCCAAGCTTTAAATTATAAATATTCAACATTGGCCATGCTGCTGCATAAATTATGTAATATGCCAGGGAGATATGTATACTGTAGCTCCCATCTTAATTTTGCCTAATGTTCTGACTTGGTGGTGCACATGTAGCCTATAATCCGTTTTAGAGAAATGTAATCATTGAATATTGTAAGAGCTGTCTGCTTATATGCCACCTTAAATGTATCCTACGATTCTGACTTGGTGTACAGGGAGAACACTAAGAACAGCCCATGTTCTGAATTCTGTTGCTGTCCATTTAAAAAATGATGAACAAATAGTTATATTGACTACGTCCGTCCTAGCTCGCTCATTAATGTCTTAATCGAAATTACGGATGGCCTCTTATCCGCTTGTCGTCCCCTTATGCCATAGTTAGTACATCTCAATTGTCAGTAGAAACCACAATTGTTTAAGCAAGTCAATCATATCAGCTGTGTTTTTTTATGAGGCGGAATGAACTATTTCGCTGCCAGACAAGGCTCCGCTGATAGCCAGGTGTAGCAGTGGTATGGTGTTGGGACAGCTTTATGTCGGCCCTAACAGTTTGTGGGTATCGTGTGTCACCGTTATAGTGCAATTCATGTATTGTTTAGTGTTGTGTAGTGGCTTTGCTGGCATGAATCCCCTCAATTTTTGTTTTGTTTGCCTCACCAAGATTTACATACTAAAATCGCCACTGCTGGCAACCCATCCACATCGCTCCGGCCAGGGTTTGCACTAGTTTCCACAGCCAAATATCATAGAACAAAAATGTACTTTTTGGTCTTAATTTAAGGTTAGGCATAAGGTTAGCAGTGTGGTTAAGATTAGGTTTGAAATCAAATAAAACATTTGTAAATAGTGGTACAACACAGAAATTAGGATAAACACGTATTCAAAGGAGAAAAAAAAAAAGTGATTTAATTTACATTACATTTAAAATTAAATAACATTATTTCAGTTTTTCCAAATGTTTCACATGGCTCTTATTATTGAAATATGCTAGCCTTTACAAAATAAGAACAAGCTCTGAAGTAATAGGATATGCAATCCTTGAATTACTGCACCATACTGAAAAAGTGAATAGATTTATAGATTTACATAATTTCATTTTGTTTATAAAATAAAAAGTACGTAATCTTAAAAGTGTCTTTATATTCTCCTCAATACAGATACAACGTGTAGAAGTAGTGAGCGATCTAGACAAGATAAAGCCTGAGAATTAGCTTATAAATCAGGGCTGATTTGATATACAGTGGGGAGAACAAGTATTTGATACACTGCCGATTTTGCAGGTTTTCCTACTTACAAAGCATGTAGAGGTCTGTAATGTTTATCATAGGTACTCTTCAACTGTGAGTGACGGAATCTAAAACAAAAATCCAGAAAATTACATTGTATGATTTTTAAGTAATTAATTTGCATTTTATTGCATGACATAAGTATTTGATACATCAGAAAAAGCAGAACTTAATATTTGGTACAGAAACCTTTGTTTGCAATTACAGAGATCATATGTTTCCTGTAGTTCTTGACCAGGTTTTCACACACTGCAGCAGGGATTTTGGCCCACTCCTCCATACAGATCCTTCAGGTTTCGGGGCTGTCTCTGGGCAATACGGACTTTCAGCTCCCTCCAAAGATTTTCTATTGGGTTCAGGTCTGGAGACTGGCTAGGCCACTCCAGGACCTTGAGATGCTTCTTACGGAGCCACTCCTTAGTTGCCCTGGCTGTGTGTTTCGGGTCGTTGTCATGCTGGAAGACCCGGCCACGACCCATCTTCAATGCTCTTACTGAGGGAAGGAGGTTGTTGGCCAAGATCTCGCGATACATGGCCCCATCCATCCTCCCCTCAATACGGTGCAGTCGTCCTGTCCCCTTTGTAGAAAAGCATCCCCAAAAAATGATGTTTCCACCTCCATGCTTCACGGTTGGGATGGTGTTCTTGGGGTTGTACTCATCCTTCTTCTTCCTCCAAACACAGTGGTCTCATCAGACCACATGACCTTCTCCCATTCCTCCTCTGGATCATCCAGATGGTCATTGGCAAACTTCAGACGGGCCTGGACATGCGCTGGCTTGAGCAGGGGGACCTTGCGTGCGCTGCAGGATTTTAATCCATGACGGCGTAGTGTGTTACTAATGGTTTTCTTTGAGACTGTGGTCCCAGCTCTCTTCAGGTCATTGACCAGGTCCTGCCGTGTAGTTCTGGGCTGATCCCTCACCTTCCTCATGATCATTGATGCCCCACGAGGTGAGATCTTGCATGGTGCCCCAGACCGAGGGAGATTGACCGTCATCTTGAACTTCTTCCATTTTCTAATAATTGCACCAACAGTTGTTGTTGAGTTCAGTGTGTCAAATCGGAGGGCCTATTGTCCGATCCTCTGGCAGTCTCTATGGGGGTGCCACAGGGTTCAATTCTTGGGCCAACCCTTTTCTCTATATACATCAACGATGTCGCTCTCGCTGCTGGTGACTCTCTGATCCATCTCTACGCAGATGACACCATTCTGTATACATCTGGCCCCTCTTTGGACACTGTGTTTACTAACCTTCAAACAAGCTTCAATGCCATACAACACTCCTTCCGTGGCCTCCAACTGCTCTTAAACGCTAGTAAAACTAAGTGCATGCTTTTCTATCGAACGCTGCCAGCACCCGCCCACCGGACTATCATCACTACTCTCGACGGGTCCGAATTAGAATACGTGGACACCTACAAATACCTAGGCATCTGGTTAGACTGTAAACTCAACTTCCAGACTCACATCAACCATCTCCAATCCAAAATTAAATCCAGAATTGGCTTCCTATTTCGCAACAAAGCCTCCTTCACTCATGCTGCCAAACATGCCCTTGTAAAACTGACTATCCTACCGATCCTTGATTTTGGCGATGTCATTTACAAACTACCTCCAACACTCTACTTAGCAAATTGGATGTAGTCTATCACAGTGCCATCCGTTTTGTCACCAAAGCCCCATACACTACCCATCACTGCGACCTGTATGCTCTCGTTGGCTGGCCTTTATTATATATTTGTCGCCAAACCCACTGGCTCTAGGTCATCTATAAGTCTTTATTAGGTAAATCCCCGCCCTATCTCAGCTCACTGGTATAGCAACACCCACACGTAGAATGCGCTCCAGCAGGTATATCTCACTGGTCACCCCCAAAGCCAACACCTCCTTTGGCCGCCATTCCTTCCAGTTCGCTGCTGCCAATGACTGGAACGAATTGCAAAAATCATTGAAGCTAGAGGTTCCTATCTCCCTCAATAACTTTAAGCATCAGTTGTCAAAGCTGCTTATCGATCACTGCACCTGTACATAGCCCTTCTGTAAATAGCCCACACTACTACCTCATCCCCATATTTATTTTTGTTATTTTCACAAATCTTGCACTCCAGTATATCTATTTGCACATCATAATTTGCACATCCTTCATTCCTGTGTTAATGATGATAATCTGTAATTTATTTCACCACTATGGTCTATTTATTGTCCTACCTCCTAACCTTACTGCATTTTGCACTACATTTTGCACTCTGTATATAGATTTTCTATTGTGTTTTTGACTATGTTTGTTTACTGTGTAACTCTGTGTTGTTTTTGTCGCACTGCTTTGCTTTGTCTTGGCCAGGTCGCAGTTGCAAATGAGAACTTGTTCTCAACTGACCTACCTGGTTAAATCCTACCTGGTTAAAAAAATCCCAGCCTTGTGCAGGTCTACAATTTTATCCCTGATGTCCTTACACAGCTCTCTGGTCTTGGCCATTGTGGAGAGGTTGGAGTCTGTTTAATTGAGTGTGTGGACAAGTGTCTTTTATACAGGTAACGAGTTCAAACAGGTGCAGTTAATACAGGTAATGCGTGGAGAACAGGAGGGCTTCTTAAAGAAAAACTAACAAGTCTGTGAGAGCCGGAATTCTTACTGGTTGGTAGGTGATCAAATACTTATGTCATGCAATAAAATGCAAATAAATTATTTAAAAATCATACAATGTGATTTTCTGGATTTTTGTTTTAGATTCCGTCTCTCACAGTTGAAGTGTACCTATGATAAAAATTACAGACCTCTACATGCTTTGTAAGTGGGAAAACCTGCAAAATCGGCAGTGTATCAAATACTTGTTCTCCCCACTGTAACTGGTGCGGCTTGAAGCGTAGAAGGCCACGGTTGTTTGAGCCAGTTATGTCAGACTGGCCATTCCTCTATCCACATCAACTCTTAACTCTCCATTTTAACCCAGATGGTGACGCTTCCCCTCCATATCAGAAATGACTAGAGGGAACAGAAAGAAATCCAGATGTAACAGTGGTTATCTACTGGGAATAGTAGTACTTTGTGCAGAGAGGTAAGGATTAACAACTTACTATCTGTAACATATACGTTTCTGCAACAGCAGCAGCAGCAGCTGGCATGTAACCTAGATCATGAGAATGTACACCAATGCTTAGTGTAGTAGGAGAGGTTTGTCTCCGTTGTAGTGAATCCTGTCTAGAAAAGTGTGCTATCAGTGTGACCACAGGGAGTTAAAATATACTAAAGATGAATGTGTTTGGCAACAATGTACACAGAGGGGGGGGGGGGGAAACAATATTTCACAATCAGGAGGAAACAAAGCTGCCTTGACCAACTGACGGGAGACAGGCACCATAAACCACATAATCCATGATTCTAACAACCACATAATATAGGTGCTGATGTGTGGTAGGTTAAAGTGTCTCTCCACTAGAGGGCATTAAAATGCCTGAGAGAGTGACTGATGTGTTGAGGTGCTCCAGGTTAAACATGGGATGGATAGGATTAGATAAAGTTACGACTGTAAGAGCAATGGCCACAGCCCGCATTGTTATAAAAAGGCCAGCTAATCTTTTGTGTCCTTCGAGACACAGTCGATAAAATCGAAATCCCATGTCATGAAATTGTATCACAAATTAATTGCCGTTAAAAGCATAGCCAAATGAGCCACTTTTCCGTGGGAGGAGTCGATACATAAAAATCTCTCTTTTCTTTTGTTGTTGCTGCTTCGCTGATAGGTAGCCTGATGAGGATTGATTTCCCCTCCTCATCCTCACAGCATCAAGAATTACATGACAAACTTAAATTAAAACCTTTAGAGCAACTGCGGTCAAACAAGCAAGATCAGTTGTGCGGAGATCATCAACACAACTATCCTTATTTACATGCTTATTATGACTTACATTCTTTAAAGTAATCGGAGCCCTGTGAGAGCTCTGGCACAAGTGTGGGAAGCCCGCTAAAACATAGGAAATGATGTCAGAAGGCCTTTTTTTTTTTATACAGAAGCAATAAAACAGAAAAGGCTTTTTCTCTCTTTTCAGCCACAAACAGCCCCGGAAGCTATTCCTAAAAGCACTGGACCGGTCCAGAGTAGCCTGTTCAAAAACCTATTTCCTCTGCCTCTGCAGGCAGGCAGGCAGGCAGGCAGGCATCAGTGAGTCAGTGGAGGAGGACAGCATATCATTAGGCCCTTTGGTTCCCTTTCAGACAGTAGCAGCAGCATCTCATAGACAACAGAAAGGGTGCCTCCACCTCCGACCTCGCTCCATCTCTCTGCTCTCTCATCCATGTCCTCCTTATTCCAAAGCCTTGCCTTGCCGTGGAGTGTGATGAAGATGATGTATAAGGTTGCTCTGTGTAGTTGGGGATTGACTTTGAATATAGCCTCATATCCCCTGGATATGCCCATGTAGAGGCCAGGAGGTGGGGCAGTCTGTTGGTACAGCAGGGGTTCAGATGCCGGTCTTGTCGCTGTAGAACGGTGTGACGTGGAACATGTAGCAGTGTGTACACACCCTGACGGGCTTCACCTGGCCGTACCGCGGTAACGGGGCTGAGTGGGAGGAGCAGCGGGAGCAGAAGATCTAAAATGACACATAGAACAAACAAGGTATATTTGATAGTTATTCATTTAATTTATGTAGTAGAGCCAATTCTAAAGGAGATCTGCTCAGGTGTTCTTTGTGTTACCTTGCCACAGCTCCTACAGTGGTGCTTCCTACGAATGACGGTGAAGGGGGCCTTACAGGCGATGCAGGAGTCACATTCCTCATCAGGAACCCAGTCTGGGGGATCTACTGGGGAAAAGCAGGGGCACATTCATAGTGGTGCTTGTTTATTTGTGTGTCACACTGCCATGTGTGTATGTGTTTTTTAAGGAGAAAAGGGAGGCACTGACCTTCGAACTGCCCCTCCAGGGCCTTGGCTGCCAGCTCTGAGGAGGAGATTGTCTCCTGACAGAGAGAACAGTCCTCCAGCACAGCACTGCGCAGCCCTGGACCTGCTGCACCAGACAGATCACAGCCATGTCATTACATCACAGACACTGGGAGAACTACACTAAGACACCTGCCATTACGGCAAGTTAACCCTGATGTAAAGATAAAAAAACATAAACAGAAGTACATGTTCCTCACCCTTCTGCTGGTCATTGTCCCTCTGCTCAGAGGTAGCCATGACTTCAAACAGTGTCTTCAGAATGCTCCGAAGGTCTGCGGCATAGTTAGTCTGCAGCTGGTCAGCAACACCTGGAGGTCAAGAGGAACCAATGAGATTATTAATACTTGTTTTTATTAGCATAAAATGGCGTTAGCTAGTGTTACTGGGGTTCGACACATAACGAAAAATACATTAATTACAAAATACTTTACAATTCACATACATTTAAAAACATTAACATGTAGTGTGTGTGTGTGTGCGCAGGTAGCCTAGCGAAAGGTCGCCGGTTCAAATACCCGAGACGACAAGGTGTGTCCTTGAGCAAGGCACTTAACCCTAATTTGATACAAGGGCTGACCCTGCAGGTAGACCGTCATTGTAAATAAGAATTTGTTCTTAACTGACTTGCCTAGTTAAATAAAAGGTTAACTAAAAATGTCAGTACATACACACAACAAGTAGGTCACATGGGGGAGAGGCGTCGTGCCGTGAGGTGTTGCTTTATTTGTTTTTTAAACCCGGTTTGCTGTTCACTCATTGCTCTATATCAGATGAAAGGGAGTTCCATGCAATCATGGTCCTGTATAATACTGTACGTTCCCTTGAATTTATGACTGAACAATAATCAAGATAAGATACAACTAGAGCCTGCAGGACTTGCTTTGTGGAGTGTGGTGTCAAAAAAGCACAGCATGTCTTTATTACGGACAGACCTCTCCCAATCTTTACAACCGTTGAATCAATATGTTTCGACCATGACAGTTTACAATCTAAGGTAACGCCAAGTAGTTTAGTCTCCTCAACAGCCACACCATTCATTACCAGATTCAGCTGAGGTCTAGAACTTAGGGAATGATTTTTACCATATATAATGCTTTTAATTTATTTTTTTCAGGACCAGTTTATTACTGGCCACCCATTCTAACTGACTGCAACTCTTGTTTAGGGTTGCAGTAGGGTTGCAGTAACTTGACCAGATGTGGTTGCTGACGCATATAGGGTTGAACCATTATCATACATGGACATATAGGCTTTGTTTAATGCCAGTTGCATGTCATTGGTAGAAATAGAAAAGAGTAGGAGAGAGCTGCCCTGCGATACAACACACTTTACATGTTTAACATTAGAGAAGCTTCCATTAAAGAAAACCTTTTGTGTTCTATTCATCAAAGCATTAAAATAACAACAACAAAAAACATGAGAAACATACTGATTTACCCCATCAAACCACAGCCATGACCACTATCCGTTCTAGAACCACTACTGTTTTCTCTATATATGCAACCTCTTGGTGATGTCATTCAGAAACACAATGTCAACTTTCACTGCTATGCACAAGACACAGAGCTGTACATTTCGATGAAACATGGTAAAAAACCCAAAATTGCCTACCCTGGAAGCCTATGTTTCAGACATAAGGAAGTGAAGGGTGGCAAATATTTTACTTTTCAAAAATAAATAATTGTTTAACTAGGCAGGTCAGTTAAGAACAAATTCTTATTTACAATGACAGCCTAGGAACAGTGGGTTAACTGCCTTGTTAAGGGGCAGAACAACAGATCGCAAAAAATCAGAAACTTTTTGTTCCAATTCGATTCAAAACAGCTAATCCATGCTTTTGTCAAATCAAGATTATACTACTGCAATGCTCTACTCTCCGTCACAAGACACAGGCCTCCTTATTGTCCCTAGAATTTCTAAGCAAACAGTTGGCCTCAACCTTTAAGTCTTTACTGAAGACTCATCTCTTCAGATCCTCTGCCTCTGACCCTATTACGGGGTCAGAGGTCTACCACGCTCTACCATCCTTCCTTTCCTCTGACTCGTGCAGTGGGGAGATCTTCGTGGGCTATACTCTGCCTTGTCTCAGCGTAGGAAGTTAGTGGCCTGCTTGATTGATTGATTGATTGATTGATTGATTGATTGATTGATTGATTGAGAGGGAGACATACCCGATATGCAGACAAAGAGGCGGTGGATGAGGTCACCGCTGCTGTGGAAGCGCGAGCGGATCTTGTTCCTGGCGGCCATCTTAGCAGCCTGCAGGGCCAGCTGGATATCATGGTGGTCCAGATCCTCTGATGTCCCCGAGCTCGTGGTCAGACTACTGACAGGGCTGGAGGAGAGAGGGGGAGCGCACATGCCAGAGAGAGAGAGATGGAGACATACAGTGAAGGGGGACGGAGAAAGAGAATGGAGAGAGAGAGAGGCAGGGAGACGGACTGTCACGTTCACTGTCATTCTTATCAACACACATCACTGCTCACCAACATATTGCTTACTGTACTTGAATATGCATCGTACTATAGGGGTTGTGGTTGATTTGAATCTCAAAGTGAGTAATGAGTGAATTTGAGATGTTGATGGGAAAGGTTTATAGTATAGTATGACTATAAGCTGTAACATAGGGATGTATGAAACAGGAACACACACACACACAGTACAGACACAGACGCTCACAATGGGTCAGTGATTACCTGTCCGTGTAAGCACTGCTGGACAGACTACATGTGGTGACGGACACACTCTCACAGTCACTACTGGAGACTGAGCTGAGAGGAGAGTCCTGGAAAAAACTGTGAAGAACAAAAAAAAGAGGAAAAGCGAAATAAAAAAAATAAACCGATAACAGATGGGCAACATAAAAAGGGATCTGTGAATGTTACGCTACAAAAGCATAAAGCCAAGAGCAAATAGCAAAGAGAACAGAAAACAACTGGATGACAAGATATGGGTTACATTAGCCAGAGAGACGTGGAGGAAGTTTGCTTTCCAAAGAGATGCAAATGACTGTTGTTGAGGCCTACCTGCTTTGAAGTGGAGCATTGATAACACATCACCCAAACACACATGTATAGCACATACAGTGCATTCGGAAAGTATTCAGACCCCTTGACTTTTTCCACATTTTGTTACGTTACAGCCTTATTCTAAAATGTATTAACTAGTTTTTCCCCCTCATCAATCTACACACAATACCCCATAATGACAAAGAGAAAAACAGCTTTTAAGACAATTTTGCAGATGTAAAAAAATTATAATAAAAAATAAATTTAAAAAAAAAAACGTATTTACGTAAGTATTCAGAACCTTTGCTATGAGATCAGAAATGTTGCTCAGTTGCATCCTGTTCACCTTGATCATCCTTGAGATGTTTGATTTGGAAAGGCACACGTATGTATGTATGTATGTATGTATGTATGTATGTATGTATGTATGTATGTATGTATGTATGTATGTATGTATGTATGTATGTATGTATGTATGTATGTATGTATGTATGTATGTACCCCCACAGCATGATGCTGCCGCCCCCGTGCTTCACGGTTGGGATGGTGTTCTTCGGCTTGCAAGCCTCCCTCTTTTTCCTCCAAACATAATTATGGTCATTATGGCCAAACAGTTCTATTTTTGTTTCATCAGACCAGAGGACATTTCTCCAAAAAGAACGATCTTTGTCCCCATGTGCAGTTGCAAACCGTAGTCTGGCTTTTTTATGGCGGTTTTGGAGCAGTGGCTTCTTCCTTGCTGAGCGGCCTTCCAGGTTATGTCGATATAGGACTCGTTTTACTGTGGATATAGATACTTTTGTACCCGTTTCCTCCAGCATCTTCTCATGGTCCTTTTCTGTTGTTCTGGGATTGATTTGCACTTTTCGCACCAAAGTACGTTCATCTCTAGGAGACAGAATGCGTCCCCTTCCTGAGTGGTATGATGGCTGCATGGTCCCATGGTGTTTATACTTGCATACTATTGTTTGTTCAGATGAATGTGGTACCTTCAGGCGTTTGGAAATTGCTCCCAAGGATGAACCAGACTTGTGGAGGTCTACAATTTTTTTTTTCTTTGCTGATTTATTTTGATTTTCCTATGATGTCAAGCAAAGAGGCACTGAGTTTGAAGGTAGTCCTTGAAATACATCCACAGGTACACCTCCATGTAGGTCCCAGAGTTGATGTCAGAGCAAAAACCAAGCCAGGAGGTCGAAGTAATTGGCTGTAGAGCTCCGAGACAGGATTGTGTCGAGGCACAGATCTGGGGAAGGGTACCAAAACATTTCGCTGTGGAGATGGGAGAACCTTCCAGAAGGACAACCATCTCTGCAACACTCCACCAATCAGGCCTTTACGATAGAGTGGCCAGACGGAAGCCACTCCTCAGTAAAAAGACACATGACAGCCCGCTTGGAGTTTGCCAAAAGTCACCTAAAGGACTCTCAGATCATGAGAAACAAGATTCTCTGGTCTGATGAAACCAAGATTGAACTCTTGGGCCTGAATGCCAAGCATGACGACTGGAGGAAACCTGGTACCATCCCTAGGGTGAAGCATGGTGGTGGCAGCATCATGCTGTGGGGATGTTATTCAGCAGCAGGGACTGGGAGACTAGTCAGGATAGAGGGAGAGATGAATGGAGCAGAGAACATAGAGATATTTGAAGAGAATCCAGAGTGCTCAGGACCTCAGACTGGGGGCTTATTGGACTTGTCTTCCAATAAGACAACGACCCTAAGCACACAGCCATGACAATGCAGGAGTGGTTTCGGGACAAGTCTCTGAATGTCGCGGAGTGGCCCAGTCAGAGCCCGGAATTGAACCTGAGTGAACATCTCTGGAGAGACCTGAAAATAGCTGTGCTGTTACGCTCCCAATCCAACCTGACAGAGCTTGAGAGGATCTGCAGACAAAAATGGGAGAAACTCCCCAAATACAGGTGTGCCAAGCTTTTCGCGTCATACCCAAGGCTTTAATAGCTGCCAAAGGTTTGTCAACATAGTACTGAGTAAAGGGTCTGCATACTTATGTAAATGTGATATTTCCATTCTAAATTGTCATTATGGGGTATTGTGTGTAGTTTGATGAGGGGAAAAAAAACTATTTAATACATTTCAGAATAACAAAATGCGGAAAAAAAGTCAAGGGGTCTGAATACTTTCTGAATGCACTGTATATTCATACCTAGTGTTCTTCTTGCTCTCTTCCTTGGACTCACTGTCTGCCTCTCTGGTCTCCGTCCTGTCCCTTCCCCCGCTGGCCTGAGGCCTCCTCACTGTCCTGCACTGGTGGGCACAAGGTTCTGGGGCTCCCCTTACCCCAATGGGGCTCCTGTTCTGGCCCAGGCACTGTTGAGGCCCAGGGGCCACCACCACCAGGCACTTGTCACAGCGCTGGTCCCCTTCCTCATCCCCCGGAGGTGGCTCTGAGGAGCAGCGGGAGGAGGGGGGTGTCAGCTGGGGGGGAGAGTCCCCTTTCCCATGTAGGTCGTGTCCTGAGGAAGCCAAGCGGCAGGCAGAGGACTGGATGACAGAGCTGTGGGGCTTGCAGTGTTTCTCAAACCCCAGGCCCATCCCCAGGCCCAGCCCTGTGGTGTCCATGGTGAGGGTGTCATCGTGGCCGTCCTCACAGCTGCCGCAGCAGACACAGGAGTTGAGCAGGCAATGTGTGGCCACCAGGGGGGTGCATGGCTCTGTCTCTGAGAAGGAGAAGGGGCGGGGCAGGAGCAGCTTGTCCACAGCCAGCTCAGTCAGGCTGGGGGAGTGGGGGTTGAAAATGACTGTGGCCGATAGCTTCATCCCTCCCATACGGTGTGCGATGACCTCAGCAGTTTCCGCCCCCTCCAGGCCCACATCCCAGCCGTTAGTGTAGGGCAGGGGCTCCCGGCCAGGGCTAGGGCCGGATCGCTTGGTGCTGGGGCACTGTGAGCGCTGGCTGTGGGGCTGCTGGGACGGATCTGACTGGGAATCAGTGGGCCAGCCATTCCTGGTTGAGTCTGTCAGGGGGCCAGGCCTGCGGGGCAGAGGAGAAGAGGGCTGAGGGGCTTTGGAAGGCGAGGTTAGACGACTGCAGGTCACAAGGTCCCCTCCTCCGTCCAGGTCCTCCATAAAGAAGACTCTGTCCTCCTCCTCGTGGTAGAGACCTGTCTTGCCCCGGCCCACCAGCACTCGGATGGGGGAGGCCTCAGTGCTGGAGCCACCGCTAGAGCCCCCTCTGTTGGGGCGGTGGGCTGGGGACTGGCCCTGGCTGGGAGGGGACAGCAGCGTGAACATCTCGTCCCCCACACGGTTCACCATCATGTTGAGCTGTTCGATCTCCTCCTCATCATATTGCATGGAGCAGGCCAGGTCTGCCTCCTCCGCCTCCTCACACAGACAACCCTGCACCTCCTCCTCCACCCTCTCCACCTCCTCCCATTCCCTGTCTTCCTCGTCCTGGATGTGGGTGATGCACAGAGACAGCACCTCCTGCTGCTGCTCCCTCTCCTGCTCCTCCTCACTCGGCCCCTCCGGGATGTCACTGGTGGGGCTGCTGGATGAGAAGGGGTCTGGGGCAATAGTGGGGACTGGGGTGGGGGGAAGCTCGGGGACCAAGGGGAACCCGTCCTGAGAGATACAGAGGCTCCGCTCCAGCGTCAACAACTCCTCCTCTGACAGGGTCTGCAGTAGGTCCCTATGGGATTAAGACAACCTTAACAACATACTTACAAACGTCCAGCCCAAAATAATCACGTAATGAGGATGATAGTCACCCATGATTTTTAGACTGTTTGGCAAGGTCCTTGAAACTTATGTTCACAAACCTGTGATGGTTCAGAGTTATTTTATACCTATGATTAAATACAGAGGACAATCTACATATGCATCCTCTAAGCTGTACCTGATCTTCTTCAGTAAAGTGCGGAAGGGCCGGAAGAGCTCAGACATGTCCTCTGGTTTCCTATCCAGGTTGAGCGGACCGTCACAGTACACCACCAGACCACTGAGGGAGAGACAGGGTGATTAGAACATGTTTTCAGTATCAGAGGGTTCTAGGAAGACAGAGAAAACACTTACCACACAATGGCTAGTCTGGGGATTGTAAACATCAGAGCAGGTTCATAGTCATCGATCATGTCTTGGCTGAGATAGCCCAGCTTGAGTGCCCTGAGACAAACACAACAAAGGCGAAAGGCTGTGAAATAATATTGGACAACCAATATAAACCCTGCAAGCATGAAGTACCATGGAGTACCATGTCTGAAACCACTCGACTGTCATCGGAGTGCCGATGACAGTCGGTCATCGTACCCCCCCCAATATAACTCACCTCTCCACAGTCTCACAGAAGAGCACAATCACATCCTGCTGAACATAGTATTCTTTGGGAGACTTCACAGGCACCATGGCTGATACATAGCTGACAGACAGAGGGAATCGTGTAAAAATACATTAAAATACTGTCAAATATGTTGTTGACGATGATGATGTCCAACAGTTTAAGATGCTATAGCTACCTGAGCTCAAACTCAGCAAAGAGGCTGTCGAAGTGGCACAGCGCTTCCCTCATGCGGTCGGTGTAGAAGTTGAGGTCTCTGAGGGCCTGGTCTCGCGTGATGTTGCGGACCTCCTCCAGACTACGGGTCAGGTCCTTGGCTAGAGGCCTCATGGCCATGCTCTCTATTTCCCTGTTCATGATGATGGAGCCTGCAGCCAGACACTACACACAGAGATGGAGAGAGAAGGGAATGACTTCTTTATCTAGGTTAGTCATTAAAATAATGCATATTTGTTGATAACACAAGAAATAATGAGTTGTACATCGATCCAGTTGACCATTACATTGTGAAAACAGAGAGGAAGCATGACTGTAAATGGGCATGAAGAGTACCTATAGTGTCAATCAGACCAATGTTCATACAGAGTACGTATAGTTAATGTTGTGTGAGATGATACTGGAGGGAATACAGTCCAGTACCTCAGCCCCAAACCACAGCTGTCCTGCCAGGTTGTCATGGCGAATCTCCTCTGGGAACTTGACACAGAAGTCTCTGTTGGCTCTGTCGCCAGGGATACATTCATCCATGATCTGGTTGATAATGTTTAACACATTGTCCTGCAGACACAGGGAGAGTGACATGGACGGAGACTGAATCAATTAGTGAATAAGTACTGAACGAAAAAAAGGGCGTCAATAATAACAATTCTGTTGGTAATGAATGACGCCAAGTTTTGATCATAATGTTTCACAAACTACCACAGTAAAACCTTCCACTCAACAACCCCCTCCACATGTAGAGCATTTTACTGCAGCGTCTGGAGGTACTCTGAACAGGGAACAGGGAACTATAAAAAAAAAAACACTAAACTAAATCCCATAATTCCAGCGGTGCAAACAAACGGTCACGCACAGTGAGAGCTAATCAAGAGCTTGTGTGCTGCTGGCATTTACAACAGCCATAACAATGAGCCTTTTATCGCTCTCTCTCTCTCTCTCCCTCTCTCCCTCTCTCCCTCTCTCCCTCTCTCCCTCTCTCCCTCTCTCCCTCTCTCCCTCTCCAGGAACAGTACTACGTATCTGCTGCGCAAGATTAAAAAGCTTAACCACCGATTGCAGTGTTGTACTACCTATGCCTTGGCCTGTTCCCACCAGCCCAATGTTCCTCTGGCCATAGTCTTGTGTGCTACACCATAGCTAGGTCTAATCTTGACCACCAGCAGCCCCTCATCACACAAAATGGCATTGAGATACGTACAGTAGCTGCAGATAGCTGTGAGCTCTCTCTACACTCCTCTACAGTCTCTGCCACTGGTGCAGTCCATGCTGTGGGAGCAACTATGCCAACATAACTTGATCAGCTTGGCACCTCAGTGATGCCCATGGCCATGAATACCATGGTCATCAATAAGAGCTCATAACCGCAACGTTAGGGTCGAGCAGACAACTCTGCGCTGTCAGCCTTCCATTCTGGGGTCTCAGGTATACAGGGTATTATTAAAGCATGCTGGTCACATGCTAGTAACATTGTGTTCCTTGTCTCAACGAGGTAGCCTAACCATGGGATTTAAAAGCCTACCTCACAAGTATCAAATATATTACGCATTAAACTGCATTTTGTTTCAGATAAATATGAGTGTGTAAGCAAAACACTGGCTGAATGAACAAGAGGCAGTGTGGCATCCCTGAAGCGCTGTTCTTTTCCTTCAGGGGGAGAAATGGAAAGAGCCAAAACAGGCTTGATCATTCTCAGCTAAAAGCCTTTGGGTTTACGAAGCACAACATGACACAAAGCTAACACACAGCACTTCCCGGCATGGTCAATTTAAGGTGATAATGACGTGAATAGGAAAACTCAGCAGAGAGAGACAGATATAACACATCTACATAATATGACATTTAAAATGTCTTTGTTATTTTAGAACTCCTGAGTGTAATGTTTACTGTTCACTATCTACTTAACATATGTTTCCCATGCCAATAAAGCCCTTGCATTGAATTGAATTGAAATCGAGAGAGATGGCGAGAGGAGGGAATGGAGAAAGGGAGCGAGGGGGTGGGTGAGGGAGGACGGAGAAACAGAGAGGAGAAAATAAGAGAGGGAAAGCAGTTGGGGATCAAGCAGTGACCTTATTAGAAGCACGAGGATCAGGTGGTGGGCTTACTAACAACCTCCTCTCTCAGTCTGCCCCCCCGCCCCCGAACATCAACCTAGCAGGCAGCAGCATGGCAGCCATCGCTTACACAGTCCAGACCCCACACACACCTCACCTGCACTTGAGCACATATCTGGAGGAAGACCAGTTTAGAAATGTCAAAGCCCCCCCCCCCCCCTCCAACTCCAAATCGACACAATAGTCATCCATCTGTCATGTGACAGGTCTAGTAGCTCCACTTCATTGATCCTTCCAAAGTCACTAATCCAAGCGTTCATTCCTGACCTAGATATCAAAACAGCAACAAACAATGATGATAGAATCAACTGCTTGCACACAGAGGGACTCCTTATCTCCCCTTATCACTGTGAACCGGCTTGATTTAACGGCCCGTCCAAACAATGCTTACTGGGAAATCGTACAACCCCTACCATATCAGCCAACCAATCCCAGACATTTTGCAGTTCAAACTCCCCTGTTGTAGAGTTTGTTGTCATAGTTTTAAACATTTGAGATCAAACTTCAATACCTCACCTCTCACTCACTTTGCTTGGCATGGTGGACTTTTAAGTGCTCTCTGCCAAACTGGGTTACAGCATTACCTCTCAGAAATTCAATGTCTGTGTTGGATTTGTATTAACTGATGGAAGTCTAAAATAAATTATATAGAGACCTGCTACAGAATTGTGTCCCTATTCTGAGGGTACTCAAATGAACCAGTGTCAGTCCCTTTAGATTCTTACCTGACAGGATCTGAACTGGTTGACCAGCAGCGTACACCTCTGAGGGTCCTTCCTGCCATCCAGGCTGTCCAGTTCTGTGGCCACCTGGTTGAGCTCCTCATCAGCATAGTAGAACTGGGCCAGGAGCTGAGGATCCGTCCTCTGTACAGACAGAGATGGATAGGAGAGGTTAAATAAAAGGACTTTACATATAGAGAGAAGACAGAGTTTTAATAGTAGTAGATCAGCTGAACATTGATGTAATAGGGCATTGCACATGGGGAAAGGGTTAAATAAAAGCACTCCCATCTCCTCTCCTCTATGTCCCAGTTACAATGATAGGTCATATGGGGCCTTCAACTTTATTGACGACAACAAAGACATAATCCCATAAAAACAGGATTACAGGGACGGTGAAATGGATGAAAACAGGCTGGGTTCTAGAGGGTGGGACGTTAACAGATGGTTAATATTGTCTGTCCTCTCCCCAGACGAGCAGGCATAATTAGAGAGCTTGGCCCTGGTAAAGGATTTGTGTCATTATCTCACACTGTGTGCTGTTCCGTAGGGAAGAGCACAGCATAGCAGATCATTCCACTGCTAAGCACATGCACAGCCACGCCACTCAAAGGGGAGCGGGGGCTGGGAGAGAGCGAAAGAGAGGGAGGGGAGAGCAGGTGGGGACCTATCTCTGGGAAAGGTGGAGCAATAAAATGTTAACGGTTATGAAAACACAAAAAGGATTGATGCGGCATCACCAGCAGACCATAACTCCTCCTCGTTAAGGGAACCTGATAACACAGACTAAGTGGAAGATTACTGTGGCTATGTTTTTAAAAATGTCCTTCATATAATGATGTTTTCTGGAACCCCACAAGAGTCAGTCTTGATGTTCTGTTCTGCTCTCGCACTCTCATCAATAATAAAACAAACAGTATGAAGAAAAACAGTTATCAACCTACAGTTGTGATATAGGAAGCATATCGGCCTACTCTACAACACCATATAGCCCTCTACCCACTTTGCAGCTCTGCCTAGAAGGCCAGCATCCTAGAGTCGCTTCTTCGCTGTTGACGTTGAGACTGGTTTTTTGCGGGTACTATTTAATGAAGCTGTCAGTTGAGGACTTGTGAGGCATCTGTTTCTCAAACTAGACACTCTAATGTACTCAATTGTGCACCGGGGCCTCCCACTCCTCTTTCTATTCTGGTTAGAGACAGTTTGTGCTGTTCTGTGAAGGGAATAGTACACAGTGTTGTACGGGATCTTCAGATTCTTGGCAATTTCTCGCATGGAATAGCCTTCATTTCTCAGAACAAGAATAGACTGATGAGTTTCAGAAGAAAGTTCTTTGTTTTTGGCCATTTTGAGCCTGTAATCGAACCCACAAATGCTGATGCTCCAGATACTCAACTAGTATTTCTCTGCCATCGACCGGTATAGTATAGTTAACCATGCAAAGAGTAGATATTCCATAAATAAATAAAAATTATTAAAAAAAATAGCAGTTTCCAGCTACAATAGTCATTTACAACATTAACAATGTCTACACTGTATTTCTGATCAATTTGATGTTATTGTAAATGGACCAAAAATATGCTTTTCTTTCAAAAACAACGACATTTCTAAGTGACCCCAAACCTTTGAACGGTAGTGTATGTAAATTAGATACTTATGCATTTCATTTTCAATAAATGTACAAACAATTCTTATGGGTTATTGTGTGTAGCTGGGTGAGCAAAAAATAATCAATTTAATCCATTTTGAATTCAGGCTGTAACACAACAAAATTAGGAATAAGTAAAGAGACTTTCTGAAGGCACTGTATATACATCGATCGATCTACTGATAGGAGATATCTCGCTCTATATACAGTCGTGGTCAAACGTTTTGAGAATGACACAAGTATTGGTCTCCAAAAAGTTTGCTTCTTCAATGTTCTTAGATCTTTATGTCAGTAGTTACTATGGTACACTGAAGTATAATTACAAGTATTCCATAAGTGTCAAAGGCTTTCATTGACAATGACATTCAGTTTATGCAAAGAGTCAATATTTGCAGTGTTCACCCGCCTCTTGAGGATCGACCACAAGTTCTCAATGGGATTAAGGTCTGGGGAGTTTCCTGGCCATGGACCCAAAATGACGATGTTTTGTTCCCCGAGCCACTTAGTTGTCACTTTTGCCTCATGGCAAGGTGCTCCATCATGCTGGAAAAGGCATTGGTCGTCACCAAACTGTTCTTGGATGGTTGGGAGAAGTTGCTCTCGGAGGATGTGTTGGTACCATTCTTTATTCATGGCTGTGTTCTTAAGCAAAATTGTGAGTGAGCCCACTCCCTTGGCTGAGAAGCAACCCCACACATGAATGGTCTCAGGATGCTTTACTGTTGGCATGACACAGGACTGATGGTAGTGCTCACCTTGTCTTCTCCGGACAAGGTGTTTTCCGGATGGCCCAAACAATCGGAAAGGGGATACATCAGAGAAAATGACTCTACCCCAGTCCTCAGCAGTCCAAACCCTGTACCTTTTGCAGAATATCAGTCTGTCCCTGATGTTATTCCTGGAGAGAAGTGGCTTCTTTGCTGCCCTTCTTGACACCAGACCATCCTCCAAAGGTCTTCGCCTCACTGTGCGTGCAGATGCACTCACACCTGCCTGCTGCCATTCCTGAGCAAGCTCTGCACTGGTGGTGCCCCGATCCCGCAGCTGAATCAACTTTAGGAGACGGTCCTGGCGCTTGCTGGACGTTCTTGGGTGCCCTGACGCCTTCTTCACAACAATTGAACCTCTCTCCTTGAAGTTCTTGATGATCTGATAAATGGTTGATTTAGGTGCAATCTTACCAGCAGCAATATCCTTGCCTGTGAAGCCCTTTTTGTGCAAAGCAATGATGTCGGCACGTGTTTCCTTGTAGGTAACCATGGTTGACAGACGAAGAACAATGATTTCAAGCACCACCCTCCTTTTAAAGCTGCCAGTCTGTTATTCTGACTCAATCAGCATGACAGAGTGATCTCCAGCCTTGTCCTCGTCAACACTCTCACCTGTGTTAACAAGACAATCACTGACATGATGGCAGCTGGTCCTTTTGTGGCAGGGCTGAAATGCAGTGGAAATGTTTTTTGGGGATTAAGTTCATTTTCATGGCAAAGAGGGACTTTGCAATTCATCTGATCACTCTTCATGACATTCTGGAGTATATGCAAATTGTCATCAACACTGAGGCAGAAAACTTTGTGAAGACCTATACTTGTGTCATTCTCAAAACTTTTGACCACGACTGTATATATACACTGTATATACAGTACCAGTCAAAAGTTTGGACACACCTACTCATTCAAGGGGTTTCCTTTATTTTTTACTTTTTTCTACATTGTAGAATAATAGAGAAGACATCAAAACTATGAAATAACACATATGAAATCATGTAGTAACCAAAAAAGTAATAAACAAATCAAAATATATTTTAGATTCCTGAAAGTAACCACCTTTTGCCTTGATGCTTTGCACACTCTTGGCATTCTCTCAACCAGCTTCTACTGGAATGCTTTTCCAACAGTCTTGCAGGAGTTCCCACATATGCTGAGCACTTGTTGGCTGCTTTTCCTTCACTCTGCGGTCCAACTCATCCGAAACCATCATTTGGGTTGAGGTCAGGTGATTTGTGGAGGCCAGGTCATCTGATGCAGCACTCCAACACTCTCCTTCTTGGTCAAATAGCCCGTACACAGCCTGGAGGTGTGTTGGGTCATTGTCCTGTTGAAAAACAAATGATAGTCCCACTAAGTGCAAACCAGATGGGATGGCGTTACACTGCAGAATGCTGTGGTAGCCATGGTGGTTAAGTGTACCTTGAATTCTAAATAAATCACAGACAGTGTCACCAGCAAAGCAACCCCACACCATCACACCTCCTCCTCCATGCGTCACGGTGGGAACCAAACGTGACGGTCCTCACGAGAGCCAGTTTCATCATAGCGCTTGATGGTTTTTGCGACTGCAGGTGAAGAAACGTTCAAAGTTCTTGACATTTTCCGGATTGACTGACCTTCATGTCTTAAAGTAATGATGGTCTGTTGTTTCTCTTTGCTTATTTGAGCTGTCCTTGCCATAATACGGACTTGGACTTTTAACAAATAATTTTGGACCTGACTGTACATGCATCTCTATAAATCAATAATTTGGTGAGGATGGGAATAAAGGCTGCAGTGCCCAGCTGCTAAGAATTGGAGAAAGGCAGCAAAGGATAGAAAAACTGTTGGTTCTAATACTGGGAAGGACCAATGGCCTGCCTCTCAACACAATACATCTCAGCCAGCTATAAGGCACTGAACTACCATAACATCCATCATAAACATTAATGGAGGGGAGAAGAATGGCTGTTACATTGCTTGATATATAGAGAGGAACTGGCAGATTGTGAGTGCTCCAGACAGAGGTTGACAGAGAGGAGAAAAGGCAGAGGCTGAGTGTGTGTGTGTGTGTGTGTGTGTGTGTGTGCGTGTGTCCGTGCAGAGAGACAAGCAGCTGAGGAAACAGGGCCTGTCAGAGTGGAGACAGTTAAAGCATAAACACACAGTCTTCACACCACAGACCATCCCATCTTCAGTGTGGTCAGTGAGCACAGGTCACAGAACACAGTATAATAAGTGCCTGCTGCTGTAAACCACCACCACTGAGCCAGGAGGGTAGCTGAGAAGATGGTGCATCATGGATGACAAATTTAAAGACGGAAACAAGAGGAGGTTCGTGCTCAAACAACTGGAGTAGAATTTAAAGACAGAGGAATGTCCATGTACATGTAAAAGGAACCATCCTTACCCACTGAGCACCAACCGACACCGGACGTCCATGGACGTTGAAATTTGGTCAGTCTGCCCTGGCCTTGATATCAATGTCCAACGTTTTTTGGGGGTTTGGTCCGGACGGGTTTTTAATTTCAACATCCACAGATGTTGCTTTTTTGAAGTTTGGTAAGCACAGTACAGTGGAGCACAGTAGAGTACAGTAGCGACGGGCGGTATACAGTATTGACGCACGGACCGGTTTGGGTTTTCATTTTACCTTGTATAACAGTATTTCAATGTTTGATTTGTTAAATGTTTTACGCCACTCCGCCATGTGTAATGCCAGTTTTTATAGTTTACTCCGTTTGCTACTTGAGTCATCTCTCTCCCTCTCCTTCCACACACACGAAACACACAGCCCCGTCCCTTTAAGGAGAGCAACCACTTGCAGTCTGCATGGTCAATGCTGCAGATACAACAATATGTTGGTGACAACAATGCTGCTTTCCACTTTGCTTTTTAATATGAATCTACAAGCGTTCAATACACAATTAGTTTGTGTATCTTACTGCCTGCAAAACAGCTACTTTGTCTTTTCTTAGCAAGTTGTGGCTAAAATTAATTATGTTAGCTAGCTAGCTAAATGGGCTGCTGCAGTCACTATGGAGAGCTCTTTATAGAGCGCCTGGGTTGATGTCAGCGTAAAAATCTCTCAGTTTAAGCAAGAGATATGTTTTTTTGCATTGGATCCATCTCAATCCACCGCATCAGCCCATGTCGCACTTCCGCATCTGCGGTGAAAGGTGACAGAGCTAGAGCAGTGTTTGTGACATCCCGAAAATCGGTTTTCTCCCAAAATCGGCTGTAGCGTCCGAACGGTTTGGCCTAAAACTATTAGATGAGACTCACACGATCAGTTTTGCTCTACGACTCCCACAAGTGTCTTGGGACTCGTCTGAAGTCGGTACAGCGATCTGCCAACTTCTTTCTGTAGCGTCCAAACAGTTTGAGCTACACACTATGGCCAAATACAAAATATTCATCAAATTGTTAAGTGTCTTAAAATCCAAAATCAAATGGCAAAATGATCCTTGGTATGACCTTATTAAAACAATTCCATAAAGCTTAGTAGTATTTTATCAAGACTCCCATATGCCATTCAAACCAGTAGCTTATTTCTATAATGTTCTATTGGTTTTCAAATACATTTTCTTTCATTGTCCAGTAGCCAAAAACCCAATCTTAGATATATTAGCAACCCATGCTAGCTGGTGCATCTTTAGATCTCCCCTCTAAATTTCAAATTGATATTTTCATCTCTGTCACATGAAACCGCTCGCATGTGAGTTGCTCTACTGACAACTGTGTTTTCTGCTAATTGCATTATGGAACGAACATTTGTGCGTAGCCTACTACCTTGTGCGCATTGCTGAAATAATAGTTTATCAACATTAAGCTAAGTGTTCTGACCTGTAGCAGCCTCATTACTTTTAACGTTGTTTATTTTTTTATATAGCCTAGGCCTACTAGTGAATTTGGGTTCTATCGTCCCACAACTGTCCCAGAGTCTGTTTGGAATAGGCTACTTCTTTCTCACACAGAACAACAAGCTGACCAATAGAATAGGTAAACTTTTCTACTACGGGGCTGAGCAAAAGTAAATGTGGCAGTTGTTCTAACATCTTCAAAAACGTGCATTGAAATTCGGTAAGAAGCGTGCACGCTGTTGCATCCTCGAGTTGAATGTTCTGTTAAGCTGAATAACCATCATCTAAATGTGATTTCTAGCATTCTGAGCACCGTGGGTGGACGACCTAATCAGGTTATGCACCCAATTCATATGGGTCCGATACATTTCTCAAATGTCCGTTAAATTAAAATGCTGAGGTCAAATGTCCAGCACCACATTTTCCTAATGCAAACCCTCTTGTGAATAGGCCTAGGCAACATCTTGATTTACCCAGTTCAGAGATTTACCATTCAAATAAATTACCATTGTTGTTATGTAGTTAGATTATTTTTACCAAAGTCAAATTGATTGTATTATTGATTCATTAATGCATACATGGCTGTCTCTGAAAGTAGTAACTAGGGAAAGTCAGTTAAGAACAAATTCTTATTTACAATGACAACCTAGCCCTGCCAAACCCGGACTATGCTGGGCCAATTGTGCGGCACCCTATGGGACTCCCAATCACGGCCAGATGATACAGCCTGGATTCAAACCAGGGACTGTAGTGACGTCTCTTGCGCAGATATGCAGTGCCTTAGACCGCTGCGCCACTCGGGAGCCCAAAATGGATGACATGTAGGCCATACATGCGGCTGGATAGGAAGCTGTACCAGGCCAGGGGCTGACCTTTAGGGGCACAACACAGCTCATAGAGATAGGGATGGCATTCCTCAGAGTTTCTGTAGGACACAGGCGAGGCCCACCAGACTCAGAGGAAGACAAGAAGCCATTGAGATGGCAGTGGCCCTATGGCCTCCTCTTGCAGCATTCCACATTCAAGAGGGAACATTCCAACAGCGTTTCATCATGGGCCGAAGTTGATAGTGGGCGATATGCTGGACATGCTGACCCATTAGGTTAGAATCTAGAACAGTCATTCTCATCCAAATTCCCTGATCAGTCATAATGAAAACACTCCCTTCCCACATGAAGGGATTTTGTATTATACTTACACTTACAGTAAAATACGATCAGGTAGACAATAAACATCACAGTGGCAGAAGATTCTACATGTAAGTCTAAAGCTTCTCCCTAGAATAAAACCTGTCAACATTCTCTTCACCTCATCGAAACATCTATTTACAGTGCCTTCGGAAAATGTTCAGACCCCTTGACATTCTCCACATTTTGTTATGTTACAGCCTTATTCTAAAATGGATCAAATGAAAACAGTTCCTCAGCAATCTTCACGCAAAAAAACATAACGACAAAGCAAAAACAGGTTTTTAGAAATTTTTCAACAAATATTTAAAATTTTAAAACATAAATACCTATAGTGCTCCAGACAGAGGTTGACAGAGAGGAGAAAAGGCTGAGTGAGTGAGTGAGTGAGTGAGTGAGTGAGTGAGTGAGGTACTAAATGAAAAGCAGAGAAGAGAGAGCAGAGAGTATTCAGACCCATTTCTATGAGACTCGAATTGAGCTGAGGTGCATCCTGTTTCCATTGAACATCCTTGAGATGTTTCTACAACTTTATTGGAGTCCACCTGTGGTAATTTCAATTGATTGGACCAAAGGCGCACACACACCAGTCTATATAAGGTCCCACAGTTGACAGTGCATGTCAGAGCAAAAACCAAGCCATGAGGTCGAAGGAATTGTCCGTAGAGCTCTGAGACAGTGATTGTGTCAAGGGACAGATCTGGGGAAGGGTACCAAAACATTTCTGCAGCATTGAAGGTCCAAGAACACAGTGACCTCCATCATTTTTTAATGTAGTAGTCCTGTTTAGCTCAGATGGTAGAGCATGGTGCTTGCAACGCCAGGGTTGTGGGTTTGATTCCCACGGGGGACCAGTATGAAAAAAACTATGAACATGTATGCACTAACTAAGTCGCTCTGGATAAGTTTGGAACCACCAAGAGCGGGTCCACATCACTAAGGACTTAACATGGTCCACAACCACCAGCACAGTTGCACAACATTGTCTCTTCCCCCTCAGGAGGCTGAATCACCGCTTGGTATGGCAAATGCAGCACCCTAGACCACAAAGTGCTACAGAGGGTGGTGCGGACAGCCCACCCATTGTATTTAGTGCATGTGACAAATACAATTTGATCTCCATGGGAACCCGCACAGCATGCCTAAAGTGGCCCTGTCAATTCTCGCAACTGCATGACCACTAATGTGTTAGTAAAACGCATTTAATTCAAGAAGAAATAACACAACGTGTCACAAATTTGCAGCTTAGCCAAACCTATAGTCCAGATGGTGAATAAATAGGGCACTTGTGCAAAATTAGGTCATAAGTCATTAAATGAGAGCAACCCTTTCTTCCCACAGGAAAAAGTTGTTAAGACACAAATGGCCAAAGATAAGATTAATTATGATTAAATCAGTCATGGCGACAGATTTGAAACCTTGTTATGAGTGACAGCTAAATGCTGCACTGTTGCACAAGGCAAAAACAAGACGTCGAAAGGGAAAACTGTCAGTGGTAAAAGAATGACAAACTTTAGATTCCGTGAAACAAAATGGAGTCGATAACAATAGATGGTGGGATCGAAGGGAGCAGGACTAGTTGGAACACTAATCTCCCAACAACCTACAATTTGACCTACACACATACATACAGTTGAAGTCGGAAGTTTACATACACTTTGGTTGAAGTCATTACAACTCATTTTTCAACCACTCCACAGATTTCATGTTAACAAACTATAGTTATGGCAAGTCGGTTAGGACATCTACTTTGCGTATGACACAAGTAATTCTTCCAACAATTGTTCCCAGACAGATTATTTCACTTTGCTTTTTACACTCAGCAAAAAAAGAAAACGTCCTCTCACTGTCAACTGCGTTTATTTTTCAACAAACGTAACGTGCAAATATTTGTATGAATATAACAAGATTCAACAACAGACATAAACTGAACAAGTTCCACAGACATGTGACTAAAATAAAAGAAATTGAATAATGTGTCCCTGTACAGAGGGGGGGTCAAAAGTAACAGTCAGTATCTGGTGTGGCCACCAGCTGCACTATGTACAGCAGTGCATCTCCTCCTCATGGACTGCACCAGATTTGCCAGTTGTTGCTGTGAGCAATGATGGAGGGATTGCGCGTTCTTGGTGTAACTCGGGCAGTTGTTGCCATCCTGTACCTGTCCCGCAGGTGTGATGTTCGGATGTACCGTTCCTGTGCAGGTGTTGTTACACGTGGTCTGCCACTGTCTTAGGCGTCTCACAGTATGGACATTGCAATTTATTGACCTGGCCACATCTGCAGTCCTCATGCCTCCTTGCAGCATGCCTAAGGCACGTTCACGCAGATGAGCAGGGACACATATATATATATATATATATAAGTCTGTAACCAATCAATTGAATTTAAACTGAGTTGCTTGTTGTGAATAAAAATCTGTCTCGAGAAGGTGCGATGTTTTGGGAATCAACTGTAAAAACGGCAACTCATGTCCCCTTCCTTCAGGACATCCAACCCACTACCTTGCATGATACAATGATTCAGCGACCGACCATCCTCTGTGGAAAGTGTGTAATTGCTACTGCTGTCAGATGTCCTTGATCCTCTCTTTCAGATGACTCAAACCTTGTTCATTCTCGGTTCAAAAACCCGTCATTACAGATGATTAAGCACTCATAACCTAACCATGGATGGATTAGTTCTCTACAACCGCACCAATATTAGTCTTAGGCTAGACTTAAAAACAGACTGTTAGTGTTTCCAAATGGCTGGTTTCACTTCAAGGATATCAGTGTAATTGAACAAGGTGTGCAGTTGTCATTCGTGGTGTGTTGTCTTGCCAGCCTGTATAATCTTATTAAACGCTCCCGTGGTCTCAAGCAGCAGTCTTTTTCAGCCATGTCCCTGTGGAGGTGACTAATGCTTCTCTATAAGCCTGCATCATCATCATCAATAACTGTACATACAGACTCCACTTCAGGGAGTTCACAACAAGCCTTCCTCTGCACTCAATTCTCTACGCTCCACTGCCAAGCATAGGCTACCTCGCTCACACACAGCACAAGCAAATGTGGAGGAAAACCTGTCTGCAACACAGCCCATTCTGGATCAGCGAGTAACTGGCCAAATGAGCAGCTGTATACAGCGCATCACCCCTACTCAGGCCCATTGGTCAGCATTAAAGTTCAAAAAACCCTTTCTGCTACCCCAAGTAGACAACTTTTAGATCCTTGGTCAATGTCAGCTATGTCCTAACTTTGAGGACCATTATAGAGGTTTTTTGCATACGGGTTTCTGGAGGTTTTTGTTACGAATCTTTCAGCCTTGTTACTAAAATCCTCCGGAACGGTACCCACAAACCCCCAGGATGAACTTGTAAATAAAACATTGCTCTCACATGAACCGTTTCAATACAACACGAGTACAGCGGCTTCTCTCTCTCCACGACTCTACAGAGCAGCAGATTATTTATTTTAACCCCTTATCCTATACTTTCTTGGAAACATCTATAGGCCTGAATCTTTGAAGTGTTTGCGCGCATATGTATTTATTAAAGGATCACCGTTAGCACATCTAATTGTCAACTAGTTCAAAAATCCAATTGCTACTGTGTAGCATGCGTAAAACGAACCTGCCAATGTCATAGCAGTCAGCCACGTTCACACTGACTGACAGAGAGGACATCCCCTTTCTTTGCCCTGGGCAAAGAGCTCAACCCAGGGCAAGTTCATTGACTCAGCTGATTTTAAATAGTCTTTCTATCTGGTTCTGGATTGAGGCTGTCATCGTGTGATTGTGCATGTCTGAACGGCCACTGGTGTAATCTGATGTTTGATCTGAGAGATGGAGCTGTGTAGAGCACGTGCCTGGCACATAGGCTGTCAGGACAGGATGGGGCAGCCGTAGCACAGAGGGGGGGTTAAGAGGATTTGGGCTACTGCAAGCGGGTCCCACCCCACACACACAGATATACTCACTTCCTTAGGACCCGTGACCAATTATACAATCCCGTGCTGGCTAACTGCTGTTGTGGTTACAAATGAAGGGGAGATTTCAAGTTCCCAAAACAACAACACAAAAGCGTAAATCAGGCCGAAGTGGTGATAGGGAGGCGTAGGTGAAAGGTCGTTTTTTCTTAGACGCATCATGGTATTGTGTGCTTTGTCGTCTTCATTCTGTAACATGCCATTACTGTTTATAATACTGTTTTTTTTTTTTTTAATAAAACACAGTAGGGACCACTTTCATGGGTGCTCCTTGGAGGACAAAATACAAGATGATGAATAACCAGGTTTGTTATCATCACAATTCTTCTAGTCAAATGATTTTGATAGAGAACTGAAATAAATAAAGAAACATACTACTCTAATGAGTCACCTTCCCTGGGCTCTGGTCCAACCTCCATGAACTAAACTCTGCATTATAACCCTCTAATCTTGTGAAACATGACTCAGTCTGTCTCACACAGACCATTGTCATGGATGGAGTGTGAGTGTGAGTGTGAGTGTGAGAGATAGAGAGATAGATAGAGAGATAGATAGAGAGATAGATAGAGAGATAGAGAGATATCTTTGTCTCAGTCACAACAAATAGTATATATTTTTTAATCTTTATCTTTGTTTTTTTTTAATCATAGCATCGTGCACAGTAACCTCTTTTTAATGGTTGTACATTATTGGCTGTTCAATCTGCCCGTCTCAGAGACTCTGTTCTCAAAAGCTCCCATGGTGTGACACTGTGAATATAGTCAGGCGAAACAAAAGGAAGACCAGTGTGTGAACGCTGTGAGAGACGCATCCCTTTATTTTATCTCCTGCCAACTGTAACCAAGGACAAGAAAGAACTAGGCCTAATCCTAAAAATATAAACCTACTGTTCTCCCTCCCTGGCTCCCCTTCCCTTCCCTTTCTTTCCCACTGTAGAGATGGCGGCCAGAGGAGGGGTGTTGTGCATTTTATAGTCTGCTGCTGCAGACACAAACTCAAGACACTCACTCAAAGCAACAAAAAAAAAGGCACCTTGAATGCATGGTACTGTTTCTATAAAGAGGAATCAAAAGAACCTGTCCCTATGTAATGTCAAAATAAATCAATGAAACCCCCCTCCTCATTAAAACGCCCACACTAGAGGAGTCTATCTGGTGGCGTTCAATCCTCATCGCTCCACAACTCCTCTCCCCACACCTGGGACACAGTGGCCAGCATTACAATCCTACAATTAATTTCAAAAGGCCTTAAAACCATCTGGCCTGTATAGACGTGCACCAAGGGGTCAGGTCCAGCTTTCTAAGTCCGGCAGCTGACACCAAATCAATTATGGCATTGTGTTATGTGATAAAACTGCACACTTTAAAAAGTGGCCTTTTATTGTCCACCAGCACAAGATGCACCCGTGTAATGATCATGTTTTTTTAAATCAGCTTCTTGATCGTCCACACCTGTCAGGTGGATGGATTATACTGGCAAAGGAGAAATACTCACTAACAGGGATGTAAACTAATTTGTGCACAACGTTTTAGAGAAATAAGCTTTTTGTGCGCATGGAAATATTCTGAGATTTTTTATTTCAGCTCATGAAACCAACACTTTACATGTTGTGAATATTGTAAGAGCTTTCATTGTCTGCTTATATGCCCCCTTTATTTATCCTACGGTTCTGACTTGGTGTACAGGGAGAACACTGTAAGAACGGCCCATGTTCAGAATTCTGTCGCTGTACATTTCAAAAGTTCTGAACAAATAGTTATATTGACTACGTCCGTCCTAGCTCGCTCATTAATGTCTTAATCGAAATTACGGATTGCCTCTTGTCCGCTTGTCGTCCCCTTATGCCAGTTTGTACATCTCAATTGTCAGTAGAAACCACATTTGTTTAAGCAAGTCAGCCATATCAGCTATGTTTTTTTAAAAGGCAGTAAATGAGGCTGAATTAACCGTTTCGCTTCCAGACAAGGCTCCACTGATAGCCAGGTGTAGCAGTGGTAAGGTGTTGGGACTCTGCTGTTGGGACTCTGCTGTTAGGACAGCTTTATGTAGGCCCTAACAGTTTGTGGACACCGTTTGTCACCTTTATAGTGCAATTAATGTATTGTTTAGTGTTGTGTTGTGGCTTTGCTGGAATGCATCCCACATTTTGTTTTGTTTGCCCCACCGAGATTGCTAAAATCGCCACTGCATTAGGCACTCGTGTTTGTTACCCACTACACAGCCTAACCCGCAGATAGGATAGAAAATGTGTTTTATTAAAACAGTACGGAAAATGGATGACTGGAAGGATGGAGTTGGTAGAGAAATTGATGGATGAGGACGAGAGAAAGTTGGCGAATCATGTTGGATTTAAATGATCGACGTCTGGACTTTAAGCTGCAATCTATGACATTTCTGTCTCAAAAACAGTATCTGCATTACCTTGTATCTGTGTGAAAAGATGGGGGAAGGATGCGATTGTTTATTATTGAAAGAACTAATATGCTTGGCTAGTGGCTAGAGTGGCAAGCGTGGATTGTAGAGCATCCCAGCTTTGTTCCCTTCTGCTCAGGCTATACAGGCAGCTGGATGCGAGCTGAGCGCGACTGGCCGGCACCTCGCTGGTTGTGGGCCTGTCACACCTGACAGATGAGGCAGAGTGTGGCTGAAGGTCAGTCACTGAAAGCCTGATATAATAACCCTGGGGAAGGAGGAGAGGCAAAAGGGAGGAAAATGTGCAGGTTTAGTCTCCTGATATTTCTCCCGCTCTCTGTGAGTCTCGCTCTGATGAATGAGAGGTGGTGATAGAGAGGCCATTTTGAATCAGTGGAAACCTTAGCCAGGTCTTAATCTCTGTCTGCTGCCAGTCAAGCATGTCTCCATGTACATTGACCCCATCTTTACCTTCCCTTTCACTTTATTATTACTTTTCAGATTTAATTTTGAGTATCGAGGGAAAACAGCTGTATATTATTAGTATAGGTTCATGATTCAGTGTGTTCCCCCCCCATAATTGGATAATGGTAGAGCACTTTAACTTGTACAGCAAGCAAACATTTGCCAAATACTATAAAACTGCCTTTTAGGGAGAGGATTTAGACCAAACCAGCAAGACAAGTTTAAAGAAGAAGAACGAATGTCAGCCATCTCATCTTACAATATTGTGAATGTGGGTCAATCATGTAATCCTGCCATTGCCCTATCCTCAAACAGTCCAAGGGTACAGTGCTCTGGAGGGGATATCAGTGGGTCTTATTTTCAGGTGGTTTGAAGTGCACTTTGATACCAGAGTTCTTCAGGGCACTGAAAGGAGATTATATAGCAGGAAAGAGAGAAACAAATCCCTTCCCTATGTGACTAATCTAGGAAGTACAGTGCAGCTCTGAAAATATCAATAGCCTCACTCCATTCTAGTGGAACATGCTGATTCAACACTTTTCTATCTCCAGGAGAACATAGTTCAATAAGTTCAACTACTTAATGTTGATGCGAAAATATCAAGGCTGTGCAGTGTTCAACAATACTGTATGTCGGACCAGAATGCTAGACTTAGTGGCCAGTAAAATAAATAACAACATTATGTTTCCCTCAGCACACTTAGAAAAGGCAAAACAGAGTACTCCTCCTGGCAAGTCAATTAAGAACAAATTCGTATTTACAATGACAGCCTGGCCAAACTCGGACGACGCTGGGCCAATTGTGCGTCACCCTATTGGACGCCCAATCACGGCCAGATGTGATCCAGCCTGGATTCGAACCAGGGACTGTAGTGACACCTCTTGCACTGAGATGCAGTGCATTAGACCACTGTGCCACTCTGGAGCCAGTGGTCTAACATAATTATGTTTACTCATGTTATTCTGGTTGCAAAAATACTTCCCCCAATATCTTGACGAAATCACTGAATTGCAGGACAATCTTATCAAAAGGGAATTGAGTTAGCAAGTGTTTTCTGAGCTTAATAGGACATTGAGAAAAGTCCCAATCAGCAACTCACATTTACTCTGTAGGAAAGAGGGGAACGAAACCTTGCAACATAACCCATGTGGCAAGGAATGTTTATTTTCTTAATGCCCATTTCATTCTTTAGACACAGTGAATTATACGTTTTCCAAGTTGTCTTCATGGCTGTCAAGTCAAACTAGTCCCGAAACATGAACTACAGTAGTCCAAGAAGACATGTCATGTTGTGAGACAGAGATCATCCTGAACTGCATATTATGGTTTTAGTCATGGTATGACAATGTCACATTCATCAAGCCTTTCAAATTAAAATTGTACCCTGGGACATTGCAAAACTGTCCCAACAACAACAAATCAGTTATTAATCCTGAGGACATTCAATGTGAATTCTGTTAGGCCGTCTGGCATGGTTCTTAAATGTCATTTCTTTTCACAATCAAATGGGATATGCAGTTCTCTGTTAAACAAAGGAATACTGTACAGCAAAAATGTACGTTTTTTTACAATCTCTCAAATGTTTTATTCTCACATGGTTGAGCGCCCCCCAATCTTAGGGACAGATCAAATAGTACAAATATTTTTCACACGACCCTCCCATTGTACTGTAAAATAAAACGAACACCCCCCGCCCTCATAGAGTTAACTCAAAATAATGTTTACGACTACAAATAACAATAACTGTAGCGACCCTGTGTTTATACACGTGGATATCGACTATGCCAGTTCTGTATGCTTTTATTGCACAGTCGATGCTACACAGGGCTACGGGCCAGAAGGTTGATGGTTCGCCGACCACCACAGACGAGCTCACTCTTCCTGCCTGTTTCATTACACTGCGATCACTATTTAAATTTTTATGAAATTCACTGAGGATGGTCCTCTCCTTCCTCCACTGAGGAGCCACCACAGAGCAAGAGAGAGATGCTACAACACCAACATGCATTTCTATATGTCAGATGGCAACTGCTATAATGATATAGATGTACATCGTATAATAGGTCTGCAGTAGCTAAAGCTTAATAATAGCCACATCAAATCAAATTGTATTTGTCACATGCGCCGAATACAACAGGTGTAGACCTTACCGTGAAATGCTTACTTACAAGCCCTTAACCAACAACGCAGTTCAACAAATAAAGTTTAAGAAAATGTTTACTAAATAAACTAAAGTAAAAAATAAAATAAAAAGTAACAATAAAATTACATAACAATAGCGAGGCTATATACAGGGGGTACTGGTACCGAGTCAATGTGCGGGGGTACAGGTTAGTCAAGGTAATTTGAGGGGGGCATCGCTTAGTATATAGGTCCTGTATAGCAGGAAGCTTGAGCCCCAGTGATGTATTGGGCCGTACCAAACCTTCACTAACGTTTCTAAACTTTATTAGGTTAATATCAAAAGTAAGTCCAGCCATTGTTTATAGTGAAAATATGAGCAGAAGAGCATATGTAAACCAGGGGGGGGAAGTGCACTACCCTCCTCTGTGCACAATAAAAAAAACACACACAACACTCCCAATGCTAAAATATTATTTGACACCATTTCCCCCCCAGTAAATGTCGATCTGTCCCTTAGAAGACAAAATAGTATTGCCACATGTTGAAGTCGTTGTTCCCAACCTGGGGTGGTAGAACCCCTGGGGGTACTTCACCTATCCACAGGGGGTACTTGAGAAGACTCACGAGACCATAGGCTTACTGTTCAAATGCACTTTAGGGGGTACTTCAGGGGTACTCCGAGCAGAGCAAAATTCAGGTTGTGGTACAGCAAAGCGAAAAGGGTTGGGAACCACTGGACTAGAATGATTAGCTATCATAGGCGTCGATAGTCTCAGAATGCATTCTCTCAGTTACAGTATCAGATTAACAGCAATTGAATTAATTCTGAGTCCGAGGGATGACCGTTTGTACTATGACGTTAGGTAGGGTAGCTAGATAGCTAACAAAAAACTGTAGGCTACAAATTCGAGATTGCAATGCAAGTTAGGCTAGCTAGCTACATTATTTATTTCTGTATTGACCAATCTCAGCAATGCGGTTGACAATTTGCTTCGAGAAGCAGCCGTTCGTATTGCATAGCTTCAGTTACCTAAATGCCAGACTGAAAGAAACAACTTCATAGAAGATAACTTTAGCAGAGACTGTTTTTAGTGACTAGTTAACAGGTACATTCATAGCTCAAGATGTACTAAGGTGTGTAATACATGCATTGCAGCAAAATACTGTATGGGGACAATAGAAAACTATAGATTGCAATTTTCTAAAAAAATATATATATTACCTAATAACAAATTACTGTCAATACCTGGAGAATATAATCAAATAAACTTACCTTAGGCTTGTAAAGCCACTTTCGAAACCGATTCATCGTTAAGTTACCTCGCCACCTTACCCCTCCTTTGTCACCGACCCCTCTTCTACCTGTGAGACACACTAGCAAATGCTAGCGAGCGAACTACTTTGCTAAAAAGGTGGGAAATATTTAATCCAATACGACATCCGAGATTGTAAGGTAAAGAGTCAGGGTTCAAATAATTGCTTTAAAAACGACGGAGTATTTTCATGCCTACAGAATCCGCGGCAGGCTGGTGATTCACTGCCACTTTTCAAGTCGGACGGGATAAAGCAAGCAATCCTCAACGGATGGTTTCGTCCGCTCTTCCCCTCCGTCTGCTTGATAACAGTCACGTTGATTTCGCCACCCACTTTACCAGGCTTGCACCGTACGTCACTATGGTGTACGCGCCATAGATATCCTATTAAATGACTAATTCCTAATTATTAGTATTCTAATTTCTAATGTATTAATTTCTGATTCATTATTCAGTGCTAATAAGTATTTTAATTCCCAATTCTATGGTACGTGTCGTAATAATAATGAACATTAGCCGTGCGTGGGTAAAATCACTTGGGAAGCCCCCCCCCTCCCCAGATTACAACCTGCGCTGTATATGTAGTGATAATTGCGTTGTTTGCTGTTAATTGGTATGCCTTGCAACCGTGATGTATAGGCCTAAAGGCCGAGACAATAAGAAGACAGTGGCAGAATAAATTCAACCACACCTTTGTTTTATCACAAAACCAGATAGCAACCTCTGTCCGGTGAAGTCCACCACGCATATCGCATGCAACATACAGTTAAATTACCTGCAGCATGGTTCAGCAAGTTAATGTTTCGGACATGTTCAGGCACCTAAACAACTATTGATTTAGAACCACAGAGAGTTACAGCAAGTCTCAAAGAAAAACAGGATCTGCCTCAACTATTCCAGCATAATTTGAATTTAAACATTTCAACGTCATCAAAACACTTCTTCTTAGTCTAATACAGTGACAACTAAAATACACCAAAAACAATTTAGTCCAATCAACATAAGATAAATATAATGTGGCTGTCCATGGTGCTGATTTCTGTGTGTGTGTGTGTGTGTGTGTGTGTGTGTGTGAGTGAGTGTGCGCGTTCGTGCAAGCAGAAAACATGTTGACTCACCCTCCTTGTAGAGAAACGCCAATGCCGTCCTCCTCTCTTTCATGTTGAGGAAACGGTCTATCACTCTATCACTGTGTTACAGTACAGGATTTTATTTTTTGTTGTCCTAGGCTACCTGGCTAAAATGCTTGCTCGCTAGCCTAACTTCCATTCATGGGCAACGTTAGCTAGTTAACATTAGCCTTCTACATCTAGCTACTGTGCATATTGAACTAACATCCTCTCAGATTATTTCACTTATAATTCACTATATCACAATTCCAGTGGGTCAGAAGTTTACATACATACACTAAGTTGACTCTGTCTTTAAACAGCTTGGAAAATTCCAGAAAATGATGTCATGGCTTTTGTCATTTTTAATCCTTCATATGACAAGGATTAAAAATGATTTGCCAGTAGATTGTAGACTTGATTCATGATGAAGACTGCTTGCTAAGATTTTGAAAGTAAGATGTTGACATGATCAGTCCAATCAAAGCTACTGTACATATAACGTGATTTGACGACATTTTATCTGTGGCCAATGACTTTGAGCCTTCATGGAAGGGCACTTATAATGTAACTCTACGGCAGGACCCAAAGGGCTGAAATGTTCCATTTCTACTCTTAATAAGGACTTAGATTTGGCCTGTGACGTAGTCTTTCACTCACCATGAGTGAAAGAACACTGAGCCAATCAGGCTCAATGTTCCTATTTTCTGCTGGTTTACCCCACCACCACAGAAAGTGGCAGGGCGGCAGGTAGCCTAGTGGTTAGAGCAGTGGGCCAGTAACCAAAAGGTTGCTGGTTCAAATACTTGAGCTGACAATTTGTTCTTAACTGACTTGCCTAGTAAAATAAAAAATGGCTGATTTTGAAGCTGCCTTACTCAAGAAAACAAAAAAGAGGCCACGTTTGGATGCAGCTTTATTAATTCAATTATATTCTTTTTCATAGTTTACCAAACTGATATGTGACACGTATTAATGCCAAAATAACATGAAAAACAGGCAAGGCCCCCCCAAAAAAATATATATTTATTTTTGTATTATTACTATTGTAATGTCTGGTTTTAGAGCATAGACTAGACCTACATAATTGTTATGTGACCCATGAGAAATTGATACACACATTGAAAAGAGAATGGGGTGGGGACAAGTCGAATTCAGGAAGTACAGTTTGCCTGCAATAAACTTTGGTCCCTAGAAAATAAATTATATATTATTATGTATTTATTTAATTAGTTAATTTAACACCAGATTGTCTCGGGAGGTCTGCGTGCTTTTGTTCTGTGGCTGCGCACTGACGTTACCGAAACCAGAGAGGAAGAGGCGAAGCGAGAGGTTTCACTCTCCCCATATTTAGCTAAATCTGTTAATTAAAACCAATATGTTTCTATTGACTTATTTTGGACCCAAACTTCTCGCCTGCCTTCCGTCTTTTGAGACGACTCCCATTGATAGGGCGGACAAGTGAGCATCTCGTCATAATATATAAATCTTTGCCAAAAATCACATGATCTATATTTTGTCATATGACAACCCGAGGCAAGCAACTCACGGTGGACTTCACTTCACTAAAAGAAATACAACCCAAACTGTCAGGGATGAAATTCTATATAACTTTTTTGTGACTTTGACGATAATATCTGGAGTATGGAATGTTGGGGAGTTTTGACTGCGATAGCTGCCGCCTGTCTGCTAGGTAAGGTTGGTGGTTTGTTTGTTGTCTTGGCTAGTCGACTGGGGTGTAATTATTACTACAAACAGTTGCGAAACGTGTGTTTCTATTGGACAGATTCAGGTAGGTCCCGCCCTGTTTCGTTCTGTTTGTTTCTGTTTAAGAAACGGTTTGCAACAGAATCGGCGTAATGAATACACCCCTGGCATGCAGCACTGACTTTTAACTAGCTATGACTGAAGGCAATTCTACATGGGATTGTTTGAGGTATTCTCCCACTAGTGCCACTGTGTAGAGACCTTTTTCTGTTTGTGAACTTTGGCTAGACTTTTCTTAGGCACGCCATTCAATGTATCATTCACCATTCTGATTCTGACCGTGGTATACCTGGTTTATTCTCTGATTCAAACCGTTCTTAAATTACTAAATGCAACATCAACATTACTCACTGCTTTGCAACAATGTTGCATAAGTGCAGCTAGGGTTGCACATTTTGGGGAATATTCAGAGGTGGAAACTTTCCGTGGGAATTAACAGGAATATATGGGTATTAATGGAAATATATGCAAATGTATATTAATACCATTTCAATGTAATGTTTTTGCATTGGATATATTTACCATATCATATGGAGACAGAAACTTAAACCTTTTACCTTATCTTAAGTAAAATATATATTAAATGAGTTGACTCTTCACATGGGATGATTTCACTGAAAAACAAAAGAAAGGGAATATTGAATGATCCCCAAAGATCCATCGCATCTCCCAAAAATGTTTTCAACATACATCTGTAAAATGATAGGAAGACAGTCTAGAAACTAAAGCTTTGGTTGTCTTCCTCTCAGGCTTCCATGTCTTCTCCCTGGACCTCCTCAATGTCCACCTCTTGAACATCAGACTCTGAGGCCTCATCTTCACTGTCACTTTCCAACCCTGGCTGATGAGATATGTTGGCACGACTGCCATATTGCATCTCCATCCCAAAGCCCTTGTTTGGAAGTGTACTTCGCCAGACTGCCAAGAACCTTGCCCTCATCCAGGCCAAGGTGGCGAGACACTGTAGTGATGACACCATAGGCCTTGTTGATCTCTGCACCAGACAGGATGCTCTTGCCAGCATACTTGGGGTCCAACATGTACACTGTGGCGTGTATGGGCTTCAGGCAGAAGTCTTCATGCTTTTTGAAGTATTTCAGAACTGCAGTTTCCTCTGCTTGGAGCAACTGTGCAGGGCAGGGCAGTACGGATTTATTTGCTTACATATGCAAGCAGAGTCTGAACATCTGACAGGATGGTATTGTCTCCCTCAATCTGTGCAATGGCTGCTTACCACTTTCTCCCAAAATACATAATCCAGGAGGATCCTCTTGGTGGGGCTGTCCATATTGGCAGACTGTGATATGGCCATTTCTTGGAGAGACTCCTTCCCCTCCAGGAGACTGTCAAACATGATGACAACACCACCTCAACGGGTGTTGCTGGGCAACTTCAATGTGGTACTCTTATCCTTCTCACTTTGCTTGGTGAGGTAGATTGCTTCTATAACTTAATGACCTGTCACATACCTAACCATTTTCTTGGCTCTCTTGTAGAGTGTATCCATTGTTTTCAGTGCCATGCTGACCTTGAGGAGCAGATTCCATGCATGAACAGCACAGCCAATGGGTGTGATGTGAGCGTATGACTCCTCCACTTTAGACCAATCAGCCTTCGTGTTCGCAGCATTGTCTGTCACCAGTGCAAATACCTTCTGTGGTCCATGGTCATTGATGACTGCCTTCAGCTCATCTGCAATGTAGAGATCGGTGTGTCTGTTGTCCCTGTGTCTGTGCTCTTGTAGAATACTGGTTGAGGGGTGGAGATGATGTAGTCAATTATTCATTGCCCACGAACCTTCGACCACCCATCAGAGATGATTGCAATAAGGTCTGCTTTCTCTATGATTTGGTTGACCTTCACTTGAACTCTCCATCCAGAAAATGAGTAGATAAAGCATGTCTGGTTGGAGGGGTGTATGCTGGGCGAAGAACATTCAGAAATCTCTTCCAATACACATGTCCTGTGAGCATCAGAGGTGAACCAGTTGCATACACAGCTAGAGCAAAACATTAATCAGCATTTCTCTGACTACGTTCCTCCATTGAGTCAAAAAAACGTCTGATTCTAAGAGTACCATGAGCTGTTGCTATCGATAAGGTTTCTGATTCATCATTTTCACCTTGAATAGAAGTAGATGGACTTTTGTCAAAGGTTGCTTGTTGTAAGCGCTGAGGGAAATGTATGCACTTGGCCAGATGATTCTGCATATTTGTTGCATTCTTCAGATGATTTGGCACAGTATTTGCAAATGTACACAGCTTTTCCTTCTACATTAGCTGCAGTGAAATGTCTCCACACATCAGATGGTGCCTGTGGCATCTTCCTGTAAAGATTAGAAAAAAATGAGTAAGAAACAACCCAAATACAATTCCGTGTACAGATAAATAGTTAAGCAGTTAGATTAAACAACTCCTTTGTAAGATAAATGTTTTAAAATGAAAACATGTATGGAAACAGGTGAATTAACTCAAGCAAGCTAAAACCCACATGGTAGCAAAAACTAACTAGCAGAAATTGTTAACAAGTTAGAATGATTTAAACAGACTTTGCTGTAGGCTACTATTTACTAGTTAACAAAAAATCATGTATGTCATATAAAATATATTCACCCCACCCAGTATTGTAATCAAAACTTACCAGAAAGCATGTAGTCCTTGGCTCAGACAGTGTAGTAGCGTGGGCTCAATAGCATCTCATTATTGTGCAAGATCTTGAGAATCAGCTGTACATGTGATGGAAGAGTGCACTGCACATGTGATGGAAGAATGCACTGTGCATGCAGAGGGTTGCAATTCCATTGAATTGGGCATAGTTTAACCCAAATATGCCACAAGACCTAGAATTGCCTTATGTGTATCCCACAAAAAAGGTTCACTGTTATAAGCTAAATGTTTTGATGAATTTAAGCAAAATTCCCCAAATTCCAGGGCTTAACTTCCCATGGAAAATTTCCGACCCTTTGCAAACATAAGTGCAGCTATAAAAGTTGATGTTAATCAACATTCCGCTGTTTTTTTTTTTGCCTTTTAGGGCCTATTCATGTGTACAGTTAACACATATTACCCAAGCAGTTCCCCATGCTCTGGCAATAGAATATACTGTACAGTATACACACAGGGCCCTGGCCAACTGAGCTATTTTGGAGTATAAACCAGGTGAAAACTCATGACCTGTTTTTGAATAATTGCATTTCTTGAAGAGGGTGTCTTTCTCTCAGTAAAGCAGCTCAGCTCATGGCTAATGTGACTTACTGCCACAATAAGGTCTGCGTGTGCTGTTGCTCTCTTCTGTTTCCCCAACTCACTGTAGGTCAGACAGCATGATATATTGTGTTAAAGGTGTGTAATAATGGCACATTACACAGTCTACAAATAGCTACATATCATAAAGAAGACTTACCTCATTGTGAAGTAGATCAAGTGGGTGTGATTCAGAATGGCAACATCATTGCAAGATATCAAAGGAATGAGATCTAAAATCTTTAATGCTGGAACTTTCTGCCGTTCTTTGATTAGGAACAAGGCTTTTAATTCATACTCTCATCTTTGGAGAATGTGCTACAAAGTCCTATTACTGATGGATTTTCCTCAAACAGTAAGAGTTAATAAGATCATCTGATTGTAGTGAGGGGAAGTTTAGGCATCACATGATGTCTGCAATGGGTTAAGCATCAAATCCCAATCTCTGATGACCTTTTGGTCTTCTGAACTGTCATGACTTGAGGTTAACAGGTCATGTGATAGAGCCATCTCTGCCAAGCCCCCTCCCACCCAAAGGTGAGATGAAGTCGTGATGACAAAAACATTGTAACTTTCAAAAGTATTCATACTGTGTAAATGATGTCTACATTCAAGTGTTTACACAAGATCATAGTTAATTCTAATGCCTTGCTTGGCCAAGCTACGCTCAGGGAAATCAGATAAGAAGGTCAAAAACGACAGAAACGCCTGTTCCGCCCAAAACCTTTTGAGACTCTAATAAACTTGCTTGACTAGAGGACATTCGCGCTGCAGCTGGAGGTCTACGATAAGTCACGACCCCCACAAAAGACAACCCGTGGTTCCCACAGAGGAACTCTGAAACAATCAACGCTACGGTCGACGACTGTATCTAAGAAGGTGAATTCGAGCAGAACCACCCGTTTACTCTCTTTCAAGTCATCGCTTGTCTTTTCACTGTTTTCATCCCCATCAAAGGGGGTATCTACCACGGCTTATTAGCCGCCCTCAGAAGACCGATCTTCAGGAACGAGTTCTAGGAAGCAGACAACGAAAAGAAAGGACATCTTGACATCTTGTGGACAACAGAGACTTATACCAGAGAACCAGAGAATAGACCACCTGAAGTGGACAATAGAGATAACCAACAGAGGCCTTCAACAAAGTAAATACATGCATTACATTTCGACCCATCAAGCGGCAGTGCGGGCAAGGTATTAGGGCTAACTAAGTGTAGTCTCCAAATGTATATTTACGGTGTTTCTCTTCCTAGATCTCTCTCTCTCTATCCATCGTGTTTAACAAGTGTCGTATTGTGTTGGTCCGCTAGGGACGCGTTATTATATTCAGTTTCATTGGATGAGAACCATATTTTATAACCCATTACTGTGTGTATCCTGTATTATCATTTAGTTAGTAAATAAATCATTCCGTATTATGGAAGGATTAGTTTGAGCTGGGATCTACGACATTTAGAACAAGGTTTATTAGGCAACAGACATTAAATAAGGGATTGCTATATAAGAAAAGACAACACTCGAGTTAAAATCGGAAAGTGGCAACTCAGTAAAAATAAATGTATTTCCGTGGTGCCCCAGGATTCCTAATGAGCTAATTATTGCATGATTTAATTTAATCCAATAATTAGAAGTAGTAGGTAATTATTCTATAAATAGCAGTCACCACCTTAATGAGGAAACGTTATGACAGAACCATACTAATCGGCATATTGATCCATTAGCCTATATGGTTTCTGAAAATCTAGCTTCCCATGTCATGTGCTCTATTTCCAGTGTAGCCTTTGCCTATCTACAACATTGCTACTTAGAGAGAGGCTGGGAATGTTTTTAATTTTCTCCTGTTTCTAGAACTGTTGCTCTATAAGTCTGTCTTGTTGTAACAGGTGTGGTGGTGAGCCAGACGACGGTGCCGACGCTCGCTCCTGCTTTGATGAACACCATGTTAATTGAAAATGTGACGGAAACAACCTCATTCAGTGAGACCACCACATTCAGTGAGACCACCACATTCAGTGAGACCACCACATTCAGTGAGATCACCACATTCAGTGAGACCACCACATTCAGTGAGACCACCACATTCAGTGAGCCCCCCACATTCAGTGAGCCCCCCACATTCAGTGAGCCCCCCACATTCAGTGAGCCCCCCACATTCAGTGAGCCCCCCACATTCAGTGAGCCCCCTTCATTCAGTGAGCCCCCTTCATTCAGTGAGCCCCCCACATTCAGTGAGCCCCCCACATTCAGTGAGCCCCCCACATTCAGTGAGCCCCCCTCATTCAGTGAGCCCCCCACATTCAGTGAGACCACCACATTCAATGAGACCACCACATTCAATGAGAAAGTGACAGCGACCTCCCATATGATCCTCAGCAGCACATCCCATGGATGCTCTGCCCTCTGTGAGGCCTGTGTCCCAGGGTTCCACTCCGACAACGGTGAGTCTGAACTATGGGCCTGCACAACCTATAAATGTGGTTGTTTCCGTCACGTTCTCAATGAATGTGGTGAGAGAAAGTGCTCTTCTTGTTAGGAAAGTAATTGAGATGTTTTAGCTGAGTAGACTCAGTTCTATTTATCACCACAACCTATACATTAGGTAGAAACACACCACAGCCAATTGATACAGCACTGTAATGTAGTTTTTACCCATGTGACATCAATTTCTAACACAAAGGATGTGTGATCTTATGGTATGTTAAGTGGACAGTGAACACAGGAGTTGTATTGTTGGTGTGTCGCTTCGCTGTATTATTTGATTACTGACATTTGTCCGGCCTGTGGCCTATACAGAGTAAGTGAAAGATAATTTGGCTAAAATGTAAGATAAATGTTGTAAACAGCACAGCCTGTTCAATAATAGACTTTGGATCCCTCCCCCAGACACCCTGCTGTGTTCCTGCTGCCATGATCCAGGGTTGTGTCTGTTCACTGGGGCTTGCCTCCCATGTTCCAAAGGGTTCTTTCAGCATCTGGCTGGACAACAGCGATGTCGGCCCTGCAGCCAGGGTTTTTTCACTGAGTAAGTATTTGTCAAATGAGGGCATAGCCGATTCACCAACATTCTGTAGACCACTGTTTCATTTATCCTCTTCCTCTTCTCTTGCAGTTTCACCGGCAGCCCTGTGTGTCAGTCCTGCCCCCCAGGCTCCTACAGCAACAACACAGGCTCCGACTCCTGTCGAAGCTGTTCTCCAGGTATTTATATGAATATTTGTTCTGTTTTGGTTGTATAATCATTGCCATAATGACTTACTTGTTACTATTAAAGTGATTTTATAGTACAGTGCTGTTAAAGGACTGAATAAAGAATGAGTAACAACTGATGAAAACAATCAGCTCTACTGTATAAGAGCTGGGCTTCAGTCATTTGTTCCACATTCAAGAAATCCAAGGCTTTAGAAATGATTAAATTGCATGCGTCTGTTTTTAAATGGAATGCGTTATTTTCAGGTTTCTATACATCACAACAAAATGCCACATTGTGCAGGCCATGTCAACAGGGAACATTCTGCAAGTAAGTTGCCCTTCGTGGTCACCTTAGATATGTGGTTGCTTTACTAATGTGTTATGCACTGCGGCGGGATCTAACATTAACTGTAGATAATTCACACAACCTGTTACTTGTCTGCAGATCTAACATCACGTGCTCCCATCTCATGTTACCGACCTTACTTCCCAAAACAACACACACACAGACACAGACTGACAGACTCATAGGGTTAGTAGTGGGTATTGAAGAGATTATTATTTTAATACTTCAGTGATCAGACACTGGGTGGTGATAGCCAGCAATATAAAACAGTATTTATAAATAAGTTCATCCCTATTCGTTGCACCCTTGTGGTCGTCCCTCCCACAGCTCCTCCAGTTGCGCTCTGTGTCAGATCTGTCCTGCTGGTACTGAGTCCCTGCAGGCTGCTGCCAAGGAGTGCACACCTTGCCGTCCAGGTAACTGCCAGTGCCAGCCAACAAAATCAACTGTGCTATTTCTAATGCATTCACTGTGCTAAAATTATTACAGATAAAGATAATGTTTTAAAATTGTGGCTGAGAATGTTCCATTCAATCTAATAAGTAAATATTCAACTATGACTGTATATGAATTAGCTCTATTCACATAAGGGTTATCTGGCACTGCATTGATTACATCTATAAACACACTAAATGAAGGCTTGCATGATCTAATTAGTGAAGGTAGTACACTGTAATAGCAGAGACTTGAGGACAGATTTAAATGGATGACATCTGATTAGGATGAGATGATGTTTGGTTTTGGACAGGCCTGCACAAGGCTCCCCGTCAGAGTATGTGTCAAATCTGCAGCAGCGGCTTCTTCCAGATTCACTGGGGCCAGGAGACCTGTAACCTCTGCCCCAAAAACTACTACTGCCCGGTCAGTACCACAGCTCTTATTCCCTGTAAACACCTCCAATACTGAAAGTACCCCCAAGGGATATCCTGACCAACTTTAATGACCAGGGCTCACGTCATCTGTCCCACAGAGTCCAGACGTGAACCCCATCCTGTGCCCTGGCGTTGCCTTCTGTCCTGAGGGCAGCACTGCTCCAGGTTACTGCATGGAGACCTTCTTCCGCAAGGCAGAGGAGGACTGCGAGCTGGCCCCCATCACCATTGCTCTACTTGTCATTGGAGGAGGGGGTATGTCTGAATACGCGTGTTAACGTTTTGGAGTAGTGGAAGGAAAGTGGTTTGAACTTTAGGCTACCAGTTAGATGTTGAAAACCCTTGTCAAGCTGTCATAATGACGTTCCCATATTTACTTACCCTTTAATCAAGAGACGTTGTTCACTGACATGAACCATGTTTATTTCTTCCAATTACACTACTTTTATTCACTTTCTCAGCACTACAAATATCAAAATATATTATTTAATTATGCTTACAGGTAATTTGATCTTCTGGGCACATCCTGTAGAAAAAAACTAAGTGAAATATAAATCATGCTGAAGTAATAGAGTACATACAGTCTTGATGTGTTGTGTTCTCGTTTCTCTGGTCCAGTGGCCCTACTCTTTGTCATCCTGCTGGTGTTGCGTCGAATGCGAGACACAGACGGAGAGCTTTCCCTCGCACGACAATTTCTGTTAATCAAAGAGAGGCCGCAAGGTGAATACTACGGGATCCCATGTGATGCCGAGCCAGTATATGCTGGTTGGTGAACATGTCCCCAGCCTCATCTGATACTTCCTATTATTGGAGTAAAATGTCTGGCTTTTAGAGCAGAATCAAGTGAAGTCTATGTGCCTCAGCTGTGGACTAATGGACCATAAGAGAAAGCAGACACCAAATCCTAGCCATGGTTTACCGAATGTCCATTTGAGTACTTTTTGACAACTCAACAGCTTTCCTGCGATATATCTTCTAGATGTATTTTTAAAAAAGCAGAAGTGTTTTTCATCTGTATTCTGTGCTTTAGTGATGGCAGACCCCGTTACATTTGTTCAAAAGAAGAAAATATCTAATGAATTGAATAGTCCTAGGTTAATTAAGTAAATGGTTTAAAAAGGCACACACTGGATGGTTGGACTTGGTGGAGACCTTGTGTTATGAAAATCACTTTTGTTGATGTTTGTACATGTAAATGCATTCATTCATGGTATATCAATGGGTGTTTTAAGTTATGCTTTGAGGATTGTTTTAAGTAAATGTTCCCCTCTGTCACAGAAATAATCTATTTGCTGGTTATACAGATTAATAATATTGGTGATCTGAGGTACTGTGTGTTATGTTTTTCATTTTATATTTGAAAGGCATCACATCTATGTTCATCAATAGCAATGTTTTTGACCTATGTTATTTAAAATAAAATTATATTTGTATGTTTTAAAGAGGAACATTCTGACTGGAATAAAGCATAGCCATGCACTACTCTCAAGTGAAATTCTGATTATTATATTATTACTAGCCTATAAAACAACGGATACCGACTGAAGTTATTTCCATAATGCACGTTTATTAACTAAATGTATCTGTTCAAACTCTGAGGTTGTGAATCGGATGTATCAGCATCACCCATCATATGGGGCATTGACGGTTCATGAGGTTGTGTGCGCGCCGGTTTCAGGATTGCGAACTAATTGTCCAATGGTCCCAACGGTACACCTTTTAGTAGTTGAAAGGTCATTTCATGATCACAAGAACCTCCGTTCCTCTAGCAAGAATAAGCAAGATTTAGGAAAAATAAGGCAGTGACCTCGGCGGTTTTCCTTCAAAATATAAGTCCCGCAATGATGGTAAAAAATAATAATAATGGTCGCACTTCTTAGAATTTTGTTCAACAAAATGGAAAAAGGTAAAAAGTGAATCGCCTTTATTGCACGAGGACTACTGTTGACATTAACAGCATTAAAAGTAATGATTAATGCATTGTTATCATGGTAATAACAAAACATTATTTATTATGCTACTACAGGTAGCCTAGTGGTTAGGGTAAAAGTCTGTCGTTCTGCCCCTGAACAAGGCAGTTAACCAACTGTTCCCCGGTAGGCTGTCATTGTAAATAAGAATTTGTTCTTAACTGACTTGCCTAGCAAAATAAAGGTTAAATAAAAATATAAAAATAATAGTATTAACAATAATATAATTGTAATAATCAACTTTAAAAAACACTTTGAAACCCATTGTTAATTAGCCCATTCGTATTTCACAATGTTCAGTACGTTTTTCATATTGGCCATTCCTATTGCACGCAGTAAAGGGGGTGTCCATTCTACTCCAGAGCACTTCTAGTTTCCAAATCCACAGAGTTCACACCCAGAGCATTGCGACTCATTTTGAGGCCCTTTAAAGAGTGGCTAATCAGCTTAAACCATACACAATTTTCTGAAAATGATTGGATTTAATGTTATTGGCCACTCTTTAAGGATTGCAAAAAGAGGAGTGATGCTCCTTTGGGTGTTTTTTGTATTTTTTATTATGAACAATAAAACAAAAACAGAAATATACAAACAAGAGTACATAAACCTAACATACAGAGGTATTACATGTTAAGATATATATTTTCAATTCGTCAAAGTTTTATGGTACATATTGATTTTAGTTTTTACACTTACTGATAGAATTAAAAAAATATTTTCTTAAACAATGTGAAGAGGGGTTTGTTTTCCACCCACTTCATTTTATGGATAAATAATCTTCCATGGAAAAATAAACAAATTAACAATTAAAGTTAAATCGGGGTCCATATCATATGGATCAGAAAAAAACACACCAGTCTTTCAAATTAACATTAATTGTAGTTTATTTTCAAATAAGATCTTCTAACTGAAAATAAATGTTCTCTAGGTCACAACAACAAAATACACATTTGTTATCAATAATATTTTTTAATCTGTGTTCAATAAAGTTGTTTTACAGATTAGATTCTATGAATGAGTTTCTATGATACTTTCACTTTATTAGATATACGATATTTGGAAATTGTATATCTAATTTAGTTCCAGTTCACTTGTCCACGGGGCTACATTCCAGTATATTCTAGCAGAGGGAATAGTGTGAATAATGTGTTATTACATTTATAGTTTAAAATATAAATTCCTTATAGCTGAATTGAGGCTACAAAGCACCTTTAGGGATGGCTCTTAGCAACTATTTGAAACTCCTCAGGAATCATTGTAACAAGTCAAATTAAATCAAAGTGTTTGTCACGTGCGCCGAATACAACCGGTGTAGACCTTACAGTGAAATGCTTACTTACAAGCCCTAACCAACAATACAACCGGTGTAGACCTTACAGTGAAATGCTTACTTACAAGCCCTAACCAACAATACAACCAGTGTAGACCTTACAGTGAAATGCTTACTTACAAGCCCTAACCAACAATACAACCGGTGTAGACCTTACAGTGAAATGCTGACCTACAAGCCCTAACCAACAATACAACCGGTGTAGACCTTACAGTGAAATGCTTACTTACAAGTCCTAACCATATAACCAGACTGGGTGTAAACTCTGTGGATTTGTTAAGTAGAAGTGTTTATTTTTTTAAATAAACAAATGAATCACATATCTCAGAAATACTTTAAATTATTATTCGATAACTAGTATAAAATATATTTATAAATGTGCACATTTTCCATCATTTGCACCCTAATTGTTCATGATTGGCTGAGAAAAACGTATGATATAAAGATTGTGGAGGCTGTTTTGTTCGACTTCAGTACGGCTTTTGACATTATCGATCATAGTCTGCTGCTGGAAAAACGTATGTGTTATTGCTTTAAACCCCCTGCTATATTGTGGATAAAGAGTTTAACCGAACACAGAGGGTGTTCTTGAGTAAAGCCAGTGTGTCTATGTATGCGGATGACTCAACACTATACACGTCAGCTACTACAGTGAGTGAAATCACTGCAACACTTAACAGTTAAGCTGTAGTTAGTTTCAGAATGGGTGGCAAGGAATACGTTTTGTCGCACCTGGACTACTGTTCAGTCGTGTGGTCAGGTGCCACAAAGAGGGACACGGAGAGCTAACATTAATAATATGCATGTCTCTCACGGCTCAAAGTGGAGGAGAGATTGACGTCGTCACTACTTGTTTTTTTAAGAAGTGTTGACAAGCTGAATGCACCGAGCTGTCTGTTTAAACTACTAGTACACAGCTCGGACACCCATGCATACCCCACAAGACATGCCACCAGAGGTCTCTTCACAATCCCCAGAACAGACTATGTAGGGCACACAGTACTACATAGAGCCATGGCTACATGGAACTCTATTCCACAGCTAACTGATGCAAGCAGTAGAATCAGATTTTAAAAAACACCTTATGGAACAGCGGGGACTGTGAAGAGACACACACACACACAGACAGGTACAGACACACGCACTCTACACACACGTACATTCTAATATTGTTGCGGTATTATACATTTTGTATTGTAGATATGTAGTGATGTAATAATGTTATATGATGTGTTGTTTTATATTTTGTTTTATCTGTGATGTACGTGCCTTAATGTGTTTGGACCCCTGGAAGAGTATCTGCTGCCTGGTGGGGATCCCTAATCAATACAAATACAAATAAATGTACAAAGAATACAGGACGGGACTCTTATTCTGAAGGATTCCCAAAAGAAATCTGTGACCCGGAAGTACTTAGTTATTATTGCCTGCTTCACAGTGGCATTACAAGAAACATGGCAGCCACAATGGCCAGGAACGTCCCTGGTATGTAATGTGTTGCTACATTATTGAGCTTATACCTGTGATGAATTCAACGTTTTGTGTAGGTTCTATAGCTAGCTGTTTTTCAATCATAATACCTCATTACTTGCATAACGAGGCGACATTCGTGACTATTATTGAAGGTTATACAATGCCAGCACATACTCATGACGCTAGCTAAGTAGCTAGTTTGATGATAGTGAATATATACTACCGTTATCAGCTGTGAACAAGATGTGGGTTCCCTAATTTTAGAAATGTCTCTATTTTGCATGGACAGGCTTGATGAGGCCGTTGACTCTGTTTGCCAGGGGGCAGCAGATATGTCGGTTCTCCACCATAATCCAACGTCAAACCGTCCAGAGGTCTCTGCTCACTACTCCTACATGGGCTTCTCTGTCTGCCAAAGCCTTCCAGACACCCAAACAGAGCATCCTGCAACGGTGAGGGCTGGGCATACATACTGCTCATCAGATTCAGTTATATTGTACAGATTGGCTTTGTTTGAATAAAATGAAACTGAAAACATAAAACAATACAGTTCGAAAGTTTTGGGTCACTTAGAAATGTCCTTGTTTTTGAAAGAAAATCTATTTTTTTGTCCATTAAAATAACATCAAATTGATCAGAAATACAGTGTAGACATTGTTAATGTTGTAAATAACTATTGTAGCTGGAAATGGCAGATTTCTTATGGAATATCTACATAGGTGTACAGAGGCCCATTATCAACAACCATTACTCCTGTGTTCCAATGGCACGTTGTTTTAGCTAATCCAAGTTTATGATTTTAAAAGGCTAATTGATCATTAGAAAACTTTTTTTCAATTATGTTAGCACAGCTGACAACTGTTGTGCTGATTAAAGACGCAATAAAACTTATTTAGACTAGTTGAGTATCTGGAGCATCAGCATTTGTGGGTTCGATTACAGTCTCAAAATGGCCAGAAACAAATAACTTTCTTTTGAAACTTGTCAGTCTATTCTTGTTCTGAGAAATGAAGGCTATTCCATGAAAGAAATTGCCAAGTAACTGAAGATCTCGTACAACGCTGTGTACTACTCCCTTCACAGAACATCGCAAACTGTCTCTAACCAGAATAGAAAGAGGAGTGGGAGGCCCCGGTGCACAACTGAGCAAGAGGACAAGTACATTAGTGTCTAGTTTGAGAAACAGGCAGCTTCATTAAATAGTACCCGCAAAACACCAGTTTCAACGTCAACAGTGAAGATGCGACTCCGGGATGCTGGCCTTCTAGACAAGGTTGAAAAAAAGCCATATCTCAGACTGGCCAATAAAAAGAAAATATTAAGATGGGCAAAAGAATACAGACACTGGACAGAGGAAGATTGGAAAAAAGTGTTATGGACAGACAAATCTAAGTTTGAGGAATTTCGGATCACAAAGAGGAACATTGGTGAGACGCAGACCAAATTAAAAGATGCTGGAGGAGTGCTTGACGCCATCTGTCAAGCATGGTGGAAGCAATTGACTCTGTCTAGGTCAAAAAGGCTTCTCAATAGCTTTTACCCCCAAGCCATAAGGCACGTGAACAGGTAATCAAATGGATACCCAGACTATTTGCATTGTGTCCTGCCCTCCCCCCAACCCCTCTTTTACGCTGCTGCTACTCTCTGTTTATCATCTATGCATAGTCACTTTAACTATACCTACATGTACATATTATCTCAATTAGCCCGACTAACCGGTGCGCCCACAAATTGACTCTGTAATGCTTTGGTGGTGGTAAAGTGGGAGATTTGTACAGGGTAAAAGGGATCTTGAAGAAGGAAGGCTATCACTCAATTTTGCAACGCCATGCCATACCCTGTGGACGACGCTTAATTGGAGCCTATTTCCTCCTACAACAGGACAATGACCCAAAGCACAGCTCCAAACTATGCAATAACTATTTAGGGAAGAAGCAGTCAGCTGGTATTCTGTCTATAATGGAGTGGCCAGCACAGTCACCGGATCTCAACCCTATTGAGCTGTTGTGGGAGCAGCTTGACCGTATGGTACGTAAGAAGTGCCCATCAAGCCAATCCAACTTGTGGGAGGCGCTTCAGGAAGCATGGGGTGAAATCTCTTCAGATTACCTCAACAAATTGACATCTAGAATGCCAAAGGTCTGCAAGGCTGTAATTGCTGCAGATGGAGGATTCTTTGACGAAAGCAAAGTTTAAGGACACATTATTTCAATTATTATTTATAACCTTGTCAACGTCTTGACAATATTTCCTATTCATTTTGCAACTCATTTCATGTATGTTTCCATGTAAAACAAGTATACATCTGTGACCCCAAACTTTTGAACTGTAGTGTATATTACTAATTTGGGTGGGGCTTGGTTCTTGCAGGGTTGCACCGCTCATTCCCAGCCTGGTTCAGCAGCCAAGCAGAAACCTGACGTACATCAGTCTGAAAAAGGGCAAGAGGAAGTCTGTGAAGTCAGTGGTGAAGAGGTTCACGCGGCTGCACTGTGGCCTGTGGATTAGACGCAAGGTAATGTAAAAGTCTCTCATTCTGTTTTCCTTAGGTTCTGAAACCATAACGGTTGTGGCGTTGACAATCTGTTTCTCCTCTGTCTTCAAATTGACACTTACTGCTGATTCTCAACAGGCTGGATACAAGAAAAAACTGTGGAAGAAGTTGCCTGCCAGAAAGAAGCGTTTAAGGGAGCATGTGTTTTGTAACAAAACACAGACTAAGCTCTTGGACAAAATGACCACTAAATTCTGGAAGAGGAGGAACTGGTTTGTCAATGATCCCTACAAGAAATATCATGAACGTGTCAACCTAAATGTCTAATGGCTTGAAATGTCCTTCCCACCCTGAGAAGTATGTAAATTTGCAATTGATTAATCAAATTTCATTGTACACAGATGAGATCAAGAACATTGTTCACAGCATCCTTTTGGTCAACGTAGTTCAAATCCAGACTGTATCACAACCGGCCGTGATTTGGAGTCTCGTAGGACGGCGCACAATTGGCCCAGCGTCGTCCGAGTTTGGCCGAGTTAAATAAATCAAATAGAAATACTGTCTTGTCGAAGTCGTTGAATAAATTAACGCAAATGCTTAAAATGTATTACATAATTAAATATAATACAAAAAAAATACATAAGCCATGGTGTCACATTCTCATATTTATTGTCTTTTATCGGTTCACCAACAGAAACACTGATTATACAGAGAAAGCATGTGTCATTGTAGCTCATCAGCCTTGTCTTTGTCATTTTCTGAAATTCACAGTAAGGTTAAAGCATCATGAGATTCTGGCCTGCCAGAAGGTACTTTTTACTCTAAGGCCATCAGAGACGAGAGAAATTGGCTTTTTAAATCATGAGATCTTCCTCATACAATTTATTTGACTCAAGTTTGTGGAAACGCATTTTGTCCATGAGATTAACTTTCCTGACGTTGCCACAAAGTGCTTCAAAAGATTATTGAAAAAAATATTCTGCCACTTCAGAATCTATGTAAAATCGGCAAGGCATTCAATGAAGCAAATAAAAACCAAAGTAATCCACCCAATGCTCTGTAGCAAATCACTTTCATTTTTACTAAATAATGAACATCCAATGATGACTTTCCTTTATTGATCTGTGTACTACTAGCTGCTAGATAGCATCAAAAACATGATTCACTTTATACATTTTTAGAATTTTAAAAGGCAATCACATTCCAACACATTAACACTGAAACTATTAAAGTCGCAACAAGGATTAAAAAGAAAAAAAAAAGTGTACCACATATGAAATCTCTGCCCATTAGGAGGAACCTCTTTCTGATAATTCCCTGTGCAAACAAGTGTATACCTAAAACTTTTTACCAGAAAGATTTGAATTTGATGTAAACTGAACACACGTACCTGAGAAGCCTTCATTTCTGTATTGACAACAGTGAACTAAAATGAATGCTACCCAAGCACCAAGCCTAATTCACAGATTCAGTGATGCATTGTGTAATAGCCACGAGGGTTCAATTAAGTGAACTCGCATACCTACAGTGCAGAAACGTTCATTTAAAGACACAGTATGTCACTTCCATTGGCAAAAACAAATCCCGATATTCATGTAATTTACAAAAGGTTAGGAACCTGCCCACCTATAGTGTAACTGCTATGCCCTCAGAGATATAGGCAACAGGCAGGTCTTCATAATGGCTGGGAAAAGACCGGTCGACAATTGTGGCTACATTCAGAAATGTGAAGAGTGAGTTGACAATTGCTCAGTGAAAGCAGAGTATTGCACAGTGTTTTTAGACTCGGAGAAGGACCAGAGTATATAGCCCTCGCCACTGACTGACTATCTTTTGTTATACAATAGCTATACACTTCAAAGTATGTTTGTTGTGCTAAACCTGAAAAAACTCAAATGTATAGTGATGCGACATGAATAACAAACTTTTACAAAACAATTGAATGACAGACTTGAATGCCAGATAAGTCATAATGCGATTGAAAAGTCTATTGTCAACATTCCTGCTCCATAGAGCAATTTCTTTATTTGAATACTAACTAATCCCATATAATAATAATAATAATAATAATAATGTTGGTAATGATAACATGGTGGTCAGTGAAATTAAAAAAACATTCTTACATTTCTGATGTTTACTTATTTTGCAACTTCATGGAATTGGAACAGTTGCAGTAACTCTGAACCAATGACAGTCTCAGCCACATAGAATCGCTTATGATTTTCTCTGGAATAATGTTTTTCATGATGCGTTAGTACCCATTGCAAGAAATACAAATACATGACTGTTTCTGTAGTACCAGGTACTCGCTGTTTTATTTGAATGGTGTAAGGCTTTATAAGCAAAGTTAAAGAGCTGAATTTAATCCGTATCGTGGAAGTTCAGTGTTACAGAGTGATACAAATTTAAAGGCAATGTTCTCATGTTAGCAGAGACCGCATTCACGGTAAACGCTGCACATGTCGGCTCGATCTGAAATTACCTTAACATTTCTATTGCGCAATCTGGAATGTTTCAGCGATACAGATTGAATAGAGCGCTTATTGGCTGACTCTTTTAGTTTCATTACTAGTAGATTAATAAAAATCAGCATTTTTTTAAAGTCCTAACCACTGCTATTTTATCTCATAAATAAATACCACCTTTGAGGAGTTATACTAACCTGACAGGATAATGAATTTCAATATTCTGTGTCCTGTTAAATTGTACTCGCCAGGTCAAAGCTCTCCTTACAAACCCAAGAGAGTGAGTAGACAACCATATCCTTCATTACAGTGTATTTCACCCGGCTACTCTCCTGAAGAATGATGCCATCTCAAACAGTGACCAAGCAGCCACAACAAGATTAAGTGACAATACATTCTGTTTTATGACACATCACCTGACTAATGACCAGAGACACATATACATGCATTAGTCTCTAAACATGATGAATAAACAAACTATCCGAATGATACATACACACACACTTTACATAACAAAAACATTAAATGACCGACAAATCAATCCAAATGTGTACAGTATGGAGCCCCACTCTTGAGTGCTACCTGTCTCCTTTACAGTACAGTATGTGCCAGAGGTCATATATATTAAGATAGAGGGTCACAAGTCACTTTGGTTTCCTTATTCTAAAACAAGGCTGTTTTATGCATTTAGCGTTTGGCCACATTTTCTTATTTACCCTCGTCTCCTGGCAGCTAAAGCAGTCTTGGGAGCGTTCACACAAAAATCACATGGCTTCTCGGTTTGAAGACAGCTGGGCAATCCTGGATCGTGTGAGAGGCCTTATGTCCCTAGGAGGAGGCTAGAAAGAGATCAATGGGAGAGAGAGATGAGGCACTGATTAACCATAACGCTTCTGAAAGCAGTAAATGCCACATTATTACTGATTTGTGGTCTGACAGTGTTTGTCTTGTCTGTCTGATATGCATGCTCTGTATATCTCTACAGTCAGTTTGGGCACAAGATAAACACTAAGTATTTATGAAAATGTGATTTGACACATGGTAAAGAAAGCAATCCTGGAATGTTCTTTTCAGAGGCCTGTTCCAGCTTGTTTTCTAGGGAAATCAATACATGCAATCAAATGAATACTTCCATTGCATTCAACATCAAAGTCATATCAGCAGTGAAACATTACTGCAAAACATCAATTTACACACTTATCAGTCCACTAAAACTACAAATGCATATTAGAAACTAATTTGAATCATAACGGTACAAACAATTTCAGCCAGAAAATGATCTGCATTTCTGCAACGATATTGTGTCACGCCACGAGGACCCAGTCAGAATTAGTGACTCAGTGTATTAGTCACCACAGTCAAGTTCAGGTTAGAACCACACACCAATAAGGCCAGCCAGTTTTTAAAAAAGTACCTCAGGCGCCTTCCTCTTAATCAGTCTGAGCTGTGGGGAGCTTGTTGATGTTTCCCACCCCATGTCCTCAGCCTGCTCTGGTGCTGGGGGGGCAGAGGGCTGGGGGGTCGGAGAGGGTGAAGGAGGGAGTGTGGGTTTGGGGGGCGTAATAGGGTGGGACAGTGGCTCCTTGGTGTCACACTGGTCGAATCTCAACACCTCATACTCAGTTATGTCCAAATCCTGCCCTGCACCGTGAGAAGCAACGGTGGTGAATAATTATACAGACACACATCAGGATGTATGCTGAAAGCAGCAGTGAAATGCTGTACTATAATGATTGAAGTGCTGTAGCTTCACTACAGCGATGTTCAGTTAGTAAGGGGCAGAGTAAGGTGGTGGTTGTTCTCTACACAGAGCACGGGAGCAGACATCGAAAGGATCATGTGTGCAGGCAGGGGGATAATGCTGAAAGATATGGGATACCCTTTCACACAGGGCAAACAAGCATAACAATGCCATTAAGACGAGGAAATCCTGTTCAGTGCCCTTCATTTAGTCTCTGCAGAATGATTTTGAGTACACTGGATTTCCATCTCACCATTCAAAATGCCATGGAAACCGAACGCAAAAGGCCAAAATAGCCTTTCATAACCCTGCTCTTTCAATATGAAGGAAGTCTGGTTGACCCATCAGCTAATATCATGTTGTTCTGAAAACACAGATAATCACATCGTAATTATTGTACAGAATGAGAGTACAATAAGTGTATGGTAAGTTAAAAATGTGTTTCATTTGAAAACGTGTTAATGATCCACATACAGTACAGACACTTACAGTTATAGTTAGTCATCCACAACAAAAGGTGTCAGAGCCACGGTGCAAAAGCATTATTTTTCACCTTCTGGCTATTAATAACATCTTGGAAAATAGACTAATCAATCCAAACAAAGTAAATCTCAAAGAAACTTTGGGACTGTACAACACATACTGTATAATGAGACATGAAACATTGAACTAGTATGGCCACAGGAGAGCAGGCTCTGGTCATACAATGATAACAGCTAAACGTGAAGCTTTCCTTGGTGGGTCTAGAGCGGTGTTATTCAAAGGGAACTGCAGTTGCCGAAAATTAATTTTCATGGGACAATATACAAATGTTTGAGGAAAATCGTTTAAAGAATACAATTTCAATGATTAAATGTATTTACTGGTTATCTTAACAGAGAAAAATGAATGAATTGAAGGTTATTTGTTGATGTGAAAATCTAAAGGGACCCATTTTAATGTTGGGTCTAGAGCCTGTCTGGCAGCCCTGTGGAGACTGACCTGCAGTCAGAGAACGTCACAAACAGGAATAGAGATGTGGGGTTAGGGGGACTAAGGAAAGTCGGGGCACAGAACTATTCTCTTCAGGCTTAAACAGGAAGGATGCCATATGATAATGTTCGTTTACGCAGAGGAAACAGACCTGTTTACAGCAGCGTCAACATTTCTAATGCCTTTAATTTGAAGCAATGAGCAATACTAAGCAGTAAGGTATTTAAGTTACTAACTAGGGAGTTAGAGTTGACTCATTGTTTTCACTAATGCTGTGGTAAAACCAGTATTTGACAAATATACCATAATATTGCCACAGCACTAGTGAAAACGAGTCAAACTCCCTTGAACTCCCTAGTTAGTAACTTAAATACCTTACTGCTTAGTATTGCTCATTGCAAATAAAGGCAAATTAGATATGATTGGCAATTTGTACACCTTTAGCATGTGTACAAGTACCCAAAGTACACAAATTGCCAATTGTACAGTATCTATCCTTTTCAGTGTTACCATATTGCTACTTAGCTATTACCTGCTAGTTATCTAACAGGTGATCAAATTGTCTTCTGGAAAAAGTATGTGCAATAGGATAATCTCATCCCGGCTCTGGCTGTGTCATTCGTTCTGTCTGTATCCTGGTTAGTGATGTAAGTGTAAGTGGCAGTCTAGTCTCACCCTTGGTGTAGCCACTCTCTGACTTGCTGCGCATCATGGTCCTGGCCCTCTGTTGTCCAGCTGCAGACTGAGTGGGGACAGATCCAGAGTCCATCTCAGTTGGGTCGGACTGGTAGGCGGACAAGTCATGCATGCTGAAACTTCGTAGTCTATCTGACAGTACTCCTTGGCTCTGGGGTGAGAGACAAAATACATGAACACTATGAATTGTCAATACGAATACTGTGAATGATCTATATATGAATACATGAGCACTATGAATGATCTATATACGAATACATGAACACTATGAATTATCTATATGAATACAGAAAAACTTCACCCCACCATTACCCCAGGACACAGCAGAAATTAAAATAGTCAGCATTACCTTTGTAGCAGCCAGGACTGCAGCGGTGGCTGCTACATTCAAACCTTTCCTCCCAAAAGTCACCAGAGTATCGTAGCTTTTGTCCTTTGCTTGGCAGAGATAGTCATCAATATCCTGGACAAACACAGTGTTTTTATTGTCAGGCCATATGAAAAACACATATATATATAGATTTGATGTACTGTATGTAAACAATACATGTTGTGACTGTAATGAACATGGTCTCTGTCTTGAGATTTCTCTTCAGCAACGCACGTTTCTTCACACATAAAGAGTGGACATGTTGATTGTCTTTTAAAATCAGTGTTATTGTTTATTTTCATCTGACACTGGGTCCCTGTGTGTGTCCCCTTTCAACTGTTTCCTGACCCCAAAATAAAGGAAAAAGGAAAGGAAAGCCATGGCGTTTCCTTCGGCCCAACATAACCATGCTGTTTCCTTCTGCCCAACATGACCAGCTAGGACAATCCAACCTCTCCCTTGGATAATGGATCACAGCAAACTCTGTCATTAAAATGATTAGCAGAGCGTAATATATATTATAGTGCATTTCAAGAGGACAAAGAAATACGTACTAATGCACTGGTCTCACCTTCTCTTTTGAAGATAGTGTTGGGTGAACAAACTTCCTGTATAGAACACTGGACCCCTTTGTGTAGGGAGACAGTAACCATACCACAAAGGCAATCTTCAGCTCGTAATAGAAAGGAACCCTACAGTGAATGGAAGGATAATACAGCGATCAGAGCATTTACGAAATTTACACTCATCAGTCTTATGACTATCCTATGTAGGCCAATGTTATGTGTATTTTGAACTTCATAACATAACTAATTATATGAAAAACAAGTTAAATAATACTATACATAAACAAAACAGGTATTTTATAATACACCATTAACTTACCAACAGATAAATATATCTGTGATGGTTTCCATGGTGGTGAAGAGTGCAAATATGATCCAGTACATCATCCATTTCACCTTTAAAAGCAAAATAACTATCACAGTTAGTCTAATACATAATAGTTCAGGAATATTAAACGCAATTCTTATAAATCCTGGTTTAAGTAATTCAGTCCAAGAGTTGGCTGAGTCTGTGAAGCCCATAATATGCCGACTATGGCATGTTACTGTTCGGTTTCATTGTCACTTTTTTCATAATGTTGCTAATACTCACATATTCCTTCACATCCTTTGACTTGACAGCTTTGTATGAGGAGTATGCAGGATATAATGTGCCAAATAAAAGCCTGGAAAATTAAACATGTCATTAGCCTATGCAATAAGTGCTTGTCCAGCACATCCACACACATGTATGGGGATAAAAGCAAATAAAACTCACTAGTAAAAAGAGTCCAAAATAGGCTACAGCAACTGACAGCAGTTCACAATTGAACTGTCCCATCATCAAAAAACAAACAACTATTTGTATAACTTTGATATATAGGCTATTATCTATACTCTGACTCCCCAGTCCTGGGTATTGGGTTTATGACGAATTGACTGTGTTAAAACTGTTTTAGATTTGATTGAATGGATCATTTTTATACCAACACATTAAAATCAACAAGGAGTGGCTCATATTCCATGAAATTGGGAGGATATGAGAACCGACTCATGCGCCAAAGTCCCATTGCTATCAAAGAGGCCCCCGCGAGACAAGTCCCGAGTTTTACGTGCGAAAGTAATTTCCAATTCCGCCTATATTGTTGAATGTGTAATTGACATGGAGACACGTGTTTTCAACAACAATTAAAAATAATGATTAAGCAGAAAAAGGAGCACATTTAAAATTCAAAATTATTAAACAAGGCCACATGAGGACTACACCTGTGTGCGACTGTATAACTTTCGGACAGGGGGGACCCCTTGGCTTGAAGCAACAGTACGGCAACAGCTGTGAGTGTTACTCAAATTACTGACCTACATAGGCCTACACTGGCTTGTCCTGTATAACCATACAGTTGTTAAACACACAAGGTCACTCAAAACAAAATGCATTCAGTGTTTCTGCTTAAGACCTCAGAACAAATAACATGTGTTGGATAGTGTATATAGAGCTTTGAATGCCAAGACAGACAGAGCCTCACGTCTTGAACAGCAATGTAATATGATATTGTAGCCTACATTTAATTGACCTGCTATTTTGAGATTTGGCTAACTCCAAGTCTGTATGTTGTGAACACGTTTAATCATTTCGCCATATTACAACACAATAGGAAATGGCCAGTGGAGTCTATAATTCTGCTTCCATAGATTGACGTGCTTAAATATTCGGAGGGCTCATAACATTTGTGGCAATAAAGTCTTAGAATTATATGCAACACTTGTATTGTAACCTGAGATGGTTGACCCATCCCTTTGTTTTCAAAATAAAGGACATCAAGTATCATAAAATAGCTCCGCTTACCACTGCTCTGTGCTTTATAAAAGCATTTTATTCCGTTATATTAGAATTTACTGTATGAAACCCCCCATAGCTCTGCATGAGCAGACATATTAATAGAAATATGCATATTTAATTTGGTCAATCACGTAATTCTTTGTCTGGAATTAAATTAAAACGATGTAAATACATAATAGGCTAAACAAAATATTCACCGACCCTTTAAATGTGATATGACAATTAAATAAAATATGTCCGCCAAAATGGCAAAAACCTAATTCTTTAAATATGGAATAACACAATCATAAACAGAGCACAATATTCTGTCTCGTCTCAAACCCCGGAGTCACCGTCTCTGCTTAGAAATAAGACATAGCCTAAATAGGCTATAAAGCGGCCACTGCTGTCATGCATCTTGTGTCACGAAAAAAAACGCATATTTACAGAAAACTGCATTATCTCGGTGGGATTTTTATGAAAGAAGAAAGAATGTGATAAAAAAAAATACTTACACCACAAGTCTAGAGATTATCCACGAAACCATTGCGCTGAAAAGGCGACGGAACGTGCTGTCAACAGGGAGGAGTTTCCTTCTTGAGTGTAGGCAGTTGCCATTTGACAGGGGCGTCAGCAGGACTGCACGCAGACACGAACGTGATACAGAATAAACTGTTTGTCTATTTAAATAATTATTGGCCTAACTACCTGTTGTTTGAATGAATATAAATACAGACTTTGAAAATTGAACACTATAAGTAGGCAGATAGTGAGGTTGAAATGATAACACCAATATCACAACTTTATGGGAAATATAGGGCCTGGATCTGGAAGAAAAAAAAGAAGAAAAGGGAGCAGACCAGGCAGGGTAAATGCTATTCAGAATCCTTGGGAAGTCCCTACCATAACGCTAACCTTAATCCCTACCCTAACTTTCACCATTTTAAATTTAAACTTCAATGGGGTGAGGTCAGAGTTGAGACATCCCAAGGAACCCAGATAGCATGGACCAGGTAGTCTGGATTACACATCTCAATAGTATGGCAATCTATGATTACAAAACACCTGTTAATGCTAATTTTCAGAAACAATAGTAATTCAGTATAATCCACTGCCATTAGTTGAGGCTTGTAAATCATTGTTGGGAGTTCCCTAAAACATGACAGCTACAGTGCTTTTTTGACTGGTAACCTACATATCAGTTAGAGGTCTGAGATAGGGTTTGGTTACATTACACACAAAGGCTGCTGAGGGAGGGCTGTGGCTGGTAGAAAGCTAATCCCTTTGAAGCCAAGGGAAATGCACCCCAGATGAAAGATGCACTGTGGTTCCAAACTTCTTCCATTTAAGGATGGAGGCCACTGTGTTCTTGTGGACCTTCAATGATGCAGAATGTTTTTGGTACCCTTCCCCAGATCTGTGCCTCGACACTATACGGACAATTCCTTCTACCTCATGGCTTGATTATTGCTCTGTCATGCACTGTCAACTGTGGGACTTTATATAGACAAGTGTGTGCATTTCCAAATCATGGCCAATCAGTTGAATTTACCACAGATGGACTCCAATCAAGTTGTAGAAACATCAAGGATGATCAATGGAAACAAGATGCACCTGAGCTCAATTTCAATTCTCATAGCAAAGGGTCTGAATACTTATGTAAATAAGGTATTTCTGTTGTTTATTTTTAATTTTAAAAAACATTATGGGATAGTGTGTAGATTGGGTCTGAATACTTTGCGAATGCACTGAATGTGTTTTCACAGATGTTGCTCTTTCCCTTAGAATAAAACAACAAAAGTAAAGTGACCTAACATCCGAACCAAACACACATTTGTCCACTTTTTCCTTTCATCCTACTACTTCCATTTTCCTTAACTTTCAGGTAACATTCAAGTATGGAGAGGCAAGGCAACAGTAAAATCATCCATGTTTATTTCCATAATTTCCTGGCCACATAAAAAAACAAAAGTATGCAGAGAAAAAAAACTACCCATAAGACACAGGGTCTGAAACAAGACTAACCAATCAGATTTTTTACTGAATAAGCACAACAAATTTAAGGACTTTGAGGCCAACAATACACAGTTAAAGAAGCAGGATTTCAACATACAAAAATCGGTTAGAATTTGCATTCATTCTTTACCCCTCCAACAACATAAGACAATAATAATATAGATACATATGTAATGTACAGATGAACTTTAAAGAGAAGAAGTTTGCTTTTTAGTTCTAGTGTTTAAAATCCTGAAACTAAATTAAATACACCGAGTATACAAAACATGCTCTTTCCATGACATTGTTCCTTTGAACAGGGTATGGTAGTAGGTGACAGGTGCGCCGGTTTGTGTCAAGAACTGCAACACTGCTAGGTTTTTTATGCTCAACAGTTCCCATTTGTATCAAGAATGGTCCACCACCCAAAGGACATCCAGCTAACTTGACAACTATGGGAAGCAATTAAACCAATGGGAATCCATGCCACATGCCCCGACGAATTGAGGCTGACCCGAGGGCAAAAGGGGGGGGGGGGGTGTAACTCCATATTAGGAAGGTGTACTCTGTGTATATACATTTAGATAGATTTCAGAACTAGATCAGAGTAGTGATGTATTAAAGTTTAATGAACACTAAAATGTGATGAGTCACTCATTTAATATGTATAGCAAGACGTTTCCATTACGGATTAGATACGCCTCTGTCTCTGCCCACAACATCTGTTCCATGTTGGTTCAACGTAATTTCATTGATTTGACGTGGAAACAACGTTGATTCAACCAGTCTGTGCCCAGTGTGTGGTTAATCCACCCAACTGCAGGATGAAGCCACACCTTCCCCAAATACAAGACCAAAATAAATCAAACCACACTCAGCACTTTAGATACGCATGAACCATTCTTATTTTCAGCAATCCATCTTGAGATCTATATATCTTTGCAACGTTGGGTGATTTCTGTGCTTAACCATCTTATAGTGTAAGGTCATAAAAGCCAACTTTCATAATTACAGATCTGATATGTTTTTTAGCCCTAAGCATTGAGAAGTTCTCAGCCCAAAGCTAATAAAAAAATAGTAATGTGAAAGAAAGAGAGAATGTATTTGAGAAGAGACTAGGTAAACCCTAGACCAAAATGGTCTTTGTACATCCTTGGACAGGTAAAAAGGTCAATCTTAGCTCCTTAATGCTGCCAGTCTAGACTGCATCTCCTCAATGTCCTCCTCCGACTCATCCTCTGAGGCTGCGGCTGCCGCAGCAGGCTCCATATCAGGCAGGGCGTCTGTGACTTTGCTGGGCGCTTTGCCAAGGGCGCCTAATATGGAACAAACCACCAGGGGTCAACATGTACGACATTACATTTTTTACCCTCAGCCCCCGCCAGACAGGTGATAATTCACAGCCCCAAAAAACAGTTTGAGACCTGCTTCATTACCAGAGGGACTATCTTTACCTGCTGTGATCTCAAAGAGGATCTTATCAACCTCTGCCTCTGCTGCCTCCTCCATCTCATCATCATCTTCCATGCTTTCAAAGGTATCCTCCAGCATCTCCTCTATGATACCAGCCTGTGGGACATACACAACACCAAAAGGTTATATCAACAGTATTTACAAATGTAAATCTTTATTCTTCAATAAAAATTCAAACATAGTGCATAATATTTTTGATTATATTAATTGTTTGTTTGTAGCTTTGGATCGTAGCAGTGGTTCAAAACTGGACGGCTTCCCTAAGTCTCTCTAAAGAGGGCTACACACTGGTACGTGACGCAGCAGCAACAGAGCAATGGACATGAGCAGTAATCAATTTATGTTCCCAACAGTTACAAAGCGGCCACAGTGAGTCAGCAGATATGCGACCGACCTTCATCATCTCCTTGGACAGCTCCCTCATGGTGCCCTGGATCTCTGGGATCTTCACTAAGCTCTGCATGGCTTTCATGACCTCTGTGCTCTTCTGAAGGGCACCAGCTACACGCAATACAGCTGGGAAAATAACAACAGAGTTACACAACAGACACCACCCCTTCGTAATGTAACACGTAGCATATTACATGTGCAGTAGATATTCATATCAGGGCCATGACCACTTGGCCTGACCAGGAAAAACTCTGCACCCCTACTAGCTTCCAGAGTTATAAAGAATTTCTATTAATTTGTCATCAACTGAACTTATCCTGGGCATTTTGTAGCTGGTGGTGCTACATCAGTAGTTTCCTTCACACTCACAAAGCTGGTTCTTCATGCTGAGAAGTACAGAGTTCATTTGGGCTTTGGAGGCATAAAGTTTGCTGACTGCACGCTTCGACTGGATCATCTCTTTTGCAAGAACCACACACACGTCCCTGTGTCCCTTTTTAGCAGCATCTTTGATGGATCGCTTAACCTTCTCCTCCTCCCTTTGAATGTCTGAGATTGGAGAGGAACAATGAGAGGCTGCTAATATAATGTAATATAACAAACTTCTGTAGAACATTATGACAGAAGCTTTCCTTGGTGCTTATATTGTTATAGTGTATTGGTTTTGCTCTCTGACATTCTTAAACGATTATTGGACTAGACTTTACACAAGATAGCCTTAAATAAGTACTTCTCACCTCGAATTTGTCTGTCAATCACTCTCATCTCCTTCCTAATTTTGAGTGACCATTCATTTACCTTAAATGATAGAAACAAGTGAATTAACCTTAAATCACTAGTAAAATATGGCATTAATCAGACGTGTCATTCACTGTCAAGCTTAAGGAAATGTCGTGTAAACAATAATTTCTGGTGAGGGGAGGTCTTGGATAAACGTCGCACTAGCTACACTACCTAAATAAACAGAGCAAGCTAGCCTAGCTGCTAGTACTAGGTACTGTAGCTAGCTTAGAATGAGTTGTTTGTCTTGCTGTCAAGTTCGCGTCGCCCCTCACCAGAAGCCTTTACTTACCAAGTCTTTTGGTGGCTTATCTTGTGTTTTCCCAAACAGTCCCATGTTGATTACAACGATTACGTTAGCTCACCTAGCTAAGACGTTAATACAGAAAACAGACACATTAGCATACACCTTCTACCACTTCCGGATTCCAAGCTACGCCAGGGCACGTTACAATACGTTAATGCGCCACCCTACTGACGTAAGACGTCCACCAGATGCGTTAAACTCTTCTTCTTCAACGAGGTTTAACAGCTGTTGGCATCCAATAAATGTTGCATTACCGCCACCTACTAGACTGGAGTATAACTCCCTTAAACTTTGCTTGAAAAAATACATACAACAAATACCCTACCATCTAACACTACACTATTTTGAAATAATAATAACAATAATAATATTAATAATAAGCATAATAAGCATAATAATAATAAATGCCATACTCCACTATTTAAATCTATTTAGTCCTACTTCAGGCCAACAGCCTGAAAGGATGGGACAACACCACTTAACACACCCTGTAACTCTTCTGATGTCAAGTCTGGCACACCCAAATACCTCTCTGCAGCTGCCAACACAACCTCTATTTTCTGTGACTGCAGTACAGTTGATAACCATTGCTATAAATACCAAAAATCCAATCTTACTGAAACATATATCACTTGTTGGTTTATCTCTCTGTTCTGGTACAGATCTACCACTCACACCATTCCTCTCATGATCCCTCCCCCTTGACCCATCTTTCTCTACTTTCTTCAATGCCTCAGCATATGACAACTTCTGCGCTACTCTACAGGATAACTTATATATCCTAACATCACTTTGTCGGGCAAAGACTCAACATCAAAACTCAAAAGAACAGACAATGACTCTTCTGTTTCTCCACTCACGCCACCCTGTCTGCATCCCACCAAATGACGAGCATTACCAACACCGAGAATCTTCCCTTCAGTTGGTCAGCTTTCACATTTACTGTTACCCCAGTAATCGCTCCTTTCAATGGCGTCCTTTTCTTGAGACAAAACGATCATATCTCTTGCTCCCATTGGTTTAACACAGAGCGCCTGCTCCCTCTGACCAGCAGAAAAACAAACAGTTATCACTGGACCACTTCTGGTTACCTTCACCTGACCAGCAGAAACACAAACAATTATCACCAGACCACTTCTGGTTACCTTCACCGATTCCACAGCACACAACTCTGTTTTCACCCACCCTGAAACCACAAATGGATCAGCCAAAAGGCAAGGGTCCACTTTTTCCAGAAACTTCATACCTGCAGTTACAGACTTCGGTCAGTGGCGGATTTAGATATAGGCAACATGGGCAGCCGCCCAGGGTGGCACCTTGCCGGTGGCAGCACAGGGCGCCCGCACAAAAAAAGGGGGGGTTCGCCCAGGGCGACATACAAGCTAGAACCGCCACTGCCCTCGGTGCAAGCCTCGGGCTCCGATACTTCACCACACCTACCACCTCCGATACTTCACCACACCTACCACCTCCGATACTTCACCCTCATTCACTTCCATTTCTCCTCCTGTCTTCAACTCACTCTGCTTACACTTTCTATCATTCTTCTTTAACAAACATCTCCCTTTTTTCCACCATATTTAACCGCCTCAAGCTCACCCTCTTCCTCCCTCTCTCTCTTAGACCTCCTCTGCCTCTTTTTTTCCCCTCCATTCCTCCTCCTTATTCCAAGTATAACTCTCCTTATGATAATACTGCAGTTCTCCTGACATACATCTTGTTCTTGCCTTGTCAAGGGAAGCCATTTAACCGGCTGTCACAATCTCCTTACAATCAGCACAAACCCCTCAGGATGTAGCGCTCATCAGTGCATCCCACTTGTAAAGCAGCTGCTTCATCTTGATGTTCTTCTTTATCAATAGCTAAAAAAAATAGTAATAATATTATGTCCCCCCCACTTCTAAAACCAAAGTTGCGCCCCTGATATTAAGGACATATAGTGCAAATTATTTGCACCAGTAGCCAAACTATATGTAGTGGACTATGACGGAGATCAATAGACTTTTAGTTTTTTTATTGCATTTTGCCTAATGGCATGCTTCTCATGGCAAAGTCACTTATCTCTATACCAGCAGACCATGCCCTAACTACACTGTCACTCATGACGTAAAGGCAGGTTCCCTTTCTAGGATTTCTAGATTTTTCTCTCGTACATGGTCTGTCGCACCAATCAAATACACCTTTGGTGACATGTAACCAATAACAGATAGCAGAGGGCGGGTTCTAAAGGAATTCCAGACTGCTCTTTGCACATGTTTGCTTGGATTACAGGTTGGGACCGTTGAAATTGAGAGAATACTGTGGACATTCTCGCTCACTGGGATTAGGTTGAATGAATTTGGTATAAAGAGTTTGCTTTGCATAATAGCTAGTAGCGTAATTAAGTTATAACTGTGAGCGCTGACTGTCTCAAATGTGTGCTGAAAACGAAAGACAATTAAAAATAGCCTACAGTCTCGCATAGTGGAATATTACATTTTTCTCATTGGAAAGGTGTCAAGTGTCAATCGTTACGGAAAATTGCGCAAACGAACAGCTACACTCATTATGTCAGTAGTAGGTATTGATGTGGGTTTCCAAAATTGTTACATTGCTGTCGCCAGAAGCGGCGGCATTGAAACCATTGCCAATGAATACAGCGACAGATGTACGCCGTAAGTACACCATTGACATCAATATATAGTGTGATTTTGTTACACGTTTGCGACTGGGATGCGCGCTGTAGCCTACCCTGATGGCGTAGTGATGAAAAATGCTCCCAACAATGGATGTTTCATGTGTTATGATGAATATCTTACTTTGGATGACCTTAGATTGGATTGTATTTTTTCTTCCATGTAAATGCATAGCCTATTTATAGGAATAGTTGCAGTTTTGATTATTACAACGTTATAACGTCTCCATTCACAGACGTTTTTCTTGGATGTTAATTTACCTCTATTATGAATTGCAGCCGTCTACGTAATGCTTGGAATGTGGCCTTTTTAGTTGAATGTTACACTTTTCTATCATATTCTGCGAGACATTATTTTTAAGGCATCGTCATAGCCTTTCCCGACATTTGACCACATTGTTCAGTATAACAATGTATTGTACTACATCTCATGTCAAATAGTTTTTTTTTTTAATGAATACCCCAGCATAACTCTATTTTTCAAATAAGCTATTTTGTGTTGTCCTTTTTGTTTTTCAAAGCAGGCCCATGCGATGTCAGCAAAATGTATAGCGCCATTTATTACGAGCGTCATTGAATATGCTGGGACTTGACTGCTGTCATAAATTCTTGCTCTCAGACTTAAGAGTACTGTATGACAAATTGCCATATGGACATAATAATTTTAACAAAGATAAATATAGGCTATAGATGGGCTGCTTGTAGGCCTACTGTATGTAGCCTATGTGAATGTTATGGCATTGGTATAGGTGACTGTGAATACATGGGTATTCACATGTGGCCTTATGGCCTTAAGCACATCTAATAAGACACCAAGTTTAGTTTTACACCAATTCCTCACAAAACTGCAATCTTCCCCTGCTCCTCCTAACAGGCCACTGTGCAATGTTCACCGAAACTCTTGAGAATGTTCTTCTTGGTCTCATTCACAACTCATTTTCCAAATAACTTAACATCTGACATCAGACCAACTGCAGGCATGTTTTTCTATGCATAGCCCACAATCACATTGCCAATTGGGAATAACCTCAGACATAACATAGCATTGCAGTGTACAGCTCTCTTAAAATTAATTTGATGATTAGGAGAAGGAGGGGGAAGATGGGGAGGTGGAACAGAGTGAGATGCCAGTTGATGGAATTGAGTCTTTCATTCAAGGAACCTGGATCACTCTGTGTCAGCAAGACAATGACTTGCCTACTTAAATAAAGGTTAAATATTTTTTTTTTTTTTAAATGTTTAAACTGATGGAGGAAATGTGTCAATTAAATGAGTTTAATAAGTGATATACATATTTACTTTTTGAAGGTGAACTGTTCTGTTTTACTGTCCTAATTTGTAGTTTCTTCATAGACACTGTTATGAAATTCACTTAATAATCTGCAGATTTTCAACCTCCATTCAACCTCCATTGTTCTAAACTGGCATCCATCTTGTAGCCTACTATTAACCATTAGGCCTATATTATATTTTGAATGCGTTTGTTTGTTTTGGTTCCCCAGGGCTTGGGTGTCTCTGGCCTCCAAAAACCGAACCATTGGAAATGCAGCCAAGGGTCAAGTAAGATGATAAAACAGTTTTTATAATGTAATACTATTATTGTGCAAATGTATTTTTTGCATATCAATACACTTTAGGAAATTGTCAAATTGGTCAGCATCAAATCACATGACTAAAAAAACAATTTATTTCAGATTATAACAAACTTCAAAAACACAGTCCATGGCTTCAAGAAGTTTCATGGCAGAGCGTTTGATGACCCATATGTCCAGGGGGAGAAACCCAAGTTGCCTTACAGCTTGCACAAGCTGGCCAGTGGCAACACTGGAATCAAGGTAACACCACCGTATACTTTTCCACTGTGTTCCTTTTTCACTGCATTCCATTTTGAATGCGTTCCCTTTTGCTCCATCACCCCAAGCTCCATTGTCATTATGTAAATTACCATTGTTATTTTGCTCAATTGTTTGTATTTTCCAATGTGTTTGACCTCCAAACCATATTTCTTAACCTGCACTGACACCATCAACCCTCCTCTGGTTTCAGCTAGTTTTGATATTGTCAAAATAGCCTCAACTAAAACTGTGTCCCATTCATAGGTCCGTTACCTGGATAAGGACAAAGTGTTCACAATTGAGCAGGTAACAGCAATGTTGCTGACCAAGCTGAAGGAAACTTCTGAGAGCGCCCTGAAGAAGCCAGTTGTGGACTGTGTGATCTCTGTGAGTGTCAACAATATATACACCGTAATACACTGCAAATGAAACTAGTCAACGTAATATCAATATGCTACACGTGAATATACCGTGAAATTAGCCATAGTAATTGTTTCGTCCCATTTTAAGTTTATCATTATCTAACAAGAGTTTTGTTTCACAGGTCCCAAGTTTTTTCACCGATGCAGAGAGGAGGTCTGTGATGGACTCCACCAAAATTGCAGGGTTGAACTGTCTGCGTCTGATCAATGACACCACGGCAGGTCAGCGATTCCCATAGAGTCATTAAGGTCATATTCTGTGATGTATATGTCCATAGCACAGGAGGCTGGTGGCACCTTAATTGGGGAGGATGGGCTTGTGGTAATGGCTGGAGCGGAATAAGTGGAATGGTATCAAATACATCAAAAACATGGTTTCCGTGGTTTCCATGTGTTTTATTTCATTTGCTCCGTTCCAAACATTATTGTGAGCCGCCCTCCTCTCAACAGCCTCCGCTGGTCTATAGATTTATTGGTGGTAGTTGTCTAAATCATGAATGTGTATTTTAATTTTTTTATTTCTACCAACAACAGTTGTTTAGGGAATATCATTATCTCAAAATAGGCTTGGGTTCCCTAGAGACAGATGTTTTTCAAGTCTATGTTTTCTCACCTGTAATCAGCAGGTGAGCAATGTGTAGGCCTATAAGCTGCACAAACATATAATTGTATAAAAAAATATATATATTTTATTGTCACATACACTGAGTAGGTGCAGTGAAATGTGTTGTTTTACAGGGTTCGCTGTAGTAGAAGAAATTGAAGAAGTTGATGAGTGCCAACTACAGACCCGGGTTCGTTTCCAGGGTGTGTCGCAGCTGGCCGAGACCGCTGAGGCAGCGAAAAATTGGCCCAGCGCTGTCTGTGTTAGGGGAGGGTTTGGCTGGCCTGGATGTAGTGACTCCTTGTGGCGGGCCGGGCGCATGCACGCTGACTTCGGTCACCTGCTGTACGATGTTTACTCCGACACATTGGTGCGGCTGGTTTCCGGGTTAAGCAAGTAGTGTGTCAAGAAGCAGTGTGGCTTTGCAGGGTCATGTTTCGGAGGACGCAAGGCTCTTGACCTTCGCCTCTCCCGAGACCGTACGGGAGTTGCAACGATGGGACAAGACTGTAACTACCAATTGGATAGGCGAAGACAAAGGGGATAAAAATAATGGGGAGTAATTATTATTATTTATTAAAGAGAAGGGGTCTCCAATTACATTCAGCCGTGGGACTATTTTTTCTCGAGCGGATGGTCGGGGGGCCGAAACTTAGTTATAAATAATTTGTACACTGAAAATTGACTACAAGAATCTCAAACCTTGATTACATTGGGATAAGATCACATATAGAGTACCAGTCAAACTTTTGGACACACCTACTCATTCAAGAGTTTTTCTTTATTTTCTACATTGTAGAATAATAGTGAAGACATCAAAACTATGAAATAACACATATGGAATCATCACCAAAAAAGTGTTAAACAAATCAAAATATATGTTATATTTTATATTCTTTAAAGTAACCACCCTTTGCCTTGATGACAGCTTTGCACACATTCTTTCAACCAGCTTCACATGGAATACTTTTCCAACAGTCTTGAAGGAGTTCCCACATATGCTGAGCACTTGTTGGCTGCTTTTCCTTCACTCTGTGGTCCAACTCATCCCAAACCATCTCAATTGGGATGAGGTCAGGTGATTGTGGAGGCCAGGTCATCTGATGCAGCATTCGATCACTCTCCTTCTTGGTCAAATAGCCCTTATACAGCCTGGAGGTGTGTTGGGTCATTGTCCTGTTGAAAAACAAATTATAGTCCCACTAAGCTCAAACCAGATGGGATGGCGTATCGCCTTATGGGACTCCTAATTACGGCCGGTTGTGATACAGCCTGGAATCAAACCAGGGTCTGTAGTGACGCCTCCAGTACTAAGATGCAGTGCCTTAGACCGCTGTGCCACTCGGGAGCCCCAAATAGGGCTATCTTCTGTATACCACCCCTAACTTGTCACAACACAACTGATTGGCTCAAACGCATTAAGAAGGAAAGAAAATCCACAAATTAACTTTTAACAAGGCACACCTATTAATTGAAATGCATTGCAGGTGACTACCTCATGAAGCTGGTTGAGAGAATGACAAGAGTGTGCAAAGCTGTCATCAAGGCAAAGGGTGGCTACTTTGAAGAATCTCAAATATAAAATAAATGTGGATTTGTTTAACACTTTTTTGGTTACTACATGATTCCATATGTGTTATATGTCTTCACTATTCAACAATGTGGAAAATAGTAAAAATAAAGAAAAACCCTTGAATGAGTAGGTGTGTCGAAAATTTTGACAGGTACTGTAATAATAATAATAATATGAATACATTTAAAACATTCAAATAATGATAATAGAATGACATACAATAAAAGCATCATACATTTAGAATCAAGGCAGGACATAGCAATAGTAGGCTAGGTGCTAAAATTACTTTGCATATTAGGACTATAAAATAGACAGTCTGTAGAAATATGTTTCAAGACCCGTTTTTCAGATTGATGGAGTAGCTCTCAGATGGTCTGGGAGAGCATTCCATAGAGGAGGAGCAAGGGAGTAGAATGCTCGGTCACCATAGTACGAAGAAGTGTCTTGCGGTCTCAAAGTAGCATGTCTCTATTTATGCATGGGAATACTTGGGAAAATATTTCCTAAATTAAAATCACTTTGTGCTCATTTCCTGGTGATTATACAGTCTTTTATGTCCAAGAACATTGTTTTAAGTTTGCTGCTTATTGAGGAACACTGCATTAGAGCCACTATCTGATATTGTGGTTTCTAAATGGCAGTGGCCCTGGCCTATGGGATCTACAAGCAGGACCTACCCACCCCAGAGGAGAAACCACGCAATGTGGTGTTCGTGGACCTGGGACATTCATCATTCCAGGTCTCCATATCAGCCTTCAACAAAGGCAAACTCACGGTGGGTTCTTCTTCCTAAAGTAGCAGAAGCAGTCTATCACTATTTATCACTATTTCTCACCTGTCTTTTTCTTTACCTCTTCCATATTTAACCCCTAATTGTCTGGTCAATTAACCAGGTACTGGCCACAGCCTTTGACCCATATCTGGGCGGGCGTAACTTTGATGAGGTACTTGTGGAGCACTTCTGCGAGGAGTTCAAGGCAAGGTACAAGCTGAACGTGAGGGAGAACCCCAGGGCTATTCTGCGGCTGTCTCAGGAGTGCGAGAAACTGAAGAAGTTGATGAGTGCCAACTGCTCTGACCTTCCCATTAACATTGAGTGCTTCATGAATGACATTGATGTGACAGGCAAGATGAACAGGTACACATATGGATTTGTGACTCCTTCGTTTAGCTTTCTATAGAGATTTATATACATTAATAATCATTCCACTTTCCCCCTTTTTCATTTTCAGAGTCCAGTTTGAAGAACTGTGTGCCCCATTCTTGATGAGAGTAGAAGCGCCATTGAAAGCAGTTATGGAACAATCAAGTTTGTAATTTTTATCAAATCTAATTCAATTTATTTGATGAGCATTCAGTGATAGAGACAGTACATTTTAATGCCACAGTAAAACTGAAAATGTATTATTTGACCCTCTCTGTGTGTGTGTATGTGTGTTTTGTGTCAAGAGCTGAGCCAGGATGAGATCTATGCAGTGGAGGTGGTAGGAGGAGCCACCAGGATCCCTTCCATTAAAGAGAGAATCTCCAAGTTCTTTGGCAAAGATGTCAGCACCACACTCAACGCAGACGAGGCTGTTGCACGGGGCTGCGCTCTTCAGGTACTCACTCCCCTCTCCTCTTACAGTGATTGAATCTTCAGTCGTCGATTTTATTTGGTGTGTAACAAAGTGATTGTGTGTTTGTGTCCTTGTTTGGGTGTGTGTTTGTATATGTATGTGTGTGTGTGTAGTGTGCAATTCTGTCCCCAGCGTTTAAGGTGCGTGAATTCTCCATCACTGATGTGGTTCCCTTTCCCATAACGCTACAATGGAAGTCCCCCACAGAAGATGGAGTCGGGTAAGGGCACATACTCAGCTGGATCTATAGAAAGAAACATTAGTTTGTGGGTACTGTGTTGTTTGTGATACGATGAGCAGACATTACAACACTCGTGATTGCCTCATTCAACACCACTGTCTGTTCTACAGAGAATGTGAGGTGTACAGTAAGAACCATGCAGCTCCTTTCTCCAAAATCATCACCTTCCACAAGAAGGAGCCCTTTGATTTGGAGGCATTCTACAGCCTCCCACAGGAGGTACCTTACCCGGACATCAGGATAGGTACACCTGCTTATTCAACTAAGCCCTCTGCAGTTCATAGAGATCTTCTTTCATCTTTGATGTACCTGTTCAAGGAATTGGGAGGCGGTCTCACTGTACGTAAAATATTTAGCTGTAACACCCTGATGGCACTTAGCTATTCGGCCTTGAGATCCCGTTACGAGACAGCTACTATATGTCTGTCCTGTGGTTGGCCATCTGCAATTGTTTCTTGGTGGCCTACCTGATGATGAACATTTAAACCATATAGTGGGGGTCTCCCACCTGGCTGGTAATTAGGATTCAGGCTTAAATGTCCCTTGGAACACTGCGTCTCTATGAGCCACAGGAGTTATTTACAGAGTAGAGCTGTGTGTGTGAGAGTGTGTGTGTGTATTATAAGGAGGTCTCTCATGTGGGATTACAGTTTGGAATAAATGCAATTACTAGCTAATCAGACCTCAGTCTCTGATGGGCATGTCAATTCTCCAGTGTGTTTGTAATTTTATGTGACTACATCAGGTGTGACATTTGAATGCTTCTCCACCTGCCTCCTTCCCTCTTTCTTTCTCAGGGCGGTTTTCTGTTCAGAATGTGGTTCCCCAGCCTGATGGAGACAGCTCCAAAGTGAAGGTCAAAGTGCGCGTAAACGTACACGGTATCTTCAGTGTTTCAAGCGCCTCCCTGATCGAGAAGCAGAAGGGTGAAGGAGAAGATGTTCAGATGGACACTGACATGGAACCCACTGTACAGAATGAAGGAAGGCCAGAGGACCAGGTAACCGAAAGAGAAGGAGTGAGAAGATTCACCTGAACTTCACATTTTTCAGCACCCTTAAGATTTAAGAACGCATGGCAGAGAAGCCATTGTTTAATCTTCCCATTTGAATGTCTTATGTCTAAGACTTAGAGCACTGAAATGACTTCATGTCTTTACCTGTGTGGTTAGTTATAGCCCATGTTCTCTATATTCCTGGCTCTCCTCCCATTGAAGATTACATCTAGAACTATTTGAACTACATGTTGGAGGTTTTGTGGTCACTGTGTGTGATTAGGGTTCATCACATTGAGCCTGAGAGAAGGTGTGTGTTTGTATAATCGGGTTTGGCAGTGTGTGACGCCAGAGGATACATGGAGACAGTGGAATAGCTATTAAGTTGAAAATACTTTCCACATCTTCATAGCTCTATCCTTCACAGGCGGCGCTGTACATGTGTCTGCTATAAAAAATCATCCTCCACTCCTTTGATATTATCAATATGTCAGTGTAATTGAATGTGTTACTCATACAGATTATAACGTTCTAATTGGCATCGTTGAACAGTAGATATTTTGATTAGGTTAACAGGAGGGGTGTGCAGCTTGAAGTAAGCTGGTTTATATAGACGTAGGTGTAATACAATGAATTACACTACTAAGGTGGTCCATGAGTCAAAGCTACTGTATGTATGAGAGAAGCATGAGAGAAGCCAAGCGTTGATTGTAAGATTCAGGTGATGTGGTTGTGACGGTGTCCTACTGTCTTAGACTAAAATGCAGGTGGACCAGAAGGGTCAAGGCCAGGGGGACCAGAAGGGTCAAGGCCAGGGGGACCAGCAGAATGAGGATGCCAGCTCCAGCAGTAAGGTGAGTATGTGAATCATAAGAAACTATAATTACACTTAAACCTTTATGTCTTGTGAAACACTGAGAACCAATATAAAATAAAAATAAAAATTCCCAACAAAGGATGGAGTCCCTGGGGAGAAGCAGGACCCAGCATCAGGGGGAAGCAAGCCTAAAGTAAAAGTGAAAAGCACTGACCTTCCCATCCTGGCCAACACCATCAGACAGCTGGACAGGGAGGTCCTCAATGACTTTGTGGAGTACGAGGTGAGTCACTCTAAAGGCCCCGACTCCCCAGCAACTGAGTCATATTCTCATCGAACCAAGAGAAAAGACTTACTGTAAAGTAAAACTTACCTGCCTTGTTTAGTTCAAAGACATAAAACATGAGTAGTAAGGGTTTCAGTAGGTAGGTTAATAATCTGCAGCTTTGGAACTGTAAAGGCAAGTTCTGCATTAGTTGTCTCATTCATGTTTGACCTGTGTTGTAAACTTCTACAAAACTGGCAGATAATGTAGCTCATGTGCCCTATATTTCTGTGTGGCTGTATTTCATTGAGCCGCCTGGGAGTGGGTATTAGAGGAGGTGGAAGGCTGATTTTGGCTCTTAAGTGTAGCCGACGTCAGTGTGCTGCTAACAGTTTAGTTCCTCCACTGTCCCTGTCCCTATACCGGGCTCGAACCTGTGATCCTGTGCTTCGCAACACACGTGACAGCCTTCCTTGAAAACGTACCAACCGTTTTAACTATACAAAAGGTACCAATTGAAATAGCTCCATCGGCGACATTTCAAGCTAGCTGTGGAGTGAGCTTACAGCATGTTCTTAACTCTGTTACACGTGTCTCACTCTGTCTCTCCTTCTCTTTCTCTCTGTGTCCCTCAGGGCCAGATGATCAACCAGGACAAGCTGGAGAAAGAGAGGAATGATGCTAAGAATGCTGTGGAGGAGTATGTGTACGACCTGCGGGACAAACTGTGTGGCGTCTATGAGAAGTACACCACTGAGGAGGTAAGAACCTAGATGAACAGATTCCTTTTAACTAAGAAATAAATACTGCCACATTGAACAAAGAATAAGTCTTTACAAGTCTTTGTTTGCTGATACCTGTTTTGGCCGTTCTCACCTTTAAAAAAGGACAGTAATCATCTGACGCTGGTGCTCGAGGACACAGAGAACTGGCTATATGAGGAGGGAGAGGACCAAGCCAAACAGGTCTATGTGGACAAGCTGGAAGATCTCAAGGTTAGTGTTTATTTAGCGTAAAGGATTTATATATCCAACCTCTGCCTGCACCAGTCTGCTATTATGTTCTAAAATCAGGAGAAAGAAACATGAATAATAAACAAATGTATTTGGGGCATTTAGGTGAACAGCCTGAAGGATTAGGAATGTGACTTGATTTGTGTGATTTATTTGACTGATGTCCTTTTCCAGAGGTTTGGCCAGCCCATTCATGACAGGCACAAGGAGCAGGAAGACAGGCCGAAGGCATTTGAAGAGATGGGCAAGAAGATCCAACTCTATATGAAGACTGTGGAGTTTTATAAAAAGAAGGTAAAAACTGGAATATTTTTATGTTATAGTTCAGCATCCGTTCATCCTTGAGTATCTTTAAGATCTCTTCGTTTTTTGGATTGAGGGAGTTATTTTTACACTGCCCAGGTTGAACTGGGCAATGGCCCCTCATCAGGTGAAAGCGGGGAGGGAGGAGTGCCCTTCTCAAATCGAACAGTAATCTGTGCCGCTTGGTCATGTTGTCAACAAGGCAGCATGGTGCAACTTCCATAAACATACAACATCTCTTTTCCATAAAATAAATGTTTGCATTTTCAAATTAGTTTTCATTGGGAAGCAGATAAACCTTTTTTTTTATAAAAAAGCAATCACTTTTACATGGGAAAACAAAGAATCCTACTAATTACTGCACATGCTTAATTATATCACTTTTGTTTTAAGCCAACTTCGCTGTCGGACAGATTGGGGCACCTGGCTCGCGCCAAATCGAATGCAATTATCTTTCAGCCGGTGCATAACACATCTACACGGGCACCCGGGCAGGATTAATCTAACCCCCTCATTATCATGCTCTTGCGCTCCTCAATGGGAACATGGGTTTCGCTCCTCAATGGGAACATGGTTTCTGTGGAGGGATGTCATTACGGCTCAGTATGAGACACTAAGCCAATTTATGCTTGATCCGAAAATGTGGTCAGAGGCGCCTTATGGATGGAGTGATGCAATGGCGGAGCCTCTGGTGGTACGCAGTACCGCAACGCTGTGCGACTCTTAAATTTTGTAACAATGCGGAGGGCTCCGTATAGCTCCGCATTGACATGATTGGTTGACAGTAGGTGAGGGCGGGAGGTCTTGTATAATCACAAATTCACTTCCTTGACAACTTCCTTCACAACAGCTCTGTGCTGCTCGGCGAAGCGCAAGAAGTATGAATGCCCTGACTTCTGCAGAGGCCATATCACCATAAATGCTGCACGACCAACGCTGATGTCAGATGTTAAAGCTCAGTGTGAGATGCAGTGAAATTATGCTGAGCCCTCTATTTCTCTGTGAACTACTACACCACTGCTCTGATGGGATTGTGCTAATTACTTTTCTGTTCCATATTCAGTGCACTCCGTTTTCCTTGTTTAGTCTTGTCAGTCCTCTGGGGCCCCTACACACTTTTCAAAGCTGGTTAGGTCATTGTCATAGTAATTTTATGAGCAATTGTGTCACTATTGTGACTTAATATGTCTCTGGGTTTAACCCAGGATGTATGTAATAAACCACCTGTGACATTTGTATTAATTGATTTGTTTGTGAGGACATAGATGAGGTGATTTAGTTAATTAGATTGAGGTGTCTCTAATCGTTTTGTTTCCCATCTGCTGTACAATCAGGATGAGCGTTACCACCATCTGAATGCTGAGGAGATGAGCAACGTAGAGAAGTGTTTAAATAAAAGCATGGGCTGGATGAACAGCAAGATGAATGCCCAGAGCCAACTCACCATCGCCCAGGACCCAGTCGTCAAAGTAGCAGACATCATTTCCAAAATACAGGTGTGTGTGATAAGTGTGAAGGATTCAATCATATGACATACTATTGGCCCATCGTCACCAGGTACTGATTATTTTACTAATACTGCATCCTCCTATCTTCCACATATACCTATACTTTAGGAACTGGATGAAGTATGCAACCCAGTGGTCAACCGGCCGAAGCCCAAAGCAGAGGATGTGTCAGAGGAGAATGACAAGAGCAACAGGGCCCATAACGGCCCAAGGCAAGGAGCTGGCGGGAGGGGAGCGGCAAAAGGTAGCAACCAGACAAAGCCTGCTTCAGGAGAGATGGAGATGGACTGAGCCCGTCTGCCAAAGAAGCTCTGCTACCAGCACTCTCGCTCCCATCAGACCATTCAGACAAGGTCTACCCAAACATACAGTACATAGTATATCCGGGTCCATTTTTCCATGTCCACCAGCACTCAATTGGCTGTTTTATGCATTCCTTTGGATATTTTTTTGACTTTCCCTTATATGTTACAAAGGTGTGCTCCTCCCTCAGAGGTTAGACAATACCTTATATAGTCATTAACTGTAAGATTAGATATAGATGAAAACAATGCTGGCTCTCCCAAAAACTGTTTTTCCTAACCATACGTGCTTGCATTTAAAAAGTCCCATAAGCATCAGATCTCTAAGGTGACTCTTATTGCACATAACCTTGTAGTGGAACATGAGTAGAATTACTGTGTGAACAATGGCTATGGCTGATTAAACTATTAGTAAAATATGTATGCAATAATATATATTATATATATTTGTATTTAATATATGAATTTGAAAGGATGTCTGTATGCCTAGATTCTGTAAATATTATTTTAGTAATTTAAACTGGCCAGTGCCTATAGTTGTGTATATAGAGGATACATTCCTAGTGTTGTTAGCAAAGAGAGAAGAGCAATGGGCTAGATGCCTATTCCTTTACTTGTGTTCATGCATTTCCATATTCTGAGTCAGGAGATTTGAAGACGGCAAGTAATACATGTATAAATAAATAAATGTATGCACTCACTACTGTAATTCGCGCTGTATAAGAGTGTCTGCTAAATGACTAAAATGTAAATGTGAATGCATTATTTGTCTATAATACAAACATTGTACTATTTAATTCTTGATCGAAATGTGCTAAAAAAGTTATTACTTTTATTTAAGACAATTATGCTACAAAGCAACTCTAAATGTCAAGTTACTAGATGAGAAAGTTATTTACACAGGAGGACCCAATGTTATTTTAAGGCATCTAGTGCTTTTTGACCCTGATAAGCTCCCCTTAGTTTGAGCAGCCTTGGAAGTGGGTGTGGCTACATTTGCTTGTTGCCATATGACGTGTATAGTCACGTGACCACTAGGGTAACGGGCGGATATTTTCAAAATGGAAGAAATACCAAAGTTTTGGAGGGGCAAAATTAATTTGTTTTATCAAAGGTTGTTTGCGGCCGCTGATGAGTTTACCTGGATGAACATGTATTGAATAATCATTTTGTATCGATTGAGAAGACAAATAAGAAGCAAGATGAGTGTTTCAATCGGCGATAAAATCGAGGTGAGTTGTCGACCTAGCTAACAACGTTAGCTGGCTAACCCGCAGCTAATAATACAATTAGCTACCAGTTGTCTACAAACGTTACCCACTTTCTCAGGGACTAATTCGCACAATTCCTTGTCAGAAACGCAGACGGGTAACTTTAATTTAGCTACGTTGGTGTAAAAGTAGTAGCGCTGGCTGCTGCAGCCGAGTTGTTGACTCTTTTGACTGAGACCCCCCCCCCCTGGGATTTACCGCATCGGTTTATTGTTGCCAGGTGACAGGTACCACAACGCCTGCTCGTTAGCGGGAAGAGAGCCGGGGTAATTAAAGGTTTTGGTTGGACATATGACAGAGACAGGTGTTTTACTTCTGACGGTTGGCTAGCCATAACGATCAAATGGTAACGTTAACTACAGTTGTTGTAGTGTTGTACTCAATCACTGTCCCTTTAGCCAGCTACATGACACATATCAGAGGGAAGATGTTCGACAACGTTCGAAATGATTTATTTCAAAACCTGACAACTAAATGCAAAGTCAGTGAAGATGAAGAGAGAATCGTATCTACAGTTGGGGAGCTAAATATTGAGGTATCACATCAGAATCACCCTCTGTCAAAAACAGCTGAAAGGCAAATCTAGGATTTTTTTAGGACCGGTGCCTACCTATAGGACATATTCTAGTCATATTTGTTGTAATGTAAATCTTATCTTATTGAATTTGGACTTATATATTGCATATGTGAAAATATTGTCATTCTCTTCATCAGGACTTCAAAGTTCTCACCCTCCTTGGTAAGGGCTCCTTTGCATGTGTTTACCGGGCAAAGTCAGTGAACACTGGCTTGGAGGTGGCGATCAAAATGGTAAGAACAAACAATTTTTTAAGTTTCATTACACTCCACATCCCAGTACTTTTATGGTGCAAGCTTGTTTCCTGCTGTTCCTGGTACCATGGGGTAAAAATGCATGTAAGAGCTCATCAGCAAAAAGTGTTTATTGTCAAGTGCAAGCAGACAAATCACAGGTTTAGAAATGTTGACATAGCCTACACATTGAAGACTTATCCACTCATTATCACCCTCTCACTACCAGGTGGTGTTTAGCAGAGCCTTGTATTTTTCCTAAGCCCACTCCCAGGGTTCCCTGTGGACTGTTGGAAGTCTAGACAGGCTGTTCTGTTTCTGGATAGCTCTCACTCTTTGTGGAAGGCTGATCGTTTGTTTACCACAAGACTAAAGCAGTGTATTATAATGCTCACTGTATAATTATCTTTATCGTTCCCCCCTCTGTGCAGATTGACAAAAAAGCCATGCACAAATCTGGTATGGTCCAACGCGTGAGTAACGAAGTGGAGATTCAGTGTCGATTGAAGCATCCGTCAATACTAGAGGTAAGCATGGTTGAACTTTGTTGGGCCTGTTATGGCATATCTGATCATTGTAGTGCTGAAATTGGTGCTACTTTAATAAGGTCTTATTTACTAATTTACATAACTGCGTTAACACTGTTATAACATAATTTTGCTATTTTGCAGCTGTACAACTACTTTGAAGACAGCAACTATGTGTACTTGGTGTTGGAGATGTGCCATAATGGAGAGATGAGTCGATACCTGAAAGACAGGAAGATGCCCTTCTCAGAGGATGATGGTGAGTCTCATTGTTTCCCTTACCCCGGTATACAGCATAAACAGTATATTTCGCTGTGCGTCAAGTATAACTATAAGAAATCTATGTGTCAAATAAATGTAATCCAGCTCAGGACTCCAGCTATGCATTTGGCTTGCTTGCTAAGTGGCTATATGTCAAGATCAAGCTTCTTGGTTACAGCAGAGACATTCAATCCCCTCCTGGATCAATATCCCTGTTGCCTAAATTTGTGCATCAAATGTTTTTTGTATTTTTTTGCTTCATTTTTTAAATGAGCGCCCCTTGTGTTCACATTCAGTAATACCTTATCCCCCGGTATAGGGCTGGGCGATATGGCCTAAAATATTTTCCCAAACTAATGGGTGTTTCACAATATATATCTTGATTTAAAGATGTATATTAAAATAAGCTGTTGTACAATTAAAGGTAAAATACACTGCATTTAAATAGTCAGAAATAATCTAATGAATTCAGAGCCTGTGAAATTATACCTAGGCTTAATATATTCCTTCCACAACCAGAAGACCCACTAATAATTACATTATTTTATCAAAATAGATGCCTTAAAATATTTTTTTTTTTACAATAATCACTGATCTGGCTTTCAGGTCTGTCTATAAAATTGCCCTTTTTATTACAAATTTTACCAGAACCATGCATAATGCACATTCACTAATAATGTCACATAATAGAAAATTAACACGTGCTAGTGAGTAGCCAGATAATATTTACATTTTATGTTTAGCCAACTTGGATCTAGGTATAATTTCACAAGCTCTGAATTCAGCTAATAAGGTTATAAACACAAACTTCTGTCTTTCAACTGTTTGAACAGCATGCTAGCCTGTCCACTTTGTTCAGATGTTGAAATCAAGTGTACCTACCTTGTTTCTCAGAATGAGATCGGGTTGCCAATTCCTTATATAATTGTTTTATGCTTATTGCATATTTATAAAACACTGACTAAACAGCTAGTATAACAATCTTTATTTGACTAAAATGCTGCCAGCGATACATGGTACAGTAATGCGCATGCAACAAACTGAGCATTCATTTTCTATAATGAATATTCATAGGTACATCCGTTTTAGTAGTGTCTGCTCTGCTCGAAATTGTTGAAACATAAACAGGGTATGGTTCGAAAGGATAACTTCTCATCTATTACAGTAAAATTATGTCTCTGTGTGTTTCGGTATCCATATGACCGATTCTGTTGGACCAAACCTCAAATGCAAATAGCGGGTTGAAACCGTTTGTCAGAGAGGAAGAAGTGATCTCTCATCTTTGTTGTTGTGAGTTTGTAGGGGGAGGGGCTTGGGAGAAAGAGGAGAAGCGAGAGGTTTCACTCTTGACAAAATCTGTAAAGAATAAGCCCAGTGCATTTTCTATGCGCTTATTTTGGATCTAAGCTTGTCGCCTGCCTTCCCTCCTTTGGGACAACGACTCCCGTTGTTAGGGCGGAGACATGAGCATCTCGTCATTATATACAGATCTCTGGTGTAAATGGGAAGGTGTACAGCACAGAAAGAGCGAACAAGACGAGACTAAAAAGACAACATGAGAACAAGAGGACATAAACGCTCATAGTACAAAAAACCTTGATTCTGCAATACAGGCATTTGGAATATCGGTCCAAAACATAATTCGATATGTCGCCCAGCCCTACCCTGGTATGGTACCGAAACAGTATGACGGTATGAAATCTGGCTACCGCCCAACCCTAGAGTGCATCAGTGATACATCTCTTAACATGATATGTACAGCTAATTTAACCATGCAAAATTTTCACTTACCTGTTCATTTACCCATTCTGTCTATTAAGTAAACTATTATTACCCTCGCTCATATCATACGCATTAGCTACTGAAGTATCTCTCTGCCATCAACCTGTATAGTATAGTTAACCATCCAACATCCACCAATGTATAGTGTACATATTCAGCCAACCACTCATACTACGCAATGTCCTTTTATAGCTTTTTTTTTGCACTCCAGATATCCTGTATTTCTATACTTTTTCATACTGCCGCTCTATGTATCATGTACCGTGTATCTGTCTTTTGTGTACTTTCGTTGTGGCATTTTGCACCTGCCCTGTGTTTTTGTTGTAGCTGCTTGATAATGAAATTTCCCCCCCGGGGGATCAATAAAGTACCTATCTATCTATCTATCTATCTATCTATCTATCTATCTATCTATCTATCTATCTATCTATCTATCTATCTATCTATCTGAAATCTATCTATCTATCTATAATCTACATTAACATGTCTTGACACCTGTCCTCATTTCTTTTTATAACGGTTTCATTTGTTTTGTTTTACGTTACAGCACAGCACTTCATGCATCAAATAGTGAAAGGTATGCTGTACTTGCATACACATGGCATCATGCATCGGGACCTGACCTTGTCCAACTTGCTGCTGACCAGCAATATGAACCTTAAAATTGCTGACTTTGGCCTGGCCACCCAGCTGAAGCTCCCCAGCGAGAAGCACTTCACCATGTGTGGCACACCCAACTATATCTCCCCAGAAGTGGCCACCCGCAGTGCCCATGGCCTGGAGTCTGATGTCTGGTCTCTGGGCTGCATGTTCTACGCCTTCCTGATGGGCCGGCCCCCATTTGACACAGACACTGTGAAGCACACGCTCAACAAGGTGGTCCTGGGGGAGTATGACATGCCTAGCCATGTGTCCCAGGAGGCCCAAGACCTAATCTACCAGCTGCTGAGGAAGGACCCTGCGCAGCGGCCCAGCCTGTCTGCCGTGCTGGACCACCCCTTCATGACCCAAAGCCTGCTTGCCAGGACCAAGGAACTGAGCCTTGGGGAGCCAGGCTCCATGGACAGCGGCATCGCCACCATCTCCACAGCCTGCACCTCATCCACCTCAAGCAGCAGTCTCCAGAGGAGAGCCAGGCATGTGATCGGACCTGCCCTGCCCAACCGCATGGCACCTATCCCCCGGCCGCCCCGCAGCGCCTGCTTTGAGGGGGTTGAGCAGCGTCAGCAGCAATCCGACAGAGTAGGCAGGAGCAGGGTCATTCCGGGTGGGGAGAGTGGACGGCCCCACTCCCGGTACCTACGGAGGACTCACTCGTCAGACCGGTCTAGGTCATCTGTCATTCCACCCCAGGGGATGGGGCAGGCAGAGATGGAGAGATGCCACTCTGAGGAGATGCTGACTGGGTCGGGGAGACGGGCCTTTCCCATGTCCTCTAGCTACAAGGACACCCCACAACCCTTCGCAGAGCATGGAAGGCTCCCATCACTGCCTGTCAAACAGACAGCCAGGTAAGATGTGACCCCAGTGTGATGTAATTAATGGAATGTGATTTGTATTAAGATGGCTGTGTCTCAGTTTGACTAACTGATACATGTATGTACCCTTTATTTCCTCAGCTCAGGATGTTCATATTCCATACAGCCACCACATTCACTAAACCTGCAGTTACAAGAGTCAGAAGGTGGACAGAATTGGTTCAGTAAAGAAGGTATAGTACACCTATTATTTTCTTTGCTGTATCTTAATCTTACATCCCAATGTAAGGTTTTAAAAGCTCTAAAATAAAGATTTTCACACATGAGCTTGACCATGTTGTTTGTTCACCCTGTCTCACCAGGTCCGTTTCCAAGGCCCACGGATGTCACCTCTCACAGCAGCAGTGGCAGTTTCCATAGTGGCAGGGAGCCTCTAGGTGTACACAACTCCCGGAGTGATAAACCAGCAGGCAGAGGCACCAGTCCTCACCTCCACCACAACCAGCAGCACCTCCACCACACTGAGTCCTACAGGGAGAATGGGCAACCAGGTCATGGGGAAGAGCTGCAGAGTTTGTCCAAACCAAGTGTAGAAAAGGAGAAGTCCCTGAGAAATGTGCTCCCTCCCTTGTGTGCCTCCAGACTAAAATCCATCAGACAGAAGACAAAAAATGCTGTGGTAAGACAGACATACACCCTAGTTATCTCCCCTGTGTTTATTCCTCTGATCTGCTTTCAATCACAGTGCAATGCCTGCCTGCTCTACAGCTGAGGTTTCTGTCTCTTTTTCTCCAGGTGAGCATTCTGGATACAGGAGAGGTGTGTATGGAGCTGCTCAAGAGTCAGGGCCCCCAGGAGAGGGGCAAAGAGGTCCTCAGGATATCCTGTGACGGTTCGATGGTGAGTTTCAGGAATAACACTTCATAACCTTCAGAGAGGATGTATTTTATTTAACCAGGCAAGTCAGTTAAGAACAAATTCTTATTTACAATTACAACCTACCTACAGGGTCAGCCCCTGGAGCAAATTAGGGTTAAGTGTCGGCTCGGCTATTCGAACCAGGGACCTTTCGGTTACTGGCCCAACGTTCTAACCGCTAGGCTACCTGCCGCCCTAAGGTTAAATAGTCCAATTGTGCGCAACCCTATGGGACTCCCAATCACGACTGTTTGTGATACAGCCTGTATCATGGTATCTGTCTGTGAAATAATGGCAAAACACTAATGTCACCCTTTGACCATGCTCCTGTAGGTCACTATTTACCAGCCCAATGAGGGGAAGGGTTTTCCTGTGCTAGACCGTCCCCCTGCTCCCCCTGCGGACATCCTGATCTGCAGCTATGAGGACCTACCGGGTACACCTCAATACCAGAAAGTGACGTTTCGCAGTGACATGATTTAAAATCCACAATTTGATAGATATGTTGGCAATCTGATTTCAGCTAACCTTTGTCCTCTGTTTGCTTCAATAGAGAAATACTGGAAGAAATACCAGTATGCCTCCAAGTTTGTGCAGCTGGTGAAATCCAAGACTCCCAAAGTCACCCTCTATACCAAGTATGCCAAGTGCATGCTGATGGAGAACTCCCCCAATGCAGACCTGGAGGTGTGCTTCTACGATGGTAAATATAATTACCTTGAAGGATAATGTGCATTTTCCTTCTGCGATTGAAATGTTATTGTTACACCGTTAAACTAAATCATCCTGTGGTTACCCTCTGTGCTGTGACAGGAGCAAAGATCCACAAGACGTCGGAGCTGGTCCGTGTGGTGGAGAAGAGTGGGAAGTCGTACACAGTGAAGGGGGAGGTGGGTCTGAGTGGCCTCAGCCCAGAGAGTAGGCTGTACGTGAAGCTGTCTGACGAGGGCCACAGCATGTGTCTGTCTCTAGAGGCGGCAATCTCTGCAGAGGAGCAGCGCTGTGCCAAGAGCACTCCCTTCTTCCCCATCACCATCGGCAGGTGAGCGAGAGAGCCATGACTATGTCTGTGGAAATTGTCACATTTGGAAGCTCCTAAAGGAAAATTAAAAAAGAATTCAATTTCATATTAATAATTTCCAGCACCAACCCAACATCAACATATGTGAAAATGGTGTGTTTCTATGTTTTGTAGTAGAAATGACATCAACCAATTAGTAGGAAATGTGTTCAATTCTCATAATTGGTTAAAATCACATGATGCACATTGATGATGTCATTGGAAACACTTTTTTCCTCATATGTTGATGTTGGGTTGGTGGTGGAGATGATGAATATGAAGTGGAACATTTTTTTAAATGTCCCCTTAAAGAAAGCACCATGCTGCAGAATGCAGACACTTACTATTTGTTATAATCAGTCAATCATACTTTGCCTCCAAACGGTTTTGTTGAGATATCCAGTTTCCTGTCAGTCCTTGTCACTAATCTCGCTCCTCCGTTTGTCCCTCCCAGGAGACCTGCCAACCCAGACTCACCCTGCCCTTCGTCCCAGCCTGCCCTTGTGGATGTGGCATCACCGCCCAAGACCCCACACATTACTCCCTCTGTGAGTTTCTACCCAACGCAACATTTGACATTCTATCAACTAAGCTTTTTATTCCATCCATTTTTATTTAGGAAGGGTGAGACACATTTCTGGTGTTTTCTTTTTGTTGGATGTTTTTCTCTCTCTAATCTTCAGATGATCTCCTATGACGGGTCTGACTTCACCTCGGCTAGCGTGGACAAAAACTGCTCTCCACTGTCGGTCCAACAGAACCACACAACCAACACAGGGAAAGTGCTCAAGTCTGTCTTTGTGCCAAACATTGGTTGGGCCTCACAGCTGACCAGTGGAGAGGTGTGGGTGCAGTTCAACGATGGCTCCCAGCTTGTGGTGCAGGCAGGGGTCTCTTGTATTACCTACACATCCCCAGAGGGACGGATCACCAGGTACTGAACACTTACACAGCACCTATAACAAATACAATAAACTTACCCATGGCTTCACCACCCTTTCATACAGTTTTATGTCAATGTCCATCTTTTGTCATAAAATTATTTTCTGTATTTGAGGTATGGTAGTTGTCAACACCTTTTTGCTGACATGTTCCTGCTTGTGTTGCTCCAGATACAAAGAGAATGAGAAGTTGCCAGAGCTTGTGAAGGAGAAGCTGCACTGTCTCTCCACCATCCTGAGCCTGTTGGCCAGTCCAGCAGCACGCCGCTGAATCAAACAACCTTAGCAGCATTGCAACGTCCCATTACAGTGCTGTTGCAGGCTTTATACTGTGACATGCATACCTCGCTTGTAAATAGTTTATGTACAGATGACAAATTATGAGAATATATATTTTATAAAAGTGCCCATGTTGTACAGTATCATCTTGTGTTGAAATGGTGTGTATGTGCATGTAAACCTGAGTATTTTGTAATTTTCTACGTTGTCAAAACAATAATCTCCATGAAATGTCAATGCATAAAAGCTGAAGCAATAAACATCTGCAGGCTGGGTAGAGTTGTCGCACTTTGGTGTTCAGGGGTCTTTTGTGCTTTCTCATTTTTGCAACAGCATGACTGGAATGTTAACAGCAAGAACTAGAATATTAAAGGATTAGCCGTTTGCATACCTTACTGGTGTATGTATCAGCATGCAGTACAGGAAGCCTACCAAGTGTGAGAAACCCAATACACAACATTGAGGAAATTTCAAGAAAAGAATAGACATTTGTTTCTCATTATCTGGGTTAAAGCACTAGAACAGCAATGGCAAGGATATGTGATAAAAAAATAAATATATAGTTGGTTTAGCCATTTAGTAAAACAGGTCAAATTGTGGATTAGTTTTTTTAAATAACTGATACGAAACATTTACAATAACATTTCCAAGTAAACATTCAGGTGGAAGCTTAAAGCACAATGACGTTGTCAGCGTGGAGAAATGATAAAAGGTAAGTAGGGGTCATTTTATTTACCATTTAGAAGCACAATGAACACAATGCAAGACACAGTGTAGTTGTGTACAAAGGTCATGTTTTCACAACATACTGGGCATGGCTTGGTTAAGACATCCTCTCCTTGGTCACTGTTCACCCACACAGGGTTGAGGATGTCCTTCACTAGGAAATACTTTAGAAGCATTGCTAGTCAACGCTAGTCCCGGAGGGCTGCAGGTGGAATGGCTACACCGTTTAGATTGTCAGTCAATGTCACTAGGCCGTTGGGGACAAGTGACCTCCGTGACGATTCAGTTTGCCAGTCTACGTATATGCTGAATCTGATGCTTGCTCCTCCAGGACTAAGAGCCTGTGCTCAAGTAAATACCCTATTCTTTTTACATTGAGTTGGCAGACCGGCATTCTTTTCCTTGTACTTCAACTGGATGCTTACTAATGGTGAAGACAGTGGCAACTAAGCTTGAAGTTCTGAAGACAGTTTAAATTTGTCAACCAACTATTTCACGACTCGTCTGACAAAAATCCATTGGTTTGTTCGACTCACTCATTCTTCTGGATTTTATAAAAAAATAATTTCCTCCTATAAAATCTCAAAATAAATTGTTCTTAGGAAATCAGGACAAAGATGTTGACATTTACATGAGTCAAATAGAAGTTAAAAAAAAACAAATGGTTCTCGCACAGTGAACACTGGGAGCAAATTCGATTTTTCCCCTCTATTTTAACCCAGTGTTGTGCCACCTCAAAAGGACACAGCAGCTGGACAATAAGATGCTTACAGGGAGTTTGGCATCTGTCGATACCAGATATACAAGAGTGCACCAGGTGGACTACAGGGGGTTTCACTGTTTAATAGGTGCCAACAGTCTGCTTGAAATTATGTCTTGTCAATAAAGCTTGAGGTAAAAACAAAATAAAAGAATCCTTAGCATTGTAATCAAGACAATTCATTTAATGGTCACAAAAATAATCAATTTGTCGATTTAGTGTGTTCAATACCAACTGAACACTGTATTTAAAAAGAGGCCTAGACGTTCCATTGAGTTTTGAATTAGTTGTAATGGAGGGAGAGAGTTTCCTGTGCCCAGTCATTTCATGTCCATAAAACTACTGTGTCTGACGTTCAGGTTATTTTCACTAAAGCATTGGAATTCTGGAATTCTTCTTGAAAACACCCACATGCACAAACGGAATGTGATCCTCATCTTTCAGCTGGAGGAACGCAAATCAAGTTGAGAGGCAGGGACATGGACTTGTTAGTACTTGCATTAAAACACCTGTATAAAACCTCAACCACATCTGACAAACACTCAAAAGGCCTTTATAAAAACAATCCATATTTAACTTGGTCACATGAACAGAGATGTCTTTCTTCTTCATTTACTGCTGACTAATGTTTAGAATCAGGTGTGATCAAAGGATTATTCAGGCATTTTCAGCCTTTCGTGCTACATATATCTTGATATAAAATCTATTTTGTTTCTGCGGTTGTGAAGACTATGAAATTCACATGACAAGAGCCTTGCACTACCGTACACAGAGCACATTGTCAATAAGATGGCACACAGGAAAGTAAACAGCGTTCAATTTAATCGTATCTAATGTAGGGCTGGGCGATTTGGCCAATATATATTTTCACAATATTTTTCTCAATTTTGACAGTATTTTCTTTTCTTAATAAAAGTTCTAAATAGGTTTTATGAGTAGTGCATGACCCTAGGACGGCAACCAATTAATTATTTTCTCCATGCCGATTGTTTTATACTCAACCAAACTAGGACAACACTGACAGTGAAGTAGTCCAACTTTTAATTTATTTAGCACTGTATCAACATATCGTTATAGACCAGGGGTGTCAAACTCATTCCACAGAGGACCGAGTGTCTGCGGGTTTTTGGTTTTTCCTTTCAATTAAAGACAACCAGGTGAGGAGAGTTCCTTACTAATTAATTACTTTAATCCAACACTCAAGTACAAGAGTGGAGCGAAAACCTGCAGACACTCGGCCCTCCGTAGAATGAGTTTCACACGTGTTATAGACCGTTTTGTAAAAATCCATACCGGTATACCTTGAAAGACGATAGATATCGCCCAGCCCTAATCTAATCTAATCTAGACCAAGATTCCAAATACTTTCTTGCAACTTTGGAAATTATAGAATGGGCTCTTCTGCTTGAAGTCAGTTTACGTGAGTGCCATTAGCACAGGCAGCTGCTCCAAACCAGTGGAGGAGTGTTAGAATACCCAGACAACCCTCTAGCCATACATACCTTCTACCCTAACTACATATGACAGAGTGGCATACAGACACACATCACTGGTGAGTTTTAATGCAGGAAACGTGTGACTGTGCCTGTGTGTCTGGAGCACTGTGTGTCTGGAGCACTGTGTGTCTGGAGCACTGTGTGTCTGGAGCACTGTGTGTCTGGAGCACTGTGTGTCTGTTGAATTGCCCTTTTCGTCACTGCTCCAGTCAAAGGTCAGACATGGCTATTCCCCCAACCACCTAATGTGGACCACTTGATTACAGAGATTTCACAGGTAGAAACTAAATCAGCAATTAAGAAGAGTTCCCAAAAGTTCACATTACTGTACGTCTTATTAAACCAAACAAAAGTATCAAAAAAGGCAACAAAAAAAAAAATAAAAAAATAATCTAAGACCCAATCACCATCAAGATCTACATCGAAAAAAGTTGGTTTTAGATTACAGATATATTATAATTAATATCATAATTATTATGACTATTATTCATCATCGCCACTATCATCATCATCATCATGTTTTTGTTCGCGGTTAGAACAGGGTGGGGGCTAAGGGGGAAGAGGAGGGCAGTCATTGGGAGGAAGCCTTGGTGGCTATCGTGGACACACAGTGTTGCTGGAAGTTGGGGGACATGGCTGAGTTACAGCCCAGTCTCTGGCGGGGGCCCTTCAGGTTCCCATCCCCCTCCACAATCCAGGGGCTGCTGCTGGCCTCCTTCCCCAGCATGTTACAGCAGCCTGGGGAGTCTGGGGTCGGGGCTGTTGGCACCGTAGCGTTGGGGGTATGGCTGGAAGCCAGGCCTTTGGGCTGCCCGCTGGCTGGGGGGCTGTCGGGGGCGTGAGCCTGGAGCACACTGGTGATGTGGGTCAGGAGGTCGTTGAAGAACTCTGGGACACCCTCATAACCTGGAGACAGAAGAGGGTGAGCCTTGAGACATGGCTGACCGATGCTTATATCCAATCTCCAATACAGAGGCCAACTGATGTAACAGTACATGAGTGAAAGAATAAATAATACAATTGTCTTGTAGTTATTTTAGGACTTCTTTCTTGTATTTTGACTGCCTAGCTGCTGTCCTTGAGGCACAAAGGGTGAATGTTTGTGAGAGTAGGGATTAGCTCAGCACCATTCTCCTCACACTCCAACCAGCAAAGGTGGCAACAGAGTGCAACCCGAGAAGTGTTACCATAGCGACGGCCCTAGTCAAGAGAGGCATGCTAGACTCGCCTCTGAGCGTGCTCAACACTCATTTCAGACTTTGCTGAAGACATTGTTGAGCTTACTCTCTGAGACGCCTAGTCTCTGTCTCCAAGCAAGACCATCTGCCCACTAGATTATATCAATGCCTAAAAGCAATATCTCAGATTATTTACTGGTAGAGATGGTAAAACTGAGTTGTACGTCTACACAGATAGTATAAACAGCCATCCATCGTAGACTTTAACGCAAACCCACATCTACTCCTATTCCCTACGGCAAAGGAACAAACCACTCACCAGGGAATGCATTGATGTCGATGACTGCGTGTTGGCCGGTGAGGTTGTTGATGATGACGTCGATGCCAAACAAGGACACACCCAGCGCCTGTCGCAAGGACCTGGACAGCTCTCTGATGACATCATCACTGGGTGGCTGGGACACCCCCTCCACGTTGTCCCTCTGTGGCAGGAAGAAAACTAAGTATGAGCATACTGTGCTAGGGGCATTTAATAACACACAGGTTTTAAACAGAAGTAGGTATGATTTTTTTTAAAGCATGTTAGTGTATTGAACTTACAGATGTCAGGTCTGAAGAGGACTCTGGCTTTGATACGTTGTGACTGTTGAAGAAAATTGCTTTTCTGTCTAATGGAGAAAACATGTACTTTAGTCAGATTACATTACATTTGTCATGTACTGAACTATTTGTTATGGGATGGTGCAGTTCTCATCTCTGGCATTAGGAGGCGACAAATGTCCAGCAAAGTCCACCGGTTGATGGAAACAGAGCGGCCATGAACAATGAATGAAGAGGTATCAGATTCAAGTCCAAGTGCATTAATGGGAGGATACCGCTCCCCAGAAGATATACAGTGATGTTAACACAAGTTAAATTCTAGGCTTGCGTATATATTTGCTGCAGTTGTCCTTGTGTGCATGTGTCCTTAAGATTACTTTACCAGAACTCCCAAGAATAATACTTGTGTGTGAGTGTTAGAGGAGCGCTGTTTATTCTCTCCAACAAGCATGAAAGATCCATGCATTCCTCACATTGGTTGATATAGACAGTGGCATATGTATCCACATGTGCTGCTCAATTATCTTAACCATCGAAACAATTACACAAACAAACACTAAAGCCAAAGTAAAGCCTAATGAATTTGGACAATTTAACACATGAAAATAAACTCAATGTCTGGAAAAAAAAAATATATATATATATATCTTACACACACAATCCCTTATTGAGGTCACTTGTTAAATCCACTTCAAATCAGTGTAGATGAAGGGGAGGAGACAGGTTAAAGAAGGATTTTTAAGCCTTGAGACAATTGAGACATGGACTGTGTATGTGTGCCATTCAGAGGGTGAATGGGCAAGACAAAATATTTAAGTGGATTTGAACAGGGTATGGTAGTAGGTGCCAGGCACCCAGGTTTGAGTCTGTTAAGAGCTGCAATGCAGCTGGGTTTTTCACGCTCAACAGTTTCCTGTGTGTATCATGAATGGTCCAGCCAACTTCACACAACTGTGGGAAGCATTGGCATCAACATCCTTGTGTCCATGCCCCGAGGAATTGAGGCTGTTCTGAGGGCAAGGGGGAGGGTGCAACTTAATATAAGGAAGGTGTCCTTAATGTTTTGTACACAGTGCATATCCTCGTTACCAGTAATGTGTCTGGTAATTTGGTCTGACTCAGCGCAGGGATTTCCCCTCAAGCAAACACAGCCAAATTGATTTCCAGCCCTACCCAATGTAAAAGGGAGTCATCGATTAGTTATCTTTTTAGAACTTTGCTACATTTGTAATCATTAACACTAAGTGATAGCTTTATAAAGAATGAGAAGGTGAGGAAGGAAAGAAGTAAAGCAGGAACAGGATGAACCCAGGGCCTCGGACTACTAGGGTGAGGTAACACTGGAAGGGCTAGCTACACAAATCATTCCCAGGAAAGCTGAAGGAAACACCACTAGGCACAGATCACCTCTGCTGGGAGCGTGTGAGGTGGGATGGGACCTTATCTCCTCCTGCCACCAGGCCCTCTTTCACAACACCGAGGTGCTTAAACAAACCAACTCCTTGCTCCGTCCCCAACCCAGTCCTCCGTCCCCAACCCAGTCCTCCGTCCCCAACCCAGTGCTCCGTCCCCAACCCAGTGCTCCGTCCCCAACCCAGTGCTCCGTCCCCAACCCAGTGCTCCGTCCCCAACCCAGTGCTCCGTCCCCAACCCAGTGCTCCGTCCCCAACCCAGTGCTCCGTCCCCAACCCAGTGCTCCGTCCCCAACCCAGTGCTCCGTCCCCAACCCAGTGCTCCGTCCCCAACCCAGTGCTCCGTCCCCAACCCAGTGCTCCGTCCCCAACCCAGTCCTCCGTCCCCAACCCAGTCCTCCGTCCCCAACCCAGTCCTCCGTCCCCAACCCAGTCCTCCGTCCCCAACCCAGTCCTCCGTCCATTTTGTCTGGTCTATACATAGTGGGGGTTTACATTTTAAATCCAGACAATGCCCTGAATGGCACTCTCTGTATACAGTAGTTTAGGTGTGTTGCGTGTGTGTGTCAGGTTGGGGCATTTTACTGCATGTCCATTGTGCTGGAGCAAACAGGGATGACCCTAGTCTTTATCACAAAGTAAAAGCAGACGATTCCGCTGAAGCCCAGACTGGTTTGCTTTTACTGTAACGGGTGCAAATGGTGCAGCTTATTCTGTCAGGGCAAAGGGCCACATTCAGATTACTTCAGGCTAATCTATGTGCTGATTGCCTCATGATGTTTGGTATCGAAAACAACTGGTTGCCATACACAAGACAGGAATAAGCTATCAATCTGACTGTACACCATGCTTTTCCTATATTTAATGAAATCAAATAAAGAAAAAAATTACTTTATCAACATTTCTAAGCAACCAAATCCACTGCACTCTGCTCCCTTTTTTTTTAAAGAGAGCGGGAGTCCAGTCTCAAAGACATTAAAAAGCCTTTATGAGGTATTGTATTGGGCCTGTTAAGAGGACAGGAGTGCTGTGGGCCTTCCTCGGCATGGCACGCTGTGTGCCCATAAACAGACAGGGTCTCCTGGGTCCTCCTCACCTGCTGGTCCAGTGGGGAAGTTCTTGAGGGAGGGTCTCTCCACCAGTGTGTAGGACTCCCCCACCACAAAAACCTTGTAGAGCACCGCGTTGTGGTTGATGAAGCTCTGGATCACGCACGGAGGCTTCACATCCTTCAGGTCCTCCTCACTGAAGATGATTGCCATCTGTGGAGAGGGAGAAGAGGTAATCAATCCATTTAATCTTATTTCATCCATAAACGCGCCCATATACCATAACATCCATCCAAGCTGTTTCCACAGACTTGACTAGCTCAATGACATACACATGACTGTTGAGCCGACGGAGAAGCGGCTATTGATTGGGCTGACACACAGTGAGACTACTGTAGAGTGTTTGATGTAGTTAGGTGCAGTGTTAAATAATTATCTAGTTAGAGACACTAATGGATTACAGGGATTTAGCAAACGATCAAGGGTGTAATTAATCTGTGACCCTAAGCGCAGGTAGCCTAGGGGTTAAGAGCATTGGGCCAGTAACTGAAAGGTCTGGCCGTTCTGCCCTTGAGCAACATTTAACCAACAACAACTGCTCCCCAGGTGCTGATGACGTGGATGTTGATTAAGGCAGCCTCCCCCACACCTCTCTGATTAAATGCAGAAGACACATTCAGTTGTGCAACTGATTAGGTATCTCGCTTTCCCTTCCACACCATGACCCTGGTGTCTCTTACCTCGTGGGAGTTGGTTCCATGGGCTACTCGGGTTTTACAAACTGAGAGAAGGAAGAAGAGAAAGAAGAACAGGTTGAAATGGTTTGCGAGGAAACCACACTTCCCCAACGGCATCCGTTTAAAAAAAAACAAAACAAATCATCACAAGATGACAGCAGGTTATTTTCACACTGACCACAACGTTCAATTCCCCCCCCCACCCTCCATAAATGGCTGTCTGCAGACAAGAAAGCTAGGTAAATTGGACATATACTGTGGCTTAAAAGTAACGGAGGGTTCGAAAATAAATTACACAAAAAAAAATTACTTCTCAGAAGTGAAACCAAGATAGTTATAGTCCAACACTGAAGAGTAATCATATGAGGATCAAACCACGCCACACTCCTAAATAATAATAAACTAATTGCTGCGTAGCTAATGTGTGGATATTAAAACCAGGTTTGTTTAGAGTGCTGGGCAGTTTCTCACTGCAAATTGTTTCCTAATGTCAACCCCTAACAAAGCTAGGAGGAAGAAGGACCCTGGGTAATCATCTGGGTCAAGTGACAATTCCTCTTCCTCTATCAAACAGGAAAATGAGGGACTTACTAAATGGGAATGTGAGTCCATGCTTCTCAATCTGCTCCAGAGTGTCTGGACCACACACTGTGTTCAGAACCATGAACGGGGGAGAGCAGATTCTCTCATCTAGTGAGAAAAGGAGATAGAGGGTGGGGGGCAGAGGAAGGAAATGATATGAGTAAGAGTACGAACTAGGAAGGAAAACCCCATCTTAATATCAGTGAATCTGTTTAAGGAAAAAAATCCCTAAGCATGTAATTCTTTCTTTGTTTCAGCCTGACTATCCAAGAACAGACTCACGCACACAGAAACCCAAAACACACCGACTGATGTATTCTCTCAGAGATAGCTAGGTCTTTACCCGTGACCCTATTCATACAGCCAAAACACTGACAAGAGAGCTACTTGTCATCTGATGACAGAGACGGAAGGCTATCCAATATATATATACATAAACAACACACCAACTGTGTGTGTCAGTACCCAAGGCCACTCCCTTCCTTCATACAGCTGGATTAGAGACCAGCAAAACACACAGCCACCACCTGAGGGAGGAGCACGGTCTCCTGTTCAAATAAATAAACCAGGAAGCTGCCAACTCTGCCTGGACTGCTCTGCCCAGAGAACGCACAAGGAAACATCCCTTAACAGAGAGAGACGCCACAGCACCAGACAACACACAGATCAGGACTAGACAGAAAACAACAAAGACTACTAGACAGACAGATATTATACACAAGACAGGTCCACAGCTTTTCCAAAAGCATACAGTACAAATACTCAGGATGGGAGTGTTTGTCACACAGACTGTAGCACTTTGGAGAATCGAATCAGAGCTTCATTCTCATTGTTTACATCGTGGCTTGCAGCTGTGGCCTGTCTCTCCATCTCCTCTGATAAGACCTGATGTAAGAGGTTCTAAAATCCCAGGAAATAACGGACCAGCATCCTGCAGCAAATGGTGGCACCAGAAATGTTCTTGTGGCATATAACGCAAATGAACAACTTAGTAATCTTAGAAAAGTCATCCACGGTGCTTTATTGAAAAAGAATAGACTAAGGAATGATTGAATAAACATGTTCAAGCAGGAATGCATGATTCAAGTATTTTGATGTGCAACATAAACCAGTGATTGCCATGAATTTTGGGTTGACAATTAGACTATTGTTGTTATATTTTTATGTCAAAATAGGGCTCCAGAATTTTCAGATTTTGCATCTCAAAGACATACCAGAAAAATCTGTTGAAAAAAAAATATATATAAAAAAGTGGCAATCGCTCAAAATTGAGTTCATGCTGATGACACAAACACTACAGTGTTTGTGTTGTGTGTGCAATGTGATGTCGGTGCTTCCAGTAAGTTGTGCTGAGGTCAGGAGAAACCCATAGGACTGTATTACACTGGCTAGTGGCTACACCACTGAATGCTGCTGAGCTGTGGTCGCAGATAGGCTGCACAGACACACAGCTCAATGATCGCATATACCAAAGACGGAAGAGGTAGAGAGAAAAAAAAACTTTTTTTCTGACTCATATAGTCAATGAACTATTTAAAAAAAAAAAAAATGTCTTTACGGTAAACAAACATTTATCCACAATCTTTGCATACACTACATAAGATGACTTGCACTTCTGACCAGTCAGGGAGTGAAAGCCTCGTTGTTCAGCATCTAGGGCCTCCCGAGTGGCGTAGCGTACTAAGGCACTGCATCGCAGCGCTAGCTGTGTCACTACAGATCCTGATTACATCCCAGGCTGTGTCGCAGCTGGCCGCTACCGGGAGACCCATGAAGCGGCGCACAATTGGCCCAGCGTTGTCCAGCTTAGGACAGGATTTGGCTGGCCGGGATGCCCTTGTCCCATCACACTCTAGTGACCCCTGTGGCGGGCCTGGCGCATGCACGCTGACACGGTCGTCAGGTGTACGGTGTTTCCTCCGTCACATTGGTACGGCTGGCTTCCGGGTTAAGCAAGCATTGTGTCAAAGAAGCAGTGCGGCTTGGCAAGGACGTGTTTCGGAGGACGCACGGCACTTGACCTTCGCCTCTCGAGTCCGTACGGGAGTTGCCAACGATGGGACAAGACTAAATACCAATAGGATATGACGAAAAAGGGGTAATCAACAAAAAGGAAGCAATAAATCACCAACAACATTTAACAATGAATACAAGTTAAGAAATACATAAGTCTATACATAAGTCTAGAATGTGTTCAGACTGATTTTAAGGTAGCTAAACATACAACATAAAAGAAACCCAGGCACAAACATCACTTGATTGTTAATACACGACAAATGTGCTCTGTGCTCCTTAAATTGTATGCCTGTTGTGCTCCTGTTCTGTCAGTGGCTATCAATGGAGACGTGGCAGCAGCCTAGGAGTGTGGCGTGGTGAGTGAGAGAGGGAGGCCTGGAGGGTTTACCCATCACCCCACTGAGCTGAGCACTAATTCACACGAACACTGCTGTTGTGGGAGAGAGGGGATAGGAATTCAGGACTAACGTCATTTAAAAAGAATCCAAAAGACCCAACACGTATTTGTGTTTCCCATACCTGTGGATCGTGACTTGAGCAACCAAAGACTTAAAAAAGGCCCAGTTGGAATCCTCGGGCCCAGATAAAGAGACTTGAGGGGATATGATGATGGTGAGTGTAGCAGGTCTGTGTGTTATGCGTTATTGTCGCGCTTGGCCCTGGCCGTTTGGCGCTGAGTGCAGGGGATCAATCTCCTCATCTGTCTAAACACTGTTCACTCAGCAGACGTTTACGGGACGTCAGTCCGGCTCGAGGCAGCACAGCATACAGCACTGGCTGGCCCGACGCCGTGGAACCGCTCAGGCTTTGGGGATACGGACTAGGACAGTACTATACCAGACCCAATACTACCATAACAAAACACACAAAATGAGATTCTCATCCTAAAAAGGATGTCATCAATTGGGTTTGATCCATAAGGAAAGAGCAGGACAGTCTTAAGCCCTGGCTGATAGGGTTTGATCCATAAGGGAAGAGCAGGACAGTCTTAAGCCCTGGCTGATAGGGTTTGATCCATAAGGGAAGAGCAGGACAGTCTTAAGCCCTGGCTGATAGGGTTTGATCCATAAGGGAAGAGCAGGACAGTCTTAAGCCCTGGCTGATCGGAATGTTCATACTTGGCACTGGTGATCTCTTGCCACAAAGGCAAGCAGCCACCAATGAAACTGACCCTCACATTTTCTTGCAAAAAGTTATCAGCATTATCAGAGGATTATCAAGTAGGCCTATACTGGTACAAGTCCAGTGTTGACAGTAGATTGAAATCTAAATGTTGTTTTAGGGCTACATTCTTAGTAGCACCAGCTCCTCTTCTATGCAGTTTCTTAGAGCTACAAACTCTGTGTGCCCTGCAAGTAAACCCATAATTATCCATATCCCGCTGATAACTGAACAACCTCTTCAACTCGGCGTCATAAAGCACCTCCGCTGAAGTCTTGATTAACTTCATCAGATAAAAAAATCGGACAGAACAGGTCCATAAAGAAAACAGTGAACCGCTTTGAAGGCAGTCTTCATGTAAGCAAAGCAATCAATCAGTCGTTTTTATTCAGCTCATGCGGACTGTTCTGTGCTGGGGATGGTTTGGGGCCTGGATGTGTCTGTGCGGCCCGCAGCAGTCCCTCCACGGCTGTTTTAGTTTAATCTGACGAGCCTTTGTTTAAATATTGATTACTTACATTAGCAGGACGCGTCTTATTGTTGGTCGCGTTTGAACCACAGAAACATGGGATTTATGTGGACACCAAATACTCCCCACATAACAAAGCACTACAATAATCCAGTTTGATTCCTCAAAAACATCTCTTCACTTAAGGGTGTCCCAGTCCCTTTCTTTTGAAGTGGAAAAGAAATACCAAGACGACGAGCCCCCAGAATGAGATCCTTCACGTTATACAGCCTGGCGACTGTTGCCGTCTTTACAAACACCAAGTGAAATATCAAGGCAGCAAGGTTGACTTATAAACGGAAAAGAGTGGATTCAAACACCGAAAGTAAACAACTGCACTGCCAAAACAGACTTCAACAACACTCTGGAAAGCTGATGAGCGGAACAATGAGTCATGTGTCATGTGGTGGAGAGGAGACTGTAGTTAGACAAACCCTGTGTAGTTAGACAAACCCTGTGTAGTTAGACAAACCCTGTGTAGTTAGACAAACAATTCACAGGGCTGTCTACTGATCACCGAAATCTCCAGGTACAGTTATGGAGGTTTACAATGTATCAGCTTACACACAAACAAGCACAAAGCTCTAGTGTTTCCTCAAATCGAGTACTATTCTCAGCCACTCAGGCAGCCCTCTGACCATGGCAGGCTCTCCACAGCCTCTGGTACTGGGCAGCCAGCACTGCACTGGGGCTACATGGTCTCCACTGATAAGGAGGAGGAAGTGGCCGTGCCAGTGTGCACTTTGGACACATTACAACCAGACAGGAAGAGGAGAAGAGGTTTTACGCCAGACAAAACCTGTCCACGAAAATAAGACCACGATGTGAGGATTTTTTGGAGGGCAATGAGTGTCAAATTTGGTCAACAATTTTTTTTAGCTAAATTTCTACTTGAGGCTTATTTGATCTAACAGATGTTCCGTAAATGGTTAGGTTGTAACGAATGCACTGATAAGTGGAAGCACCGACTTTATATCGGAGTTGTGCCTGTTGTTCACACGCATATCTGCCCTCTCATTGGCTAGAATGGTCCCACCTGATCTTGCCTCCACCTTCGAGGACATGTAGTTAATTTACATTGTTAGAGCGGTCCCCTCCATGCTACCACCAGCACCAGCCACGGTCGTTGACTACTAGCGCCGAGGGATTTTAGATCAGTTTGGTTTCAGCTCGATTATATATAACATTTTTTTTTATTTTTTTTTACATTAAATGCACTATGCATTATGTGGGTTAAAACCTCTACAGGATCGTGTCCCGCCCTCGGGATGCTTGAGCTAACGTGCGCTAATGTGATTAGCATGATGTAAGTAACAAGAACATTTCCCATTTTGAACATTAATGCAATGGTTCATTGGATCAGTGTAAAACTTTGCATACACTGCTACCGTGTAGTGGCCAAAATCTAAATTGCGCCTGGACTCCTAAGTATTATTATGGCCTTTCTCTTGCATTTCAAAGATGGCATTTCTTTTACCAGATCTAATGTGTTATATTCTCCTACATTAATTTCACATGTCCAACTTCAAAGTGTTTCCTTTCAAATTATATCAATAATATGCATTTCCTTGCTAAAGAAACTGCATATCGCGCTCACAAAAAAAAAAAAAAAAAAAGAACTAAATGGAATTCAAATAATTTAACCGACGTTGGTCAATTAGTTGTTTAAAAATCAAAGGAATAACCTACATTTAGGTTAAAATGGCTCAGCACTATTGACTACAGAAACGAACACTTCAATCCTCCATCACAAAGTTTTTTCTTGTCATGTTGTGATGCGATCTTCTGGGAGTAAACCACAGCATCAGGAGTATTCAAAAAGGTACTCAATAGCAGATGCATCACACCATTATAGCAGGCCCCTTATACAATCATGTCTGATGATTAAGCGCACCCCCCACCCAAATAGTCGTGTGAGCCCATAAGGCCGTCATTGTAAATAAGAATTTGTCCTTAACTGACTTGCAGAGTTCAGACAGCTTACAGACCTTGTTACATAACCACCAACATGTCTACCTGAAAGAAAGAAAAAAAAAAAAACGTACATTTTAAGCCACTGACGCCACTTTCTGACACATTCTGAGACTGATCTACTCCTCTGACACAGGGCTACACTGAACCATTTCATGTAGCTGAACATGCCACCCACAAGCACTGCACAACTACACACATGTATAGTACGCTTCACACACACACACACACACACACACACACACACACACACACTCAAGTGGGCACACACTTTCAGTCTCAGTTGTTCTCTCCACCTGTGTGCTGTGTTTGAGAGTATGGAAGGGTTTGCATGTAATGGCTCCAGGTTTGTCCCATGCCAACTTATCAGTAAATGAAGAACAGATGAGTCACGTGTGTTTACAGTAGAGAAAATCTCTCATGTTGTTAATGTGCCATCATTCCTCTGCCCTGCTCCAATCTCTGGAGCCAGACAGGCTACACAGCCAGGCCACTGGGGAGCATATGGTTCCTGTGATGGAAGACCTAGGTGCTGCTGGATGACAGCCTTCTCTAGCTAAGAGCGCTTTAGTCCATCACTGGATACAATACAAACTCTGGCAGAGGCAGGAGCTAGGTTCACAGAGGGATGGTGCTGTCATAGTGGGAGGAATACAATTATGGTGGTATGCTCCTCTAGTGCATGCATACCTTTTTTTTATTTAACCTTTACTTAACTAGGCAAGTCAGTTAAGAACAAATTCTTATTTACAATGACGGCCTACGAAAAAGCATCTGTTAGGAAGCAGAGCATGATATTACTGAACTACAGGATCCACCACTGAAATACGTCACACCACCATCTCCTGGACACTTTCTCAGAAACTAAACAAAAAAAAAAACGATCTGTTATCACAACCAATCCGACAACAGATCACTACCTTGCATGCAGTCCTCTATCCTGTGGATGAGCTGGTAGGACTTGCAGCGGTCCAGCAGGGTCCTGATGGCTGGGAGGGGATCCAGCACAATGGTCTCAGGGTGGGCATCAATGTAGTCCTAAAACAAGGCACAACACACACACACACACACACACACACACACAGGAGATTATGAGGGAGCACACATCACAGTTAATGTAGGCAGTCTGGACACTGTGCAACAATGACACGTCACAGTAGGACATGGATCATGTGCATTTCCATTTTGGTACCCTGCCCATTCTTTCGTGCCCACTGTGTTCTGGTGTGTGTCATCATGCTGGCAGGTCAGTGGGTTACATCACTGTGCCCTGCACGGCAGGCTGTTAGGTCAGTGTGAGGTTTGCCGATTTATATAACCACACACCCATCTCCCTATCCTCCTCTCCCTGTCTCTACACTCCATCCTCCTCTCAAAGCCATCTTCCTCCTCCATTTTCATCTCTCAGGCCAGTCCTTCTTGCTGCCAGCCTCTCATCATGTCAGTCTTTTAGCTACTCTTAACACAAACACTGCAGATGCTTTGGCCTACACATTATGCAGTCAACCCCTCCCCCCACGTCAGTGAAATCTCAATTTTCCATGAACACATTTTTTGACATAGGCAAAGAGGTCTAATGTAGCCGAACATAAACACACACACACTTTCCTTGAGACTGAACATCCATCTGCAGAGACAGTATGACTCCTGCCAGTGCTGATCAAAACAGTTGTGCGGTTACATAAGACAAACACGTTACCATCTAAAACTAAAGCCAAACTAATCTTCCAGTGGTTTAAAAAGAATAACTCTGTATTTAGGCCATCAATATGCTTAAAAAAAATGATCTCCTATAAATGTGTGAGAGAGAGAAAAAAAGGGTCGGACAGACGGTGGATTCCTGAATTGGGGATTTGAGTGTTGGCAGAGTGTGCTAGGTAATAATTGAGACTGATGTATACCTACAAGAAACTGCCAAAATAAAAGGAAACACTTTAAAAATGGAGGGTTCTGGCAGCTCTTATGGTGTGGGGTGCATTTTCCTGGCATGGTTTAGGTCTACTCAGCCCCTTAAGGCGTCCGTATGCTTCCCAGCCGAAACAGCTCATAAGACTTTGTGCATACAGTACCAGTCAAAAGTTAGCACACATCTACTCATTCAAGGGTTTTTCTTAAAGTTTTACTATTTTCTACATTGTAGAATAATAGTGAAGACATCACAACTATGAAATAACACATATGGAATCATGTAACCAAAAAAAGTGTTCTTCAAAGTAGCCACCATTTGCCTTGACAACTTTCACACTCTTGGCATTCTCTCAACCAGCTTCATGAGGTAGTCACCTGGAATGCATTTAAATTAAACAGGTGTGCCTTGTTAAAAGTTAATTTGTGGAATTTCTTTCCTTCTTAATGCGTTTGAGCCAATCAGTTGTGTTGTGACAAGGTAGGGGTGGTATACAGAAGATATTTGGTAAAAGACCAAGTCCATATTATGGCAAGAACAGCTCAAATAAGCAAAGAGAAATGACAGTACATCATTACTTTAAGACATGAAAGTCAGTCAATCCGGAAAGTTTGGAACTTTTAAAGTTTCTTCAAGTGCAGCCACAAAAACCATCAAGCTCTATGATTAAACTGGCTCTCATGAAGACTGCCAAAGGAAAGGAAGACCCAGAGTTCCCTCTGCTGCAGAGGACAAGTTCATTAAAGTTACCAGCCTCAGAAATTACAGCCCAAATAAATGCTTTACAGAGTTCAAGTAACAGACACATCAACTGTTCAGAGGAGACTGTATGAATCAGAACTCCATGGTCCAATTGCTGCAAAGAAACCCCTACTAAAGGACACCAAGAAGAAGAGACTTGCTTGGGCCAAGAAACACGAGTAATGGACATTAGGGCGGTGGATATCTGTCCTTTGGTCGGATGAGTCCAAATTTGAGGTTTTTGGTTCCAACCGCTGTGTCTTTGTAAGACGCAGAGTAGGTGAACAAATGATCTCTGCATGTGTGCATGTGTGGTTCCCACCGTGAAGCATGGAGGAGGAGATGAGATTGTAATTTCATGGTGACACTGTCTGATTTATTTAGAATTCAAGGCACACTTAACAAGCATGTCTACCACAGCATTCTGCAGTGATATGCCATCCCATCTGGTTTGTGCTTAGTGGAACTATCATTTCCAGAGAGAAGGAAAAGCAGCCAACAAGTGCTTAGCATATGTGGGTACTCAAAGACTGTTGGAAAAGTATTCCAGGTGAAGATGGTTGAAAGAATGCTAAGAGTGTGCAAAGCTGTCATCAAGGCAAAAGGGTGGCCACTTTGAAGAATCTAAAATATATTTTGATTTGTTTAACACTTTTTTGGTTACTACATGATTCCATATTTGTTATTTCATAGTTTTGATGTATTCACTGTTATTCTAGAATGTAGAAAAAAGTCAAAATAAAGAAAAACCATTGAATGAGTAGGTGTGTCCAAACTTTAAACTGGCACTGTATATATGAGAACATTGTGATGTTTTTGTTCGTTTCGGTAAGGGTTTTTTCAGCTATTCGGGTACACAAGTTCTTTTTTTAAGGCAAGCCAAAATCATCGGTAGCCGAAGTCTACTTCCCTTCGCCTTGTCGTTTTAATGCACATTTTTCCATCAATAAATACTGCAAACATCTCAGCTAGATGTAAGTTCTCTTTAGCAAAAAGCGTCAAAATTAAATGACAGATTTCTTGAGTCATCTAAGATCAATTCTGACTATTATGAGGAAGTGTATACTGGCTACAGCGTCTCAAAATGTAAAAAAAAAACAGTACTATTGCCGCTTTTATGGGAGCACACTCGTTCGGTTAGGCGCCAACAGTACGGACGCCTTTAGAAGGCAAGGTAAACACCAATAAATACACAGCCATTGAGTGAAAACCTTCAACCTATGGTGAAGCATTTCTACCCTGATGGGAGTAGTCTCTTCCAAGATGAAAATGCCCCCATCCACAGGGTACAACTGGTCACAGAATGATTTGATGAGCATGAAAACTATGTACAGTCGTGGTCAAAAGTTGAGAATGACAATTATTGGTCTACATAAAGTTGGCTGCTTCAGTGTTCATAGATCTTTATGTCAGTAGTTACTATGGTATACTGAAGTATAATTACAAGTATTCCATAAGTGTCAAAGGCTTTCATTGACAATGACATTCAGTTTATGCAAAGAGTCAATATTTGTAGTGTTGACCCTTCTTTTTCAAGACCTCTGCAATACGCCCTGGCAGGCCATTCTTGAATAATCAATGCTTGGAGTTTGTCAGAAGTTGTGGGTTTTGGTCTGTCCACCCGCCTCTTGAGGATAGACCACAAGTTCTCAATGGGATTAAGGTCTGGAGAGTTTCCTGGCCATGGACCCAAAATGTCGATGTTTTGTTCCCCAAGCCACTTAGGTTATCACTTTTGCCTTATGGCAAGGTGCTCCATCATGCTGGAAAAGGCATTGGTCGTCACCAAACTGTTCTTGGATGGTTGGGAGAAGTTGCTCTCGGAGAATGTGTTGGTACCATTCTTTATTCATGGCTGTGTTCTTAGGCAAATTTGTGAGTTAGCCCATTCCCTTGGCTGAGAAGCAACCCCACACATGAATGGTCTCAGGATGCTTTACTGTTGGCATGACACAGGACTGATGGTAGCACTCACCTTGTCTTCTCCAGACAAGGTGTTTTCCGGATGGCCCAAACAATCGGAAAGGGGATACATCAGAGAAAATGACTCTACCCCAGTCGTCAGCAGTCCAATCCCTGTACCTTTTGCAGAATATCAGTCTGTCCCTGATTTTTTTCCTGGAGAGAAGTGGCTTCTTTGCTGCCCTTCTTGACACCAGGCCATTCTCCAAAAGTCTTCGCCTCACTGTGCGTGCAGATGCACTCACACCTGCCTGCTGCCATTCCTGAGCAAGCTCTACACTTGTGGTGCCCTGATTCCGCAGCTGAATCAACTTTAGGAGACGGTCCTGGCGCCTTCTTCACAACAATTGAACCGCTCTCCTTGAAGTTCTTGATGATCTGATAAATGGTTGATTTAGGTACAATCTTACCAGCAGCAATATCCTTGCCTGTGAAGCCCTTTTTGTGCAAAGCAATGATGACAACACGCGTTTCCTTGCAGGTAACCATGGTTGACAGAGGAAGAACAATGATTTCAAGCACCACCCTCCTATTAAAGCTTCCAGTCTGTTATTCTGACTCAAACAGCATGACAGAGTGATCTCCAGCCTTGTCCTCGTCAACACTCTCACCTGTGTTAACGAGACAATCACTGACATGGCAGCTGGTCCTTTTGTAGCAGGGCTGAAATGCAGTGGAAATGTTTATTTGGGATTAAGTTCATTTTTATGTCAAAGAGGGACTAATTGCAATTCATCTGATCACTCTTCATGACATTCTGGAGTATATGCAAATTGCCATCATCAACACTGAGGCAGCAAACTTTGTGGAGACCAATACTTGTGTCATTCTCAAAACTTTTGACCACGACTATAAAGCATGTGTCATGGACGCACAGCCACCAGATCTCAACCCAATTCAATACTTATGGGAGATTCTCGGGTGGCGCCTAATACAGCGTTTTTCCAACACCAAATGATGGAATTTCTGGTGGAAAAAGGGTGTCTCATCCCTCCAATAGAGTTCCAGACACTTGAAGACAATAAAACCCTATGTTGGTGTTTCCTTTATTTTGGCAGTTACATGTACATATGCAAATGAAATGGGCCAACATATTCATTACGTATAACCCAATTAATTGGCCTATACTTGATTTAAAATTAGGCCACCCAAGTTCAAGTGTTTATTGGTGATATATTTCACAATACACAAGCACTTGCAGTGGTTGCCTGTTTTGCAATAGAAGGCGATTGTGGTATTTTGTTCCCTACAAGTCCTCTAAAGAAAAGAATACCACATTCACCTAAATCCGCAGGATATGGTTGGAAGCCGTTTAAGATGTTAGCAAAGCCTTATACAGTTATAGAGAACATATAATTAAGTTATAGTCAAAAGGAAGTATGTCAACTATCTGGAAATATTTGCACAATTTCCTCATTCCCTAAACTACAGGATGCAGTGACATTTCTGATCATTAATGCTGTTTGTTTCCATAACACTGAATGACGGACTGACTGAATGCAAGGCTGTTATGTGACATTCAGTGGCAGGGTCAAAGTTAAATTCTAATCTCCCTGAAAGAAAACCTGCCCGCCAACTGCTTTCTAAATTGCTATGTGCGTCTCTGATAGCAATACTTACTAGCCCTTCACACATCAAGATGAGGATATTCTGAGTCATAAAATACTTACAGGAGGGAGTGGAGATCAAAGCAACAGCTGTTTACCAACCCTCCCTTTCAACCATCCCAGTCATCTACAGCTGAACTGGCTCTACTGACAGGTAAAATAGGCTTGATCGCCATAAAAGAAAAGGAATCGAACATAGCGTGCTGATGTGACATTAAGATGAATAGATTAAAATCTGAGAAGCCTTTTGTTCTGTTGATCATCTGCCCCTTTTGAACATCCCCATCTTTCTTTTCCAAATAAGCAGTCAGCAGCAGCACAGTCCCTGGCAGTGAGGATGGCGTGACTCTGCACATGATAAGCCCTCTGAGTCATCCAGAGACAGCGGGTCGTGGGGGGGGGGGGGGTGGGGGGGGTGTTGGGAGGAGGAGGAGGGTATGGACACAGACCGCATCTAACACCTTTTAAAGCACTGCCAGATCAATTCACACACACACACACGGCCTCACATTTAGAAACATTCATTTCAAACTGTTCCCACTAAGATGAACCACAATGAGTACACAACATTCACAACACTGGCTGTTCCTGTGAGATACAGAACTACATTACCACTTTCACCTCTAATTAGCAAAACCACTTTAATTACCAGACGTGTTTTAGTGGTGAAATCTGTCTGTGGTGTTGTGGCATCATAGACTGTTGACCGTTGTAACTCTGTTCCTCCCTCCCTCCCTCCCCCTTTCCACTTCCCTTCCTCCCTCACCTGCACTCTCTGCACCAGCAGGACTGACTGGGTGTCGTTCTGGTCGGCCTCCAAGATCAGGTCGGTCAGCTTGTGGATGATGACGTCCAGGGGACCTTGCTCCTCCAGGGGCTGGCTCAGGTCCAGCTGGGGACAAACACGGGAGAGGTCAGGGGTTAGAGGTCAACAAGGAAAGCTACTGTACCACTGTCATTTTGATTTGTATGTTCTTGGTAAACCATGTAGCATGATGCAGCAGAGGGGGGGGGGGGGGGGGGTTCCTTCCTGTAGAGATAAATAACTAGCTCCATCTGAGCAGGCATAGAGTTATACGATAGGTCTGACTGCTGTGGTCAGTAGTGTACAGTAGGTCGATACTAGCGTTGTGGAGCCACTGGGGGAGTTATATGGGTCAGCACATAAACCCAGAGGATGGACACGCAAGCACACACACTCTCGAGAAGAGGAGACAGGCTTTGGGGCACAATGGTCACTCTTCTACTGGGGTACATGGTGTGTCCAAATCACAAGGAGCCTCTATTGTGATCTAAGCTGAATGGATCCACTGTGGTGTGAGGGAGGGAGGGGTCCAATGTGTGTGTGACAGACAGTATGTACGGGTGTGTATAAGAGTGTGTACTCCGATTCTCTCCATCTCTGGGTTTGTGTGCTTTAGACCGTACCCATTTCTAAGACCCTTTTGTCAGCATGTCCGAATCCCCTCCCCATTATGTTTGTATGCCTGCCTGCGCGTGTGTGTGTGTGTGTGTGTGTGTGTGTGTGTGTGTGTGTGTGTGTGTGTGTGGTGGCCTTCAGTAGGCTCGTCTCCCGCAGAGGGGCCTGGCATTCCTTAACTGAAGAAAAGGCTCACTGATAGTAGAGGGCCATTTTGAGACACAAATCAGCAGAATTAAAAAAAAAAAAAAAAAACTCAAGACTGAGTCCAGAACTGTCTAATAAGGAAGGATACAGGAAGCCGAGCATGCACTTTCTTTCCTATGATTAACAATAGGCTTTTAGCAGACTACAACAGCAATACATGCTAAATAACATGCAAATAAAAAAGGCCTACATGGTATGGAATGACCATTTGTTACACTTTATGAAAAGTATTGGTACAGTAAAATGGGTGCTCTAGGCATTGGCCTTCTACACAGACTATTTTCTCCCCCAGGTACCGGACTGGTCGAGCAGGCAGCCTCCATCTTGATTCTGCACTAGACAAGAACACTGCCCCTCTTCTATACACAGGTAGCCCATCTCTGTTAAGGAGCACTTTAGAAGGCATTGTGTGGGTTGAAAACATTATGAGGGCTATAATTCTTTAAAAGGAGCATTAGGCTGTTATCAGTCATTATCACCCACATTATCACTAACTGGAGATCTGTCAATAAAATACGTTTAGCTAGTCCAAGCAGCTTCGAGAGGCCACATTGATTCATCTGACACCTCAACAGCACACAGTGGGTCAGACAGAGGACAGTTGAACAGTAACGTTCAGCACAGAGAGAAGGGACATTTTAAAAATCTGCTGAACACTAGCATGGTCCAACAGTGTAGGCTAGAGGACAGGGCTTAGTCCTGGGCAGAGCCAGTCAGTCACAGTACAGGGCAGGCTGTTTAATCATTTTAGGAGAAGTGATAGATAGATTACTCATTAGTCCAACCTTGGTCCTGCTCTTGTAAATGCTTAAACATTATAAAACACACCTCATTAAGAAAGACAAACCTGTACTGTACCAATCAACACAAAATTCCATGCCTTTATCCAAGTTTGGTTCAAGATTCAGAACTAACTTTGTGTAACCAGCCAATGGTTTACTGGAAATTATGTAATGAATGTAAAAGGTGACTCCTTTTCTATATTCACTAGTTTCCATTATGTTAGGGATTAACTTGAATCTCAGACAATACAATGTAAACCTACAGTATACTGTATGTATGGGAACCTTTACACAGAGCAGAAATCTAGCATAGTTTGGGTCAGCTGCGTTATTAACTTCTGTGTTAGAAATTGAGAGATCTGGCAAAAACGAAGTAGCCACCCTCGCAATAGGAAACTCTCAGCCAAACTGAAGCCGTTTAAGCACTGCCTTCGCCCCAATCCTGACACGTCCAAATAACCGGTGATGAAAACCCCAAAAAACGTAACTAATGCTGCTCATTGTCTCATGCGTCCCATTCAGTTGTGGCAGATTCGCTCTACTCGCAGAAACTGCCTGCGGGAGATTAAGGGAGAGCGCACACACACACACACACGCATGACACACAAGTGTTCTTATTTACAATTACATTCGAGTAATTTAACAGACGCTCTTATCCAGAGTGACTTACAGTTAGTGCATTCATTTTAAGACAGCTAGGTGGAACAACCATGTTTTATAACCACCTTCCCCTCAAGACCTCATGATCTTACATGCACTTCTCTTAACCTCCTTCACTCCCCCCCATCCCCCGCCTCTCAGCGGTGAGTGAGCGTCGTCCTCAAAGCGTCGTCCACCTGTGACTTGTCATGGGAAGCATTCATTTAAAAAAAAAAAAAATGGTTGAATAACATTGTAAAATGCCCCTGTGCCATAAGAGGATATAGGCGCTGTGCTGTGTATACACTAATATTGCAACACAAACCATTACAGAGACAGGCCACACAACACTAAAGGAGTAGTCAAAGACAATTTAGTCAGTACTGAGACGGAGGTGGCTAGAGGTGGAGGGGACACACTGCTCCCAGGGCTCGCCCTCCAGCCCCAGCCTCGCTTGCCGTCTCTGTGGTGTGGGGTGGAGAGCAACCAGAGGGGATTTGGCTGTGCACCACTGAGGCGCAGCTCCTAATCTCCTACGTCCACAACAGAGAGGTCCTGTCAACAGCATGCCCCCCCCCCCACCCCACCCACCCACACAGCAGGACTTCACACCATACACACACACCAGATAGGACTTGGACATCTGTCCCATGCGGCTACGCACGTCATGGATAGAGCATGACCTTGCTCCAGAGTGTTAAACAGAGGCTAGACAATACTAAAATCAGAAATGGTAACTGACGTCTTTTGGACAGGAGTACTGGTGCTAGGCCATGCCTGTGACAGACATCACAGAAAATACCCAGAATCCTCCATAGAGAACCGTTCAAGGGCAGAATGTTGAGCTTTCATGCTCGTTGAGGAGATTTGTGTTGTGACATTCGCCAGAAATCCCAGAGAGCTGTTTTCTGATCCACAGAACAGTGAGGATCTACAGCAGCAGTTTCTTTCCCAGCCGTACAGGATAGCCATAGTATAATTTTAGTTCACTGGATGCTTAAGTAATCGTCCACTGGATCATTGCATGTTCATCATGTAAGCCTATATGACCAATGTGCAGTTTGTCTCGTTTTGTCATGGAGTCAGATTACCCAAAGCATACAGTGACTCAGAATTGCATCAGCTGGCAGTCAGTCTCACCTGGCATCCCCTTTTTCTCCAGCCTGGCTCAGACAGACTTGCGGTGCAGACAGACGAATGATCAATTATTTACTTTGTCACCTAACACCCTGGCCTGCTGTAAGAGAACACAGGTGTGTAGGCCAATGGGTGGCCGAGGGATACATCTTACACACAAAGGGAGACATCGGAAGAGGAGGGTAAGATTAAGGAGAGACTCCAGCCAAATTGTGAGTTTGGGGAAAAGTTGGAGTCAATGAAGCTAGCGCCAGGCTCCTGCACCTCCCTGGAGTACATAGTGTAATTAGACATGCCTCAGCAGTCTCTCTCCCTCACAGGGAAATGGGAGGCAGCAAACCAGGCCATATGCCTCAACCTCTCAGCTTCTTTATGACAGATCATGTTTAGGTATGCACTGCTTTGAGTCCAGTACTCATTCCTCTTCACTGTAGGTTTGAGATCACTGAGAAGTAGAGAAGATATGAACCCCATGGCAAAGAAAAGACTACAGCTGCTGAGCCTATGCTCCAGTGACTCTCCGAAAGCCTGGGAGAGAAAGAGAAAGGAAGGGAGGAAGGACGCTACTGCTGTGCTGCCCTCTCATCTGAGGCTTCAATACGGAAGGCCTGCTGCTCCTAGCCTCCTCTCACGCCAATTCCATCACGCCAACTCCAGATGGCTGGGGTGATACCATGCCCTAGGATAGATAAAGTCCAGGAAAAAAAAAAAAAAAAAAAACCTTCGCACTCCCGAGATCATGCTAGACGGAGGGAACACACTAGAATGATCTTCCTTGAAGAGATGGAACACTTAATGTTCTGAGCTCAGAAAATATTGACAAAAGCTGCAGCATTATTCACTATGTACTTGGCATTGAGGTAGAGTCATTTATATATACAAAAAATAAAAAAAACATTAGAATGCATTACGAAGTAATAGCATAAAAAGCTTTTAAATGAAAAAAAATGGCAAAACCTAAAATAGCGAACCTTCAAAATATGTCAGTCAGGTCCACATAGTAAAATGGAAAATAACAATTAAATAAAAAAATAATTCAGTTGTGTGTATTACTTAGTTTTATTTGATGACTTTCAGGCAGTAGCAGCCAGGCAGAAAATCTAACCTTATCTGTTCTCCCCATACTAAACTGTCTTTAGTGTTCCTATTTTGCTAGAATAGCCTGCCTAAGTACTATGCATTTGGAAAGTATTCAGACCCCTTGACTTTCCCACATTTGTTACGTTACAGCCTTATTCTAAAATGGATTAAATAAAAATTCCTCAATCTACCTTCAAACTCAGTGCCTCTTTGCTCGACATCATGGGAAAACCAAAAGAAAATCAGCAAAGACCTCAGAAAAAAAATTGTAGACCTCCACAAGTCTGGTTCATCCTTGGGAGCAATTTCCAAACGCCTAAAAGGTACCATGTTCATATGTACAAACAATAGTACGAAAATATAAACACCATGGGACCACGCAGCTGTCAGACCGCTCAGGAAGGAGACACGTTCTGTCTCCTAGAGATGAACGTACTTTGGTGCGAAAAGTGCAACTCAATCCCAGAACAACAGCAAAGGACCTTGTGAAGATGCTGAAGGAAACAGGTACAAAAGTATCTATATCCACAGTAAAACGAGTTCTATATTAACATAACCTGAAAGGCCGCTCAGCAAGGAAGAAGCCACTGCTCCAAAACCGCCATAAAAAAAAAATCCAGACTACGGTTTTCAACTGCACATGGGGACAAAGATCGTACTTTTTGGAGAAATGGCCTCTGGTCTGATTAAACAAAAATAGAACTGTTTGGCCATAATTACCATCATTATGTTTGGAGGAAAAAGAGGGATGCTTGCAAGCCGAAGAACACCATTACAACCGTGAAAGACGGGGGTGGCAGCATCATGTTTTGGGGGTGCTTTGCTGCAGTTCACAAAATAGATGGAATCATGAGGAAGGAAAATTATATTGAAGCAAAATCTCAAGAAATCAGGAAGTTAAAGCTTGGTCGCAAATGGGTCTTCCAAATGGACAATGACCCCAAGCATACTTCCAAAGTTGTGGCAAAATGGCTTAACGACAACAAAGTCAAGGTATTGGAGTGGCCATCACAAAGCCCTGACCTCAATCCTATAGAAAATTTGTGGGCAGAACTGAAAAAGCATGTGCGAGCAAGGAGGCCTACAAACCCAACTTATTGTGGGAAGTTTGTGGAAGGCTACCTGAAACGTTTGACCGAAGTTAAGCAATTTAAAGGCAATGTTACCAAATACTAATTGAGTGTATGTAAACTTCTGACCCACTGGGAATGTGATGAAATAAATAAAAGCTGAAATAAATAATTCTCTATTATTCTGACATTTCACATTCTTAAAACAAAGTGGTGATCCTAACTGACCTAAGACAGGGAGGTGTATGTAAACTTTCGACTTCAATATATATACAAAAATGAAATACCTTATTTACATACAGTGGGGAGAACAAGTATTTGATACACTGCCGATTTTGCAGGTTTTCCCACTTACAAAGCATGTAGAAGTCTGTAATTTGTATCATAGGTACTCTTCAACTATGAGTGACGGAATCTAAAACAAAAATCCAGAAAATCACATTGTATGATTTTTAAGGAATTAATTTGCATTTTATTGCATGACATAAGTATTTCATACATCAGAAAAGCAGAACTTAATATTTGGTACAGAAACCTTTGTTTGCAATTACAAAGATCACACGTTTCCTGTAGTTCTTGACCAGGTTTGCACACACTGCAGCAGGGATTTTGGTTCACTCCTCCATACAGATCCTTCAGGTTTCGGGGCTGTCGCTGGGCAATACGGACTTTCAGCTCCCTCCAAAGATTTTCTATTGGGTTCAGGTCTGGAGACTGGCTAGGCCACTCCAGGACCTTGAGATGCTTCTTACGGAGCCACTCCTTAGTTGCCCTGGCTGTGTGTTTCGGGTCATTGTCATGCTGGAAGACCCAGCCACGACCCATCTTCAATGCTCTTACTGAGGGAAGGAGGTTGTTGGCCAAGATCTCGTGATACATGGCCCCATCCATCCTCCCCTCAATATGGTGCAGTCGTCCTGTCCCCTTTGCAGAAAAGCATCCCCAAAGAATGATGTTTCCACCTCCATGCTTCACGGTTGGGATGGTGTATTTGGGGTTGTACTCATCCTTCTTCTTCCTCCAAACACGGCGAGTGGAGTTTAGACCAAAAAGCTATATTTGTGTCTCATCAGACCACATGACCTTCTCCCATTCCTCCTCTGGATCATCCAGATGGTCATTGGCAAACTTCAGACGGGCCTAGACATGCGCTGGCTTGAGCAGGGGGACCTTGCGTGCGCTGCAGGATTTTAATCCATGACGGCGTAGTGTGTTACTAATGGTTTTCTTTGAGGCTGTGGTCCCAGCTCTCTTCAGGTCATTGACCAGGTCCTGCCATGTAGTTCTGGGCTGATCCCTCACTTTCCTCATGATCATTGATGCCCCACGAGGTGAGATCTTGCATGGTGCCCCAGACCGAGGGAGATTGACCGTCATCTTGAACTTCTTCCATTTTCTAATAATTGCGCCAACAGTTGTTGCCTTCTCACCAAGCTGCTTGCCTATTGTCCTGTAGCCCATCCCAGCCTTGTGCAGGTCTACAATTTTATCCCGGATGTCCTTACACAGCTCTCTGGTCTTGGCCATTCTGGAGAGGTTGGAGTCTGTTTGATTGAGTGTGTGGACAGGTGTCTTTTATACAGGTAACACGTTCAAACAGGTGCAGTTAATACAGGTAATGATTGGAGAACAGGAGGGCTTCCTAAAGAAAAACGAACAGGTCTGTGAGAGCCGGAATTCTTACTGGTTGGTAGGTGATCAAATACTTATGTCATGCAATAAAATGCTAATTAATTATTTAAAAATCATACAATGTGATTTTCTGAATTTCTGTTTTAGATTCCGTCTCTCACGGTTGAAGTGTACCTATGATAAAAATTACAGACCTCTACATGCTTTGTAAGTAGGAAAACCTGCAAAATCGGCAGTGTATCAAATACTTGTTCTCCCCACTGTAACTGGTGCGGCTTGAAGCGTAGAAGGCCACGGTTGTTTGAGCCAGTTATGTCAGACTGGCCATTCCTCTATCCACATCCAAAAGATCTCTCCCATTAGATGTTGGATTCCTCTGGACTAGAGGAGCAGTCGGCTACGTAATGCTTTTTGCAGTGAGTATTAGCAATCTCGATGGGCTTCAATAAAAACGATCTGTGGGAGAGATACCGTAACAACCAGGAAATTAACTTGAAATTCCCTAGCACTCAATGCATGATAAAAATTTAACTACATTTTTCCTGGACAGCAATGGCCAGTTCCCTTGATCAGTTCCAGTTGATAGCAGAGAACATTGGCTTCCCCTAAATCTAGTGGGATTATTTGATCAGCTCTGAATAATACAGACAGACTAAATGTATGGAGCTCTAGGAGGCGGCTGCTCTCATAAACTCAGGGCAAACGGGTCAATATTGATGAGGTTGTGGAAATCGCTTAGAGGATGATGAGCATGACTGGAGGGAGGAGGACGACAGGAGGGAGAGAGTGTAAGAAAGGACAGATTGTGGACATATGAAAATGATAAAGATAAGAGCCTTTGTTACTCCTCAGACCCCCCAACCCCCCCGACAGGCTGAAGTTTTTCCCACACTAGAAATGGAAATATGAAATGAGCTCCCAAAGGGCCGACCAATTTAGGTCTGTTCAGAGCATGATGTCACAACCGCTGCCATGCTCTCTAGTCCTACATCGTTACTGAACTTTGACTTTCAAAACAGAGACATAAAATGTTGCTTTATTGCAAGCTCTGCTCCAATAAATGAGTGATAGAGATTAGTGGGCCTAGGGAGGAAATTATCTATTATGGCCCCAGAAAGGTTCTCAGAAACAAAACTCCTTCCCTTTGCTTAAAATACAGCAACAATATTCTCAAGGCATTTTTGGTCAGCATTTAAATCCAGTGGGGTAATTAGGCATTATTAACATGTTCATAAAAGTATGAACATGTATGCACTAACTAATTCGCTCTGGATAAGCTCTGGATAGGACCGTCTGCTAAATGACTAAAATGTAAATTAACAGAAAATTTAAAATTTTAACCAAAGACTGCATTAAAGGGGAACCAAAAAGCACAGTTCAAAGGAACGCAAACTTAGCAGATGTTTATGCAAGGCATGATAGAGTGTAGAATATGATCATTTTGGTTGCTATTGTTGACCTTGTTGACCACCAGAAGAGACGGACGTTATCAACAGGGTCCGTTTGAAGACTACAAGGACATAAGTGAAGGCCGTGAGCCTGAAGCCTATCTGGAACAGGTGGTGGAGTGGGTTTTAACCTTGATCAGACCACAGCCTCTTCCTTAGATTCTCCACACATCCAGACAGACATAGTAACAGAGAGTTGCCCTTGTACGGTAATACACACACACACTACAAAATAGTCTAGAAGACAACATCCCAATCAAAACATTTACGCATATCATGACCAGACTGGCTCGCTAGACTGATTCCTGATTCCTCTGGGAATCACACAGACCTGTACAAGGACATTGCCATGTTTCTCTGGCTCTTGGCTCAGGGTAGTGTGTCACATTTCATTTGAAAGGGTTCATCTCATTCATGTCTTTTTTTTTATTTTTTATTTTATTTAACTAGGCAAGTCAGTCACGAACAAATTCTTATTTACAATGACAACTTACACCGGCCAAATTGACGGCCTTAAGGGACTCGAACCAGGTTGTCTGTAGTGACGCCTCTAGCACAGAGATGCAGTGTCTTAGACCACTGTGCCACTTAGGAGCAAATCATCCAACTGTTCATAAATTGTTTGCAAATATCAGGATCAGAAGTCGGTATTAAACAGCACATTATAAAACAGGGGATTTAGATACATATATTTTAAAACGTGTTTAACGTGAAAACACTGTTTGGGAATCTCTTTACGACCCTCTGTGCCCCACTCTCCCTCCAAAACAGAGCATCTCTCTCCCTCCTTATAATAGGTGCCAGATTTATACGTGGACAATGTAACACCAGAGCATGCCAATGGATGTCATTGTCTCCCATGTGAGGAGGCCATGTCACAAGAGCCACTGACTGGCACAGGGCTCACCTTCCAGGCAGCTCTCACCAGCACAGACTCAAAAATAAAACTTGCAGGTGTCGGTCTTCATTGTGCTCTCCCAATTGGCATTGACAGCAGAGCTAAAAGTCTGAGCACTGGAGAGGTCAGAGATAGCCCTGGTGGTAGTATAGACCTGTGTGTGCGTGCACACGTGTGTTAGTTAGGAGGCGAGGGCTGGGAGAGCGGTGTGTGGGTGCCACAGGCTCTGGGCTGTAAAGATCTGCTGGCCTTTCAGGAGGGATGAGAGCGCTCTGAGAAACAAAGCACTGCTTACTTTGGGACCATTCACGGGACATTTTTCTCTCTGGTGTGCTGGAGATATCTCCAGAAAAAAAAGAGTGAAAGAACATAAGACTGCATAGAAAAATAGCGAAAAACACCACAACAATCAGAGGGAGAGAAATAAATGGCTCTCAATTTCCTCCTCAAGCTTTTTGGGTAAACTAACAGATTGCAGAGAGCTATTCAGAGCCCTGGGACACACTCAGACAACACAACCTTCGTTCCTCACTGCACATGTGCGTGCACATTACAAAAGGTTGATTACCGGTCACTAGTGTTTCTCTCAATGAAAGACAAAAGATTATGTCCTCCCGGATGCGAATAGAGACAGGAAGCCCATTATTGGTGGTGCTCATGTTACTCTAGCATCCTCACAGACATACAGAACAGGGGCCTGGGGAGCATCTACATGGAGACGGTGGAAATATGCACACAGTTTCCACCACCGGCCGTTTACAGTAGAATATCTGTGAAATATCTTGGAGTAGGGAGACATGAAGGGCTGTGTCATATCCTAAAGAAGCTGAAACGGCCACACTGACAGGCCAGGCTACTGGATGGATGAGTGGACGAGGGGAGGGTGGGGCTTACGGCGCTCATCAGTCATTCTACAGGATGGATGAGTGGACGAGGGGAGGGTGGGGCTAACGGTACTCATCAGTCATTCTTCCCCAAGTATTTCCTTTCTCCCCCTCCCACCCCTGTGATATAAACCATGCACTCTCTGCCTCAAAGTACAATCCCAAGTAACAATGTACTAATTATATGGATTTCAGGATCTTTAGACAGGTGTTGCTCAAAAAAAATATTACATTTTAAAGCATGGACATACAGTGGGCACACAAAAACTAGATATGTCAGGTAACAGGAACAAACTGAAATCAAACAGTGCGTTCAAACATATATCAAAGTTCATAGAGATTGGAACTTGGGTTGGCTATTCAACGGCATTCTTTTCTGGTTAACTGCTGAACTTTCCAAGCGTGTTGAAACCAATGATGCATGTTTTTTGCAACCCATGTCAAAATCTGTAGAATTTCAGGAAATACACTTCAGACCTGGAAAATCCTCCAACAAGAGGGGTGTGGACAGTTTGTGTCATAAACAGTGCTTGTGCCCAAAGAAATAGACACCCCCCCGAGTGAAAAAGTTTGGGAACCCCTGATCTAGCGTACATAGAAATCATTGGTCGAAACCAATGTGTTCTAGAATCTTTTAATCTCAACTTTAAAAAAAGGCACAAATTAATGTGTTTGGGTAATTGAGTTAAGTCTTATTGAACTTACCTGGACCACTTCTATTCCTCTTTTCCTGAAAGACAGATAAGAGAAAAAAAAAAAACTAAATCAGAATATGTACATTTGTTCATTATTCAAATATCCTCAAAAATGTAGAGGTGGGGAAAGATACAGCACTGCCTTAACTCCAACAGATTACCATGATACATCTGCAGACATTAAAAATTGACTACCACTTGCCAGCTCTCTGTAGTAGTGAACCAAAATGGCTCCCAATCACAAGGGGAATCTCACACACCATTACAAAGGATATGGCTGTTTTGAAGGGCATAGAGATAGTTGGCAAAGAATCCAAGAGTGCATGCACCTTGCCACTTTAAGGGTCCGGAGTCTGTCTCACATAGAATATATTGACAGTGGTATACTTAACTGTTCCACTTACGCATGTACTGGATAAAAGTCTAACAGACTTTGGCATCATTGTTTAAATTCAGAACACACATAAATCTTATGAAATTCTGGGAATGAAAACCACAGTGGCATAATTCAAGAATAGAATGTGAATTTGTTCTAGGACTTCATAAATATATGGCCAAAAATTAAATAAGCTCTGACTGTTTTAGTCTGGGAGTCTAGGGCCAGGGAATGTCTTTACTTTTCAAAGACACAGAGATTGAGCTTTGGGTAAAAATTGGTTGCTTGGCAACGCACAGACCCCTACAAAAGAGAAGTCCTCCATAGCGTTTGTGTAAGAGTTTTCCAGCTGCTCTAACGTAGCAAACCCCAACGCTGTCCGACAACCACAAAAGGACATTCAAATACACCCCAGTCTGCCCAAACAAACAGAAGCAGTATAAAGGCACGTTCATACTGCACCTTAGCCCGGGGCTAGGACCCTCCTTAGCCCGGGGCTAGGACCCTCCTTAGCCCGGGGCTAGGACCCTCCTTAGCCCGGGGCTAGGACCCTCCTTAGCCCGGGGCTAGGACCCTCCTTAGCCCGGGGCTAGGACCCTCCTTAGCCCGGGGCTAGGACCCTCCTTAGCCCGGGGCTAGGACCCTCCTTAGCCCGGGGCTAGGACCCTCCTTAGCCCGGGGCTAAGCAAGTGTTCACCCGTGCACATTCTAAACTCTGCTAGCACCAACTTTAGCCCAGGGCTAGCTGGCCCTGTTCCGGAGCAGGGTTAGCAGAGAATTTAGAGTTAGCCCAGAAACACGATGCCAGTGTGAAACGGCGTCAAGAACAATGCCTAGAATGCTCCCTGTCCAATCACAAAAGTGGCACTTTCACTTAATTGACATATGTTTGTGATGCCTGTAATGTGTTCTGTGCGTTATTTTGATAAGTAAATTCATACTATTTAATCCTTTCAAAAACCAAAAATACTTTAATCCGTGCAAAAACATTGGTTGCTATGCAGGCTGGCTAAAGTCTTTTCACTTAGCCAAGTAAAGCTACAAACTCTACAGCTGGAATGGTAGCAAACACTCCGTTGTCATAGATTTCTATTGACATTTACTTGCATTTATCCATTACAGTAATTTTGTTGCATTATTTCACCTGGATCAGAAACGTTGAGGTCTCATTCGTTCACAGCATTCGCTGTACAGGGGCGTGATAGAATTTCAAAAGTGAAACATTGTCTACAAATTCAGAAAGAAAGAAAGACAGCAAGGTTTATACAAACCATCACTGTTGGAAGTCAAATGCTAAGCCAGAAGCATGATGAAATAATGTGGTAATAAATGTCTTATTGTTTAGAACATTGGTCGCATGTTGCATTTTTCCATTAGCCCAGGGCTTTGGAATACAAAGTGTGAATACTTATCCCCAGGCTAGACTGGCCCTAGACTATACTTAGCCCGGGGCAAAGATAGCCCGGAGCTAAGAACATTGCAGTATGAAAAGGCCTTAAAACTAGCTGATTTAAAGTTTGAGTGCGTTCCGTACTATAAAAAAAACTTAATCAAAACAATCTTAGAGGCCGTCAAGTAGTGAGGACATGCAAGTCCTACTCATCTGAACATAAAGACAAAAACGCATGGGGAGGGAAGGAACACTAAGCTAGGCTATGTGGAAACAGTGAACTTTCCGTCAGAATGCTTGAGGGTATTTTTTTTGTTTCAATAGAAGCTGTTCAGCTTCCTAGAAACCTGTGAAGGCAGTGGGAGTGAAATGACATGTAGAAACCTGCTGGTTTTATGGGAGCGGTTGTCTAGATCAGATATTTCGCCATTATGAAAGTATGAGGTCCAAACGCAAACACGGAAGAGAGATGGCATCTTCCACTGAGCTGGAGATTTTATAGGGATTAGCGGCCTCAATGAGACCAGGCTTTCTGATGACTATAAACATAATTACATGCTTAGTTTGATGACAAAATGTCACAAGATGAGGTATTTTCGAAGTAAGGCAGAAAAATAAATTGTATGAGTAAAACATTTTAGTGAACCGGCAATTCTTGATGTTTGCTTTCTTACCGATGTACGTTTCGTTTGGGCTCAATCTTAAAAACATTGGAACCGGGGGCCTATGCCTATGGGTGAAATGTGTCCAACTATAGTGGACACATTTTCTCTTTGCAAAACTGAAACGATATCAGGCTATTGACAGTAATAGAGCCTACAGTTAGCAACCATGAAGCATGTGTATGTTAGGCCAATGGCACCATGCACACAGGCATATTCCAAACAAACCTTTGACCTTGGTGTGATAAAAAATAGGCAACAAGTGGAATAGACATTACAGCAAGGAATAATCTGTTACCTAGTACTAGGCTAAATGACGCCACCCCAAAAAAATCTGTCACTCCTGCATAGGGATGGGCACGTTTTCCAATATCCAAACGGAGAGTAGCATTTGATTACCTCAGAGCATTCATATGAGTGTTTATTTTTATTATTTTTATTTTTTAAAGGCTTAGTCTAAAATGTTATCGAATTATCTATGCGACATAGCCTACAAGGATAGACCTTTATATTTGAAATATTAATAAAAAACAGTTTAATGACAGTTCAAAAGTGCCCCCCTGTAAAAAAAAATATATAATCATAATAACTCATCCTCACACTTCTTGTTATTGTCGGTCAATCAAAGTGGAGATAATGGAGTTAAAATTACAGAACTACATTGGCTAAACGAGTAGGCTACAATGATCAACCAACAGGTAGGCTGTTGTTTCATATGAATGGAGATATGGTAGACATTGGACAGGGAGTGCAGCAAAATAGCCTCAATTAGCCTTGCTACTTTAGCTAGCTAGTTAGCTGGCTACTGTAGCTAGCTTCTTTACAACGATTTGATGCAGTCAAGACAGGCACTACCAGATGGTATGATAGATAACCTATGGCAGAAACAAGTTTGTCTAACTAGCGCAAGTAGATTTGGCTACATTCTATCCCTCTCTCCGTGCCACACAGACTGTCAGCGAGCAGAGCACCGGCTCTCCCTTGAGTCGCACGAGCAAGTCTCCATTGAAGCACCCCCTACAAAAAAATAATGTAATACTGAAATCATTTCAAATGCCCATCCCTATTCCTTAACTACAGAGCATTTGATTGCTCAAACTAGTCCCCCCCCCCCACACACACACACACACACACTATAACAGCCCATCCCCACCCCATAACCTACATATTACACTCCGAGCCATCCTCCAGAGGGAGTAATTTGGTTGGAGGGTCATGGAGAGATTAAAAATATTTGGAGGATTACATTGTCATAATCTGTGCTGGCTCAATCAGGTTGCTTTGTGAGTCAACAGCTCCCTTGGCAAGGTGAAAATCACTCACCACTGCTATCAGCAGAGAGAATTCACTCTGAAAAGAAATCCTACCAAACCCACAGAGAGCGAGACCTGCCCACTTTATACTCCTCTGTAACCTGGTCATCTCTGTATACCCGTCTCAAGACCCATTGGTTGATGCTTATTTATAAAACCCTCTTAGGCCTCACTCCCCCCTATCTGAGATATCTACTGCAGCCCTCATCCTCCACATACAACACCCGTTCTGCCAGTCACATTCTGTTAAAGGTCCCCAAAGCACACACATCCCTTGGTCGCTCGTCTTTTCAGTTCGCTGCAGCTAGCGACTGGAACGAGCTGCAACAAACACTCAAACTGGACAGTTTTATCTCAATCTCTTCATTCAAAGACTCAATCATGGACACTCTTACTGACAGTTGTGGCTGCTTAGCGTGATGTATTGTCATCTCTACCTTCTTGCCCTTTGTGCTGTTGTCTGTGCCCAATAATATTTGTACCATGTTTTGTGCTGCCACCATGTTGTGTTGCTACCATGTTGTTGTCATGTTACGTTGCTACCATGCTGTGTTGTCATGTGTGGCTGCCTTGCTATGTTGTCTTAGATATATCTCTTTTGGTAGTTTTGTTTTGACTGTCGTTTGGTCCTATATTTATATTTTATATATTTGTATTTTTAATCCCATCCCCGCAGGAGGTCTTTTGCCTTTTGGTAGGCTGTCATTGTAAATAAGAATTTGTTCTTAACTGACTTGCCTAGTTAAATAAAAGAAGGTTAAATAAAAAAAATACAGCACTCAGTCCATGAGCAGGCAGGGTTTATAGTTAGTTCTGCTGAGGAAATCCAATGCAATCCCTGCCCCACTTTATAACGCCTTATATAACTATTCACTCTACTGGAGACTAATAAAGCAAAGCAAGATAAGATCTCCCTTTACTCGTGAGTCAAGAGCTTTGCACATACGCACGCCTACTAGGTGCATCTTACACACACACACAGAGTAGCGGCCTGAGGGCACACACTTAATGTGTTGTGAAATCTGTTGTGAATGTATTGCAATGTTTTTTTATTGTACAACTTCCTTAATTTTAGCTGGGCCCGAGGAAGAGTAGCTGCTGCCTTGGCAGTAACTAATGAGGATCCATAATAAATACACAAACACACACCCACTATCTGCTGGTGGAACACTAAGGCCTACATTCACCACAATCACGCTGGTCGTCTAATGATTTCACACAAAAAAAAAAAAAGGCACGGACACAGCTAGGCAAATTCATAGGTTTCTGCCACTGATGACTCAAACAGTACAAATGGTGAGAGCCTCCTCCACAGTACTGTGCCACAAAACTCCTCTGTGCCCACACACACAGAACTCAGCATCACAAGGAGAGAGCAATTCTCACGTCACAGGAGACCAATCAGAGGTCTAATTAACTATGCTTCAAGGTTGACTCAAGAGACAGGAGAGTGAAGGGCAATCGGATGGAGACCACATTAACGAGAGAGCCTCTGAACGAGAGCTTCTGAACGAACCATGAAGTTTTTAATATATATTTTTTTAATATGTCTCTTAAAAAAAAGGACAAGTCACAGAGCATAGGATTAATGACATGAGTCATAACCATTGTCTCTAAAACATAGGCGACAGATACTTTCGGAAAGTATTCAGACCCCTTCACTTTTCCCACATTTTGTTAGGTTACAGCCTTATTCTAACATGTATTAAATCGTTTTTCCCCTACATCTACATGCAATACCCCATAATGACAAAGCAAAAACAGTTTAAGAAATGTTTGCTAATTTATAAAAAATATACCTTTGGCAGCGAACAGCCTCAAGCCTTCTTGGGTGTGACGCTACAAGCTTGCCACACCTGTATTTGGGGAGTTTCTCCCATTCTTCTCTGCAGATCCTCTCAAGCGCTGTCAGGTTGGATGGGGAGCGTTGCTGCACAGCTATTTTCAGGTCTCTCCAGAGATCTGGCTGGGCCACTCAAGGACATTCAGAGATTTGTCCCGAAGTCACATCTGAGTTGTCTTGGCTGTGTGCTTAGGGTCGTTGTCCTGTTGGAAGGTGAACCTTCGCCCCAGTCTGAGATCCTGAGCAGGTTTTCATCAATGATTACTCCGTTCATTTTTGCCTCAATCCTGACCAGTCTGCCGCTGAAAAACATCCCCACAGCATGCTGCTGCCACCACCATGCTTCACCGTAGGGATGGTGCCAGATTTCCTCCAGACGTGACGGTTGGCATTCAGGCCAAAGGGTTCAATCTTGGTTTCATCAGACCAGAGAATCTTGTTTCTCATGGGCTGAGAGTCTTTAGGGGACTTTTGGCAAACTCCAAGTGGGCTGTCATGTGCCTTTTACTGAGGAGTGGCTTCCCTCTGGCCACTCTACCATAAAGGCCTGATTGGTGGAGTGCTGCAGAGATGGTTGTCCTTCTGGAAGGTTCTCCTATCTCCACAGAAGAACTCTAGAGCCCTGTCAGTAACCATCGGGTTCTTGATCACCTCACTGACCAAGACCCTTCTCCCAGATTGCTCAGTTTAGCCGGGCAGCCAGCTCTAGGAAGAGTGTTGGTGATTCAAAACTTCTTCCATTTAAGAATGATGGATGCCACAGTGTTCTTGGGACCTTCAATTCTGCATAAATGTTTTGGTACACTTCCCTAGATCTGCACCTCAACACAATCAGGTCTTGGAGCTCTACAGACAATTCCTTCGACCTCATGACTTGGTTTTTGCTCTGACATGCACTATCAACTGTGGGACCTTATATAGACAGGTGTGTGCATTTCCAAATCATGTCCAATCAATTTAATTTAACACAGGTGGACTCCAATCAAGTTGTTGAAACATCAAGGATGATCAATAGAAACAGGATGCACCTGATCTCAACTTCGACTCTCATAGCAAAGGGTCTGAATACTTGTGTAAATAAAAGGTATCCGTTTTTTATTTTTTATAAAAAATATCTTAGTCTAAAACCTGTTTTTCGCTTTGTCATTATGGGGTAGTGTGTAGATTGCTGAGGATTTTTTATTTATTTTTAAACCCATTTTAGAATAAGGCTGTAACGTAACAAAATGTGGAAAATATCTGCTCTTATCCTTCTGGACCTATCTGCTGCCTCTGATACTGTGAACCATCAGATCCCCCTTTCCGAGTTGGGCATCTCCGGCGCTGCATCCTAACTGACAGGTCGCTCCTATCAGGTGGGGTGGCGAGAATCTGTCTCCGCACCACGTGCTCTCACCACTGGTGTCCCCCAGGGCTCAGTTCTAGGCCTTCTCCTATTCTCTCTATACACCAAGCCACTTGGCTCTGTCATATCCTCACATTGTCTCTCTTATCATTGCTACGCAGACAACACTCAATTCTCTCCTTTCCCCCTTCTGATAACCAAGTGGCGAATCGCATGTCTGGCAGACATATCAGTTTGAATGTCGGATCACCACCTCAAGCAGAACCTCGGCAAGACGGAACTGGTCTTCCTCCCGGGGAAGGACTGCCCGCTCCATGATCTCGCAATCACGGTTGACAACTCCGTTGTGTCCTCCTCCCAGAGTGCATAAAACCTTGGTGTGACCCTGGACAACACCCTGTCCTTCTCTGCTAACATCAAAGCGATAACCCGATCCTGCAGGTTCATGCTCTACAACATTCGCAGAGCACGACCCTACCTTACACAGAAAGCGGCACAGGTCCTAATTCAGACACTTGTCATCTCCCGTCTGCATTACTGCAACTCGTTGTTGGCCGGGCTCCCTGCCTGCACCATTAAACCCCTACCACTTATCCAGAACGCTGCAGCCCGTCTGGTGTTCAAACTTCCCAAGTTCTCTCATGTCACCCCTCTCCTACGCACACGCCATTGGGTTCCAGTTGATGCTCGCATCTACTACAAAACCATGGTGCTTGCCTACGGACCTGTGAGGGGAACGGCAACCCCTTACCTTCAGGCTCTGATCAGACCCTACACCCAAACAAGGGCACTACGTTCATACACCTCTGGCCTGCTAGCCCCCCTACCTCTTCAGAAGCACAGTTCCTGCTCAGCCCAGTCAAAGCTATTTGCTGCTTTGGCACCCCAATGGTGGAACAAGCTCCCCCACAATGCCAGGACAGCAGAATCACTGACCACATTCCGGAGACAGTTGAAACCTTACCTCTTTAAGGAGTACCTGGAATAGTATAACAGTAATCCTTACAAGGCTAGGGCTGGAGACCGCAACACCACAAATGTCAATGTTGCCACACACTCACACTTGTCCAGAATGAACAGCCAGATTTAAAAGGAAGTCATCATGGATTGACATAAGTCTGAAAGGCACTTGCTCATTGGGCAAGTCAGGAGTATTTTGGGGTTGCCAGAATATTATAATCACTTGGCCGAAAAAGTAAAATGTTAAACTTTCAACAGGGGATGAACAAGAAAGACCTGATTAATGTAATTATTAGGATTTTGGTTATTGTCAGTAGCAACAAATCACCTGCCCAATGAGGAAACCTCAGAACAGACTCAACTGCTTGTGCAACTGTTCAGGCCCAGGCAATAGGGAAACCCTTATGTCAATCCCGGTAATTCTGTTTTCATATACTGTATAAAAATCTGTCTCTTCGGAGACATTGAGCTCGAGCACACATTGGCTCCATTATTTGAATGTGTGTGAAATCTACCACAGACTCTGGGGCTTAGCCTACACAATGTAAGCAAGCAAAGTGATCCCTACAGGCCACAGAATGTCATATCCTCTTCAATTAATGTTCAAAATGCATATTCCAAAATATATCAGTTAAAACAAGAAAATATGAATGAAATTCTTGGTTACTGAGATCATTAAATGGAGTGGACATTGGGCACAGTTAAAGAGATTATTACCTAGCTACAGTGTCTTGCAAAAGTATTCATCCCCCTTGGCATTTTTCCTATTTTGTTGCATTATAACCTGTAATTTAAATTGATTTTTTATTTGGATTTCATGTAATGGACATACACAAAACAGTCCAAATTGGTGAAGTGAAATTTAAAAAATTATAAATAAAAAAAACAGAAATGTGGTGTGTGTATATGTATTCACCCCCTTTGCTATGAAGCCCCTAAATAAGATCTGGTGCAACCAATTACCTTCAGAAGTCACAGTTAGTTAAATAAAGTCCACCTTTGTGCAATCTAAGGTTCACATGATCTCAGTATATATGCACCTGTTCAGAAAGGCCCCAGAGTCTGCAACACCACTGAGTCAGCGGCACCACGAAGACCAAGGAACTCGCCAAACAGGTCAGGGACAAAGTTGTGGAGAAGTACAGATCAGGGTTGGGTTATAAAAAAAATATCAGAAACTTAGAACATCCCACGGAGTACCATTAAATCCATTATTAAAAAAATGTAAAGAATATGGCAGCACAACAAACCTGCCAAGAGAGGGCCGCGCACCAAAACTCACAGACCAGGCAAGGAGGGCATTAATCAGAGAGGCAACAAAGAGACCAAACATAACCCTGAAGGAGCTGCAAAGCTCCACAGCGGAGATTGGAGTATCTGTCCATAGGACCACTGTACACTCCACAGAGCGGCCAGAAAAAAAGGTGCAATTTCTGTTGTTTTTTTGTCTTATTTATTGTTTGTTTAACAATAAAAAAATATTTTGCATCTTCAAAAGTGGTAGGCATGTTGTGTAAATCAAATAATACAACCCCCACCCCCCCAAAAAAAATCTATTTTAATTCCTGGTTGTAAAGCAACAAAATATGAAAAAATGCCAAGGGGGGTGAATACTTTCGCAAGCCACTGTATATTTTCAAGACTGGATATGTGTAACAAATAGCGACACTGCACTAGCTACAATGAATCTCTTTAGGATTGCCGTCTGTATCCCTTAAATACTGTTCAGTGGACTGGACATGTAACCACCAGTAGATGCATTGTTCTCAGCACATACCTGCACAAATCAGCGAAGGCCTGAAAATTCAGCTTCTTCATCTTCTTCTCGCTGAGCCAGTAGCCCACTCTCCTGCCTTTCAAAAAAGTCTGCATCTCTCCACCTCACGTATGTTCTTAATCCAGATGTTAACAGTACTGTCGATTCAACCTGGAAAACAGGAAAACCGTCGTCTCACATGAACCTAGAGGGAAGGGACACATTACTTAACTAGATAAGTGTTTCGTATAATGTGAGGAAACCGGCTCAATTGACTCTTCGAATCGCCCAACAACTTATTTAGTTAGCTAGCAAAACTAGCCAGCCATAACAATGTTCAGTTTATGACAGTGCTAGTATACGTTAGCTTTACAGCTAACTTCACTGAATGTCAAATAACTGTTAGCTACCTAAAATTAACGTTTACCAGATTAAAACGAAAATATTAGGTAAATCGTCGGCCCCCTGATTGGCTAGCTGTGTTTCCCGAAAAGACACTAATCTCTAGAGATGCGCCATAACATAAACATAATCAATACCAGTAATATACAGAGCTAGTTAGTCAACTACAGTGTGGTTTCTGGATACATTCGTGATCATAACGACAAAACTCGAGGAGAAGCCCAAAAACGCACAGCGAATAAATACATCACAAGTTCAATAAAAAAAAAAAAAGGTATAGCTACCAGCTAGCTAGCACATTTCCTCCCTAAACGTCGTCGTCTTAGTAAGGGTAGCCACCTAGCTAGCCTGACAGCGGTCCATTCTCCGTTCCGCTGGATGTCCAAGCTGAAGTTGTGATGACCCAAGCACTGCCGTGGAGGTCTTCTTTTCAGTCTAGACGGGTCGAAATGGGAGCCGAACTGACGGAGTGCCTGCACCCTCGAGTCGTGCTCATTTAGCTATGCATACCGTTAGCTTGGTTGCTGTCAAACAGGGCAGTGTTTTTCACCCTCGTTAGAAAATCAAAGAGCACGTCAGCACAGCTTCTATATAAACCATACTGTACTGTCAGTTTAAACAACAGCTCCCCTAGGTGGCAGCAATAATACTTAACCCTTAAAGGGAAAGTGTTTTTGTGAATTCCATTTTTTTTTTTTTAAATGTTCCGAAGAAACTACACTTTTTGAAATGAAAATCATTATATTTGGACTGCATACCTCAACTCCCCCTAACACCTATGACCTGCCTTTAAACATAATGTTACAGAACAGATACGTTATCATTCAAACTGGTTAAGGTTTCTAGGGATTTGGAACTACCATTTCGCCATCTGCTGGTAAAACATTTTGAATGTTGAAGCTGGTTTTGTCCCAGAAGTCCTAAAGCAGAGTTTAGGCTCTACACACTCGGGAGGATAGCTGTGTCCTGCTTTAAAGCCCTGCTGAAAGGAGTGATAACTGGGGTGACGTTGAGTGTTAAGGAAGTTGAGGATCGCTGGTGTCCAGTGGTGGGGAAAGTACCCAATTGTCATACTTGAGTAAAAGTAAAAGATACCTTAATAGAAAATTACTCAAGTAAAAGTGAAAGTCACCCAGTAAAATACTACTTGAGTAAAAGTCTAAAAGTATTTGTTTTAAAATATACTTAAGTATCAAAAGTAAATGTAATTCCTAAAATGTACTTAAGTATTGAAAGTAAAAGTATAAATCATTTCCGAATTCCCTGTATGAATTATTTTTTCATCCCCTCCATTTACGGATAGCGAGTCCAACACTCAGACATAATTTACCAGCATTTGTGTTTAGTGAGTCCACCAGATCAGTAGCAATAGCTTTGACCAGGGATGTTCTCTTAATAAGTGATTGAATTGGACCATTTCCTGTCCTGCTAGCCATGCAAAATGTAACGAGTACTTTTGGGTGTCATGGAAAATGTATGGAGTAAAAAGTACATTATGTTCTTTAGGAATGTAGTGAAGTAAAAGTTGTCAAACATATAAATAGTAGAGTAAAGTACAGATTTAAGTAGTACTTTCAAGTATTTTACACCACTGCCGGTGTCTGTGATGCACGCTATTCGGTGTGACAAAGACCCGCTGGTGAGTACGAGACTGAGGAGACCCGGTCTGTCCTTCTGAGTTTTGATGCAGAATGTTTGCCGGATAACGTTATGCTAGTGTATATACTGTACATTTTCCAGTGAGAGCTTTTGTTCCAAACCCACTACAGTGTTTCAGGTGCCAAGTTTATGGTCATGTTGGTCAGCAGTATGTAGGAGGGAGATTCCGAGGTGTGAGAAGTGTTCCGGAGGGAAGGGGACAAAGGATTGTGTCGTTTTGGTGGATAAAGTGGAGTGTTTAATTTGTGGGGTTGGCCATGTTGCTGGGGATCAGAAATGTCCTGTGCGAGTGAGACCGGTTCAAGTTTCCAGGGTAAGAGCAGTGCAGAAAGTGTCATATGTTGAGGCAGTGAGGAAAGTAGAGAAAGGTGGGAAAAGGGTGAGGGAGCCTGAGAGGATCCCTGTGAGTAGTAGGCCAAGGTCATTCATTGTACCGCTGTTGTGACTTTTGGCTAATTAAAATTCAAGATAATGTATTGATTAATTACTGGAATAATGAATGTACCGTTTTACCATTAATTCTATATCAACAATATAATCAGTCAATTTGAATATATTCTCATTCTGAACAGTAGAGAAGCTCTGGAACCTCATGAATTCAATCGCTCGCAAATTAACTTAATGCTACAAATAATTCATACAAGGTTTAATTTACTTGACTAAATAAGTTGGAAAAGGAGGTAGTTAACCGATACAATATAAAGGCAGTGTATCAACACAGTTATTAAGGTGAGTCTCCACAGGTCAAAATGAATGGCTTCCGTACTCAACTCTGGCAAATACAATAACAAATTCACAGGACTTTGAGAATGATATTATCTTATTAATTGAAAGAGAAAATGTGAGAGGCTACATAGGGTGTTAATAGGGTATTAATAATGTAACAGGGCAAATTACTTGTGTGCCGTTGTTTCCTCTCAGTACGATTCTGTTAGGATGGGATGAGTGGTTGAAAGATGGTTGTCCCAGTCCCTCTCTCGCCAGTGGAGCTGAGGCCAGCGGGCCGTAGTACACATCCGAAGGAGCGATACCCACTTCTTCTCTCTCTCAGTCCTCAGTAAAGGCTATTAGAGTTGCTGCCGTGCATTGAATCGTTATTTTGGTCCCACTCGGAATGAATTGGGAACTCTCGAAGGCAAACAGTGCGTTCGCAGGATCCCTTCGGGATAATTGCTTCTGTCTGAGTAGGATAGGAAAAGTCGATCACTGGTTTACAAGGAAATTGGATCATTCAGTTCAATTGTCTGTGGCTGCACCTCGAATAAACTTGATCTCATGTCTGTTTGTAAATCCTGTGTAATTTATAGGGATACCCATTGACTCGGTTAATAAAGAAGTGGTCAGATAAGGCAGATGCTATGTTACAGGACTGTTTTGCTAGCACAGACTAAAACATGTTCCGGGATTCTTCCGAGGGCATTGAGGAGTACCACATCAGTCACTGGCTTCATCAATGTGCATCGATGACGTCGACCCCACAGTGACCATATGTACATACCCCAACCAGAAGCCATGGATTACAGGCAACAGCCGCACTGAGCTAAAGGGTAGAGCTGCCTCTTTCAAGGAGCGTGACTCTAACCTGGACGCTTATAAGAAATTCCGCTATGCACTCCGATGAACCATCAAATAGGCAGAGTCAATACAGAACTAAGATTGAATCGCCACATCCAATGAGCTCCGACGCTCGTTGGATGTGGCAGGGCATCCGAGTATGCGCTGACCAACTGGTAAGTGTCTTCACTGACATTTTCAACATGTCCCTGACTGTCTTTAATACCAACATGTTTCAAGCAGACCACCATAGTCCCTGTGCCCAAGGTCACTAAGGTAACCTGCCTAAATGACCCACCAACCCGTAGCACTCACGTCTGTGGCCATGAAGTGCTTTAAAAGGCTGGGGTGGCTCACATCAACACCATAATCCCAGAAACCCTAGACCCACTCCAATTTGCATACCGCCCCAACACATCCACAGATGATGCAATTTCTATTGCACTCCACACTGCCATTTCCTACCTGGACAAATGAAACACCTACGTGAGAATGCTATTTATTGACTGCAGCTCAGCGTTCAAAACCATAGTGCCCTCAAAGCTCATCACTAAGCTAAGGACCCTGGGACTAAGCAACTCGCTCTGCCACTGAATCCTGGACTTCCTGACGGGCCGCCCCCAGGTGGTAAGGGTAGGTAACAACACATCTGCCACGCTGATCCTCAACAAGGGTGCCCTCAGGGGTGCGTGCTCAGTCCCCTCCTGTACTTTCTGTTCACCCATGACTGCATGGCCAGGCACGACTCCAACACCATCATTAAGTTTGCCGACAACACAACAGTGGTAGGCCTGATTAGCTTCATTAAACAGTAAACATCTCAGACTGGCCAATAAAAATGAAAGATTAAGGGCAAAAGAACACAGACACTGGACAGAGGAAGATATGGCTTTTTCTTTGCAACTCTGCCTAGAATGCCAGCATCCCAGAGTCGCCGCTTCACTGTTGACGTTGAGACTGGTGTTTTGCAGGTACTATTTAATGAAGCTGCCAGTTGAGGACTTTTGAGGTGTCTGTTTCTCAAACTAGACACTCTAATGTAATTGTCCTCTTGCTCAGTTGTGCACCGGGGCCTCCCACTCCTCTTTCTATTCTGGTTAGAGCCAGTTTGCACTGTTCTGTGAAGGGAGTAGTACACAGCGTTGTATGAGATCTTCAGTTTCTTCGCAATTTCTTGCATGGAATTGCCTTCATTTCTCAGAACAAGAATAGACTGACCCATTTTGAGCCTGTAATCGAAACCCACAAATGCTGATGCTCCAGATACTCAATTAGTCTAAAGAAGGTTTTATTGCTTCTTTAATCAGCACAACAGTTTTCAGCTGTGCAAAAGGGTTTTCTAATGATCAATTAGCCTTTTAAAATGATAAACTTGGATTAGCTAGCACAACGTGCCATTGGAACACAGGAGTGATGGTTGCTGATAATGGGCCTCTGTACGCCTATGTAGATATTCCATAAAAAATCAGCCGTTTAACAATGTCTACACTGTATTTCTGATCAATTTGATGTTATTTTAATGGACAAAAACAAGGACATTTCTAAGTGAACCCAAACTTTTGAATGGTAGTGTATGTAATCATGAAACAAACACAGGGGAATGCTACAAGAAATGTAATCTTGTTTAGACTGATTGAGCGTCATTGTAATGGAATACAAAATAATGACGTTCCTCATCGACGTCACAATTGCGTGACATCACTTGGCCAACGTCGCAGTCACAATACATTCTGCAAAAGCTTTGTTCTGTCGCAGACTCGCAAGTGTCTTACAAGCCATTTCGCTCGCTAGGTAAGTAGCTCTCGTTAGTTAGTAGCTATATCGTTTAAATAGTTATTTCCATTTACTACTATAAAGATGACAACGAAGCATGCTTCTAGTCGGAATATTGAATGTTAGCTAGCAAAATCTGTTGTTAGTTAGCTAGCCAAGTTAGCTAGCGTAGCTTGTCTGACGGAATGTTTTTAATATGCCAGCAGACCGTTGCAAGTTATTTTGTTGCAATCAGTCAAGGTGAGATGACTAGCAAGTTAACATTTACTTACACTACATTGTTTGTGCACTTCCCACACGTGGTCTCTGACGAAAGAATGTAGTTATGTGCATATGTACATCCGTTTGTATATTTGAATGGGGTTTTATTTTGTTCCAAGGATGTCGGTGAACGAGGAGCGCACTGTGACAATACAGGACATATTGGAAGACGAGGAGCTGCAAGAGGCTTATGCGGTGTTGGCTGGAAGTGATCCAGATAATTGTTCCTATCCCCAGGTAAAGATGCTGCCTGCCCCCACATCTATCGCTACATCCAGAGAACTGCTTCTGACCCCAGAGTCAGTGTGGCCTTTTGTGTCTTCTTTCTGTTAATACAATATGTAATCAGAGACCTGAACCAACCGAGCCACGACCTGTTCTCCCAGCTTCCATCACTCAGACGCAAGCAGTACAGGAGCATCATGGCTAAAACTAACAGACTGGCAAATAGCATCTACCCCCAGACCATCAAGCTGCTTAATAGACACCACTAGTCAGCTACCTGCTCCTCCTGTCCATTGTCTTTTCTTCCCCCACCCTAAACAGACAATGACCCTGCCCACACCCCAATGGACATTTATATTTATCATAGTCACAGTTGTAAATATGTATACATTATTTTTATTTATTATTATTTCATTCACACCTGCACTGTTGGATCTCAGTGCTTAAGTATTACACTATACACTGCAATTACATCTGCGACCCTGTGCATGTGACTAAATAAAAATATATTATCTATTCTGTTGTGTTACAGGGATACGTGAAGCGACAGGCTGTTTTTGCCTGCAACACTTGCACACCCAGAGGGGTGGAACCTGCTGGGCTCTGCCTTGCCTGCACCAACCATTGCCATGATGGGCATGACATATTTGAGCTCTACACAAAAAGGTATGAACCTGATGCAAAGGGACATTCACACATTTCAGGAGTACAAACAACACTATATATATATAACTATATATATAACTATAAACTTGTTGTGCTGATGCTCCAGATACAAAACTAGTCTAAAGAAGGCCAGTTTTATTGCTTCTTTAATCAGCACAACAGTTTTCAGCTGTGCTAACACATAATTGCAAAATAATTATTTCAAAAAACAAAGTTGGTATTAACAAGTGACCCCAAACTTTTGAACGGTAGTGTGTGTGTGTGTGTGTGTGTGTGCAGTTGAAGTCGGCAGTTTACACACACTTAGGTTGAAGTCAGTAAAACTCATTTTTCAACCACTTCAGATTTCATGTTAATAAACTTTAGTTTTGGCAAGTCGGTTAGGACATCTACTTTGTGCATGACACAAATAATTCTTCCAACAATTATTTACAGACAGATTATTTCACTTATAATGCACTATATCACAATTCACATTCAATTTACATACAGTCGTGGTCAAAAGTTTTGAGAATGACAAGTATTGGTCTACATAAAGTTTGCTGCTTCAGTGTTCTTATGTCAGTAGTTACTATGGTACACTGAAGTATAATTACAAGTATTCCATAAGTGTAAAAGGCTTTCATTGACAATGACATTCAGTTTATGCAAAGAGTCAATATTTGCAGTGTTGACCCTTCTTTTTCAAGACCTCTGCTGTCAATTAACTTCTGGCCCACATCCTGACTGATGGCATTCTTGCATAATCAATGCTTGGAGTTTGTCAGAAGTTGTGGGTTTTTGTTTGTCCACCTCTTGAGAATCGACCACAAGTTCTCAATTGGATTAAGGTCTGGGGAGTTTCCTGGCCATGGACCCAAAATGTCTATAACTTAGTTATCACTTTTGCCTTATGGCAAGGTGCTCCATCATGCTGGAAAAGGCATTGGTCGTCACCAAACTGTTCTTGGATTGTTGGGAGAAGTTTCTCTCGGAGGATGTGTTGGTACCATTCTTTATTCATGGCTGTGTTCTTAGGCAAAATTGTGAGTGAGCCCACTCCCTTGGCTGAGAAGAAACCTCACACATGAGGATGCTTTACTGTATGCATGACACAGGACTGATGGTAGCGATCACCTTGTCTTCTCCGGACAAGGTGTTTTCCGGATGTCCCAAACAATCAGAAAGGGGATTCATCAGAGAAAATGACTCTACCCCAGTCCTCAGCAGTCCAATCCCTGTACCTTTTGCAGAATATCAGTCTGTCCCTGATGTTTTTCCTGGAGAGAAGTGGCTTCTTTGCTGCCCTTCTTGACACCAGGCCATCCTCCAAAAGTCTTCGCCTCACTGTGCGTGCAGATGCACTCACACCTGCCTGCTGCCATTCCTTAGCAAGCTCTGCACTGGTGGTGCCCAGATCCCGCAGCTGAATCAACTTTAGGAGACGGTCCTGGCGCTTGCTGGACTTTCTTGGGCGCCCTGACGCCTTCTTCACAACAATTGAACCTCTCTCCTTGAAGTTCTTGATGATCCGATAAATGGATGATTTAGGTGCAATCTTACCAGCAGCAATATCCTTGCCTGTGAAGCCCTTTTTGTGCAAAGCAATGATGACGGCACATGTTTCCTTGCAGGTAACCATGGTTGACAGAGGAAGAACAATGATTTCAAGCACCACCCTCCTTTTAAAGCTTCCAGTCTGTTATTCTGACTCAAACAGCATGACAGAGTGATCTCCAGCCTTGTCCTCGTCAACACTCTCACCTGTGTTAACGAGACAATCACTGACATGGCAGCTGGTCCTTTTGTGGCAGGGCTGAAATGCAGTGGAAATGTTTTTTGGGGATTAAGTTCATTAAGTCAAATCAATCCCAGAACAACAGCAAAGGACCTTGTGAAGATGCTGGAGGAAACCGGTACAAATGTATCTATATCCACAGTAAAACAACTCCTATATCGACATAACCTGAAAGGCCACTCAGCAAGGAAGAAGCTACTGCTCCAAAACCGCCATAAAAAAGCCAGATTACGGTTTTCATCTGCACATGGGGACAAAGATCGTACTTTTTGGAGAAATGTCCTCTGGTCTGATGAAACAAAAATATAACTATTTGGCCATAATGACCATCGTTATGTTTGGAGGAAAAAGGGGGAGGCTTGCAAGCCGAAGAACACCATCCCAACCGTGAAGCACGGGGGGTGGCAGCATCATGTTGAGGGGGTGCTTTGCTTTGCTAGATGGCATCATGAGGAAGGAAAAGTATGCGGATATATTGAAGCGACATCCTTTAAATATGTTGGGCTCCCAAGTGGCGCAGCGGTCTAAGGCACTGCATCTCAGTGCTGGAGGTGTCAATACAGACGCCCTGATTCGAATCTAGGCTGTATCACAACCGGCCGTGATTGGGAGTCCCATAGGGCGGCGCACAATTGGGCTAGCATCGTCCACGTTTGGCTGGTGTATGACGTCATTGTAAATAAGAATTTGTTCTTAACTGACTTGCCTAGATAGATAAAGGTTAATTAAAAAAACTAATAATAATCATAATCAAAGGGACATTCACAAATTCCGGTAGTACAAACAACACTAGGTGTCAGGTGGCTGTTTACATTTCCATACTCATTGTAGGACTTGTTGAGGTCTTGGCATTGCATATTGCTTATTTCCATCTATTTGTTTGCATGTAGGAATTTCCGCTGTGATTGTGGAAACGGCAAGTTTGGCGAGTTTAAGTGCCAGCTGAGTCCTGTAAGTGTCCTAATGTCCTGTCTACCCCTCAGTCATGTCATCCTGACAGCTCAAAACGTTGATGCCTTATTTCCATTGTTCCTTTTCTTTTATGCAGGGCAAAGACGGACAAAACTCTAAAAACCAGTACAATCACAACTTCCATGGCTGTTACTGTACCTGTGACAGACCTTACCCAGACACTGAAGATCAGGTATGGATTTAATTCCAGCATTTCGCAACATTCTCTTTCTCCATCCCTTCACATTTTGCTTTTGATGAAGTAATACATGTTTTAGTTCTGTCATAGGCTTTGTTGACTCAGTTCATGTGTTGTTGAAAGAATGATGGATATGTCATTCCTCATAACACCCCCCCCCCCCCCCCCCCCCCCAAGGTTAATGAGGATATGATTCAGTGCATCATCTGTGAGGACTGGTATCATCCCAGGGTATGTATCCACGGGCAACGTCATGATTGTTTTCAGGTGTCTTTCGAGATCTAAACTATGTTAGCTGTGATAATGATTTTGATACAAAGACCGGAATGATTACTCCTCCTTGACCATGTGGGCCTTCTCTGTGACAGCACTTGGGTTGTACAGTGGAAGAATGTGAGGAGCTGCAGGAGATGGTGTGTGAGACCTGCATGAACAAAGCCCCATTCCTCTGGACATATGCCGCCCACTTCGCAGGTGTGTTATTCCTCCCACTGACGGAGAGAGGGAGCTAGAGATCCAGAGCTCTGGGCTTGGGTTACAACCCCCCCCCCCCCTCCTCCTCCTCCCCCACCATAAATGGGTACTACTTATGAAAGTAAGTCTCTTTCCCCTTCAAACTAGCTAAAGATGGGAGATGTAAGTCTTCATCTAGGGATAATTTGGGCTAGGTTTTTAGTGCACAGACTGAAAATGAATTGGACCTGATCACTGTTACTATGTCATACCCTTTATGAACATCCTGCAGTTAAAACAATAGCAATGTATGTTTTTTTTCTTTATCTCAAGAACCTCCCGTGGTCAGAGTGAGCCCCTGTAAAGAGGAGGTTGACGTGAAGGTGGAGGAAGATGAGGAGCCAGAGGAGAAGAGGGACGAGCCCTGTAAGAATGGGGGTGAGGGCTCCTCCTCCAGCCCCAGTTGTCAGAAGCAGGAGAAGGTAAGGACAGCCAAGCTTTGACTTCTACAATTGCGTTTGAAACCCACACTCCTAATTGCTTGACTCACCACTCAAATGGGAATGACATCAGGGTGAGGAGAGGAACTGTCTCTGTACTGTTGGCTGTGTCTCCATTGAAGACCGACATAAACACACATCTATACTTAAGCAGGCATTTGGTTAACACTGCCTGCTAAACCAATTCATATATTCTTCAAGAGTCATCCACTCAGCTATTTGGTGTGATTTGCAGTGCATGTCACCTGACTCCCAGCAGATGGCGGTGGAGGGTAATGTATTGGGCAGATGCAAACAGTGGACTCCTGTTCCTGTTGTACTGCCTGGCTGCCCTCTCCTCTGTGCAATTAGGGAAGAAGTTATCCATGGGACACAGATTCCCCTGCCCTGGGGACTTGCTTGGCAAGGCTTCACAGCTCAGCTTACTGTAAACAAGACTGATTTCATCAGCCCACCCTCTCATCGTGTCAACTCTTATTGGAGAGCTTGTGTGTGTCAACAGTGTCGCCTCCGTGGGATGTTGTATATTGATATATATATATATATATATATATATATATATATATATATATATATATATATATATATATATATATATATATATATATTTTTTTAAACAAGCCCCCTGGATTATGGGATCTGGCCCTCTCTTCCTCGTCCTTCTCCGGTAACACTAACCTGAAAAGCCTAAAATGTAATGCATGTTTTCTCCCTTGCTGTCTTCTGTTCAGAAGCAGGCTACGAATGGAAGGGCTGCCTGCAAACGGACTCACCAGGAGATGACAGGCCTTCCTGTGAAAAGCCAGGCCAAGGCTATATACTGCAGGCTGAGGGAGCTGAAGACTCAGGCCCTGGAGAGAGCTAGGGAAGGGGCTGTGTTCTGGCCTTACCACTGGAGAGCCAAGCTGTGCACCTGCGTTAGCTGTAAGGTGGGTCACTAAAGATTCTTCTCTCTTGAGATTGTATGTTTTGCTGTGACGGATTTCAAGCACAGTGCAGCAACTGTGTTGTTTTTAGCTATTTGATGTGGAACAAATAGATTGCTGTAGCTAACTGTTTCATGAGTTGTATTTGAGGTAGTTCTAGATTTCACTGGTTGTTCTAGACTTCACTGTAGTGTCAGCCTGTTGGATTGGATAAAGGTGGAGAGCTGTTTCCATTGTATGTTTGGTGTTTTTGCTCAGAGGGCCTACGTCGATGCGGGAGTGCAGTTCCTGCTGGATGAATCAGACACTGTCCTGGCCTACGAGAACAGAGGCACTATAGAGCAAGGAACTGCTAGTCTCGATAATCTGCTCATGTCAGGCCTGAGTACCCTGGATCGTGTGCAGCAACTGGAGATCGTTTACCGTAAGGATGGGTTTTCATTCCTTTGTTTGGCAGTTAACTGTAGACGTAACCTAACACCGTGGGTTTCTAACCATTTGAATTGGATTAAGTAAGTAAAATGTTCCTTTTATTTAGAGTTCAATGAGATGCAAACTGAACTGATGGCATTCCTACGGCAGGTTGCTGATGAAGGAAAGGTGAGGAACTGCATGTTTATTTTTAACAGGACAAAATGTCAGCTGCTAATTTCAGAATGTTTCCAATAATTCTGAAAGCACATGAACACATCATAGGAAACCAATATGTGATGATCAGTCCATAGGTTACTTGTAACGTCAGCACTTGATTGAATGTCATTGATCTGCTTGGGGACAAACAGTAGCTGAAAAGCCAAACAAGCACTGCTGACAAGTACTTTGATCATTCACCTCTAACCCCCATTGAACCACTCCTCTCCTCTCCCTCAGGTTGTCACAGCAGAGGCCATCCACCAGTTCTTTGGGGAGCTGATGTCCAGGAAGAGGCGGCAGATGAACAGCTGATGTTATTCTGCCCATCAGTGTCCTGTTGTCTACTTGTTTTTTAATGTTACTTTGGGTTCATATCAAAACAGTTCGATGTCCCTCAAACACCTTTAAATAAAAGATGCTGTTACTGAGGGTTATGGAGTTGAACAGTTTGCTCAAAGGTTGTTCTCGAATGGGTCTCCGTGGATTTCAAATGCCGTTCCTTTTCTTATGAGAAGCTGAACGGCCATGCAAGTTAGCGGGCTTGGAGAGATGCTGATGGAATCTAGACAGAGAGATGCTGATGGAATCTAGACATTTTAAACATTGACTTACTGTCATTAGGTACATTAAGTTGAAGTTATCATTAGACTCATAATGTGATACCTGATGAGGATGCACTGCCATTCATATTGAAATGTGACCATTTGATTGTGTCGCTGGTATTCCCGAAAATTAAAACATTTTGGAATAATTCATCCAGCATACTGTGATGTGATTCTACGGCTACTTGTCATCCAAATACCAGAAGGTACTTCTCGTAGATGCTTTACAAGGTTGAACTAAATGACTTAACAGTCCAGAATTAAATTGAAGCAGTTTATTTCAAAGATGCCCGAGTTCATCACTGTTATGCATCTTTTGAGTTAACAGTAGAAAAATAGAACCAGTAAAACCAAATACAGGGATCTACAAAAGTGTTTATATACAGCGTACCTGTTCAATTATAATGTTTTACATATAATCAACCACACAGTTCCAGAGGGTTCAATTTCAAAGGTACCTAAACACACACAAATTTACACAAATAACAAGCTACATGAGTTTTACAAAGGGTTATTTGATGCAGGCTGGTAAGCTGGTAGAAAAGGCTTGCATAGGACAGTAACTTCTCCAATAAAAGCCCAGCCTCTGGCAGGGGAAGGCACTGACTTCTACAGTAAAGAGCAAACCGAGGGTTTTTATTCATGGGAACACTGTCCTGGAAAATAAAGCAACTAACCAACATGAACATGAGGGATCTAATGTTTACTTTGCATTTTTTCCCCATGAATGAAACTGGACGGAAAAAAGGGTTCTCTGCCCGGCAACTATATTACCACAATGCAGAACGAATATCTGCATGTCCATGTGCTACTTTAAAGTAACTGCCCAGTGAAAATCTCACTTTTAGAAGTTCATGTTGTTGACTTGTCCTATACTCGTTTGTGGCAAAAGCATAAATAGGAGAAAAACTTAACCCAACCTGAAACTTTTCACAAGCTGTTTAAAAAAATCCTTGCTATTTCCTTATAGGACGTCATCTCCCTGAGGAGGATGAGCTGGCCAATCAGCGGTCTAACCACACATTTTTTTTTATGACCGGTATACACCCACACCAACACAAAGCTGCTTTTTAACATACTTATCATTTTTCGTAAGGAAAACTTTTTGTAAGTAATTATAGGTCATATTTCATAGAAATCTGGAAACCCTGGGCAGTTTAAAAAACATTGTATAAAACCTACAACTTCATTGTATTCCACACCAATAACAATATTAAAACATTTCCCTAACAAAACATTTTAAGAACAAAACATTTAAAATAAAAAGTTTGAGAGTCTGACCACCTTTCAGACTATCCTTTCTAGGTGAAATGTGGTGCTGAACACAACCTCACAGTGTAGTCCACCACAGCTACAAAACAGCTGAAGCATTCATTTACAGTACCACCACTAAGATGTAATAAGGATTTCTGTTGTACAGTATATTAAATTATTTACGATTTATGCTCAGGATTTCTGAATGGTAGAAATGCATGTGACAGACGCCATCAGATTTGATTTATTTAAGAATTATGGATCTCTTTTGTTCTAAATTAATTTCTACAGTGCAATGTTGTCTATGTTATGCATCATGGGTTTGTCAGTTTGTGTCAAAGGAGACAGGTGGGGCGGATCTTACAGGATTTGAGGGGTGCACTTTGGTTTCTGTAGCAACAGGCCCAGTAGCTCTCATACAGTATGCCATAATAACCTCTGACAAAAGATATCAGGTCTTTGCAGGTCCAGGATTAGCCAAAAGGTGGTGTGACAGTGGTCACATTGTACATGGAAATGGATAGTGTGTTTAGAGGTTGAACAGAAGAATCACACAAACTAGGGAGGTGGCATCCCTTATGGTCACTTCAAAAAGTGGATTAAGGCTTCTAATTGTTTATGCCATTAAAAGAGCAAGGTGGTTTCAAGCATATTGACCACAGCATTCTATGGTCGGTCTCTGGTTAATCATCTCAGAGCCTCGTGTTGATATGTAAATGCAGACCTGATTAAAGATGGATAGTGAGTGTACAGTACTGAGATTGTTTATACAATTACCTGGAAGTATGAAACTACACACACATTCAGCTGAAATTAAACATCTTCTGACTAGCGTGTTCATTGCACCCTTTGTCTTTTCCAGTGTACCTCAGTCATGAACCTCTGTCCCCACCCTCCTGTCTTGTTCCAAAAAAACCCAGGCTCATGTTGAGAATACATACAGTGCCTTCGGAAAGTATTCAGATCCCTTGACTTTTTCCACATTTTGTTACGTTACAGCCTTATTCCTAAATTGATTAAGTAAATAAAAAAATCTTAGCAATCGACACAAAGTGAAAACAGGTTTTTAGAAATGTTTGCAAATGTATTAAAAATAAAAACAGAAATACCTTATTTTCATAAGTATTCAAACCCTTTGCTATGAGACTTGAAATTGAGCTCACGTGCATCCTGTTTCCATTGATCATCCTTCAGATGTTTCTACAACTTGATTGGAGTACACCTGTGGTAAATTTCATTGATTGGACATGATTTGGAAAGGCACACACCTGTCTATATAAGGTCCCACAGTTGGCAGTGCATGTCAGAGCAAAAACTAAGCCATGAGGTCGAGACAGGATTGAGCTCCGAGACAGGATTGTGTCGAGGGAACAGATCTGGGGAAGGGTACCAAAACATTTCTGCAGCATTGAAGGTCCCCAAGAACACAGAGGCCTCCATCATTCTTAAATGGAACAAGTTGAGAAACACTAAGACTCTCCCTAGAGCTGGCCGTCTGGCCAAACTGAGCAATCGGGGGAGAAGGACCTTGGTCAAGGAGGTGACCAAGAATCTGATGGTCACTCTGATAGAGCTCTAGAGTTCCTCTGTGGAGATTGGAGAATCTTTCAGAAGGACAACCATCTCTGCAGCACTCCACCAATCAAGCCTTTATGGTAGAGTGGCCAGACGGAAGCCACTCCTTAGTAAAAGGCACATGACAGGCCACTTGGAGTTTGCCAAAAGACTCTCAGACCATGAGAAACAATATTCTCTGGTCTGATAAAACCAAGATTGAACCCTTTGGCCTGAATGCCAAGAGTCACGTCTGGAGGAAACCTGGCACCATCCCTACGGTGAAGCATGGTGGTGGCAGCATCATGCTGTGGGGATGTTTTTCAGCGGCAGGGACTGGTCAGGATTGAGGCAAATATGAATGGAGTAAAGTACAGAGATATCCTTGATGAAAACCTGCTCCAGGAGGCTCAGGATCTCAGACTGTGGCGAAGGTTCACCTTCCAACAGGACAACGACCCTAAGCACACAGCCAAGATAACTCAGAAGTGGCTTCGGGACAAGACCTGAAAATAGCTATGCAGCAACGCTCGCCATCCAACCGGACAGAGCTTGAGAGGATCTGCAGAGAAGAATCAGAGAAACTCCCCAAATACAGGTGTGCCAAGCTTGTAGAGTCATACCCAAGAAGACTCAAGGCTGTAATCGCTGCCAAAGGTGCTTCAACAAAGTACCGAGTAAAGGGTCTGAATACTTGTGATATTTATGTTTTTTATTTTTTATAAATTAGCCAATATTTCTAAAAACCTGTTTTTGCTTTGTCATTATGGGGTAGTGTGTGTAGATCGACCAGGGAAAAAAGCAAATTAATCAATTTAAGAATAAGGCTGTAACGTAACAAAATGTGGAGCAAGTCAAGGGGTCTGAATACTTTCCGAATGCACTGTATATCAGAGACTGAAGAGGCAGCACTAGTGAGTGGTATCCAAAGAGAACAATGACATCCTCCACAGACCTACTTCCTGCCTGATCCGAAACAGCCTGAGCCTATTACTCATCAGCATTCCTGTGTAACGTGCAGCACCAGGAAGGGGAAATCAAATGTAACAAGTCAGGTGAGGTACGTACTGGAGGAATGCTACAGGAAGAGAGAGGAAATACAAATGAGTGGAGCAAGAATATAGACATGTTTTTACATTATTTTATCATGAAGATAACGCTGATTGAAGCTGTGTGCTGGTGTTCACTAGTTTATACTGAGATCCTATTTATATAACTCCCAGTTAAAGTATATGCTGAGGACTACAGTTCTTATGTATATTACACATCCTCAGCACATCTGAACTATATTACATGGTTACGATCATAATAACATCTTTGTTATGATCTTCTTTATGATATGATCTTTGTTCCCGAGTCCCACAACTAAGAGGTCACAACAAACCTGTGGTGAAACAAGGCTCAAGGGAAATAGGCAAAACCCCTCCCAAACAGTACTGCTGGAGTCCTATTGTAAAGCTGCAGCATTGAGGTTGGTTCAGCAAGCTTCAATTCAACAGTTTGACAGCAATAGTCTGACAGTCACTGCTGTTTAACTAACCTACAGTCCTGATGCTGCTTATCTGTAGCACTCAGAGGAGACGTGAGGTAAGGACAGTACTATGTCATGGAGAGAGGGCTGGAGGAGGTTGGGTACTTACACACACACACTGTCTATAAATAGAAACCATTAGCCACTGCTTCACACACACTCATTAGTGCTTTGCTGTCCATGACCAAGGGTTGTTTCCCTCACTTTCCCTTTTGACGACTCAACCGCAGGTCCTCCCAGAGGGTTATAGTGCAGACTTCTTGTAAGGGTAGTCAGGGTTGTTGGGGGACCTGCGGTCTCTGTTAGCCTCCTCGCTAACACTGTTCCTATGAGGCTGCTGGGCCCCTGAACCTGGGGACTCGCCAGTAACCGCCATTTCCTTCGGGCCTTCCCTATGGGCCGACGACCGCTCCTCATACCCGTCTAGGTTTTCACTGGGGGAGCCACACAAGTGGCCAAGACCGTGAGTAAGGTCAGTCTCATTGTTTGATCGTCCTCTGGGGACGTGTTCTGCCCCGGCCTGGGGACCAGAGGGATTAGCCAGAGCTCCATCTTGCCGCTGTGGGGGCAGGCCTAGGACATCCAGGCGCAGGGGGTCAGAGCGTGCCTCGGCTGCCCGTCCCTGGGTGTCAAACATGTAAGAGGGAGGGAGGCTGCTGGAGGAGCTGCGGCTGTGGCTGTGGCTGTAGAGGTCTGGCCCTGCGTAAGGGGGCAGGGGGTGGCTGGAGGGTGCGGTGGTTGGTCGGCAGGAGAAGTCATACAGGTCAGGGAACTCTGCCTGGGCCTCCAGCTTAGGCTCTGGAGCGTGCCTCTTACAGGAGTGACCATGGCCGAGGCGAGTGGAGGGACAGGGTCCGGGGGGGAGGTGTGGGGCCGGGGGGGCCATGGGGCCGTGAGGGTTGTGACCGTCCCTGTCCCCCATTTGGTGCTCCCTCAGGGTCATGACAGAGACGCCCAGAGCGATGTCAGGCATGAATTCCCTCATCACAGGCTCCATGCTCAGCTGGAGAGACAGACAGAAGCACACCAACACGGCTAGTTAGAGCTATACATGACCACAGCACAATACACTTCTACAGCTACAATGACCAAAAGCAACACAAACACAGCATGACATGTCGACCTTCACCTGTGGTTCTGCGTGCAGGGCTCGGCCCATGGCCTGGGGGTTGCTGCAGTCTGGAGGCGGAGGCCTGGGGGCGGAGAGGTAGTCTGGGCTGCCATGCTTGGCTGTAGTGTGGAGCTGGAACAGGGTATGGTTACAGGGGTAGGAGAAGGAGCGGGTGGGGGGTGGGATGGGCACACGGGGCCTCCAGGCCCCCTTCAGCTGGGCATGGCTGGGGGTGGCAGGGGGGTGGTATGGGGGTGGAGGGGGAGGCAGCGGGGGGTGAAACCCAGCCAGGCCCTCCAGGTCTAAGAACATGCTGTCCATCGCTGGGCTGCTGTTGACCCGACAACGACCCGCCTGGCGCAGGGCCAGAACAGGACTCGCGTCTCCAAAACGCTCCTCTGGGAAGAACTTGTAGGGGTTCTGAGAATAAACAAAACATTTAGCATTAACGTCCCAAAAATATTTTCCTATAAACACACACAAGTCATTACATAGCACACTAAGTGAGATATACTTTTGTCTTTCAGGGAGAAGGTCTTTAGGACAGGTCTCCCTCTCTTTATCAAGTCTATAGTCCTCCCTTTACCCAAAGATGTTTCCCCTCACCTGCAGTAGCTCAGTGGCCCCATCTGCCAGGCCAAACTCCCTCAGCACACGCAGCTGCAGCTCATAGCTGACGGTGGCCCCCTCGCCACAGTTGAGAGCGTAGGCCTTCTGGACCTGGTCTGTGTGACTCAGCTCCTGCAGCCTCCTGATCATCTCCTTCACCAGAGCCAGTCTAGGTACTGACAGCACAGACAGGACAGACAGACAGTGGACCATGTCAAAGTTTCTAATATGTTATACAAAACGTCTTCCTTATTGGCACCAGTCCTCTCCGTTTACCTGGGATCTCATTGGCTACCACGGATGGGGCGGTGGTCTGGTTGCTGGCCATCTGCTGATGGTTGATCATGTGACAGCACTGTGGCACGGCGTTGTTGACCATGTAGAGGGTGTCAGGCACGTTGGACATGCGCACCAAACGCAGACGCACCAGATCTGTCTGCTCCACCATCATCTCATCCAGCACAGACTGAGGGGAGAAGGAGACTGGTTAGGAGTCTGTCATACCCTGGCCTGACCCAAACCCTCTCACATAGAGACAGAAGAGAGATAAAATGCTCTCTGTTAACCGTGCTGATTGTCATTAACCCCTCTGTGGAGTGTCCTACCTTGGCCTCCTCCACGTAGGGAGAGAAAAGACGTGGTCGCACGTAGATGCCAGCGTTCTTCTGCCGTAACCACGAGTTGGCTTTTCCCCCCTCAGTAGTGGGCAGCATGTCCGAGGGAGGGGTGCTGATCAGACCCCTCTTTGTCTGTGGATGGAAAGAGAGTAATTTCAAGAGAACACAAGAGAACACACCCAGAAGGACAGGTCAATCAATAACTAAGCCGTTAATAGGGCATAAATGATAGATCGATAGATTGATTGCACAATATGTATTGGCAGCAGAAACTGTATTGAAACATCGATATGACGCATCATCCATGACTACTAACCGCGTCAGAGAGGACGTCGCTGTTGGCAGGGAGGATGTGCTCGGTGCGGATGAAGGGCAGCAGGGGGGACAGGATCTCCTTCAGCTCCTCCACATCCAGGTCCTTCCTCTTCACCCCCCGCTTGTTCACGCTGTGGGCTGTTCCGCTCAGCACGTTGGGCTCTGGGAAAAGAACCCGCCCCGAAAAAATACATAGTTAGTAGGGATTCTATATATATAATTCTATGGTTAGTAGGGCCAACACACACTCGTTATTTTTTAATGTTACTGTATTTTCAGTTAGGTTCAGAGCCACACAAAAACAAAATACTGCAATCTCTGAGGATAAAACTTGGCTTCTTTTATAGTCTTGTAGAGTGTATTTTGGAGGCGCTGGTACTGTAAGTGGGTGATTTTCCAAGAGCCATTAGAAGGCCTGCTCGGAGGGTAATTATAGAGTATATCATCTTACCCCTGTCTGCCATCCTCTTAATAAGCTGCTGCTCGCCCCACTTCACAACGTACTTGAGAATGTCCTGCTCACTCGCCTGTGAAAGAGAGAGAGGAGGGCAGGGAAGGGGTGCGAGAGTAAAAAGATAGCGGGATGGTGATAGGAAAGGAAAGGTGTAAGGACAAGGTTAAACATTGTAGTGTGGAGCAACATCTGAAGAGGTGGTTCAGTGAGGAGACTTGAATATGTGGTTGATGGTGTGACATGGTGTAGTTGTGGCTGAGAGTTGTATTTGTCTGATTGGATTACAGCGTTTCAACTCAGACGTCCTGTGTGACACCCAGGGAGCTTGGCACAGCAGAGCAGACCAGAGCTCAGCTTCAATTAGAGGCCATGGTAGAAGGCAATGCCTCCTGGGAATGTTCTCACTCTGTGTTCCAGACCCTGTGTGTTTGGGTTTGTGTTTATGCATCTGTGTGCATGTAGCCACTCTTCACTAAATAATTTTGTCAAACCAATCATGCCCTAGCTGCCTCGCAGACTTGGGAAATTCTAAAAAGATGCAGTTACATCTTTGTTTTGTCAGCCATTGTAATCAAAGCACTGATTACAGAGTCATTTGTACAGGATTAGGGATGGGCATTTGAAAATGTTTTGACTGTTCAAGTAATCGCATAGTACTAGTGAAAAAATATACAGTATAAAGGCCTGCACTGGAAAATAATGTGAACATTTATCTATATGCCAACAGTGCGCAACAATGCATACATGCATACATACAGTACCAGTCAAAAGTTTGGACACACCTACTCATTCAAGGGTTTTTATTTTGACTATTTTCTACATTGTAGAATAATAGTGAAGACATCAAACCTATGAACACATGGAATCGTGTAGTAACCAAAAAAGTGTTAAACAAATCAAAATATATTTTACATGTGAGATTCTTCAAAGTAGCCACCTTTGATAACAGCTTTGCACACTCTTGGCATGCTCTCAACCAGCTTCATGAGGAATGCTTTTCCAACCGTCTTGAAGGAGTTCCCACATATGCTGAGCACTTGTTGGCTGCTTTTCCTTTACTCTACGGTCCAACTCATCCCAAACCATCTCAATAGGGTTGAGGTCGGTTGATTGTGGAGGCCAGGCCATCTGATGCAGCACTCCATCACTCTCCTTCTTGGTCAAATAGCCTTTACACATTCTGGAGGTGTGTTGGGTTATTGTCCTGTTGAAAAACAAATGATAGTCCCACCAAGGTGAAACCAGATGGGATGGCGTACCGCTGCAGAATGCTGTGGTAGCCATGCTGGTTAAGTATGCCTTGAATTCTAAATAAATCACCAGCAAAGCACCCCACACCTCCTCCTCCGTGCTTCGTGGTGGGAACCACACATGTAGATATCATCCATTCACCTACTCTGCGTTCCATGGCAGTTGGAACCAAAAATCTCAAATTTGGACTCATCAGACCAAGTCAGATTTCCACTGGTCAGTTCTTGAAATGTTCCTGATTGACAGACCTTCATGTCTTAAAGTAATGATGGACTGTCATTTCTCTTTGCTTATTTGAGCTGTTCTAGCAATAATATGGACTTGGACTTTTACCAAATAGGGCTCTCTTCTGTATACCACTCCAACCTTGTCACAACACATGATTGGCTCAAACGCATTAAGGAGGAAATAACTTTTAACAAGGCACACCTGTTAATTGAAATGCATTCCAGGTAACTACTTCATGAAGCTGATTGAGAGAATGCCAAGAATGTGCAAAGCTTTCATCAAGGCAAAGGGTGGCTACTTTGAAGAATCTCAAATGTAAAATATATTTTGATCTGTTTAACACTACATTGTTCCATATGTGTTATTTCTAAGTTGTGATGTCTCCACTATTATTCTACAATGTAGAAAATAGTAAAAATAAAGAGTAAGTGTGTCCAAACTTTTGACTGGTACTGTACATACACTACCGTTCAAAAGTTTGGGGTCACTTAGAAATGTCCTTGTTTTCCATGAAAACATACATGAAGTTGCAAAATAGGAAACATAGTCAAGACGTTGACAAGGTTATAAATAATAATTGTGTCCTTCAAACTTTGCTTTCATCAAAGAATCCTCCATTTGCAGCAATTACAGCCTTGCAGACCTTTGGCATTCTAGTTGTCAATTTGTTGAGGTAATCTGAAGAGATTTCACCCCATGTTTCCTGATGGGCACTTCTTACGTACCATACGGTCAAGCTGCTCCCACAACAGCTCAATAGGTTTGAGATCCGGTGACTGTGCTGGCCACTGACTGCTTCTTCCCTAAATAGTTATTGCATAGTTTGGAGCTGTGCTTTGGGTCATTGTCCTGTTGTAGGAGGAAATTGGCTCCAATTAAAATTGCAAAATGGAGTGATAGCCTTCCTTCTTCAAGATCCCTTTTACCCTGTACAAATCTCCCACTTTACCTCCACCAAAGCACCCCCAGACCATCACATTGCTTCCACCATGCTTGACAGATGGCGTCAAGCACTCCTCCAGCATCTTTTCATTTGGTCTGCGTCTCACGACTGTTCTTCTTTGTGATCCGAACACCTCAAACTTAGATTAGTCTGTCCATAACACTTTTTTCCACACTTCTGTCCAGTGTCTGTGCTCTTTTGCCCATCTTAATCTTTTATTTTTATTGGCCGAACTCTGCTTAGAAGGCCAGCACCCCGGAGTCGTCGCTTCACTGTTGACGTTGAGACTAGTGGTTTGCGGATATTATTTAATGAAGCTGCCAGTTGAGGACTTGTGAGGCATCTTCTCAAACTAGACACTAATGTACTTGTCCTCTTGCTCAGTTGTGCACCGGGGCCTCCCACACCTCTTTCTATTCTGGTTAGAGACAGTTTGCACTGTTCTGTGAAGGGAATAGTACACAGCATTGTACGAGATCTTCAGTTTTTTGGCAATTTCTCACATGGAATAGCCTTCATTTCTCAGAACAAGAATAGACTGACGAGTTTCAGAAGAAAGTTCTTTGTTTCTGGCCATTTTGAGCCTGTAATCGAACCCACAAATGCTGATGCTCCAGATACTCAACTAGTCTAAAGAAGGCCAGTTTTATTGCTTCTTTAAAATCAGCACAACAGTTTTCAGCTGTGCTAACATAATTGCAAAATGGTTTTCTAATGTTCAATTAGCCTTTTAAAGTGATAAACTTGGATTAGCTAACACAACGTGCCATTGGAACACAGGAGTGATGGTTGCTGATAATGGGCCTCTGTACGCCTATGTAGATATTCCATTAAAAATCAGCCGTTTCCAGCTACAATAGTCATTTACAACATTAACAATGTCTACACTGTATTTCTGGTCAATTTTATGTTATTTTAAATGGACAAAAAATGTGTTTTTCTTTCAAAAAACAAGGACACTTCTAAGTGAACCCAAACTTTTGAACTGTAGTGTACATACATAGTCAATAAAAAAAAAACAAGTGCCATTTAAGATTCATTTATTGAAACCGTAATATCAACTGGTTCTATTATATCATTGAACACAATCTTCAAAAACCTCATCATTGGTGCTTGCTTGTAGAAACCTATGGTGCAATGGCGTTTTGTTAATTTAGCAGACAAGAGAAAAAACAAAGCACATTCCACCAAATTATCTCTGGTTAAAGACAACTTTGTACGTCCGTTCGAGTACTCGATTACTCATGCCCATCCCTAGACAAGACAAGATACGATCATTGGACTCTGTGGAGATGCATCCAGTCCAATCACACAGATAGCGGCGTGAGTATCTCACCTGTAGGTAGTCTGACTGGATAGCGGTGAGCAGGTGCTCCTTGCTGAGCTCGTAGAGTACGTCAGAGGTCACGACCTGGCTGAACTCCTCACACAGGAAGTGCAGGGCCTGGCGGTGGACCCACTTAGAGCCGTAGGGCTGAGAGCTCCACTTCAGGATGGGGACCAGGCAGTCTAGGGATAGGCTCTCCACCACGATGTCCTCACAGCCTGGGTGAGGAGACAGGAACACAGACCAGAGGGGTTATATACCTCGAACACTCATATCACAGAGTGAACAGCACCTTTAATAGCCTGGTGGTCCAGTCAGTTTGTGCTTCAGCCAACTCCACTCTGTGTCATGACAAATATGTATTGCTTGAGTTGGCTACAGCACAGTATGAGCCCAGGCTAAATTTGTTATATCTATTGTATGAGAAGTCATACCCTGTCAGAACAGTAGAATTAATGGGTGATTTAATTGAACCATAAATATCCCGCCACACAGTCACACAGCGGTCACTTCTGGAGCCATTCAGAAGCCTATAGTGGTTTCCTCCTATTCATCACTACAGGGAGCACTCCCCCTTTCCTCCGGCCCCCGGCCCCCTGCACCCAGACCCCCCTCCATTAGTTTCCTAAATCAGAGCACATACCAGAAAAGCAGGCAGTGGTTTCACACGGTTACACACAACCCCACAGAAATGCCTTTGATACCTTCACGTGTTCTAGTCGCTCTACCTCACATTCACCACACTAAGTTAACACAGCAGCCAGAGGGCAGTATGCTGCGCACACACACACACACAGTCATGCACACGCACACGTGAGAACACACACGCATTCATCAAAAACTCATTAAAAGTTGCAGAGGGTTCATTAATTATTACTAGATATACTGTAGCCATTTGGGTGAAATGGCAATAGACATCAAACAATCAAATTACATCAACTTGGATAGGAAACTAGTACATGTCCACAAGGGTACATCAATAATAATAATTTGGCTTCACTTTTTGACAGTCAACTCAGTGGAAAATGAGAGCAGGCAGTGTGATGCCAGTGATAGAGCTACATATCGTGCCTCTGAGGCAGACAGAGATACTGGTCTGCTTTGATGTGGCCCCTGCCCAGCCCTGCTGCTGGCTCTGTATTGGGCTAGTGGAGAAGAGCGGAGCAGGCTAGGCTGCCCTGCCCTGGGCTGGGCTTAGCTGGGTTATGAGCTCCAGTACCAGTGTTCCTCTGGGACTCTTATCTGTGGGCTGTGTGATATCTGCTGCACTGCCTTTCCCTTTGAAAATGCACTCTGGGAAATTGGACATTGATGCTCAGGGAGATGATGCCTGCCCTCTTCTTTAAAAATGTTTATTTCCCTTCAACCGACACACACACACACACACACACACACACACACACACACGGTCCCTTCCTTTACTTTTATTAGCTAGACAGAGAGATGCAGAGCAGACTCCCACAGTGTTAAATGCAGGATGAAATCCTATGTCGTTAAGAGGACAGATGAAGTTGAAACGTGGACACAAGACATTTTGCCTTTTTATCGCCCATAAAAACAGCCTGGAAGAGGGAATAGATTCCACACTTCCTTCCTTTCCTTCCTGTATCTATTCTCTCTGTATTCCGCTCATTCTATCCTCATTTCTTGCACTCTCTGAGCAGGGGTAGACACGTAGACGGACACATACGCACACAGACACAAGGTAAAGCTTCCCCAGTGGGGACCAGCAGCACATGAAAGCAGACAGAGCTGTTCTCTATTAGCCCATTAGAATTCACAGCACCATTCAGCCTTTTAAAGCTCTGCACTCTTATGAGCCGGAGATTAGACTCAGCATTATATCTAATACTAAAGCCATGTCCCTCCTCTCCTCTCCTCTCCTCTCCTCTCCGGCACTATGCATTCACTGCAGCCTAGCAGAATAGACTAGAATATCAACACAACGAGCATTACGCAACTGCATCTGTGAGACGGCAATAACTGAGGATGTGTGCATTTTGTCTTGCTGTTTTTTTTTTTGAGCTCCGTGTTTATGAGACAACATTTTCCAAATACACTTAAGACATCAACAGTACTCAGGACCTGTAAACACTGTGCTGGACTTGAAGCATGTCTGATTACTCAAGTAACTAGTGCTTAATTTTTTTAGAGGAGGTCTCAAACAAAAGCATGGAGGAGAGACTACAGAAGAATGATGGGCTCTGCTTGGACCACTTGAGGTCGAAGGCCAACTTCCAAGCAAACCGATAAACTGAAGTTCTGGAGAGGAGCAACTGGGAATCCCCCTCTGCTTGGAACAATTAGGGTTCACTCACGTCATAGGTCAAGCTCTGCCTGTCACCAAAGATATCACTTGATCAGACAGCAATATCAAAAGACCAAGACTTATCCTTAAAACGTAACAGGAGAAAGTTGAACGTCTGACAGATTCTCCTAATAGACGGTGCTATGACAAAACTAAGGCTGTTAGGCTGTTGCTAGGCCCTGTGTGACTATCAAATGCAATGACAAGTTCAGATTTCAATTCTGATCCCATTCACTACCACTCTAAAACACTTTCACATCAACAAGCAACTCTGAAGACTGAGTGACTAACATTATTTATCCCCCCCCCCCCCCCCAACGTGTGCAGAGGTGTGGTCATTCATGGTATTAAATCAATCAATGACTAAAACTTACCGCACATTAACTAGGATTTTAATGGGTTGTATGTTTCCACAGATGAGTCATTATTCTCCCTCTCTCTCTGTGTGTGTGTGTGTGTGTGCGTGCGTGCGTGCGTGCGTGCGTGCGTGCATATATGTGTAGAAAGAGAGAAGAGTTAGAGAGAAAATGCCGCCAGCCCCTGACATCAGCCTGCCACGTGTCTCTGGAGATAGCACGATGCGCATGACAGCTACCCAGGTCTCTGACAGGAGGCTGAGGTCACTCAAGGTTGTCACATAGAAATGAAATAATGGGCCTTCCCAGCTCATTTGACACTTGGGTGAGCAAGCATTTTGGCAGCCAACAGTGTGTCAGTGCTCCTCACAGGAGGAAGGGGAGGATAATCCTACTCAGTGAATTTCAGAAAGGTACAAATTGTGAAAAACACAAAAAATATATATCATTTTTAGATAAAACTATACTAAATATATTCACGTCACCAAATAATTGATTAAAACACACTGTTTTGCAATGAAGGTTTATAGTTGCCTCAACAGCACTCAGTAGGGTAGCTCCGTGGTGTAGCCTGAGGACAGCTATTTTCGGTTCTCCTCCTTGTGGTACATTGACTTCAATACAAAACCTAGGAGGCATCCTCCAGAGCTCTTGCAGCATGAACTGACATGTTGCCCATCCAATCAAAGGATCAGATAATGAATTTAGTACTGAAAGCATAAGGTACAGCTAGCTAGTACTGCAGTGAATATAATGTGGTGAGTAGTTGACTCAAAGAGAGAGAACGACCGTACCCTGTTCAAAGGAAGTTAAATATTTTTTCATGGCACACATACACAATCCAGGTCTCAATTGTCTCAAAGCTTAAAAATTCTTCTTTAACCAGTCTCCTCCCATTCATCTACTCTGATTGAAGTGAATTTAACAGGTAACATCAATAAAGGATCATAGCATTCACCAGCATGTTTAGGTCATGGAAAGAGCAGAGATGGAATGTGGCTGTTGACGACAGATGGGGAAATGGACGCTAGGACTTCAAGAAAGAGCAGAAGGTGCACCCCCCTATCCACATCGACGGGACCGCAATGGAGAAGGTGGGAAACTTCAAGTTCCTTGGCGTACACATCACTGATAAACTGAAATGGTCCACCCACACAGACAGTGTGGTGAAGAAGGCACAACAGAGCCTCTTCAACCTCAGGAGGCTAAAGACATTTGGCTTAACACCTAAAACCCTCACAAACTTTTACAGATGCAAAATTGAAAGCATCCTGTCGGGCTGTATCACTGCCTGGTACGGCAACTGCACCACCCACAACCGCAAGGCTCTCCAGAGGGTGGTGTGGTCGACATCATGGGAAATCAAAAAGAAATCAGCCAAGACCTCAGGAAAAAAAATTGTAGACCTCCACAAGTCTGGTTCATCCTTGGGAGCAATTTCCAAACGCCTGAAGGTACCACGTTCATCTGTACAAACAATAGTATGCAAGAATAAACACCATGGGACCGCTCAGGAAGGAGACGCGTTCTGTCTCCTAGAGATGAACGTACTTTATTGCGAAAAGTGCAACTCAATCCCAGAACAGCAGCAAAGGACCTTGTGAAGATGCTGGAGGAAACCGGTACAAAAGTATCTATATCCACAGTAAAACGAGTCCTATATCAACATAACCTGAAAGGCCGCTCAGCAAGGAAGAAGCCACTGCTCCAAAACCGCCATAAAAATGCCAGACTACGGTTTGCAACTGCACATGGGGACAAAGATCATACTTTTTGGAGAAATGTCCTCTGGTCTGATGAAACAAAAAAAGAACTGTTTGGCCATAATGACCATCATTATGTTTGGAGGAAAAAGGGGGAGGCTTGCAAGCCGTAGAACACCATCCCAACCATGAAGCACAGGGGTAACAGCATCATGTTGTGGGGGGTGCTTTGCTGCAGGAGGGACTGGTTCACTTCACAAAATAGATGTGGATATGTGGATATATTGAAGCAACATCTCAAGACATCAGTCAGGAAGTTAAAGCTTGGTCGCAAATGGGTCTTCCAAATGGACAATGACCCCAAGCATACTTCCAAAATTGTGGCAAAATGGTTTAAGGATAACAAAGTCAAGGTATTGGAGTGGCCATCACAAAGCCCTGACCTCAATCCTATAGAAAATTTGTGGGCAGAACTGAAAAAGCATGTGCGAGCAAGGAGGCCTACAAACATGACACAGTTACACCAGTTCTGTCAGGAGGAATGGGCCAAAATTCACCCAACGTATTGTGGGAAGCTTGTGGAAGGCTACCTGAAACGTTTGACCCAAGTTAAACAATTTAAAGGCAATGCTACCAAATACTAATTGAGTGTATGTAATTACTGTTAGATATTACTGTTAGATATACTGCACTGTCGGAACTAGAAGCACAAGCATTTCGCTACACCCGCATTAACATCTGCTAAACATGTGTATGTGACCAATAAAATTAGATTTGATATAGATTCTTTTGACAAGTTTCTCAAGTAACTCAACCAGTCACTCATAGGTCAGAGAACGGTGTTAGGAGTCTCTGTTAGAAGCACACCTCACATCATGACCGCTGCCTAGCGGAGGTGAGAAACAACATGCCTCCCATGCGTGACTTAGTACATTTATATTATGGTAATAAACTGACAACGGCTCCGCTCTCAGCTCCATCTGACCTTCTAGGGAGCTCTGGGGGTCAGCTCCATCTGACCTTCTAGGGAGCTCTGGGGGTCAGCTCCAGTACTCGAGAGTGACAGCAGCCAGAGAAAGGGAGAGCGATGGAGTGAGGGAGGGAGAGGGCTGCTGTCTTGTGATAAATAAAAAGGAGTGATGAAGCCCTGACATGAGCGCTCGCTGGCTCTGCTCTGCAGAGCTGTGAGTATCAATAAAACTGTCTGTCACTGGAGACTTCTACAACCCCCTGCCTGGAGAGGGGAGGGAGGACAGAGGAACAATCCTGAACCTGCCATGCTTTTTCCATTTACACTGGCCTACAAAAACACAATTTACACTAAAAACAACTAAAACAATACCTATCAATATGAGATGGGGACATATGGAGAATATAGGCCTAGGGATTCCGTATATAGAGATGTAGCCCCCTGGTTACTTTTAGCTCTTTCTTGCATGGACTAATTTAGTTACATTATTGCATTATGGGGGACATATTTTGGAGATGGACCTGTTGCTAGGCAACAGTCTGAGGCGTGAGAGAGGGAGAAGGTTAACCCTATGAACTCCATGAGCTATCAAGACGGCTAGTTACATTGCCTTCAGAAAGTATTCACACCCCTTGACTTTTTCCACATTTTGTTGCGTTAACAGGATGGGATTTAAATGGAATGAATTGTCCTTTTTTTTTTTGTCAACAATCTACACTGAACAAAAATATAAAAACGCAACATGCAGCAATTTCAAAGATTTTACTGAGTTACAGTTCATAAGGAAATCAGTCAGTCAACTTAATTAAATTAATTAGGTCCTAATGGATTTCACATGACTGGGACTACAGATATGCATCTGTTGGTCAGATACACTACATGACCAAAAGTTTGTGGACACTTGCTCATCGCACATCTCATTCCAAGATCATGGCCATTAATATGGAGTTGGTCCCCCCTTTGCTGCTATAACAGCCTCCACTCTTCTGGGAAGGCTTTCCACTAGATGTTAGAACATTGCTGCGGAGACTTGCTTCCATTCAGCCACAAGAGCATTAGTGAGGTTGGGCACTGATGTTGGGCGATTAGGCCTGGCTGGCAGTTTGCGTTCCAATTCATCCCAAAGGTGTTCAATGGGGCTGAGGTCAGGGCTCTGTGCGTGCCAGTTAAGTTCTTCCACACCGATCTTGACAAACCATTTCTGTATGGACCTTGCTTTGAGGCATTGTCATGCTGAAACAGGAAAGAGCCTTCCCCAAACTGTTAACACAAAGTTAGAAGCATATAATCGTCTAGAACAGGCCTGGGCAATTATTTTCCATGGAGGGCCACATTGGAATATATTGTTCCCATCGTGGGCCAGAATCATATTACAAGATTATAGTCCATCATGCGCATGACTGTGTTGACAGATATATCTATTGTAAATCACGTCCAGACATGGTACTTATTTAACTTTTTTAGCATGCACAGATATTAACATGTTCTCCTTTTGGTAGGTATCTTCATTATTAAACATGCAATGAACTACACGGAGGGAAAAGTACACTGTGCATTCAGCACCACAGACAGAACTCTTGTTAACAGACAGGTATGCACAAAAACACAAGAAAGAGAAAGAGCTCAACATTACAATACAAACTACTCGATCAGTGTGAGGAGTGAAAGGAGAGGAAACCAACAGCATGTAATTTTCCAACGCTTTGAAATCCTCAAAACGACGAGAAAACTCACCGTTCAAAGCACTCAGCAGTGATGTATTCTTCTCCCATTGGTCATCTGATAGGGAACAGACTAGTAGTGTCGGAAGGTGGGTGAGATTGTTGGCTTCTACTTGGCGGGTCAGGAGGAGTAATTTTCCCTTGAAGGCTTTTACAAGGCTGTACATTTGATGTGCAAAAAGGCCATTCACTTGTTGTTTGGAATTCCGTTCCTTTATGAGGGCCATGATGTCCACAGGGAAGGCAAAAATCAGCCACCCATTCTTTATCTTGCAGTTGAGGGAAATCCACATATTTTCCTTTAATTTGCAAAAACTCAGCAATCTCTGACTTCAGGTTCCACGTCCTTTTAAGCACCTTCCCCAACCTCAGCCATCTCACGTTTGTGTGGTATCTGCATGACCCGACTTCCAACAGTGAGACAAACTGGCTGTGGTTTAAAGATTTTGCTCTTATGAAGTTTACCACTTTAGTGACTGTATTTACAGAGCATCTCCTGATGAATAATGCATTGCAGGAAAATTATTTTCTGACCTGGGTTCAGCTCAGCTACTTGATCTTGTATCCTTTTCAAAAAGGCCAAAATGTTTTCCTGTCAAGTTTGGGCACCCATCAGTGGTCACACTGGATAACTTTTCAAAACTCAGTCCCAGCTTTGCCACACACTTATTAACCTCCTCCAATAAATCTTTCCCTTTGGTTGTGCTCTTCATTGGCTGCACTGAAGCAAGCTCCTCTGTAATTTCAACGTCTGGGGTTGTGCCTCGTAAGAATATCAACAACTTTGCTGTGTCACGTGCATCACTGCTCTCATCCAGGGCCAAGGAGAAATAGATGAAATCCTTAACCTTGTCTTTCAACTGTTGTTCCATATTCTCTGCGATGTCCTCAACATGCCATGTCACGTCTTGACAGGGAAACATTTTCAAACAGCTCTTTCTTGTAGGGGCAAAGTATTGTCAATTAAACATTCTTTAATGAATTCACCCTCAGCAAATGGCTTGCTATGTTTAGCAATTTTGTAGGACAGTACATAAATAGCTCTCGCAATTCCGTTGTTTGCTGAATGCAGTTTTGTGAAAAGTCCTTGATGCTTTTGTAACTGAGAAAGCAACTCTTTCGATGCATTTGCCCTCTGCTCAGAAGACATATTCCTAGATTTCCTCTGCATGTGTCGGGACAAGTTGTAGTCTTTCAAGACAGCAATGCTCTCTTTGCACACTAAGCACACAGCTTTCCCTGATACTTCAATAAATACATATTTTGATGTCCACTCTTGCTGGAATACCCTACATTCATTGTCTACTTTACTTTTCTATGAAATACCAATTTGAGAGCAATTTCTAGCTAGCTACTATTTGTAACTGTGACGTGTGTGTCAGCCTGTCGGTCACTGTCTGTCCTGTTGTTATTTATATGTGCCTTCAAAATAAATGTCCCACAAGCGGTGGGAAGGATGCTGTAGCGCTAAGATTTCCCTTCATTGGAACAAAGGGGCCAAGCCCGAACCATGAAAAACAACCCCAGATAATTTTTTCCTCCACCAAACTTTACAGTTGGCTCTATGCATTCGGACAGTTAGCATTTTCCTGGTATCCGCCAAACCCAGATTCATCTGTCAGACTGCCAGATGGTGCAGCGTGGTTCATCACTCCAGAGAACGCATTTCCACTGCTCCAGAGTCCAATGGCGCTGAGCTTTACACCACTTCAGCAGAAACTTGGCATTGCACATGGTGATCTTAGACTTGTGTGCAGCTGCTCGGCCATGGAAATCAATTTCACGAAGCTTCCGACAAACAGTTATTGAGCTGACGTGGCTTCCAGAGGCAGTTTGGAATTCGGTAGTGAGTGTTGCAACCGAGGACAGACGATTTTTATGCACTTAAGCACTCAGTCCCATTCTGTGAGCTTGTGTGTCCTACCACTTCACAGCTGAGCCGTTGTTCCTAGACGTTTCCACTTCACAATAACAGCACTTACAGCTCAAGCAGGGCAGAAATTTGGCGAACTGGCTTGTTGGAAAAATTCAGCTTTTGCTCTCCTCCCGCTCAGAGGCTCAACCGCTCTGAGTGACTGAGCTCTGAGAGACTGAGCTCTGAGAGACTGAGCTCTGAGAGACTGAGCTCTGAGAGACTGAGCTCTGAGAGACTGAGCTCTGAGTGACTGAGCTCTGAGTGACTGAGCTCTGAGTGACTGAGCTCTGAGTGACTGAGCTCTGAGTGACTGAGCTCTGAGTGACAGGCCCATTGGACTGTTTGCACTTGCGCACTTCTCATCAGTCACGCACCGGTGACCTGAATTCCGGACCGTGAGTTTTCATTGGACTGGGGACTAATTTCTTTTATTGGTTTGAAAGGGATCACCATTGTATAAAACGAGCGCTTTTAAGTAATAAACACTGGCACCAGGTCCTTCCTAAATAAGTGTTTTTATTCGAGTATATTAATGCGTTAAATAATAATTGTTGGGTTACATATGATTCCAGTTTGAGCTTTCTATTGAGACTGATTTAATTGGTATTAAACTGACATGTCTTCAGAACTTTATTTATTCTTCGTATTTACTATTTGATTTAGTTAAAGGGATATTGAATTGGTGTATAGTTCTATATACTGTGTGGGCAGATCTCCTAGTGGGTCAACTATATATTCGTTAGGGATATATGACTTACTAGGTGGAGGCACTGCGCTACTTAATGGTTAGGCCCACATGCTGCCTACTTACAGACCAAATAGTTAATTATTGCCACACACCTAGATACTAGGCCCAAACTGACAGGAACTCAGGTCCCTCAGGAGAGATTATAGGGATGGATGGGGATAGAAAGATACGTTGAGATAGCATTGGCACAACTGCAAAAACTCAGTCTACATTAAAGCCTTGATGTTGCCCTGCTATCCTATGATACGAGTTCAGTATGCAGAGATGCAGTTACACGAGGATATCCATCCCAGTCAGACCAATATCACAGGGACACCAACGGCATTAAAATAACACTCTACCATAAAAGATTGACTTTCAAATTCATGATGCAGCCCATTTATCCACCTTGGCAGACCTGATAAAAATTTAATTTAGCAGATGCTCTTATCTAGAGCGACTTACAGTTAGTTCATACATGTTCATACTTTTTTCCTACTGGTCCCCCGCGGGAATCGAACCCACAACCCTGGCGTTGCAAGCGACATGCTCTACCATCTGAGCTAAATTATTTAAACCAATTAAGCATATTCTCACTAGCTGATAGAGGCTCACTACCTCCCAGGCTACCATACATCCACACACACTGAACAGATTATAAAGGTATCTGGGATGAACTTGACATGCACCCCCAGGCTGAATGTGAACACCAGCTCTCTACTGAGAATCATTTGTTCATATCCACTTTGAGCTGGAGTGTGACTGTGGACAGGACAGGGATGGTTGGTATTGTAGCTTACCTTGGGCCAGCATGCTGAACTCAAGGAAGAGCGCGATGTGGTAGAGCTCCATGGCCTCCTCAGTGCGGGTGCCGGCTCCTCCCCTGCCCCCGGCCACCAGAACCTGCACCTCCCCCAGGCTCCCAGCCGAGGGGCTCCCCCTCAGCACCAGGCCCAGCTCCACCGCATCCGTGTACATGCAGTGAAGGATGACCCGCACGTACTTCCGCGGGATGATGGACTCGTCCAGCACGATGCGCGTGGGTGTCTGCAGCGTGCGCTCCGTCATCTCCTCCCCCGTGCGGATGCGTCGCTGCAGAAGGTTCCGGAAAAAGGGGGAGCGGGCCGAGAGCACGGCCTTATGGGCCCTTAGGTCCTCGTCTGGGGAACCCAGCCCCCGGCAGCCCCCTGTAGTCACGCCCCCTCCAGCCCCCCCACTGCTGTAGGCCTCCACCAGCTCTGCGTCGGAAGAGAAGCTCAGCAAGGCGTCGTAGTAACACATGTAGTCAAACAGCCCTCTCATGTCTACCTCCAGGGAGTTGGGCGTCCCAAACTCCTCGCTCAGCTGCACCAGCATGTCCACGTTCTGCAGCCTGGAGTCCTCCGCCCCGCCCACCCCAAACTCCCCTGTGTACAGGTAGTGCAGTAGTGCAGAGAACATGGTCACATCGATGCCTGCTGTCTCAATATCCATAAGGACCTCAGCGCCGTACCCCGGAGAGGAGGACAGTAGGGTCTTGAAGAAGGGGCAGCGGGAAGCCAGCACGGCGCGGTGGGCAGGGAAACAGGTATCCTGGAAAATTAGGTCCACGTCGGTACAGTACTTGTGCTGGTAGAGGGCAGCCAGGTCACGCTGCAGGCTGGGTGCCCTGGCCCGCGCCAAGTTGGCATGGAAGCTCAGCTCCTTGAGAGAGGCTGTGCCCTCATACTCCTCCACCAGGGCGTTGGCATCACGCACATCCCACCCCGACAGGAGCTCCTTCATCTGACGGGCATGGTCCGCAGAACGGCTGGACTTACGGCGCTTGATGAACCTCCTCTTGAGAGTGGCCAGGCCCAAGCTCTTCTTCTTTCTGTCATGGGGCTTGTCGTGACCCTGCTCCAGGCTGTACAGCTTGGACTCCCAGCCATAGCCCTGCTGGGAGTATGACGACGTCCCTGCATCACACACATAACATAACGCAGAGGTCAGCTGGTTCAAATGTCGTGGTTATTTTTGAACAGGGAAATAAATTATGCTAGGATTTTATTCATGCATCTTGTTTTTCCACAGCTGTTTTCTAAATGCAGTCAATTCCTCTGGCTTGATGGCAATTAGAGTTTGACGTTTTTAGTCTGAAAGCAGGAACCTAGGAAACCCAATCTGTTTTTTTCTCTTAGCCCAGTCATGTGACCTGTTTAAGCTGACCAGACACCACTCTGCTCTAGCTCCCCACAGCGTGCTTGGCACTCCCTTTATCTAGGGCCTCATGTCTCTGATTTCACAGATAATTCTACTGTCAGTGTTAAGAAAGGAACAGGCCATTATTATCAAAATGCCATCACAAGCATCAAGGGGTATATCTGCTAATAAAGCTGACTTTGATTAAGGCATGGTTGGAATCAGACGGCAACATCAAGTAAAACAAAGACTACAACATTTCGTATTGTGTCAGTTGGGGGGGGGGGGGGGGTAGGGAAGTCCCCCCTTCCCCTGTAGTCTTCTGCAATGCATTTGTCCACATATATACTAATGAACTACCCCTAATAGCAGTGATGTTTGGCTGGAGACAGGGGGCTCACGTCAGAGACAGCACTGCCAAATAGAAAAGTCTCTCTGCCTTTCCTTCCCTGAGCATCAATCACTGTGACCCACATAGTAGTCATTCTAATACCGTGAATCATCCTCTGTCAGCGCCGGCACAGCCAAGCTTACAACCAACAAACGTTAGAACTGCGAAGAACATCCGGTTATTTTTTGCAATCTACAGGCCTTTCAACCCAATCAAATCTCCCTGAGCTGGAATCTGTCTCTAGAACAACAGACAAGAAACGTGTAACAGGAAAATGTGTATAAAAGCCTGGGGGGGTTTTGTTAAGCAGAAAAAAACTACTCCAAATCAATTCATTAAGCAGCCACTCATAAATGGCCATCAATAAGACCCTCCGGTGATATATAATGAATGAGGGATTGATGCCTGGAGTCTGAAATGGGAATTAACAGAGGCAACGGTGGATGATTGAACAGTTCTCTGCAAGAGTCGCCAGCTAAAATAAAAGTTGAATAGAATGCAGCTTGAACACTTCCAACCCAGACAACAGATGACTTTAATTTCATAAGACAAGAAAAAAACTTCAGAACTCTTCTTGTAAAAACGAGAGCCTAAATCAGAACTGAAAAGTAACTCTGACCACCCTCCACAATGACTTGCACATTCTTGTATCATGCATCAAATTTTCAGCATATAATTTATCTATGTTTATATCCTTGCCATGAAGGTCTGTTGAGGTACACATGTCCCAGTGAGGACTTTGAAGATACATACACTACAGTATTATGGTAAAGTAAGAACATTAAGAACTTACCTATGAAGGTCTGCCGTATCTGTGGGTTTCCTCCTATACGAGGGGAGCATGAGTGCGAGTAGCTGGATGCATTGGCACCCATTGTCGCTCTTCTTCACTTGCTGGTTGGGGATCTCCCCTCCTGCATGGTCATTCTGCCCAGGCGAAGCACTTCATTCCTCAGCCGTCGGCTCCCTCTCTCAGGGCCGGGTCCTCTGGAGCCTCCTTTGACACCCAAGCCCAGCCTGCCATGCCTGACAAGGGGAGATAGAGTAGGAGTGATTCAATTTTTTTACTGAGTAAAGTGCCATGGAGATTAAGGCCTGATGATACTGTTTATACAATTCAAACAGACCTGGCCAGGGGTGAAAGAATCTCTGTTACTCTGACTGATCTCAACCTCACATCCTATTGAAAATCTAAATCATTAACTTCCTCTTGTATAACACTCCATATATTTGCTATACCTGCAGAGGCTATATGAAGTATAAAAACATCAAAATGTTGATATCCTTTAATATCTACATCTAGATTGTAAACCATCCAAAAGGTGCTCAACAGAGGCTTGTGCTTAGCACCACTTCAGACTGGTGCACTTTCTCTGCCTGCCCCTCAGGAAATGTTGATTGGCAGGCGGCAATAATACATGCAATACAGATGTATGGCAATCTTTGTAGGGAACCAGACCCCAGCTCTGTCCAGTCTACCTCATCTGCCACCCCTTTTTATGCAACTATCCCTGATGCTTCTCCCTCTTTTCCCCTGCAAAGTTTTTCCCTGGAGGCAGTTACTGAGTTCTGAGGTACCAAAGGAGCTCCTGAAACTTGACCCCCAAAAACCATCTGGGTCAGATGGTTTAGACCCTTTCTTCTTTAAGGTTGCTGTCCCTATTACCGCCAAGCCTGTCTCTCCATTCTGGGGAGGTTCCCATTGCTTGGAAGGCAGCCATGGTTAGTCCTTTATTTAAAGGGGAGATCAAGCTGATCCTAACTGTTATTGGCCTATTTCTATTTTGCCCTGTTTATCAAAAGTGTTGGAAAAACTTGTCAATAATCAACTGACTGGCTTTCTTGATGTCTATAGTATTCTCTATAGGTTTCCACTCAGGTTATGGATGTGCCACTGCAACCTTAAAGGTCCTCAATGATGTCACCACTACCCTTGATTCTAAGCAATGTTGTGCTGCTATTTTTATTGACTTGGCAAAAGCTTTTAATACAGTAGACCATTTCATTCTTATGGGCCAGCTAAGGAGTATTGGTGTCTCTGAGGGGTCTTTGGTCTGGTTGGCTAACTACCTCTCTCAAAGAGTGCAGTGTATAAAGTCATAAACTCTGCTGTCTCAGCCACTGCCTGTCACCAAGGGAGTACACCAAGGCTCAATATTAGGCCCCCCGCTCTTCTCAATTTACATCAACAACATAGCTCAGGCAGCAGGAAGCTCTCTCATCCATGTATATGCAGTCTTATACTCAGCTGGCCCCTCCCCGGATTTTGTGTTAAATGCTCTACGACAAAGCTTTCTTAGTGTCCAACAAGTTTCTCTACCCTTAGCCTTGTTCTGAACACCTCCAAAACAAAGGTCATGTGGTTTGGTAAGAAGAATGCCCCTCTCCCCACAGGTGTGATTACTACCTCTGAGGGTTTAGAGCTTAAGGTAGTCACCTCATACAAGTGCTGGGGAATATGGCTGGATGGTACACTGTCCTTCTCTCAGCACATATCAAAGCTGCAGCCTAAAGTTAAATCTAGACTGTTTCGTTATCGCTCCTCTTTCACCCCAGCTGCCAAACTAACCCTGATCCAGATGACCATCCTACCCATGCTAGATTACGGAGATATTACTTATAGATCGGCAGGTAAGGGTGTTCTCTAGCGGCTAGATGTTCTTTACCATACGGCCATCAGATTTGCCACCAATGCTCCTTATAGAACACATCACTGCACTTTATACTCTGTAAACTGGTCATCTCTGTATACCCTTCGCAAGACCCACTGGTTGATGCTTATTTATAAAACCCTCTTAGGCCTCACTCCCCCCTATCTGAGATATCTACTGCAGCCCTCATCCTCCACATACAACACCCGTTCTGCCAGTAACATTCTGTTAAATGTCACCAAAGCACACACATCCCTGGGCCGCACGTCTTTTCAGTTCGCTGCAGCTAGCGACTGGAACGAGCTGCAACAAACACTCAAACTGGACAGTTTTATCTCAATCTCTTCATTCAAAGACTCAATCATGGGCACTCTTACTGACAGCTGTGGCTGCTTTGCGTGAAGTATTGTCATCTCTACCTTCTTGCCATTTGTGCTGTTGTCTGTGCCCAATAATGTTTGTACCATGTTTTGTGCTACTACCATGTTATGTTGCTACCATGCTGTGTTGTCATGTTTGCTTCCTTGCTATGTTGTCTTAGGTCGTGTTGTTTTGTCTCTCTTGCCGTGATGTTTGTTTGGTCCTATATTTATATTTTTATTTATTTTTAATCCCAGCCCCCGTCCCCGCAGGAGGTCTTTTGCCTTTTGGTAGGCTGTCATTGTAAATAGGAATTTGTTCTTAGCTGACTTTCCTAGTTAAATAAAATACATTTAAAAAAAATACTATTTTAAACAAATAGCCCCGTACAAACCTAGACAGCAGTTTCTTTGGTTTGAGCTCTGAAATAGTAAGTTAACTCTCTGCAAGTCTTTATGCATGTGGGCAAGTACAAGTGACAGTTCTTAGTCATCACATACATTTACATTTTAGCAGACACTCTTATCCAGATCATTTACAAAGCTTGAAGCAAAACAATGTTTGATACAAACCCATCCCCCCCAACAGAGACACACACACGTCCAGGAGGCTGGCGGGGAGTTCCAATGCGATGGGCGATCTGCTTTATCTCAGACGGATGTTTTTCCCCCCAGCATGCTAATAAATCACTGCGTTTGCCCCCATAGAGTAGCACTATAAACAGGCTCCCAGGGGCTCGCAGTAAAACCACACACTCTTACTCAACACTCACACAATAGGAAACCAAACATTCACACTGGAATACACTCAAACCTAATTAAAACTGTTCCACATATACTAAGTTATCGTTGATCTTTGTTTAATCAGAGGGATGGAGACATAACTAAAAATAAGCCAGGCTTCAGGGAGAATATGGACTGGATTTGTGTAGAGAATTTTTATATATAGGATAGAGAAAACAAGTGTGCCATCTTGTTTACAAAAGAAGGTCCTCTGATGTGCGGTAGAAAGGCAGAGCAACAATGCATCCATCACATCAGCCAAACAATACACTCCCAGATTTACACAGCCAGTCCAAAACCATAATATTCAAGAACCACATTTTCCACATACCCAACTAGGATCCTGGAAGCATATCTTAATGTTTGTAAAACAACAATTCCTGGACACTCAGTGTCTCCTCAGCATCCCAAGTCTAACTCTCTCTCTTTCTGAAGAGAGGCTGTATCACATCCGGCCGTGATTGGGAGTCCCATAGGGCGGCACACAATTGGCCCAGCATCGTCCAGGTTTTGGTCGGGGTAGGATGTAATTGTAAATAAGAATTTGTTCTTAACTGACTTGCCTAGTTAAACAAAGGTTACATAACCAATTAATAAATAAAATAAAAAGTTGAATAGGCAGAGGAAGGATGTCTGGGGGTGTGGGGGAGGGACACAGCTGGGCTGGAGCAGGGTGTTAGGACTGGAATGGGCCTGTGGTGGGTGGGGGGGAGGGGGGGGGGGGGCAGCTGGGCTTTGTGAGAGGTGACAGGAGAAAGGCTAGCTGGGCTATGTGTTACTAATGAGAGGTGACAGGAGAAAGGCTAGCTGGGCTATGGGTTACTAATGAGAGGTGACATGAGAAAGGCTATCTGGGCTATGTGTTACTAATGAGAGGTGACAGGGGAAAGGCTATCTGGGCTATGGGTTAGTAATGAGAGGTGACAGGGGAAAGGCTATCTGGGCTATGTGTTACTAATGAGAGGTGACATGAGAAAGGCTAGCTGGGCTATGTGTTACTAATGAAGTGAAAGGGGAAAGGCTAGCTGGGCTATGGGTTACTAATGAAGTGACAGGAGAAAGGCTAGCTGGGCTATGGGTTACTAATCAGAGGTGACAGGGGAAAGGCTAGCTGGGCTATGTGTTACTAATGAAGTGACAGGAGAAAGGCTAGCTGGGCTATGTGTTACTAATGAAGTGACAGGGGAAAGGCTAGCTGGGCTATGGGTTACTAATGAGAGGTGACATAAGAAAGGCTAGCTGGGCTATGGGTTACTAATGAAGTGACAGGGGAAAGGCTAGCTGGGCTATGGGTTACTAATGAGAGGTGACAGGGGAAAGGCTAGCTGGGCTATGTGTTACTAATGAAGTGACAGGGGAAAGGCTATCTTTCACTCTGTAGCTTGCAAACACACACACCCCCCTCACCACAGTGGGCTGGATCGCTTTATTTAAAATTACACTCTTAGAAAAAAAGGTTCTGAATAGAACCAAAATGGGTAGTATTGCTTGCTTAATATATGGCACCCCAAAAGGTTGTATACAGAACCCCTTTGTAAGTGTATTTGATCAGAACCCCAGGGGTTCTTCTTCACTGAACCAAAATTAGTTCTATATAGAACCCCTTAAGGTTGGGATGCCATATATGAAGCAAGCATAGAACCATTTTTGGTTCTAACCAGAACCTTTTTTTCTAAGAGTATACAGAGCACCTCAGCCTCCCACAGCACATTACCATACAAAACCCCTGGCGGGAATAGGACCAATCTATTATTCAAATGACAGTCGAGTCATCAATCATTTATATGGATTTCTTTATCAAAGCGCATTGGAAGAGACAAGAGGAGACAGGGAGATCTCTGGGTCCTACTCATATCCTTCTAACATTCCAGCTCTCCCAAACCCCTCCTTTTCAGCCTTCATCATATCATCAACAGTGGCTGTCATCCCACACCAGAGTCCACCTCACACAGCCATGAATTTGCATAAGGGAGACAGTAACAAATTGGGATAACTTAACCTACTAAGTACTCTATAGCCAAAGCAGATGCAAAATGCCCATTTGACTTATGTTTATACAATGCCCATATAGTCCAGAGTTGCAGATTGGTCTAGTTTTTCAAATGGTTACTGTGCCCATTAGTTCTACGATCCAAAAGGCACCGTGCATTGACCAATCACCATGTCATTGACACAACGATAGGCAGTGGATGACTGAAACACCAATATCAGAGACACACGATCACTTCATTGTAAGTTACCTAATAGCACATCGGTAGCATATTCGATCCTCTTTGAAAAGTGCCAAGGACAAGATCAAATGCTAGGTTATATTAATTTCCCTGGCATCAATAAAGCACCAAAGTCTTGAATTGATAGTACACTATACCAGTTCAATCATTATATTAGCCTTTAGTGCTCCATACCCCACAAGGAGTCTCTCTTCATTTACTTACAATGAAGATGTAGAAGGCTATTGATTTCTAAAGTCTTCTCTATTCATTTGGGTTGCAATACCAGTTCACAGCTCAAATATCCAATTACCATTATCATAAAACAAAGCCATCCCAAGACACCGTCAAAAAGGTCAGGATGTGTGACTCCCTGAGCTGGAAATGGAGGTTTGGGACATCACAATGGCATTCTAATAATACACTCTGTACTGGTCTTTTACCAACACATCTCAGCCAATTGAGGACCAGGAGAATGAAGGGGAGATAACAAGTAGGCTCTCTCTGCGTCATTTTCATTGTGTGCCTTACTACTGTGCTAACTAATGAGCCGGACTTGTGTCATGTCCCCGCCCCTCCCCTATACGTCCCTATATCTGGGACCTTTGCTACTGTATCAGAGGCATAATAAGCCTTCTAATGAAGGGCTGGGATAGCTTGGGGGGGGTTGACTATAGAGCGGGACACTGAGCTTGTTAGTTGGATGACCACAGGGCTGGCCGTCAGATGTATGCGTCTCGGCACCTTATGCTGAGCTCAGACCTGACCTAGCCACGTTTGCCCGAACTGACATAATGGATCAATCACCATTCAGTCAGTGATAGGATACACTCGTTCACTCATTTTGTGACTATATCCAGTACATCTTGACATGTGGCAACTTTCCTTGCCGTTCTGAAACATTGCCATAACATGTCTGTTTCAATATGTTGGCCAGATTTGGGCCAGAGCCCAGCGCAGTCTATTCTAAAGAAAGATGTGAGACCTTTTCCCCACAGGTTCATGGTCTTTCGTTAGAGGCTCTGCAGAGTCGACAGGCCTAAATGTTTTTGCAGCATAAACTCACTAATCAGGAACAGAACTCTATACATTTTACTCTCAAGGGCAGAAAGAAACATCCAATTATTTGTTTTTATGTAGTCTGTGAGTCACTGGGACAGACTTACAGAAGCATGTAGCAAACTGCTTAGCTCTGCAGTGTTCTGGTCCATCAGCCCAATCAGTTGAGCAGTGCATTCGTTTATTCTACCGATTACAGCCTCTGTTAGGACCGCTACCATAAACGACCGGAGCAGACACACTGTATTGGTGCGCGGGTCAGCCGCCCACAATTGCTAATAACCCATCCGCAAATCTGAAGCCCACACCCAATCCTTAAACCTCAAATATAGTATAAAGTAGCACTATAGGCTACAGTCAAAGACGGAAGAATGATTTTTTTGACACGGCCTGCAGGATTTTGTTTAGCCTGATATAGATAGGTTTCTGCTTATAATTTCCGACATTTTGTTAGGCTATTTGTTAGTCAACTTGTCTATAATTAGATACATGCAGCTTCTTTTCTGTCATTATATGTTGCCCCGGAAGACTAAATAAACCCTCAACAGAATAATTGTATAGATTGATAGAATGAATGCTACAATCTGGTTGACTTCAGTTCTCTTCGGTAAAGAAGTTTAGGTACAATAAAGCAAAAACAAACAGTAAAGATTTTCTGTGCAAAATGTCAAAATGACATCAGTTTGACCGGTTGTAAGGAAAAAGAAAGCTGTAAAAATGACCCAATGTGTTTCTGATCAAATTTTACTTTGGCTTTGATGCATATTTTATGTGGTCGAAATACTATCAGGTTTAATGATGAAGACAGCACCTCTACAGATTGTATCTAACTAGATTGTATCTAGCATTCTCTTAAGATACAGGAAGAAATAAATCATATTTCTCCACTCCTGTTCCCAAGTCCAGATTTTGCCAACATTTGGTGTATCATTTTACTGCAAGAAATGCTTAATTCTGCAGGAGTTATTCTTAAGACTATAGCCCTATTTGCCAAGAACTAGTATTACGTCGGTCATGTATTTATTACCCCAGAATGTCCGTTATTCCAGAGGACGATTTGGATGGGATACATTTTTTCCAAACTTCCCCCTGTAATTCTTATATATACTGTATATATTATTTGACAGTTATGCCGGAAGCATGTAGGTTTTTAAACAGGCAACACTGATAACTAGAAGTTGGTTCCCAAGTTTCTAAACAATACCAAACCATCTTTGGTATAGTGTCACCATAATATTTGAATTGAGGAAGTGTGATCATAAACTAGCACACTGACAAAACAAAACAAACTAAGGGTGGTCTGAAAATCAACACAACTCATGGAAGCTAGTGAGCCTCTTTGTTATGCTGTGTGTGCAAATTAATGACTGCATCATTCAACAGTCTGCCTTGGCGTTACAAACAATGAAGGAACTGGATGTCTGTGGTAAACCGGCCTGAGCCTGATCATCTTCAACCAGACTCTCAGGGTGACATTCAACATCTTGGGAAACAAAGGCATTGACCTGCTTTTCTCAAATTTGGGTCAGTGTTCAACAGGAACTTTATTTGAGAATTCAGTTCAATCTCTCCAATTGAGATTGCTCACTTCTATTACTTTGGCTAATTTCCTTGTGACAGAGGATATGTAGACCATGTGCTTCAATATTGTGGGATATTTCTCACTTTATACAATAGTTGTCATTTTTTGTGTAAATGTCTACATTTTAACTCTGTTGCCCAGATAAAAGAATACATGTCTTTATCTAGAAGGGAGCAAAGCAGGCACCTCAACGACAAAGCCATGGAAGCAGATAACTAATGGCCTTTTTTTTATTTAACTAGACATGTCAGTTAAGAACAAATTCTTATTTATGCCTTTGCCGTGTCATAATTTGTATTGGCTTTAGGCCTCGGAGTAATCGAGTAAACATAGTTTCATTGATATCTAGGCTCTACACATTCATCCTCACATTGCAAGAATGATGTAAGTGCCATACTCAAGAAACAGTTTTTTTTTAAGAAAAAAAAACATTGGCCCAGCATTGTCCCAGTTTCTCTAGGACAATATAGGGCAAATGAGTCATTTTAAATAAGATACCTGTGTGAGCCATTCTAATGCAACTCAATGACATACTGGTGGATTTCACACTCCATAGGATCCTATACACTAAACATCCTACAGTTATAGGATACAGACAACTAAACATTCTGCTACCTGAGATAAACCCAAACAGATTAAAGTCTAATTGCCATAGTAGAGGTTATTAAAATGCTGTGTTACTGTTGCAGTCAAATTCAAGTTGAATACATTGATCTGCCAACGTTGACCAAAAAAAAACTAAACAACATTCGAATGTTTGACATTGACAGAATTGGGGAAACCTCTCATTTCAACGACGCATCAGTCACTTCAACAGTAGCCTAAAGAGGAAATATAGGCTAGGCTACATTGTTTCTATAGCGCGATCTGCCAACAACTAATTGGATAGGCCTACAGTAGCGATACAGTTGCAATCAATAGGAACAATGTATAACTATTTGTTTAATTCGAGATATATATATATATATATATATATATTACAATTTAACAAGATGTTATTGTTAGAGGAATGTCATATGGATCGGACCTTTCAGGGTAGCTGCAACGTATGTAGCCTACAAATAGGCTACATAACTTAAGCCATAATATGAATGTCGTGGAAAGGCTTTGTTAGTATGGTAAGCCATACCACGGAGCCATTGTTGCCTTGCTGACAGCATTTCGAGTAATCCTGCTGAATCCCGTCGCATGCCAGCGTCGTATCATGGTTCGACTGAATCGGAAACAATGACTCAGTAAAAGTGGGCAATTATAGCAAACAAGTTGAGCGATAATAATGCTAAGAATATTTCGGTAGCATGTTAGCCATGTTCATAACCCTGTAATTAGCCTACATATCGGTCGCTACGTCCGCTTTGACTTGCTCCTCCGAGACTTGACAAGTTCTGTAAAAAAAAATATATATATATATATATATATATATCTGTTCAAAAAGGGATATGTACCTGCGATAGATCCTTGATTGGCTAGTTTAACATGTCACTGTACCTTGAGCAGACTTCGCTTCTTTCAGAAATTATTCTCCCTTTTAAGTGGATTCCCGAATGAAGTTATGATGATTTCCTTTTGTAACACCGATCATTAAGCATAAATCGACGCCATATCCACAGTGAATCCTGCATATGTGCCTTTAGATCCACTTTGCCTCGACTTTTCAGGAAATTGCATGTTTTTTTTCCGAGAATAGAAACTCAAGACGTGTTCCTTAGCTTGGATTGATTTTCCTTAAAAAAAAAAAAAAAATTCCTCCTTGCGCGGCGCCTGGTTGGGTGGGTTGGTGGTGTGGCCTATCTAGACGCTGCTTGCTGACTGGTTCGAGTCTGGAATTAGTAGGGAATTGTCAGCTTGCGAGCGCCGTCTAGTTGTATATGCGAGCAATAACAGGCCAATAAGATTATAGGCCTCCGCTCCAGTATTCATAATATAGATTTTTTTAAAGTGCATTTCCATACAGAATTTACTACAGTTCTCCAGTGTTTTGCCCAAAAGGCTCAGACATTTCTGTTTCCATACTCTGGCTCACTGGGCCATGTCTCCGGCGAATTTGCACATAGGGGCCAAAACCAGGCCACCTTTACTTTTCAGCCTGGATTTACATAACACGTGCTAACTGTGAACTGTAACACCTTCTAAAAAAAAACAACAGTTGTGATTATGCATAGGTTGTTGATTCTGCTCTTCACAAGTCCTCACTGTCAGCCCAAGCTATTACAATAAAAGGGTGTGTACACACTACGTCAAAAAGCAGCAAAGGTGCAGCTTGTTAATATTTTAAAGCCAAAGTCTGTAAGATGTGCAAAGGCTACCATCAAAGAGTGGGTCACCAAAATGTAAACAACGGAGCAAATGGATCCCATGATGACATCTATACATGCACATATTTAAGCCAACCCAATTTGTTTTGCTCCATAGAATTATTATTAAGCTACAAAATAAGTAGGTTACATGAATAGTTGATTGCACTGTAGGCTAGGCTTGGTCTTCGGTGTGGCATTCACAGTCATCACTGAAGTACCAATGTCCTCCAACGGAGGGCGATATATTATATAAAATGCATTCAGGCCATAGATTCCTGTGGAATATCATTTATACATATGATTTTTCCCCATAATTAATTTAGTTAATTTGTTATCATAGTAGCCCAGGCAATTATTCAAAATTAAATATTGATTCTCATGTGGTTGGTTATAGGTCGTCAGTTCCTAAATCTTGTAGGCCTGTTTCTCGTTTGCACTTTTCTATTCGCACTGACATCCTATAATCAATTCTTGAATGACAATAATTAACGTGCATTGAGAGTAATCAACGCTGGTCAAATTTGTTGTCATGGATGTCACGTCTTTCAGTTGGACCTCACAAACTGTAGCATATGCCCTGAGAATAGAGCTCTCTAACTGGAGTGCATCATACTAGACCTTAAGATAAGTATGTTTACAGTAACCAGGCTGTATATTTACTCTTTATGTGTCTCATATAAGGAACATCTGTTTCAGCAATACCCACAACCTCCTACTTCCTAGTGACCTATGATATGACACAGATGGCTGTTATTTTTGTTGTGTGGTTGGTTATTTTAATGTTGGCTGCTAACCTTACTTCCTCCCATGTTGTCTGATTATACAATGCAAATGTGATACGGCTGATTGTGCACCAGCTAAATATTAATGTAGGAATCATAATCTGTGAATAAACCATTGTCATAGTGGGCTACAGTCAGTGTCACTGGTTTTATAGATAGATAGATAGATAGATAGATAGATAGATAGATAGATAGATAGATAGATAGATAGATAGATAGATAGATAGATAGATAGATAGATAGATAGATAGATAGATAGATAGATAGATAGATAGATAGATAGATAGATAGATAGATAGATAGATAGATAGATAGATAGATAGATAGATAGATAGATAGATAGATACTTTATTGATCCCAAGGGGGACATTTCTTTGTCAAGCAGCTACAACAACAAAACACAGGGCAGGTGCAAAATGCCACAACGAAAGTACACAAAAGACAGATACACGGTACATGATACATAGAGCGGCAGTATGAAAAAGTATAGAAATAAAAGATATCTGGAGTGCAAAAAAAGCTATAAAAAGACATTGCATAGCATGGGTGGTTGGCTGAATATGTACACTATACATTGGTGGATGTTGGATGGTTAACTATACTATACAGGTCGATGGCAGAGAAATACTTCAGTAGTTATATTTACAGATAAGTGAATACTTGCATGGTTACACAAACTGTACAGGTAAATGACAGGAAGAGATACTTAAATAGCTAAATGTGTGTATGATATAATTTGGGGTAATAATAGTAATTCCCTTAATATACAGTCCTTAGTGCGCAGGGTTTAATTACAGACAACTGCACATATTGCACATTCGATATACTAAAAGCCATGAGAAAAGGTGCAACTGACAGGATACTAATATGCATTCCTGAGTGAATGCCTACGTAAGTTAGGTCCAAGAATTACTAGCAATATTGCACGTGATATGATATAACAACTGTACATGAATATGTATATACAGACCTGCATGAATAAATAGGTCCTGAATGAATGAGTGATGGCGGACCAGAGTTACTCACGGATGGATGCATAATTGTTAAACTAGGTCCTAGCACCCCAACAGTTCCAGATCTATGTTGCCGACGGCACGGCACCCCGGTGAGGCATTATATAGTCTAATAGCCGCCGGCAGGAAGGACCTCCTGTAGCGCTCTCTGGCACACCGTGGTGGGATCAGTCTATGACTGAAGGTGCTCCTCTGCGTCATAACCATGGCGTGCAGAGGGTGGGTGACGTTGTCCATGATGGCCAGCAGTTTGGCCAGGATCCGTCTCTCCGCCACCTCCTCTAGAGTGTCAAGGCTCATTCCCAGGACAGAGCTAGCCTTCCTGATCAGCTTATTTACCCGAGAAGCATCACCGGCTTTAATGTTTGCTCCCCAGCACACCACTGCAAAAAAAAACACAGACTGGTAGAAGGTATACAGTAGTTTACTGCACACGTTGAAGGACCTGAGCCTCCTCAGAAAGTAGAGTCGGCTCTGGCCCTTTTTGTACAGGGCCCCGGTGTTACCAGCCCATTCCAGCCTGTTGTCCATATGGACTCCCAGGAACTTGTATGACCCAACCATTTCCACATCCAACCCCTGTATAGGGACTGCAGTCAGTTGTGCCTTGGTTCTCCTGAAGTCCACAACCATCTCCTTTGTTTTGCTGATGTTGAGCTGAAGGTGGTTTTGCTCACACCACAACACAAAGTCACTGATTGTGCTCCTGTACTCCTCCTCCTGCCCACCCCTGATGCACCCTACAATTGCGGAGTCATCCGAGAACTTCTGTAGGTGGCATGTTTCAGAGTTATATCTGAAGTCCGAGGTGTAGAGGGTGAACAGGAAGGGGGACAGGACCGTTCCCTGGGGGGCCCCTGTGTTGCTAACTGCCCGTTCTGACACACAGCTCTGTAGTCGCACAAATTGTGGCCTACCGGTCAGGTAGTCCGTGACCCAGGAGACTAAGGGTGCTTCCACTTTCATCCTCCTCATCTTCTCACCCAGTAGCAGGGGCTGAATGGTATTGAAGGCACTGGAGAAGTCAAAAAACATAACCCTCACAGTGCAACCTGCGTTGTCCAGGTGAGAGTAGGCCCTCTGCAGAAGGTAGATGATTGCATCATCCACCCCGTTGTTGCGCTGGTATGCAAACTGCAGGCGGTCCAGTGATGTACACACCAGGGGTCTGAGGTGAGCGAGGACTAACCTTTCCAGGGTCTTCATGATGTGGGATGTTAGCGCTACAAGCAAGCAGGATTCATTTTATGATTAAACATTTCTAGCGATTTTTTCTATACCATTTGATTGCAATTAAACCCGATCAAATAAAACCTAATCATAAGAGTCCTCAATTCATTTGGCCAGCCTCTATGATTGCATGTACAGTATGTTTTTTGACAATGGTGTGTTTTGGAGTCTGGGCCCTGTTGTATTGACTCCTCCCTTTGGATGATAATGATGGGAAGGCTTGATGAAAGCCCAGTGTCTCTCTCACAGGATGTGCTGCTGGGAAGTTTTCCAGTTTTACTGAGATAGGGTCTGCTGTCCAGAAGCTGTGAACCTGACGTTAGCCACACAGGACTAAGTAGAGCAATGTTAGCTCTTTTTAGGGGACCCACTGGGTTCCTTGTACGGACAAAGATGGTTCTGCAGGACCACAGATCAAATATCTACAGCAAGCCACCCAAGGACAAGATTGGGCCTGGGGTAGGAACCAAAGCTCCTCACTTTTTATATCTAAAAGAAAGTCATCTTATTTTTTGCAACCAGAAAATTTTTGTTTTGGAAGTGTCCCATTTGGCAATTGTTTTGTTATGTCAATGATTCCAATTTCTTTATATTCTTTTTTTGTTGTTGCCTGCAAATGTTTGAAAGTGTATGGTATCCTACATGACCATTCAATGTCAGAATTGAATGGTCAAGCTGGTCTAGGAAAAGCTCATAGGAATTGAACTAAAACAAAGCTAATTCTGACAAGTTGCTGCCCACTGAACTCCTAAAATTACACCAACATCACACAAGAAACTACAACACTTCAACAAAGTTACCGTCTGAGGCAGCCATATCTTAACACGACTTTACATTTTTGTAATGTGGTGAATTCAAGTGAAGGGGGTTTTCCAGCTGAAAGAGAAAGATGTTTTATTAATTCATTTATATTTATATTTATTTAAGTTAGTAGTGCCAAGCTTTCCCCTTGGAAAAGAGATCTGATGACAGAGTTGTGAGACAGAACCTCGTGTTGGTGCAGCCGTCCGCTCAAGTTTCCTCAGGGACATCCACAGGGTTTTTAACTGATAATTTATGGATGTAGCTATGAAGCCCAACAGTGCCAGAGGAGGATGCTGTGGAGGCAGGGGGATGGAGACTGTGATAGGGAGACCATGATGTAATATAATCACAGCAAAGGATCATGACCCTCTGGGGGGCAGGTCAATTGGTTGGCCCAGCATGAAGGAGAGAGAGGGCTTGATAAATAGGGAGAGACAGAAAGCTGTCTATGAGAGAGAGAGAGAGAGAGAGAGAGAGAGAGAGAGAGAGAGAGAGAGAGGGAGAGAGAGGGAGAGGGAGAGAGAGAGAAAGAGAGAGAGAGAGAGAGAGAGAGAGAGAGATGGGTTTTACACAAATGCATAAAAACCTGACCAAGGTAATTACAGTGTTATTACATGACCAAAGAGTTACATTCAGCTTTTGCCTGTTGGCCATTTGATTCACTATTTTTGTACAGCAATGTTTTATATTCTAAATGTGTATGTCGTCTCCTTGTTTCCCTCACAGCAATCTCTCTTCACAATGTCAGTGTTTGCGTTCGCTCTCCTGGCCCCGGCTGGATGGATCTTGCACCGTATACCAGTTTACCGCCAAAGACCCCCTCCAGAACCCTGACTGGGCTCCACCACCATGCATAGTATGACATCAGTGAAACATCAGTGAAAGACAGAAACGTTGCCTAAATGTATCTTATCTTGATAATGTATAAGATGATATAAACAGATAAATGAAACCACAATAATTTACCAGGTGGATGTTATAATGTTTAATACTTGCCATTTATTTTGTTTCCAAAGAGGTGGGATCATGACATAGTGTTTTAGTTGATGCCACCCTATCTGACTCAGATCAATAAAGACAAAGTTGGCACACTGTTGCATTGTTGTTTGTCCTTTATTGAAGACATGACACATGGTTTCAGCAGGCAGGCCCACGGCCCACACAGTTTTCAGCTCCACAATTCCAATCTGTATGTGACTTCTGTTGAATGCGTGATTCTTGACATGTCTTCTAGTGGACAAGGAGTACCAAGAGCCAGTGGGTCAGCCCAGGACCAGGCTCCAGAGACAGGATGTTGTTACTTTATCAGCTGGAGATAGGAATGGGAATGCTTGGTTCTTGGTTCTTGGCACACACTGAGCTCCTTTTAGAAGGCCAGTTAAGGTCGTAGTGTCCATTCTCTTAGGCTCAGAACTGAAAATCATGTTTTCCTTGTTTTAGCTGGGTGGAACTGGGAAGAATTCCAATTACTTTTGGTAATGAAAAGAAAACCATTCATGATATAAATAGTCAGTTGCCATAACCCCCCAGTGATGATGGAAAGACTCTTGGAAAAGCAAGAAACTATAGGAGCAATTCCCTCTCACCACTAACTAATGTGGATCAAATGACCTATGTCTACCACAAAGAAGTACAGTAGTTCGATGGTATATTTTCATAACACGGTTGTTGTGCGTACTGTCACAATGCATAGTTTACAAATGCCACCCCGATGCTTACAAAAACTCTGATAACCATCTGTTGCTTCATTATAAATTAGCCTATATAAAATAGTAATATATAGCCTAAGAGGAATAAGTAAGCCACCACGTTCGAACTTCTCATTTTGAATCTCAGCTGATGCTGAATTTTGAAAATAATATTAGCAGCCTCATGTTGAGCGGGTGGTAAAAATCACTTTCTTGATTTACAATTTGTTATAGTCAGAACAGTCCATTTTGAAAAGCATGTGCTCATTTGGGTCCGGTTTTTTCTATCAGCACATTGACATATACCTATACAATGACATGTATAACATATCCACGAAACACATCACATGCATTAAAATTACTTACAAGCCCAATGCAATAGATTTCAATAGCTGTTAACCTGCTTTCATGGCAGCAGTGGTACAACCAAAGCGAGCTCGTGCACGAGGGGGCTTATTCACTTTTCTTAAGACTGAGGGGGAACAACACCGTAGGGGAGAAAAAACATTTGACAATTGACAGTGTTTGTTTTATGATTCGTGAAGTATTTCCACAATGTCTACGAAAGCAGAGCAATGTAAGTACTATTATTTAAGATGTTCCTATTATATCCTACCATTTTTAGGTGTCATTTTATAGTAAGAAAGCGAATGAAGGGAGCTGTCCTTGGTGATGAAACCACGGTTGCTAAGGCATGTTGCAACACGTCCTCGCGATGCAGAGGATGGCTCGAGGGGATGGTGTCTAGGGGATGCGCTGGTCTACAAAAATATATGGGGAAAACATACTAACAGATATTCAGCATTCATTGTTGATTGACACGCTGAAAGAAAGGTTGGTGCGGACAACGAGATGTATTGGTTTCAAGGTCGATTTGACTAATTATCCACTAAACAATATGGTGGCATTGGTGATCAATAAAGTGGTTGATTTGCTTGTTCACATCACATCTTTAACTTGCACAATATAAATACGTTTTTTTTTCTCATTATTTGCCTCTGAACATGTGGGTAAACAGACTGCAGTTACACTATTTAATAAACTATCCGATTATTTACTCTAGAAAAGGAGAGTGAATCAATGCATAGTGTAATAAAGAATTGGTGGTTTGTTGCTGTTGTCAATCAACACACCTTGAAAGAACTCAACATTTCTCAAATAGGCATATGTGTTTTGAATAGGCCTCTAATAATACATGGAAAGAACAAAGTTCCTATATCTACATTTATCTGTGATAAAGCCTGCTTAAACTACTTTAAATCTAATTGGCCACGTTTGGGGCAACATAGAATGTCGTATATGCTATTCCATGGTGCCATGTATAAACACCCACTAGGTAGCTTATAGACGATTTGTGTAGTTTCTCTGGCATCCCAAAGGCTACACTGACTTTACTGAATTGGTCAGACATTAGTTTGCACAAGTATCACAAGTTTTAGCCATTAAAAATAAGAGTTTTTTGCACCTTTGCTAATCTTGTCCACCCAGTTGGCTCTAGCAATTGAGCCTGTGGACGAGGTAACACTTTTGCTTACATTTCTCACACTACACCCATGTATATAACCTACACACACTCATTTACTTACACATACACACACACCCTGCCCCACACAAACACAAAGCCTGTGGGCGTTATTGTTATTTTCGGGACTTGTCATTTGCAGGTCAGCGAGTACTAAACACTACCAGAGTGAGTCACAAAATGGCACCAAAACAACCCACTCCAGGGCTGGTTGTGACCAAACACAAAGGTCACTTAAAGGGAGACAGTGAAGATGCCACAGGGATCCTGACCCTTTGCCATGCATGGGGCAGCATATCAATGACCAGGCTTATACTGTACCAACCATAGCCTATTGCCCCCCCCCCCCGATTGGATATAGGCGTTATCAGACTTATTTTGTTTGTCACTCTGCTCTTTATCTCGTTTAGTTGCCTCTAAGATACGATACTTGCAAGAGTATCACAACCGTGTGCAACACAATATATACCCCGTGCCCTCCGGAACGGACATTGCAAACACACTGAAATACTTTTCCCAAACCCTGCTCAGGTAAGTACCCTACGCTAGAACCACAGGTGAAGTAACAGAGTGAAACAGTATTTGATGTTTAGTTTCAGAGGAGAGAAAGGTGACTGGGGTTCAGTCTAAATCTAATAAATGCACAGCAATATTACAGCATTATTGCTGGTAGGAAGTCAGTTGAAATTAGAAGATAGAAGTGGAAATATGGGAGTTCGTCATTTAATAATCCTAGTTGATAACCACCCAGGTCCTTTTTAGAGATGGAACTGGGTTGCTCCATCCTCTGCCTTTGTGATACAATATTTTTTCATGTTGCTGTATGACGGCCATGATCCTACAGTATTATCGACAACAAGAGTCAACAGCACGAGATCCCCTCGTATCGTTCCTTGGCTGGTTGATATTGTAGTACGCTCTTTTTAAATAAAGTAGAGAAGGTTTGTTGGGCTCCAACCAATAAATCAAATCTGCCAAGATTGCCATTACTGAGTCTTTCCAATGTGGGTGTGTCTCAAGGGGATTTGAATTGTGTTGATGTTGTAAGTAGGAGGTTATGAATAATAATGTGATTAATGATGTTATTTTGCAGAGGGAACCTGGTATGGTTGGTATTATATTGGAGAAAAAGTACAAAAAATAAATAGGCAATTTCAACCCCTCTGTATGTAGGTTCAGTGGTAGCTTTGTAGATGCATGCGTCCCTGGGATGGCCTGTAGTCTCACTCCCATAGGGGCTAGGGAAGGTCTGGTCCTCTGGCTCCTTGGGTCTGACAGTCCCCAGTGTGCTGTGACAGAGGGCCTGTGGAGGGAACAACACGTCCCCTCAGAACAGGTCAAGAAGCCAGGGCAGCCATCATGGCCACAACCAGTATGTGACATTTATTTGTTGAGTTTGAGCAGAGCTCTCTGTGAGAATCAGCTGTGCTTTGATCATTGGCTATATAAATCATCATCGTTAGACACAGTTATCTAAAGGGATGGGGATTAGGGAGACTGAACTTTCATGTTAAATTTTTTTGAAAATTATGGGATTATGACGATCATTTCATCACACAGGGGACATAGCAGTGAATTTATTTTTGCGGCCAAATTACGATCATTTTCATGTCAATATTGGTAAAGTATCTTCGATCTGTCTGACTTTGCTGAGAGAATGATAGGCTTGCTAGCTAGTATTGTTTCAAGCCTGGCATCCTATTCGTCCTTGGCACAGATGGGCTGTGATTGTATGAGCCTATGTTGTGGCAGTATGTTAACTCTAATGACAATTGTGTCTGTGAGGCTCAGTATTGCTGGGGTGTGAAGGGAATCACGCTGGTATGATACTGTAACATTCGCCTCGTTTTTTCCTTGAGACAAATCTCCTCCCTCCCATCTGACACAACCAACCATGAAACCACTCTGCACTGCTCAGTCGATTCTCAGACATTCTGACAGACATCTGTGTTTCTTTGGCCTGGGGTGAAGAGAGGGAGAGAGAGAGTGTGAGATAAAGAGAGGTAGCACTGAGGCTTGCATATGTCAAGTTCCTGGAAAAGAAAGAGTCCTGCGCAGACAGAGGATGGAGCACCAAATTAATATTTCATTAATTCTGCAGCATAGAGCGCTATCAGTGTAAGAATATTACTATTACATTGATGAAAAAGGGTTGGGCCTAACTGGGCTCAATTTAAGGGGGCTTACCCCAAGGGGGTGCTATGCAACATGACACATACTGTATTAGTCAACTATGTAGTTGCCAGATTCGCCTCCCAGCCAGTCACCTAGAAAGGAACACATACCAGCCAAGCTGTCTAGCGTTCTGCATCAGTGAACCATGGATTCACAGTCGCCCTGACCCCATGCCAAAATTCCATCAATCATTAGAGTGACTGTGAGGAACCAAGATGCAGTCTGACACTGAATCAAGATAATGTCATGTATCCTAGTATAATGTGATGTACTTCATTCCTAGTTCCTCTCGAACCTTGCCTGGCATGAGCAAGTTAAACATCTCATATCTAGCTAAGAAACGTTATTATTATTACTGTTATTACTGTATTATAACCCCTAGTTAATGCTTATTTACAGTAATGTAATATATAATCAGTGGTTATTACTGTATTATATCCCCTAGTTAATGCTTATTTACAGTAATGTAATTTATAATCAGTGGTTATTACTGTATTATATACCCTAGTTAATGCTTATTTACAGTAATGTAATTCATAATCAGTGGTTATTACTGTATTATATCCCCTAGTTAATGCTTATTTACAGTAATGTAATTTATAATCAGTGGTTATTACTGTATTATATCCCCTAGTTAATGCTTATTTACAGTAATGTAATTTATAATCAGTGGTTATTACTGTATTATATCCCCTAGTTAATGCTTATTTACAGTAATGTAATTTATAATCAGTGGTTATTACTGTATTATATCCCCTAGTTAATGCTTATTTACAGTAATGTAATTTATAATCAGTGGCTCACTCAAACTTGAGAGCAAATAGATATTACCGCAGTTAGTGACAACATTTAGAAGACAGCGAAAGTGTAGGCTGTTTTATCTGATCTAAGATGTGCCTTACTGTGTGTGCATAATGTGTGTCTGTGTACTGTATGTGTTTTTGTTTGTCTGTGTGTCTCTGTGTGTCTCTGTGCGTCTGTGTGTGTGTGTGTTCAATTCAGTTATGCAATTTAATGTGCAACGAGGGCAGTGATATTAAGTCATACTCCGCAAGATATAAAGCTAATCCCCCCAGTGTTGGAAACTGACTCTCCGTTCCAAATCCCTGAGAGAATGTTTTTTACACTTTGGTTTCCGGTATTTAAAAATCGTCCAACATGCGACCAAATTCTTACGGAGTATAACTTTCAAGGGAATAGTCAGAGTAAGAAAAGTCTTAAATGATGTTGATCTTGTAAAATGTCATAGTAGCAATTCTGTATTGCTACACTAAAATCCCCTTACTCACTGCCCCTGTAGAAATGCTAGCTCTATGAATAACCTTTCAAAAACGATTCATAAGAATTTGTAATCTGGGCTCTCATGCTAAGGACCTTCAAGAAATTTTACTGATAGAACAGCTTAGTTATTTTACATCATGTATAGTAAAAAAGCAAGGCTCTCTGACCCCCCCCCCCCGCCCCCTCCCAGCCCCCGTCCCCCCCCCGTCCCCCCCCACCCCCAGAATCCTCACACACAAACCGACCAACTAGTTCTCCCTTCTCTCTAAATGGTGAGATATCCACCTTCCCAGGGGACAGCAAACACACACGTCCACCCCTCATTAGCTACCTGTCATCTCATTTGAAACAACCTATTCCTTTGTCATTATAGTTTCTCCCCTACCATAGATTAGTTCTTACATTTATTTTAGAGACTTGAATCCATATGCCTGTTGGATCTCATTATTTCTCCTGATGATACTGATACAGTATCATAATGTATGCATATGGACATTTTTTCTCTGGTGCAATAAACATGTGCTGTGACCCAGGAATTCTTATCTAACCTCACACACATGTTTACTACTAGCTGAAGCATGTTTCAAAAGTACCACCTCTGTATTTTCCCACTCCCATCCTTGACGACAGCCCTACAAAACAGGATAATTATCCCTGAGAAACATCCTGGCCAATTGTCCTCTTGGGTATGACTGCTGCTGAATTGATCTGATTGGAATATGGCAGCCATAGAGGGAAGTATGGGGTTGCCACTGAAAACATGCATTTTTTTTCTCCTTGTCACCAGATAAGCATGAGATGCAGTGATCAATTTTGGCAAACGTTTCTGTTCATGTTTTTTTGTGAAAGTGAAATAGAACATTTAAGTAATTCTTTGTCACACTGGACAGATAAAGTAGGGAACAATTCCCCATGCCTTCAGTGAAATATTAGAGACACTGCATCCTATGTGGGGTCTATCTGGGTTAGTTTTTCTCTATTTATGCTGTCTCTGTAGTGCCATTTCAATGTAATGTGCTGTTTCTTTGTGTCTTTGTTGTCTCTCCTTTTCCCTTGTTCCCCCTATCCCCTCCCTCCTCCCCCACCCCCGGAGCAGCATTCTGTCCCGCACAGGCAGGAAGGAGAACCAGGAAGCTTCCAATTTGGCCGTGCCCATGACCATGTGTCTTTTTCCTGTGCCATTCCCACTCACCCCATCTCTAAGACCACAAGTCAGTTCCATCAACCCTTCAGTTACTCGCTCCCTCCTTTACAGCGTTCTGCGTGATGCCCCGTCAGACCGCGGGGGGCAGGGGCAGCAGAGTCGGGACGCTCAGCTCTCAGAGTACCCCTCTCTGGACTATCAGGGGCTCTATGCGACCCTCGTGACCCTGCTTGACCTGGTGCCCCTGCTGCAGCACGGTCAGCATGGTGAGTGAAACCAGGACATACCTCTGTACGTGTAAATCGCCCCACGACCCGTCGACCAAGAGACGAGTCCCACAGAAGATCTAAAGGGATGCATGGGGTGATGGGGAACATGCTGGATCCTGTCAGCTAACTTTGCTGATAACTTACTGGAAATTACAGACATACTGTAGTAATGTACACATGTATTAACTGTTTGCAATCTCCTTTTTAAAAAAATGCATTGAAAATGGAAATGTATCTGTAAAAAAGCTATTTTAAAGGTTAAATTGCTATGGCTAGCATATGTTGTGTATCTATTAACTGCACCAGGGAATCGTAATCTGTTAATAGCAATAGCAAATGGCAAATGTGAATATATCTGTTTATATGGAATAAGCATGACTAGAAAGCACTACCCTTTGCTGAGGGCAAACGTCAGAAGTATGGGTTTTACTGAAACCGCACTGAGCTAAACTGAGTTTCACAATACTCTCTCAGGATTTGATTGAATTTATACACATTGTATATTTATCTATTTTCTTTAGCTTTTAATGCTATATTTTTATTTGCTTACATATGTTTGCAACATATGGACATTTCATTGAATTACTGTCTCTCTCTCTGTGTCTGTGCGTCTTGGCTCTCCCTTCTCCCATCAGATCTGGGACAGTCCATTTTTTACACAACAACTTGCCTCCTGCCCTTTCTCAGTGACGATATTCTCAGCACTTTACCCTACACTATGATCTCCACTTTAGCTACATTCCCCCCATTCCTGCACAAAGACATCATTGAGTACCTGAGCACCTCTTTTCTCCCCATGGCTGTATGTGAGTACAGCCACTCTGTATCTAACATCCATTTACTTGCATGTGAAAAAGAGCCCCTTTTCAATTCAACACAAAGTTAACAAGACATTAAGTGGGAAAAGTCTCATTCAATATCAGTAGTCATATAAGTTTACCAGAAATGTCAGTATGCATCACCATATCAAAGGAACTGCTCTGTTGGTGTCCCACAGTACACAGTCCTTCATGAGGTTAAGGTTCTTAATTTGTATTTTCTGCCCTTCTTTAGTGGGTTCCACTAGAAGAGAAGGGTGCGTTCCAGCATATGTCAATCTCTCTGCCTCCTCTATGCTAATGATTGCTATGCAGTACACCTCCAACCCAGGTAAACCTTTAACTCAGGTTATCCTCAACCAGTACAGTATATCACAGTGTCTATGTCCACAGCCTGTTTTTGATTCATGTACTATACACTATGTTGTACCTGCCACCTGCCTGACTTTAGCCTCTGCCTTTTTGTTTCCAGTATACCACTGTCAGTTGCTGGAGTGTCTTATGAAGCACAAGCAGGAAGTGTGGAAGGTATATGTTCGCAAAATGCATGTGCCATATTTACATAGGTTAGATGTCCAAACAACTCTCTTATAGATATGGAAAGTGTCAGTGAATAGCTTTGAGAGGTTCTTACAGGTTAGTTCACTATGGCGTGTGTTGTGTTGTGGCAGGACCTGCTGTATGTCATATCCTACGGACCATCCCAAGTCAAGCCTCCAGCTGTGCAGATGCTCTTTCATTACTGGCCTAACCTAAAGCCCCCAGGAGCCATCAGTGAATACAGAGGACTGCAGTACACTGGTGAGGGGCTTATGGTCTGCCGGTCAGGTTGGTCTTGTGTTCAACCTTTAGATTGCAGGTCTAATCCTCCTCCCACCTCTCCTTTTTTTCCTCCATTCTATTCACCCAGCCTGGAACCCCATCCACTGCCAACACATTGAGTGTCACAATGCCATCAATAAACCTGCCGTCAAGGTAATATCTGAGTTTCTACTGTACACTGTGTACACAAACATAAAGTGAATACAAAGTATGTGCCAGATTGCCGTGGTGTGTCAAAGTCTCTTGGTGTTTGTTGCTGTAAGCACAACATTAAAGGAACCAGCGAATGCTTGAGTGACTTTCCTAGTTCTGTGGTGTAATGATCACTGGCCACGCAACTCGAGGCCTTTTTGCGCTGCTCTGCATGTCTCTGCTCAACTATGCTCAAAACTGAGTAGAACTGAGATAGGAACAGGGACAGGGGCAAGATTGAAATTACCCAGGAGCACAGACGTGGTGTTGGGGGGGCCTAATTGGAAGCCATGACCCCATGCCGCCCCTGAGGATAGTGCCCCTGTAAACGAGAGCAGTAAATTACAGAACACCATCTGATCATCTAGGCCATAAGCACTGTGGCCTTAAATAGGGCCGTGCACAGATCATAGATAACAGAACAAAGACATATGCATGCAGCCAGCCACAGACTAAAGGCAAGCAGACAGGTAGAGGAGACATTTTGACTATTTTCTACATTGTAGAATAATAGTGAAGACATCAAACCTATGAACACATGGATTCGTGTAGTAACCAAAAAAGTGTTAAACAATAGATTTTAGATTCTTCAAAGTAGCCACCCTTTGCCTTGATAACAGCTTTGCACACTCTTGGCATTCTCTCAACCAGCTTCACCTGGAATGCTTTTCCAACAGTCTTGAAGGAGTTCCCACATATGCTGAGCACTTGTTGGCTGCTTTTCCTAGACCCACTCCAATTTGCATATCGCTCAAACAAATCCACAGATGATGCAATCTCTATTGCACTCCACACTGCCCTTTCCCACCTGGACAAAAGGAACACCTATGTGAGAATGCTGTTCATTGACTACAGCTCAGCCTTCAACACCATAGTGCACTCAAAGCTCATCACTACGCTAAGGATCCTGGGACTGAACACCTCCCTCTGCAACTGGATCACAGACTTCCTGACGGGCCGCCCCCAGGTGGTAAGGGTAGGTCACAACACATCTGCCATGCTGATGCTCAACACTGGGACCCCTCAGGGGTGCGTGCTCAGTCCCCTCCTGTACTCCCTGTTCCCCCATGACTGCATGGCCAGGCACGACTCCAACATCATCATTAAGTTTGCAGATCACAATACAGTGGTAGGCCTGATCACCGACAACGACGAGACAGCCTATAGGGAGGAGATCAGAGACCTGGCCATGTGGTGCCACGATAACAACCTCTCCCTCAACGTAATCAAGACAAAGGAGATGATTGTGAACTACAGGAAAAGGAGTAGGACCGAGCACGCCCCCATTCTCATCGACAGAGCTGCAGTGGAGCAGGTTTAGAGCTTCAAGTTCGTTGGTGACCAACAAACTAGAATGGTCCAAACACAATAAGACAGTCGTGAAGAGGGCACGACAAAGCCTATTCCAGCCTGGAGGTGTGTTGGGTCATTGTACTTTGAAGAATCTCAAATGTAAAATATATTTTGATTTGTTTAACACTTTTTTGGTTACAACATGATTCCATATGTGTTATTTCATAGTTTTGATGTCTTCACTTTTATTCTACAATGTAGAAAATAGTAAAAAATAAAGAGATGCTTGTCTATGCACTTCTTAGGACCCTTACAATCAGATATCACTGCTACTATTGTACTGTATATTCCATCTGGATCCTGTCACTGTCTGTTGTCACCCTATAGATGTGCATCGACCCCACCCTCTCCGTCGCCCTGGGAGACAAGCCCCCTCCTCTATACATCTGTGAGGAGTGCAGCCAAAGGATATCCGGGTATGTTGTGGTAAAATCTTACTCTCCACCAAGATGCCATTCCAAACATACGTCACCTGCTGTCTGCTTCATTATTCCAGTCTTTATCCTGAGGGAGAGGCATCACCATGGTTACTTAATTCCTGTGAGCAAATAATGAGATTGCCATCACTAAACAACTTGTTCTCATTTCCTCTTGTGGCATACAGTATATAATGTCTATGTCTAGCTCTATAGGGTACAATGTCTCTTCCTGGATCCTCACTAAAGATTCACAATATATCAATATATCATGTAGACTACTGTATATAGTTGTATATCTGCTGGAAGTGTATTTATAACTCTTGAGTTAGTCTCAGCTAACTATAATTTGATTTATGATTTATATATTTGTGTGACCTTTACAGAGATCATGCAGAATGGCTTGTTGATGTGCTCTTGCCCCAAGGTGAGTGTTAGCAAATTAAGCTCTCTCTCTCTCTCTCTCTAGTCAAACAAAGGGGAGTTGGAGTTATGACTGTAGGGAGGGAGGTGGAAGTTAGGCTGAGTGCCCACGTGAAAATAAAAACTACAGTTTACAATAGAATACTACAGTACTTACTATAGAATTATATAGTAAAATGTAGTATACTGTAGAATACTATACTACATGCTGTAGTATCCCTCGATCATGTGTAGTACTCACTATAGAATGTTGTAGTATACTGTAGGATACTGTATTCATAACTACAGTGTTACAGTAAATACTACAGTAATGTTAGAAAAAACACAATAGTCCACAAAAACACGATAGTTTTCTAACTTTAGTAAATACTACAGTATTTAATTTGCATATACAGTTGAAGTCGGAAGTTTAAATACACCTTAGCCAAATACATTTAAACTCAGTTTTTCACAATTCCTGACATTTAATCCTAGTAAAAATCTCCTGTTTTAAGTCAGTTAGGATCACCACTTTATTTTAAGAATGTGAAATGTCAAAATACTAGTAGAGAGAATGATTTATTTCAGATTTTATTTCTTTCATCACATTCCCAGTGGGTCAGACGTTTACATACATTCAATTAGTATTTGGTAGCATTGCCTTTAAATTGTTTAACTTGGGCCAAACTTTCGGGTAGCCTTCCACAAGCTTCCCACAATAAGTTGGGTGAATTCTGGTCCATTCCTCCTGACAGAACTGGTGTTACCGAGTCAGGTTTGTAGGCCTCCTTGCTCGCACAAGCTTTTTCAGTTCTGCCCACAAATCTTTTCTATAGGATTGAGGTCAGGGCTTTGTGATGGCCACTCCAATACCTTGACTTTGTTGTCCTTAAACCATTTTGCCACAATTTTGGAAGTATGCTTGGGGTCATTGTCCATTTGGAAGACCCATTTGCGACCAAGCTTTAACTTCCTGACTGATATCTTGAGATGTTGCTTCAATGTATCCACATATCCACATCTATTTTGTGAAGTGAACCAGTCCCTCCTGCAGCAAAGCACCCCCACAACATGATGCTGCCACCCCCGTGCTTCACGGTTGGGATGGTGTTCTTCGGCTTGCAAGCCTCCCCCTTTTTCCTCCAAACATAACGATGGTCATTATGGCCAAACAGTTCTATTTTTGTTTCATCAGACCAGAGGACATTTCTCCCAAAAGTACGATCTTTGTCCCCATGTGCAGTTGCAAACCATAGTCTGGCTTTTTGGAGCAGTGGCTTCTTCCTTGCTGAGAGGCCTTTCAGGTTATGTCGATATAGGACTTGTTTTACTGTGGATATAGATACTTTTGTACCTCCAGCATCTTCACAAGATCCTTTGCTGTTGTTCTGGGATTGATTTGATTAAATTAGATTTTCGCACCAGTGTATTCCTGAGCGGTATGACAGCTGCGTGGTCCCATGGTGTTTTACTTGCGTACTATTGTTTGTACAGATGAACGTGGTACCTTCAGGCGTTTGGAAATTGCTCCCAAGGATGAATCAGATTTGTGGAGGTCTACAATTTTTTTCTGAGGTCTTGGCTGATTTCTTTTGATTTTCCCATGATGTCAAGCAAAGAGGCACTGAGTTTGGTAGGCCTTGAAATACATCCACAGGTACACCTCCAATTGACTCAAATGATGTCAATTAGCCTATCAGAAGCTTCTAAAGCCATGACATCATTTTCTGGAATTTTCCAAGCTGTTTAAAGTGTCCCTCGATCATGTGTAGTATAGAATGTTGTAGTATTCTGTAGAATACTATTGTAATAACTACAGTATTATCCGAAAAATAACACTATAGTATATACTACAGTAAGGTAAAACACTACAGTAAATACTACAGTATACTACAGTCCTCAAAAACATGAAGTAATTACTATAGTATATACTACAGTTTTCTTTTACTACAGTATTTATACTATAGTTAACTGTAAATACTACAGTATACAACAGAAAATACTGTACTAAAGTATTCACTGTAGTGTTTTGGCAGACCTTAAACACTACAGGGAATACTATTGTATTTCTACCATAGTATACTACAATAATGTTATGTGGGTGAACCCATTGTCTGTCTGTATGTTATGTTGAATATCTCTGTGGCCTCGTCTTTACAGCTGAGATATCTGCTATTTGTCAAAAGAAGGTAAGGCCTGAACGTTGGTGCATTCATATGTGTTTGTGTTTGCTGGTGTTTGTTTTTGTTTGTGCTCTCATCAGTTCATGCAGAACTCATAGTAATATATTTAATATATTTCTTCTACGTATTAGACAAACAAGTGAAGTAGAGTGGTGGAGTGGAATTGTTTGTTTGCGTTTTTGGATGGCTTTGCTAGGTCATTGCTGGTTAATGTGTTGCTTAATATACAGTATAAATACAGTGCATTCGGAAAGTGTTCAGACCCCTTGACTTTTTACACATTTTGTTACGTTACAGCCTTATTCTAATATTGATTAAATCATTTTTTCCCCCTCATCAATCTACACACAATACTCCATCATGCCAACATCCACCTAGTGTTTATTTACCAATGACTAGTAAAAGGGCTTTATTTGATTTGCGGAAAGGAGAGGAGAGAGGTAACCACTTGTGTCATTTCAAGTGCTTTAAAAAAGAAACACTATAACAGCCTGCTACAGGCTACAGGGGCCTAAAGTGGAACACTGCCTTCATTACTTGTCGGATGGACGGCCAAGTCTTAATGGAACTGGCAGTGCATGTTGTTTGTTCCGGAGCACAGTCCCAAGGGCATAAAAGTTCCCCCTTGGTTCCCACGGAGACTGACACACAAATCACATTTTTCAGGTAGTGTATCAAGCTGAGCAGCCACCCAGGGTTGTCATGGGAAACAACTGTCCTCCATCCCAGTTTATCCAGCAGCAGTTCTAATCATCACACAACCTTTTAAATAGGCTTTGTCCCACTGCAGAAAGCTCTTTAAACTTACCTGGACCCACGCCAGCTCTCTCATTACTAGCATAATGATGTTCTAAATGAGAGGTGATTGCTAGTTACAGCTAGACTAGGGGTTGCCTTCACAGTGCTCTGCAGTTACAGAATAAAACAGTCATATACTGTGTAGAGTATAGTCCATTAACCAGGTATAATGTTGCATAATGTAGCAAGAACTTACGGATTGCGTGCAGCTGTGGGTTTGGGGGGGGGATGAAAAGAGGAAGGAAACAGAGAAGGGGAAGATCTGTTCATTTGATAGGCGGTAATGCATCTCTGTAATGGCCAAAGCCTTCAGTGGCTGATCAGATTAAGCCAGTCCCTTTTGCCAGCATTTACTTTGAGAAATGAGACACCATAGGGACATGTACAGTATCTATCTAAGAATGTTGCTATCTGTCTGATGGCAGCGTATTTTTTATTTTATATAACCAGGCAAGTCAGTTAAGAACAAATTCTTATTTACAATGGCAGCCTAGGAACAGTGGGTTAACTGCCTTGTTCAGGGGCAGAACAACAGATTTTTACCTTGTCAGCTCGGGGATTCGATCCTGCAACCTTTGAGTTACAGGCCCAACACTAACCACTCGGCTACCTGCCGCCATAACTGCCACCCAAAATTACATTAGTATACGCACACAAATATACTGAAAAGTGAAAGAACACCACTTGTTCATTTAATTTGGGATGTCTAAACATCAATGTATATATTGAGGCATATGAGAATTCTTTCTTATTTCACTTAAAGGGAAATTTCACAATTCCAGCCAACTTGACACAACTGTGGGAAGCATTGGAGTCAACATGGGCCAGCTTAGTCTATGCCGCTCTGACATTGCTTGTCCAAATATTTATATATTCTTAATTCCATTCCTTTACTTTAGATTAGTGTGTATTTGTATTGTTGTGAAGCTGTTAGATATTACTTGTTAGATATTACTGCACTGTTGGAGCTAGAAACACAAGCATTTCGCTACACCCGCAATAACATCTGCTAAACATGTGTATGTGGCCAATAACATTTGATTTTATTGTATTTGATCCCTATGGAACACTTTCGACACCTTGTAGAGTCCATGCCCCGACAAATTGAGGCTGTTCTGAGGGTTCCTAATGTTTGGTATACTCAGTGTTAATGTTTCCAATGACATCATCAGTGTGCATCGTGTGATTTTAACCATCATTGGTGGTTAAAATCACACGTTGGTTGATGATGTCATTGGAAACGCTTATCTTCCTCTATATTTTTTACTACAAAACATATAAACATTTTCTAATATTTTGATGTTGAGGTGGTGCTGGAGATGAAGTTGAAAATGTTAGAAATGTCCCTTTAAATGGTGCCAACAGTTTATCTTTCTGTAACCAAAATATTTAAGATTTTTATATTTCCGAAGTTGATCAATTATACGAGGAGTTGTTGTCCTCTCATTGTCCCCTCTCTGTCTTGTAGAACTGTAGCTCTCATGTCAGGAGGGCAGTTGTCACCTGCTTCTCAGCTGGCTGCTGCGGGCGCCATGGCAACCGGCCCGTCCGCTACTGCAAGCGTTGCCATGTCAACCACCACAGCAGTGAGGTGGGGGCTGCGGCGGAGACCCATCTCTACCAAACCTCTCCCCCTCCCATCAACACCCGCGAGTGTGGGGCAGAGGAGTTGGTGTGCACTGTGGAGGCTGTTATCAGGTTAACATCACAGCATCACAGACAACACAGGCAACCAACCGTATGCGTCACAATAGCACTGTATTCAACCACAGTTATCTCTCTCTCTCTATCACTATCCTTCTATTTATCTCTCTCTGTCTTTCTGTCTGTCTCATTCTTGATTCTCTCTCTCCAACCATTTATCAATGTCAGCCTACTGAAGGAGGCGGAGATCCACGCAGAGCTGCGTGAGTTGGAGCTGAACAGGCGTCGTCAGATGGGCCTGTCTGCCTCCCACCACTCCCTGGACAACATGGACTTCGATAACAAGGAGGAGGACCAGCACGACCAGAGGCTCCTCAGTCAGTTTGGCATCTGGTTCCTGGTGCGTGGCTCGCTGGTCTATCGCTAACTATCACAGTTGTGAGATTAGGATGTTGACACACCTGTCTGGGCTCTTATTACCAGCCTGTGCTAAGCTATAATATACAGTGGAGAGAACAAGTATTTGATACACTGCCGATTTTGCAGGTTTTCCTACTTACAAAGCATGTAGAAGTCTGTAATTTTTATCATAGGTACTCTTCAACTGTGAGAGACGGAATCTAAAACAAAAATACAGAAAATCACATTGTATGATTTTTAAATAATTAATTTGTATTTTATTGCATGCCATAAGTATTTGATCACCTACCAACCAGTAAGAATTCCGGCTCTCACAGACCTGTTAGTTTTTCTTTAAGAAGCCCTCCTGATCTCCACTCATTACCTGTATTAACTGCACCTGTTTGAACTCGTTACCTGTATAAAAGACACCTGTCCACACACTCAATCAAACAGACTCCAACCACTCCACAATGGCCAAGACCAGAGAGCTGTGTAAAGACATCAGGCATAAAATTGTAGACCTGCACAAGGCTGGGATGGGCTACAGGACAATAGGCAAGCAGCTTGGTGAGAAGGCAACAACTGTTGGCGCAATTATTAGAAAATGGAAGAAGTTCAAGATCATGGTCAATCTCCCTCGGTCTGGGGCACCATGCAAGATCTCACCTCGTGGGGCTTCAATGATCATGAGGAAGGTGAGGAATCAGCCCAGAACTACACGGCAGGACCTGGTCAATGACCTGAAGAGAGCTGGGACCACAGTCTCAAAGAAAACCATTAGGAACACACTACGCCGTCATGGATTAAAATCCTGCAGCGCACGCAAGGTCCCCCTGCTCAAGCCAGCACATGTCCAGGCCCGTCTGAAGTTTGCTAATGACCATCTGGATGATCCAGAGGAGGAATGGGAGAAGGTCATGTGGTCTGATGAGACAAAAATAGAGCTTTTTGGTCTAAACTCCACTCGCTGTGTTTGGAGGAAGAAGAAGGATGAGTACAACCCCAAGAACACCATCCCAACCGTGAAGCATGGAGGTGGAAACATCATTCTTTGGGGATGCTTTTCTGCAAAGGGGACAGGACGACTGCACCGTATTGAGGGGAGGATGGATGGGGCCATGTATCGCGAGATCTTGGCCAACAACCTCCTTCCCTCAGTAAGAGCATTGAAGATGGATCGTGGCTGGGTCTTCCAGCATGACAACGACCTGAAACACACAGCCAGGGCAACTAAGGAGTGGCTCCGTAAGAAGCATCTCAAGGTCCTGGAATGGCCTAGCCAGTCTCCAGACCTGAACCCAATAGAAAATCTTTGGAGGGAGCTGAAAGTCCGTATTGCCCAGCGACAGCCCCCGAAACCTGAAGGATCTGGAGAAGGTCTGTATGGAGGAGTGGGCCAAAATCCCTGCTGCAGTGTGTGCAAACCTGGTCAAGAACTACAGGAAACGTATGATCTCTGTAATTGCAAACAAAGTTTTCTGTACCAAATATTACGTTCTGCTTTTCTGATGTAGCAAATACTTATGTCATGCAATAAAATGCAAATTAATTACTTAAAAATCATACAATGTGATTTTCTGGATTTTTGTTTTAGATTCCGTCACTCACAGTTGAAGAGTACCTATGATAAACATTACAGACTTCTACATGCTTTGTAAGTAGGAAAACCTGCAAAATCGGCAGTGTATCAAATACTTGTTCTCCCCACTGTATCTCCAATCTTGGAAGACCCTGACTAACCATGATACCCCGCATCCTTGCCCCCACCCCTGTAGGTGAGTCTGTGCACCCCCAGTGAGAACACGCCCACGGAGAGCCTGGCGCGGCTGGTGAGCATGGTGTTCCAGTGGTTCCACTCCACAGCCTACATGATGGACGACGAGGTGGGCTCCCTGGTGGAGAAGCTCAAGCCCCAGTTCGTCACCAAGTGGCTGAAGACCGTGTGTGACGTGCGCTTTGACGTCATGGTGATGTGCCTGCTGCCCAAGCCAGTGGAGTTTTCCAGAGTGAGGAGGAGCGGGGGAGGGGGGGAGAGGGGGATGAGGAGAGGTGTTGGAGGGTTAAGGTGGTTGAGCTTTAGGGAGTGTTCGTGAGGGGTTGTAGGGTGTAATGGTGGGTGTAGGGTAGTATGAGGTTTAGGGGCAATGCACACTGTAGGGACAACGAGTGATGGTTGTGTTTCTTGGTGAATATCCCCCATGGTTATACCTGACCTTGTGTATGTGTCTATGTACCCATATCCCCAGGTGGGGGGTTACTGGGATAAGTCTTGCAGCACGGTGACCCAGCTGAAGGAGGGGCTGAACCGGATCCTATGCCTGATCCCCTACAACGTGATCAGCCAGCCGCTGTGGGAGTGCTTCATGCCAGAGTGGCTGGAGGCCATCCGCACTGAGGTGCCTGACCAGCAACTCAAGGAGTTCAGAGAGGTTCTCAGGTACTGTATACTGGACCTCCTCCAAGTCGCCCAGTTCACTGTACCACCTCCTCTACGTCAATGGGTTCCTATGGTTACTGTTGACGCAGAAATAATTTTATGAGAAAAAATGTAATGTTTTATAAAATGTAATGTGACTATGTGAAACACACAGTCATGGGTAGACAGTGAAAACAGACTTGCTTAGTTTTTTGTTGTTACACCTGAGAGAGACGCTATACTGTCCCCACCTCTCCCCTCTGTTCTCCCTGCAGCAAGATGTTTGACATTGAGCTGTGCCCTCTGCCCTTCTCCATGGAGGAGATGTTTGGGTTCATTAGCTGCAGGTTCTCAGGCTACCCAGCCTCTGTGCAGGAGCAGGCTCTGCTCTGGCTGCATGTGAGTATAAGGCCTGTGGCTTTTTACAAGTGTCCATTTCATATTGAGTGGTTGATTTCATGTGTGAAATGAACAGGTTGTCATGATGTGTGAGTGCCTGGGCAGGAGCTCTACTGAATATCGAACTGGGTCACACTGCTAGCATGAGACCAGAGTTCTGAGAGAGGAGGGATTTGGCTTTTGATTCCGTATGCATTCACAACATGCTGTCCTATTTGTACATGGATGGATTTTTCTGTCACGACTGTGATTAAAGACACCAAAGTCATTCGATCTGATTATATAGGTCACATTCAAAGCAGCACTACAGGAGTATGTGTACTACATTCTAGTGTCTTCTCTTTTGCCTCTCTTAATGTCTCTGTTGTTTGTTTGTGTGTAAACCTGTTTTTGTCATTAATGTGTCTTGTGTGTGCGTATGAGTTTGGTGTGCATCTTTGTGTGTTCTCTTGTGTGTTTGTGTATCTGTTGGTGTGTATGTGTTTGTGTGTGTGTGTCTGGATGGACCCAGGTGTTGTCAGAGCTGGACATTGTGGTGCCACTGCAGCTGTTGGTCGGGATGTTCTCTGATGGGGTGAACTCTGTGAAGGAACTGGCCAATCAGAGAAAGGCTCACGTCTCAGATCTAACTGGGGAAAACACTGAGGCTCGGAGGGTGAGATATCATACTATGTCGTCATTTCCATGTAAAACAACCTCAATGCCACAGAAATAAGTTCTTATCGCTCATGTATTTCCTCTCTCTCAATGAAACCGTAACAGCAGAACAAATGAGCTCAGGACAGATACAGTTTACATCCACAGTAGGACAATGTTTGTTATCTAGCTACCCTCTATTGTCAACCATCCACAGGCCTGTGTGTTGCCATGGTAACTGCTGAAGTCTAAATATAGTCCTGTTTAAGGGGCTTAATTGAGTTTTGGCATCGTTCAGATTTATCATTGAAAGTTAAAGCCTTCGGCTCATCTATCCACGGTATATTTCTAATATATTTCTACACCTGAATACACCTTGATAACTTGGAGGGTAGTTCTCAGGATAGTACAAATATGAAACAATGACACGCTTGTGTGTGTTTGTGTGTTTGTGCGTTTGTGTGTTTGTGTGGGTGCATGTGGATGTGTGCGTGCGTGATGTCCCTAGGAAAGCGTGGTTTCAGATCCAGGCCGTCTTGGGCAGCACAACACCCTGAGCCCATTCCCCAGTCCGTTCCGGAGCCCATTCCGGAGCCCTCTGCACTGCAGCCCCTTTAAGAACCTGGGCCATGCTACGGGACACTATGCCCTGGACCTGGACTGTGACGACGATGACATGAACCTGAGCTGCTTCATCCTCATGTTCGACCTCATCCTCAAACAGGTGGCCAAGTCTTTGAGCATGAATGTGCATTTTGCTTGTACGCTGAATGGGTGTGTTTGTTTGCATGTGAGCAAGGACGTGTGTGCTGTATATTGATGTATTATTTAGAAGCTCGGAAGGCACATTCCAGACACGGGTTAATTTATACAGCACTGCTACATTTTACAATGCCTCATTGAATACGTCAGAGCCACCAGATTGAATTCCGTCCCACTTTCAATTTCTGTGGGTTCTCCTGTTCAACCCGTTGTGTTGGCTCCTTGTGCAGATGGAGCTCCAGGATGACGGAGTGATACTGGTTCTGGAAAGCAGCCTGGGGAAGGACATCGTGGGCATCATCAACAATGTCTTCCAGGCCCCGTGGGGGGGCTCCCACACCTGCCAGAAGGACGAGAAGGCCATGGAGTGCAGCCTGTGCCAGTCTAGCATCTTATGCTACCAGCTGGGCTGTGAGCTCCTGGAGAGACTCACCCCCAGGGAGGAGATACATCTTGTGGTGAGACACACATGCTGTAAAAACAACATGAAGGATGTTCTGAAGCGTCCATATTGTTTTTCAGTGGTTGGTAATTCTTACTGTATATGGTTGTCAATGGACATGATTGTGTCTTCCCTATAGGAGTCAACAGATGGCTTGGAGGACACATTGCTGTTACCTCAAGTGTTTGGACCTGAACAAGGAACAAAGAGAGGAACAGAGGAAGGGGACAACCCTTCCAGCACACACACTGACAGCCCTACCAATCAAATTGACTCTCCTGACAACCCACGTATGTATCCATGGTGACCTAAGGCTTGGGTTGGAAGGGTTTTGAAATGAGTACAGAATGTCTCAATGCATCGATACATATCTGATGAAACACAAGCAGAGCAATGCTCAGTTGTGTCGGTATAAACACCTCATTATTATAAAAATGTAATCCCAAATGTATCGTATGACCTGAAGCCAACGAATGTGAAAAAGATTAAATGAACACTTCTATGTAACAGTTCAGAGGCAGTGTGCAACATGAAAAGGAAACGCTGTATAGTTTCTCCTCTGCTGGGTATTTCTCTGTTTTACATCAAAGCTTTCTCTCCTACAGCAATGAAGAATAATGCTGATAAGAGGTTTTCCTACCAGCAGCTCCCTGTGTCTCTCAAGCTAATATACACTATTCTACAGGTACCTGCTAGTCCACATTTATCCAGTGTTAAACCATCTTGTAATGTACCGATATACAAGAATATAATAGATGTGTAATCAAAGAAAATAAAAGATTGAGTGAGCAAAGGAACGCTACATTCTGTTCCCTATGTAGGAAATGTCCAAGTTTGAGGAGCCTGATATCCTGTTCAACATGCTGAACTGTCTGAAGACCCTGTGTCTCCACGGAGAGTGTCTGTACCTGGCCCGTAAGGACCACCCCCAATTCCTGGCCTACATCCAGGAAAAGATGCTCATTCCCAGGTCAACACAGTCACCATCACCACATGGGGCCACTCCTTCAGTTTAAGACCTTGCTTGTTGGTTTTCTACAGATATCTCTGCTAGTACTTTCTTTAAACATGACTTGAGCCATGAGATCTAGCTACATGTAGCAACTGAAATTGTCGATCACCATCTTAATGAAAGTTGTACTTGATCATCAAACACGTGAAGAGCAGCCTGGTGTGTGTGTGTGTGTCTAATGTGATACCTGTGTGTTCTAGCCTGTGGACCATGCTGAAGTCCGAGTTCTGCCAGCTGGCCTCCCTGGCCGTGCCACAGCTCCTGCATGCCCTCTCCCTCTCCCATGGAGCAGACATCTTCTGGAACCTGGTGGACAGCAATTTCAACAGCAAGGACTGGAAGATACGCTTTGAAGCAGGTGAATGTTATACGTGTGTGTGTGTGTGTTTACGTATGTGTGAGTACTGTATGTAACGATATGAATAAATCATAATCCCCCCTCAACAAACCTCTGCCTACAGACATCTCCTCCCATGGTTACTACTGTATGTGGCTATAGCATGCAGCACAGAGGAATTGTGGGATTGTTAATCAGGCCCTTCTCGCCCTGTGATTGGCAGAAAGGAGGGGTAGACCATTAATGCACATACTGTATATTTTAAGTTAGATCCAAATATCTTGATTTTATTTTTGTAGTTTTATTGTGACATTGTCACAGAGCACCAATTAGAACATAATATAATAATATCAGTATGCTACATTCACATGAATTAATTTAACATACTCTGACCATAAACAGCATAAAAAGTAGATATTGATTACATAATATTGCAAAAAAACATAGAAAAATAACATGAACAATTGCTAAGGGAAATGATGTGTCATGAATACACACACACATGAGCCGTAGGATGATGGTGATCATGAATTCTAATGATCTAATTATGGACTCATATTAGATGAACTGAAACAGATGGTAATTTACTTGTCTGTGTAAATCAACCAAAAAAAAAGACACCAGTTGGGTGCCAAAGCAGTACTATGACCCACATCATGGATTATCCATTATATTGACCAGATACTCTAGCGGCCACTCTAACAAAGAAAATAAATGTCATCAAAAATGGAAGGTAGTCAGCAGGAGGCAAGATCAGGTGGGACCATTCTAGCCAATGAGAGGGCAGATACGTGTGTACAACAGGCGCAACAGATTCCACTAGTTACCACAGCCACTATGTCAAAATTGGCTATATCATAAGAATTCATGAAAACAAAACATTTGCTTTTTGGTCTTAATTTAAGGTTAGGGTTAGGCATAAGGTTGGCAGTGTGGTTAAGGTTAGGGTTTGGTTTAAAAACACATTTTAAGAAAATCAATAGAATAGTACCTGTTTGTAGAACACATGACTTTGTGGCTGTGGTATCTTGTGACGACCAGGCACAACAAAGTATTTTTTCTCACCGTTGCCGGGATGTCCTGTGTCCTACCTGTCCTACCCTTGTAACAACCTAATCATTATGAAGCTTCTATTAGATCCAACAATGCCACACTTAGCATATTCGAGTGGGTAGCTAATTAACAACTTTGCAACTATTGACTATTTTTTAGCTACTTTGCAACTACTTAACATGTTAGCTAACCCTTCCCCTAATCCTAACCTTAAACCATTTATCAAACTGCTAACCTTAACCTTAACCATAACCTTAACTCCTAACCTATCGTTAGCCATCAAGTTAACGTTAGCTACAACAAATTGGAATTTGTAACATACTGTATCATGTGTTTTGCAAATTCGTAACATATTGTACGAATTGCAATTTGTATCATATAGTACGAATTGCAATTCAAAAGAAATGTATATCATACGAAATGTATAATGGACATCCACAAATGAATACATACCATACGAAACGTAACATATCATACTAATTGTGGAGTGTCCTGGATTTCTATTTACTATGATACGTCTAGTCCCTGAGTCCAGGTTGGTTTGACTCTTCCTGTCTTCCCACAGGCAATCTGGCTATGTTATAGTTGGCTCGCTTCCTTCTCCTGCCACAGTGCCATCTAGTGACAGGCGCTGTACATTGCCCATCAGCGTTAGTGATGCTGCTTTTAACACTATTCTTTGCAATGACAAGAAGAAATAGATCAGACATTTGCTTGATGTGTTATTGTCCCCCACGATGAAATTGGGGAGGAGACTGTGGATCTGTCTCCGTTCGTACTTTCATCACACGCGATATCTCAGATAGCACTGGCCCAATTTTGACGAAACGGGTGAACGATGCGCCTTGCCGTAGAGATCCGGATTTTACAAAATTGTGGCATTTATATGGGGGATTGGAAATGATGCAGACAATTACATTGACGGAAGCTACAGTCTATCTGCAATATTAAAGCTGATCTACCCCTTACTGTTTTTGTGGTATTTACAAAATTGCATAATTCGTGGGGAAGACATGTTTACTGATGCATTGTTTGTCACCTTTATGTATGAGTGAGGTTTACAAGAGAAAACATTTACAAACAAATATTTAGAGTGTAGAAAGTGGTGTTCTCATTATACCTATTACTTAGTGTCCTATCTACCTCTATGTGACATGGCGCTGAGATGTTGTCTTGTGCCCTGTCTGTGTTGTCATGGTAACTCCCAGTGGAGAAGGTAGCGGTGCTCTGTCGGTTCCTAGACATTGGTTCTGTGACGAAAAACCACCTGCTGAAGTATTCCCTGGCCCACGCCTTCTGCTGCTTCCTAGCCTCTGTGGAGGATGTCAACCCGGCTGTGGCCACACGCGCCAGGCTGCTGCTGGACACCATCAAGAGCCCAGCACTACAGGTGACTAACAGAGATCTATCTAGGCCAAGATAAATACTCCCATTCAACTACCATACAGCCACTGTTCTTGTAACAATTGAACACGTCTTTTTTGTCCTGGAGGACAAATTGCTTCACAGCATGTCAGTAGACAATTTTGGATTTACAAATGACACGTAAACATGTAAGTCCAGTGCTAACACTTGTGTGTCTGTCTCTATCCGTGTCTGTGTGTGTCTGAATCTGTATCTGTGTGTGTGTGCCTGCAGGGCTTGTGTCTGTGCCTGGACTTCCAGTTCGACACGGTGGTGAGGGACCGGCCCATCATCCTCAGCAAGCTGCTGATGCTGCACCACCTGAAGCAGGAGGTCCCTGCCCTCAGCTGGGAGTTCTTTGTCAACCGCTTCGAGACACTCTCCCTGGAGGCCCAGCTCCACCTGGACTGCAACAAGGAGTTCCCTTTCCCCACCAGTACGCCCAGCTGGGGGATTCTCTCTGTTACATAGTCTGCATAATAGAACTTGCACTATTGCCTTATGTTCAATACAACAAACTAAGCATGTAGGGAAACATAAACCTGTGAAATAAGAACATAACTGTTCCAGGTGTGTCAAGTGTTATGAGGCAAAGTCACAGTGATGTATGTTATTTATATTTCCTTCCTTGGATCTCCCTGTTAGCTATCACAGCTGTGCGCACCAACGTGGCCAATCTTAGTGATGCAGCGATGTGGAAAATCAGACGGGCGCGCTTTGCCAGGAACCGCCAGAAGAGTGTGCGTTCCCTCCGTGACAGCGTCAAGGGCCCGTCCGAGTCCAAGAGGGCCTTCTCCCTCCCAGAGACTCTGTGTAACCGTCTACGTAAGCGTCCAGTTGGTAGAGTGTCCATTGGTTGGTTAGGCTACTGGTCTGTGGGTCTCAGCTTTTGTCTGCCCGGTGCTCCTACAGTTTCTTTCCTCATCCATTCACTTCCCTGTTCTGTTAGCACACCTACAAAACAGTATCTGTGTCCCTGTTTGTTTTATTCAATTATTCATTGCTGGATGTAAGAGTTCTGTCTTATCTGTGATTTCCACGTTGACGCTGCACAGGATGTGGTCTGAGTTTCTGGATGAGGGGTTCTACTGTTGGGTTTAGACTGTGTGTGGTTGTTGAGCTTCAGTGCTTCACTTTATTTAATGTAAGTAAGTAGAAGCTAAGTTATTAATATAATTACTTAACAAGTCTCAGGATCCACATACGTTTGGGATCACTTTGTGTGAATGGTGTGAGACATTGGGTTGTATTGGGTTTGTCTGGAAGCTCAGACGTATCCTGTGCTACTTCCCCAGAACATTCTCCTAAATTTTGTTCTCATGTGTGGTTTTTAGCTCTAAGACTTACGAGGCAAGAGCACTCTGCCCCGACTTTGGGAGATATGATAGAGAAAGTCCTGCCAGGTAAATAACAACCCAAATCTGACTCACCTTATTACAACAGAACCAGATCAACATTCCCTTCAGCATAATCACATCGTAGTGGGAGAAATAAATACGTTATGACTTCTGATAAAGTTGATGGGCATCAGGAAACTTTATGATAAAACAATGTTTGCTCTTCATTGACATTCGTTGCTTTTCATCCAGAATTCATAGATTGTGCATTCTATTTTAGCCTCAGGCAAAAACAAATTATACTGTCGGAATGGGAGAAACTGTTACTCTTGCTATCTTGATAGCTTTTCATATTTTCTGTTTGCATTTGACATATTCCATGAATATGTTAAAGTGATGTCCTTATATGTAATCACCCTGCTGAATGTAGACCAAATGAGATGACTGTCGTATCATCTCCCTCTCTGTGTTCACCTGCTTTACCCCTTTCCACTCCATCCGCTACCCTGTCTGCAGCACGCTTCCTCCCGCCCTTTAACCCTGACACTTCAGCCCCTCTCCTAGGCCACAGCCCCTCACTAGAGGACGACTCTGTCATCAGGGACCTGCTCCCAGAGGATGCTGGGATAGACCACCAGACGGTGCACCAGCTCATCATGGTGCTGATGAAGTTCATGGCCAAAGACAAGAGCAGTGCCGAGGCAGACATTGGCAGTGCCAAGGCCTTCAACACGGTGAAGCGCCACCTGTATGTGCTGCTGGGCTTCGACCAGCAGGAGGGTTGCTTCATGATCGCACCTCAAAAGATGAGGACCTCAACCTCCTTCAATGCTTTCATCGCTGGCATCGCACAGGTCAGAGAATATCAATTAACCCTATGAATGACTCAGAGTTAACACTGTAAAAATTATTTTAATGATAATCCATGAATAAATGTTGAGTTTAATCCCCAGAAAAATCTCTGACTCTCACCTGCTTCAGTTGGGAGTAAATTTAAGATGGGAGTTTTTGTTGTTGTCTTGTTTCAATCTGTAAAGTTTAAGTTTCATGTTGCTGCTGCTGATTATGGCAATCTGTCAAGCATCAAGAAGAACCTAGCGTGACGTGATATCTCCTCCAGGTGATGGACTACAACATTGGGCTGGGGAAGCAGCTGCTCCCCCTGGTGGTCCAAGTGTTGAAGTACTGCACATGCCCCCAGCTCAGACACTACTTCCAGCAGCCCCCACGCTGCACTCTCTGGGCCCTGCGGCCACACATCAGACAGATGTGGCTCAAAACCCTGCTGGTCATCCTCTACAAGGTATACACTACCCATGTTTGAAATATAATGAAACCAAATCCACTGTGTGAATGTGTTTATATTATTATACAGTGTGTGTATAATTGATTGCCTGCATTTAAAAGTCTGCTTGTGAAATGTTAGTATTGGGAACAACAGCTAATTTATACATATTTTTGTTGCTTTGTGCTCTCTTACCCTCCACTCCTACCGATCCTGTGTGTGGTCCCAGTACCCCTACAGGGACATGGATGTGAGTAAAGTGGTTCTGCACCTAATCCACATCACCATCAACACCCTGAATGCACAGTACCACAGCTGTAGACCCCATGCCACTGCCGGACCCCTCTACAGTGACAACTCCAACATCAGCCGCTGCAGCGAGAAAGAGAAAGGTGGGGCTAACAACTACCATAAAGATGATTACATTACTGGACTGGGCTTAATCTGAAGTAAGGCTTGAGAGTTTTGGATATAATGTGTGTGTTTTATTCTTTTCAGAGGAGGACAGTGTGTTTGATGAGTCTGATGTCCATGACACCCCAACTGGAGCAGGCAACAAGGAGTCCCAGACCTTCTTTGCTCGTCTGAAGAGGATCGGTGGCAGCAAGTCTGTCAAGTACCAGCCAGTGGAGCTGAATGCCCAGAAGAGTATAAAAAATTGTCTCAAAGGAAGACCTATTTTATTTAGCAATTCAATTAATTGAAATTAAATAATTTTGCTGATATGAATTGAGCTTTTACAGATTTTTACAATCACATGTGAGCTATCTTTTGATCCTCTCTCCGTCTGTGTCAGGTGAAATTGAGCTGTCTGAGTACCGCGAGGCCAGTGCACTGCAGGACAGCATCCTGCACTGTGTGAGGGAGGAAAGCACCAGGAAGAAGCGTCTGCAGGCCATGCACAAGCAGAAGTCCTTGGATATTGCCAACACTGACTACATCCTTTACAACCTGGACGAGCACAGACGCAAGTCCTGCATAGACCGTTGTGACCTGCAGCATGGTCCCCCCGCCCCCCCCTCCTCCACCACCTCCCACCCCAGGCAGAAGGGGGGACATGGGAAGGGCTCATCAGACGGTTCCTCTTGCCGCGCGGAAGGCAGCGACCACCAGGACCGCCGAGGCTCCCGGGGAGGTCACTCAGACTGCTCCAGGCCTGTCATTCCAGAGGTGCGTCTCAGCTGCATGGAGACGTTTGAGGACAAGGCCGACCAGGACTCCCCTCTTACAGGGGGCTCATCAGCAGAGAAGGAGGACCCCGACCTCATTGACCTCTCCTCCGACTGTACCTCCATCCCAGAGAAGCACTCTATCCTCTCCATGTCCGACAGCGACTCCCTGGTGTTTGAGCCCCTACCGCCACTGAGGATCGTGGAGAGTGACGAGGAGTTTGACCTCAACACGGTGATGGGCTCCAGGCTGAATGGGAGTGCCAGGCCCCCAGCCTCCCCTGTCAGGCCCCCAGCCTCCCCTGTCAGGCCCGCTGCCTCCCCTGCCAGGCCCCTTGCCAGGCCCCCTTCCTCACCTGCCAGCAGCAGCACCCTGCGCCTGTCTCCGGTGGTGCAAGTGAGGGTGGTGGACTGCTCTAAGGACAAGAAGACCACAGACTCCCCAGCAAAAGAAATCCCTCAACAGCCTTTACAGAGGAGGCCACGCTATGGGACCCCCACCACCTCCCTGGAGCTGCCTGACTGGCCGGAGCACCCTGGCCTGGAGAGCCCCATGACCCTCAGCTTACAACAGAAGAGGGACCTGCTGAGGAAGACCCCTGCTGTCCCTGACACCTCCCTGGATGACTTTGTGCACACTGAGGACCTGAAGGCAGCAGTGGGTCTGGGGACCAGTCCCTCTGGCAGGACCGTCTTCCTGGACATCCCTGAAGACACAGCCGAGCCCCTCACCTCTCTGGAGGGGAGCAACAATGATGAAGAGGAAGATTATGAAGATGATGATGACCTTGATGACAGCGACCTTAAACCTGACGATGATGATGACAACGACGAGGCAGAGTTTAAGATCCAGATAGTTCCCCGGCAACGCAAGCAGAGGAAGATAGCTGTGAGCGCCATCCAGAGAGAGTACCTGGACATCTCCTTCAACACCCTGGACAAGCTGGGTGAGCACCCCACTGAGACAGGTAAGAGAGACCAGGGTCAGAGGAGAAAGAGAAGCCTCAGTCCAGCGGTCTCCCTCTGTATGGACCTACAGCTGCTGTATCCTTTTACTCTGCCCCTGAGATACGAATGCTGACTTCATGCACAATATGTATTTTTTATGTGCAGTATGTGTGTTTCAGTGCGACATCTCTAAGATTTGAGAGGGTTTAAGATATACGACTGGAAAACACGTTTTCTAGAATAGTTAAGGAAGTGTCTGCTTAGAAGGGCAGAACAACATGAACAGACTATAAATTGTCTAGTCGGATATCCATGCTACCTCAAATCTTCAGTCAACTGGTCACAACTGCTGTCTCCTGTCCTGTGGTGTGGCTTTGTACGTGTCTCTCCCTTTTCCCATTCCAACCCATCGTAAACACCTAAAAACCAAAAAACACTTTGAAATAAAGTCCTAGAAGCCGATAAGTAAATATCAGTACAGCATCTTCAAATTACTGCAACACACTGTTCATAAATAGCGTTCCATATAAGAACAAGTAATAACATAAAATTACACATTTGTTTTTCTACTAAATAGGGCATCAATAAACAATTATAATGTCTTAACAAAATCAAAATTTTAGATTGCTGTTGCACTAGGACTTACTCTATACTTGTAGTTAACCATTTGTAGCCCTACAATACATTTGTATTGGCGTTGGGTGTCTGCAGCATCTCATGCTCTAAACAGTCCACATGTGAGGTTATAAGGTGGCTGAGAGCTGAAGCAGCCACTATTGCGCCCCATCACTCACCCACGTTGCCTTGCAGATCACAAGGTTCTGTCTACCCTGGAAAATCCACGGGAATCCGCCTCAGCCCCCACCCTCGAAGCTGCTATCCCAGAAACAAACAACCGCTCTTCAGTATCAAGTAGGATCCAAATACTTTCTCATTGTCATCTATTTAAATTCACCAATAAAACAGGGTGTGGTCATCACACCCAGAACATTACACCGTTCAAACATTTGGCCTCCCTTTTTTTCAAGGTGTAAAATAGTTTTTCTCAGCATTATGTTTTTGACACCATTGCAGTTTTTTTCATGGTTATTTTGTTTTTCTTATCAATAGACCAGGGATTATATCTAGCAATATATACAATCTTGAATATATACAACTAAGCCATTAAATCATTTCATTTTTATATTTACCTCTGTGAGCGTCTTCCACTCCCCATTTTCATGACAGTTTGTTTAAGAAAACCAGACAAGGAAATGAAAGTGGAGATATAGGGAACGTACCAGGCAACTCAATCCTCTGTGTGTGTGTGTGTGTGTCGCACCCTCAGCTCAGTACCGTCAGGCGAAGCGAGGCTCATTAGGAGCTCTAACCATGAGCCATCTGATGAAGAGACAGTTGGAGCACCAGTCCAGCGCCCCTCACAACATCAGCACCTGGGAGACAGGTCAGTCACTGGCTGCCTCTGGTCCACCTCTTCAGATTGGTAAATATCAAAACACCTTTTAAATACTGTATTGTCTTTGTTTGACTGTGCTGATTTTAGTGTTCTCTAAACAGGCCCCACCAAGACCAGCCTCCTATCTGCCCCCAGTACAGTCAGCATGTTTGTGCCCGCCCCCGAGGAGTTCATTGATGATCAGCCTACCACCATGACTGACAGGTGAGTGAACCTACCGCCAACCACCAACACTGACTGGTGTGTCATTCAGGACAGCGGACACTGTACGTATTAATGGTTATTCATTGTTATTAATGATAATACTGTGTGGTCTCTCAGGTGTCGTGACTGTGGTGCGGTGCTAGAAGAGTATGATGAGGAGACCCTGGGCCTGGCAGTGGTGGTACTCTCCATGTTCATCCACCTCAGCCCTGACCAGGCCGCTCCACTGCTGCTGGATATCATGCAGTCTGTGGGCAGGTCTGGCAACTACAGCAGCTCCTTCATCAACCCTTTTATACATCCCATACACAAACCTGATTGTTCAGTAAAGTTTTAGCACACTCTCTGCGTGTCCAATCTTGAATTCCGATTCTTTCTTTCTTGCAGGCTGGCGTCTAGTGCTAATTTCTCTGGTCAAGCTGAGAGGTATGACACATCGCAACCAGACACACTAAATATATTCTTATATTGTGTGTGTTAAACTCAGCTGTACTGTGGATGCTGATGACTTGTTCACGCTGGCTGTATTCTTGTGTGTGAGTTGATGTTGATGTCTCTGTTGATCTAGTATACTCATCCCTGGCAACGCAGCAGGTGTGGCTAAGCAGTTCCTCCGCTGTGTGTTCCACCAGCTGGCCCCCAATGGCATCCTGCCCCAGCTCTTCCAGAGCAACATCAAAGGTCTACTCAGACACAGACATAAAACACAATATGGCTCCTGTTAAGAGCAGCTTTCTGAGGGATATGGTTTCATCTTTATTGTCAATTTCTGTGTATTTCCAGATGGAGGTTTTCTGAGAACATTGGCTTCTTCCCTGATTGATTTTAATGAACTGAGTTCTGTGGCTGCACTGAACCAGCTGCTGGAGGTGGGACTTTTACTTGCTTAGTGTAATGATTAAAGATCAGCAGTCGGCTGAAGGAATTTACTTGTTTGCGTATGTTTTAAATCTCAAGCAAAATGTCCACTTTCATCATGTATCCAGCAGGAGGCGCTCTTGTAAAAGTTGACGATACCAGCGTGATACCAAAGCAAATTAAGAATGCTGATGAAGAGTATGCCTCTGCATGGTTGTTCACCATATTCACTCTTCTCTATTATCTTGGTTTCTTCTCTTTGGAAATCTTATACTGTTACAATGTTCAAGGAATAGCACTTGTGATAGTCCACCTCAGTTCCCTCCTTAGACTCATAACATCACTAGCCCAAACCACTTTTAGAATATAATTTATAAACAATTGATAATGTAACAGTTGGTAACGGCTCTATGGCAATAAATATGTATTATGTAACCCTGTTGTCGTTTTTTCCACTGTCCTAAGGGTCTGAACAACAAGAAGAGTCTACCAGCAGGGGGCACCATGCTGCACTGCCTGGAGAACATTGCCACCTTCATGGAGGCCTTGCCCATGGACTCCCCCAGCAACCTGTGGACCACCATCTGCAATCAGTTCCAGACCTTCCTCACTAAACTACCCTCTGTGCTGCCTCTGAAGGTACTGGACCTCGAACTGCATGTGGGCTGTATTGACAGTTTTTTGACTGTGACCAATATACTAGCTACAGCCTTGTGAATAATTGTATGATGTCTCTCTCACAGTGTCCCCTGGACTCCAGTTTGAGGATCATCATTTGCCTGTTGAAGATCCCCACCACAAGTGCAACCCGGGTGAGTCTGCCTGTGTGTGCTTTAAAATACATTAGGCCTACTAACCAAATGGTGAGCGCAGTCTTCAATTGAGTGACATAAATCACACTATCCCAGCCTTTCTCTGATAAGGCCCTGAGCAGGTTATATGATTGGTTACATTCTGACTCTTTAAATCAAAGGACTTACACCTGATAGCATTCAGTTATGTCAGATCTTGTTCAGTGAATTAACGTAGATTGTCATTTGCGTGAGTGAACCCATAAGTCTTACTCATTTGGAATAAGAAGGAAGTCTTACAAAATCTCTGTTGTGTTAAAATCCTCTCAACCACCCACCAGGCATGGACCCAGCCTTAACTATCTCTTTTCCTCCTCTTCCTCAGAGCTTACTGGAGCCCTTCTCCAAACTGCTGAGCTTTGTCATCCAGTATGGAGTGTTCAGCCTCTCTTACCTGGTGGAGCTGTGTGGCCTCTGTTACAAAGCCTTCAACAAGGTAGATATGTACAGTTTTGCTTACATTTCCTAGTATATTTGTTTATTATGTTTGTTTTTAAAAAAGAGATAAAAGTTTAAATAAAGACATGGTAGCATTGCAATGATCTCATGTGAAAGGTCCAATTTGAAAAGGGATGCAGAAATATTACTTTGTCCCAAATTGTTAAACATGAAACCATGTCTGCAGACCTCTGTATACTGTAGTTCTTGGTGATAATACTTATCCCCAGCCTTTCCTGCCAGACAGCAAGGTGGCTGTGTGTCACAGATGATTAAGTATTCAATCAGCCAGTATTGATTTACATTGGTAGTTGGGGCTCTGGGCTGAGGATGTATGGTGTGTATGAGGGTAAGCCTCCCTCCGTTAGAGCTGCGGTCTGGGCTGTCTCCTGCTGCAGGACGGATGGATCCTTACCACACCACTGCTGTCACAGCGACATGCGTTATGTCTCCAGCTCTATTGATTTCCTCTAGCCTGGTTAATCCCCGCTATATAACATCCGGTTCTCAAAACCGAAGTCAACATGACTGATTGTGTCTATTTAAATGTTTCCTGTGTAGTTAGTCTTATCAAATACAAGTTTAAGGAGGATTTTTCAGTGCTTGGGCTATTGTAGGATGTTTGTGAAGTTATGTTTATCACTACTGCACTATACATAGAACATTTGAACAAAAATTACCCAAAATCAACTATACTGTATGTATTGTGGTTTCATGCTGATGAGAAGGGAACTATTTATTTTGTAATATATTAACAGAGAGAGAGAGAGAGAGAGAGAGAGAGAGAAGTGGCTCCCCAGGCTAACAGCCTCATCTGAACTGGACCATGCTATTGAGATCCTCTGTCTCTATTCAGACCACAGACAACCTTTATACTCCAGCACACGCACACAGGCAACACTGTATGAGCACTGGAGAGGGAGAGATACAGTACACAGCCTGCAATATTAAATAAGACAGTTTAGAGAAAACATCCAACAGGCAAACCTTTTTCCCCAGTATGCCTAAGAGCCTATCTGACTTGCTTTTTTTCATTTTTCATTTTTTTTTCATTTTTACACAGTTCTATATTCTCTGTCCTCATTTCCTCACACTGAGCTGTTTTGTGTGTTTATCTATTTTTGCCCAGGAGAGAGATAAGTTCTATATGTCTCGTATTGTGGTGTTGGAGCTTCTGCAGGCTCTGAAGTTCAAGTCTCCTCTACCTGATACTAACTTGCTACTGCTGGTCCAGGTAAACAGTTGTACAATCAAAACTACTTGTGGAAAATAATTAAACCCAAAAGATGAATTTACATATTTATTTATGTTAACTACATCCAGTGGCGATTTTAGCATGTAAATCTTTGTGGGGCAAACAACTTTTTTTTTGATGCATGCCAGCACAGCCACTACAAAACACACAACAACACAACACAACACAAGACAACACAACACTAAACAATACATTAATTGCACTGTAACGGTGACAAACGCTGCCCACAAACTGTTAGGGCCTACATAAAGCTGTCCCAACAGCAGAGTCCCAACAGCAGTCCCACACCTTACCACTGCTACACCTGGCTATCAGCGGAGCCTTGTCCGGAGCCTTGAGGCAATCCGTAATTTCGATTAAGACATTAATGAGGGAGCGACAACGGACATAGTCAATATAACTATTTGTTCACAACTTTTGAAATGTACAGCAACAGAATTTAGAACATGGGCCATTCTTACAGTGTACTCCCTGTACACCAAGTCAGAACCGTAGGATAAATAAAGGGGGCATATAAGCAGACAATGAAAGCTCTTACAATATTCGATGATTACATTTCTCTAAAACAGGTTATAGGATACATGTGCACCACCAAGTCAGAACAGTAGGCAAAATTAAGAGGTGAAAATAGACTAAATTATTTGGGTGAGGCACACTGAAAGCCGCTTGGGTCTTTGCGTGTCAAAAAAGATACACTTCAAATAACACTATTTACTCGTTAAATAAGCTTTTAATTTGACATGTCAAGTAACATAATTCTATTATAGAATGTTGTTTGTGCTGAATTTGCATGTTCAAGCCAAGCGCCACCACTACTATCAGTAGCGCTGTCAAAGCTGTACAAAGAAAAGTCTGCAAACAATAACACACCGGCCACAAACGATGTGTTTACAATACCGCGTTGGTGAAAACAGACCAAATTATTAGGGTGAGGCACATGGGCTACTAACAGCTTACTACACAGCATTCACTTACTTTCTTAGCTACAGTATACATATCTCTATGGCATCCTACATAATTTATGAAGCAGTGTAACAGTTTTGCTTCAGTCCCTCTCCTAGCCCCTACCTGGGCTCGAACCAGGGACCCTCTGCACACACTGAGTCACCCTCAAAGAATCGTTAAGCATCGCTCCACAAAAGCCGTGCAGTTAGCCACTGTCACCGATTCCTTACAAATCTCCAAACTGTTGTGTGATGTTTACGTCCAATGGCTGATACTTGGTGGACTGTATGTTCTGTAGGTTTATGGTTTACTTAGCACTATGTGTTCTCTCCCAGGTGCTTGTAAGGGCACAGATGACAGACCAGTAGGATTCCAGTTGGGGTTGTTTAATGATGCTGATTCACAGAGCAGTAACGGCACGGCACGGCACGGCACAGTGTATTGCTCAACAATTGTATTAACCAAGAGTTTGTGTTTGTAGTTCTGAAAAGGGTAGTAGATGGCAGGTATAGGCTTAATACAACCTCCATTTACATAAGCTATAAATAATATGGCTACAATAGGTTATCTGCTGCACAGGGCAATTCAACCTAACAACATGGCTGTGACTTCACTAATGAATGATCAGAGGAATGCAACTACACAGGTCTACTGAGCAGCACCATCATCCTCACACAACTGCATGAACTTGAATGTATAATGCATCCACAAGGCTCATTGGAGCTACAGATCCTCTATGATGAACTGACATTTACTCTCAATAGTCTTTCGCACAGATACATTTGATCTATATTTTCTCTTCATTATTTCTCTTCATATGACAAGGATTAGCCAGTAGACTTGATTCATGATGATGACTGCTAGCTAAGATTGTGAAAGTAAGATGTTGACATGATCAGTCCAATCAAAGCTACTGTACATATAACGTGATTTGATGTAATTTCTGTGGCCAATGACCTTAAGCCTTCTTGGAACTGCACTTGTAATCTAATTCTATGGCAGGACCCAAAGGGCTGAAATATTGAATGTCCACCTTACTATGGACTTAAAATAAGTGATTGCGCAATGTCCCCATGAGTGACAGAACACTGAGCCAATCACGGCACAATGTTCCTATTTTCTGCTGGCCCACCCCACCACCACAGAAAGCACTGAGCTAGGCTGAAACACCTGCATTTTGGAGCTACCTTACTCAAAAAAACAAAAAAAGAGACCATGGCTTTATTAACTCAATTATATATACAAAAAAATTACATTGTTTGCTAACTGATATGTGACACGTATTAATGCCTAAATAACATGCAAAACAGGCAAGCCCCCCAAAAATGAAATATTTATATATATCTAATTTTTGAATTTGTAATTTTAAAAAAAACTATACTTTTTTTTTTGCTAAAAATGTGGGTGTCAAAACAGTTGGGGCTCTGCCCTGAATGACGGGTTGCCACTGACTACATCCTATGTGTGTATGTTGTCAGTTTGTTTGTTCAGATATTGGTACGAGGCTAGCAGAGTCTACTATTCTCTCAAAGCACATGATCTCATCACTTCCAGGGGTAAGAAAGTACATAATAAAGTACATTGGTTATCTGGGTTCCTTGATGATGACCTAATGAATCATATGAAATAAAGATATGGGTTGTTTGATTGTTGCACTATTCTCTGTCTTTTTCAGTGCACGACTGCAGCAATGGAATGCATGAGGCAATACATCAGTGAGCTCCTGGACTTCATAGCAGATATGCACACACTGACCAAACTAAAAGTGAGTTTCCTCCAACCATCTTGTCATGTGGAGGGTCCTGAGTTTCTCATGGTCAAGCGTTCAGGGAAAACTCAGGGCCGTAGTCATTTGACCTGTCCTGTGATCATGTGACTCTCTCCAGAACCATATGAAGGCGTGTTGTCAGCCGTTGCATGAGGACACTTTCGGAGGGAACCTGAAAGTGGGCCTGGCACAGGTGGCTGCCATGGAGATCAGCAAAGGCAATCACCGTGACAACAAGGCAGTGATCCGTTATCTTCCCTGGCTCTACCATCCCCCGTCCACCATGCAGCAGGGGTGAGAGGCACCAACAGTTACAGCACAGATGTCACTTTCAGTGAACTCACTGTCTATAACCATGAAGATATTATATTACTATAAGTGCTTTTATCAGGAATTAGAATGGTCTAATAACACTGTTTGCTCAAAAAGCGTTTAACCTTTGTCTCCTCTTCAGACCTAAGGAGTTCATAGAGTGTGTGTCCCACATCCGTCAGCTGTCCTGGCTGCTCCTGGGCTCCCTGACCCACTATGCCCTGCACCAGGGCTCCACCTCCTGTATGCCCATCCCCCTGGACGCTGGCTCACACATTGCTGACCACCTCATCATCATCCTCATCGGCTTCCCTGAGCAATCCAAGGTCAGGAAAATGTCTAAATGCTATATGCATAAATGTTGAAGAAAATGCTACGTAAACCTATGAAGGTTTCACATATCCTGCCTCAACCAAAGTCTAGGATGAGATAAAGACCAAAGTGTCAATGACGTCTCTCTTCCTTCCCTCCTCGGTCTGCAGACGTCAGTGCTGCACATGTGCTCCCTGTTCCATGCCTTCATGTTTGCCCAGCTGTGGACCATCTACTGTGAGCAGGCGGCAGCCGCCTCGGCCCTGCAAAACCAGAACCAGACAGAGTTCTCTTCCAATGCCATACTGACCGGCCTGGAGTTCTGGAGCCGCGTCACACCCAGCATCTTGCAGCTCATGGCCCACAACAAAGTGGTAAGGAATATCCACATGCTTATCTCTCCATCAGCTTCAAGCGGGGTTGGGCTGGAAAGAGGATGTGCTTGCTGACGTGAAACAGTTAAATGTGAAATACTACTCTGACTTTTGTTGTCATGAATGTGAGAGACAGGACATTGCTGTTTTGTAAGGCTGGGATTCAATCTGATCGGGAGTCAATCTGATCGCGCTTTGTCCACAATGCACGTTTTAAAGGAAATGTTTGCAGAGACCATATTCACGGTAAATACTGTCTCTATTGGAAATAACCTTTAAATGGCGCATTGTTCAAATCCGACTCTGCTTTGCTACGATATATTTTCTTTCATATTTGGATGGGAGGTAATCATAAAAAATGTGTTCTCTTCAACTTTCCAAGATGGTGGAGATGGTGTGTCTACATGTAATTAGCCTGATGGAGGCTCTACAAGAATGCAACTCAACCATCTTTGTGAAGGTATTCCACATTTTCCCCAAAACCTTGATTTTACATGTTTCTTTCTATTTAACTCAAAATGACCCTCTTCTCTCCATCAGTTAATACCTATGTGGTTACCCATGATTCAATCCAACCTAAAAGTAAGAATTAAATTGCAATTCAAATATAATTTGTATTATGTTTGTATATGTCTATAGATGCTTTTTTTCTTCAGAACATCCAGTGAAAATACTCTCCCCCTGTCCCATGCAGCACCTGTCTGCAGGGCTCCAACTGCGGCTGCAGGCCATCCAGAACAGGGTGAACCACCAGTTTCTGCAGGGCCAGGCAGCTGGGGCCCTGCCCTTGGCCCTGCGCAAGTGGCTGCAGTGCACCCAGTTCAAGATGGCCCAGGTGGAGATCCAGTCATCAGAGGCCGCCTCACAGTTCTACCCAATGTGACTTTGCCCACCTGTCCACCTCTCACGAGATCCTCCAAGACCCAGTCAACCTCAGGACCAGCGTTCATCTGCCTAATGCCTGCCTGCCTGCCAGACCATAAACATCAGGAAGTTGACTCCTGCTTAAACTGACTCTCGCCGTCTTAAGACTCTGCTTCTGACATAATCATATTCAGCACCGTCAAAACATATATCTATACTACTCTTTTGTGCAATGAGATGGATAGGTGAGTACAGGTTGGGCAGGTGTGCAGATGCAGGGGGATAACAGTACAGTAAATAACAGTTTAGGTGCCCAACATACTGTGTGAAGAATTAGAGGCCAAACTAGATGGTGAGTATATCTATCAGCCTTGCAGATGACTGGATGGATGGATGGAGAATTGCTGGTCGCTGAAGCTCAGGTTTGTTCACTTGGGGATGCTCACGGTCTATATCGTTATTTTCAGTTGCTTGGTTGCAAGCCTGACAAAAATAATAAAATCAAGACACATTTTCTAAAGATACAGTATGTCTCATTGTCTCGTTGTCACCTCTACAGAGAGCAGTTAAAAGTGCACAAAGTGTGATATGATTGACGATCAGACACAATGTTGGATACAGCAGCAGCAGCGTTGTAACTCAATCAGGGTGAAGCCAGACGGCGGAGGTAAACAAGACAAGTGAGTCCGTGTCGACCACTCCCTGTAGAGCCTAGCCATCATTTGCCACAAACACGGACCAAACATAATTTCCTCTGGTCTAAGGACAATTCCCACTGGGCACAGACGTCAATTAAACGACTAATCCACGTTGGTTCAACATTTCAAATTGCATTGAAATGACGTGGAAACAATGTTGATTCAACCAGTGTGTGCCCAGTGGGTTGTTTGGGACTCTATTCAATCCGTATTGCGAAAGTTAAGAGTGCCTCTTAACTGAAGACTATGTGGGCAATGTAACTACGGAAAGCCATACGTTTCCAATGGAAGAGAAGCAAAGTGGGCGGGGGACCATTGGGCGATGCGAGCATGGGTGAGGGATGTGAACAGGGCGGGACTTTATGAGAGTGGACCTATCTGCACTTCCACCCTGCACTTCTGAGGGGACAGAGAAAACAACTTCTTGGGCCATGGTTGGTCTTCCTGGCATCATAAAAGTTGTGCATGTCATATCAGTCTGCACAAAATTGAATTTCTTCTGCTTTGGAGATCCCCCACTTATTTTGTAGAGACCATAGAACGCTCTGTGCCTCCCTTCACTGCTTTTGCCTTTGCTTTTTGAGGGCCTCAGACGTGGGGTTGTAGTGTGTGGGTTTTTGTACCTTGTGTATGCTATCAAGTAGGGTGGAGATGTACGTGGAGTTTTTGTCGAACCAGTCCTGATGTTTCTTGCTGCAGTAGCTGATGGAGTGAGCTGCTGACTCATAGATAGAGTGATGTGCTAGAAAGGACAATTTGTTGTCAATCGAATCCTCTGTATTCATGAGAATCTCAATGATCTCTAGTTTTTCTGCTAGAGAGCGACAAAGGTTGTTACGGTTGCTTCTGTTTCCTGAAGCCGAGCACAGCACAGCCTGTTTTTGGTGGACTGCTTGAGGTGGATGGCTGGGCGAACCTTCATTCTGAGCTTGGTTAAGATCTCAGCACTCCGCTTCTTTCATGGCTCGCATAATGAGGACATCCCTGATATCAGAGTGCTTGACAATCATGGAGTCTACGAGGTGCCAGTGCTTTAATCATGGGTGCATCCAGGAGGTTTTGTATTTGTTTGTTTGTTTGGAACATGGTGTTGGTGATGGTGAGTTCATGTTCAGCACAAAGGCTTAGCAATCTCAATCTATTTGTATTGACAAGACCAACTCCGTGTTCCTGTTCCCACCAACTCCGACCAACTCTGTTCATTTGTATTGACATGACCAACTTCGTTTATTTGTATTGACACAACCAACTCCGTTAATTTGTATTGACACGACCAACTCCGTTTATTTGTATTGACACAACCAACTCCGTTTATTTGTATTGACATGACCAACTTCGTTCGTTTGTATTGAGATGACCAACTCCGTTCCGTCCTATTATTCCACTTCATATGTTACAATCTCTCCCCACTATTGCTTTGAAGTCCCCCAATAACGAGATTTTGTCATTTTTGGGTTCTCTGTGGTTCTCTGTGGTTCTCTCGGCCAAGAGAGTCCTTATGTTCTATTTTGCAAGTCGAAAGGGGACATATTCCTTCTTTTTTAGTTTTTGACCGATGAAACAGAATGTCCAGAATGTCCTGAGTTAGAGTGGGCAATGTTTAGGCCACATTTTCTAGGCCTTTCCCCAGCCGGGGTGAGCAGTGTGGTTCCTAAATAGGGCTGCTCAGACATACAGGGGTCTGCCGGGAACAGCTGCCACTCAAATCCTAGCTACTGACAACCAATAGCCCTACTGTGCAGGGGCCTGGCTAGAAGCTTCCAGATCATTCAGTCCTTCCCCCGTTACCAAGCACCCAGTCGCCAATAGACTTTAATGGTGCAGGAAATCTAGGTGGAACTCACTGAAGAGCAGTGGTGGATACCTGCACGCTGAAATGAGTTAGAGTGACGTGGGGGATGTGCTTGTCCCAACATCACTTCTTCTCTGTTGGAAAATGGGCTCCGGTGGCAAGGAGAAAATCCAAGACGACTAGTACCTCCCCACAGGTGCAGGAGGCTGCCAGAGCTTCAGTCTGACGGAGGAACGCCTGTCGTGCGCCACTAGCACGTTGCTTTTCTCTCAGGGTAAGCTCCCCTAGCCTTTGTCTTCCCAGACTTACCCAAAAGGCAGCAGGACAGTGTTTCAAGTTTCAAGTTTGTATTTATTTATATAGCACATTTAAAAACAGCAAACAGGGCTGACCAAAGTGCTGAACAATACACAAGATAAAAAAAACAAGGACAAACCCCACATTCATGACAGAAGCTCACAATGAATTAAAAGCTAAGGAAAAAAAATAGGTTTTAAGAGAGGATTTAAAAACAGTTAGAGATTGAGCCGCTCTGATGTGAACAGGAAGGCTGTTCCACAGCCTAGGGCCAGCAATCGCAAAGGCTCTGTCCCCTCTATTCTTTAGCCGTGATCTGGGGACTGACAAAAGTCTCTGATCACCAGACCTCAGGTTTCGTGTGGGATTGTGTGGACAGAGTAGCTCAGACAAATAGCTCGGTGCCAGATTATTTACGGATTTAAAAACAAAAAGAAGAATTTTAAACTCAATTCTAAAGTGCACAGGTAACCAATGCAGTGATTTTAAGATAGGTGAAACATGATCAAATTTACGTTTTCTTTTGAGGAACTTTGCAGCAGCATTCTGTACTAATTGGAGACGAGCAATAGAGTGTTTGGGTGAGCCATAATAAAGAGAGTTGCAATAATCCAACCGCGATGTAATGAGAGCATGGACAGCAATCTCTAAGGTTTTCTCAGAAAGAGAGGATTTGATTTTAGAGAGAAGACGTAGCTGGAAAAAGCAAGAACTAATCACCGCATTTATTTGTTTTTCAAATTTAAGGTTCTGATCCCAGAAAACACCTAAATTCTTTATGCAAGATGAAGTTGGATAGAGGTAATCTAGATCAATGTTACTGCTATTATAGTTGTCATGGGAGCCAAAGACTATAACCTCGGTTTTGGATTCATTCAAAAATAAGAAATTTTGAGAGAACCACATTTTTACTTCCTCTAGGCAAGCAAAAAGAGATTTCAGAGCAATATCTTTATTGCATTTCAGAGGCAAATAAATTTGTGTATCATCTGCATAGCAGTGAAATGATACACCATGCTTTCTGAAAATGGAGCCCAGCGGAAGTAAATACAGTGGTTGGCCGATGCCAGGGCGTGTCCACATAACGTGGGCCTGCGCACCTCACCTCTGGGGACCACTTCAGCGCCGACATCCCCTGAGCCTGGGGCCGCGGGGACACCCAGTTAAAGTGTGTATCACGAGGAGGCCTGGCAGGAGTCTTGATGAAGGAGAGGCTGTGTACTGGCAAGGGAAGGCTTACGTGCAGAGCTGCTTCCCGGTGTACCACTAGGGCTAGCCAGTGGCAGCAAGCTGTAAGCAAGAGGGTTGCAAGCTGGTGGGAAGTAGGCCCTTCCCACTAAATACTGCACTACTGCACTAGACTCATCACAACAACCTCTGTGCCACACACATACACACGTTTTAGTATCCTTGTGGGGACCAAACAATTGATTCCCATTTGAAATCATATTTTCCCTAACCCCTAACCATAATCGAACCCTAAGCCTAAATCTAACCCCTAAACCTAAAATAGCCTTTTTCCTTGTGGGGACCGGCGAATTGGCTTTTTTCTTGTTTGACTTATGGTCCCCACAAGAGGACTTATGGTCCCCACAAGGATAGTAAAACCAAACACACACACACAGAGCAGCAAGGATATGCATGGGCTTTCTCTGATTTTTACTGCTGGACAGCAAACAAAATACACACAGAAACACTCACTGGATGTTTAATAACAAGTATTTACTCATGTCACCAATAGTGTGTCTTCTGATTGGCCCCAAAATATTGTAATTATATAAATAATCTAATTTATACCACAGTGGCTATATAATTGTAAAACATATTTTGTTTTTGATAAACAAATAATGTGATTACTTTTCCATTCACCCCAGTGAAATACCTTGTATTTTATCTTGGCGAGCCACACGAAGCTTTTTGAGATAGAGAGGATCCCTGGCCTTCCTGTTCAGGCCTGTCAGATCTTCTTTATTACAAAGTGCCCTGATTGGACAATGCATGAATGTTTAAATTGCCCGGAGTGTCCAATGGCATTATCATCAAGTGGCACATCTAAAGCAGGGAAGGCAGACTACTGTATAGTCTATCATTTCCATTCCTCTGTCTCTCTGGTGCCCTCCCTCTCTCTCTACATGGCTCAGCTCAGACCCTGATGGATTTCTCCCCCTCTGAAGTGGTTGTGCATCAAATTATCTCCCCTTTAAAATGTCCTACAAAATGTGCAAGGAGAAAATAATATATATATATTTTTGAATATTGACCAATTGATTCCTTTATGACCTCTATTGAGGAGGGTATGTTGCACATATTCCCAGATTGTTGTTCGATTTGGGTTTGTCAGCAGCTCTATTCAGTCACCCATGTGGGTCACAATGGTCAGAGCGGTAGCAGAGCAGAAGTGGTTGGCCAGTCCTACGTACATAATGTAGCCTGTATGCACAGAGATTGTCCGTGCCAAGAGCTGACATCAGAAGAACCCCAGTGGCCCGTTAGAATGATTGAGCCCCAGGGGGCTGTGTTTGATAATAGCTGTTCATTAAAAATTAACAGTGTGAGACGGACTGAGAACACGTCCTGCGCACAGGGGGAGCCCAGGAGACGGCCAGCACAGAGCTCTCTAAGACACAGCGAGGAGAGGCACCATGGGTAAAGGTTAAAAATAACACCTTTATCATTAACACACACTGGATTTATCAATGTTGTACCATTTGCCATTCAATTAAAACATGTTCTCATTTTGTCTCTCCTTTGTTTGCTTATGTGATAGGACTATAAGCCTATCTTTCTCTAGACCTATTTACAACTGAAGATTACATTATCGATTGTATGTATCCTTTTGGTATATAATGAATCAATTGTGCAACTTTTCATTGCCAAATATACATGAATGGCTTGCTCCATAAGCAAGACAACATTGATATAATTCTAATTGGTAGCACATTGTTTAATTTCTACTACGTATAAACATATTTTCTGTTACACTGTACATGTAATTACAGTCCAGAAGGCAGATATTTTTAAATATCAATATTTACATTCATGCATCCATGATCACATAATGTACATTATTCGTGACGCATCTTCAGTATCTGGGTACATTATATGGGTATATGGTAATACCTATGCATGCAGGGGTGGACTGGCCATCTGGCTGCTCCATTTTTTGCCCAGTGAATCTTGCACAAAATTATCATTATCAGGCTAATAATGGGGGCCTCGAGGAAAGAAATGGGCTGGTGTGTTAGAAATGCCAGGGCCAATTTCTGGTCCCAGTCCACCCCTATATGCATGTCACAATGCAAGGTCTGTGTTTACAAAATTCAACAGTAATGGAACATTTCAGAGATACTGTCCTCTGTCTCTCACACACACTCAAACACACATTATATACAGATTAACTGCACCTATGCCAAAAAGTAGCTTAATAATTGATTGATGCTTTAAATCAACTGTGTACTGTTTCTAGCAGAAGGATGTTGAGGATGCCTGTGAGTCTGAGTCACATGTCCCTTTTGAGACCATCCTCTCTGCAACTTAATATCCGGATTAGCCTCTGTTTAGAATCCTGTCCTCCACCAATCAGCACTTCAGCCCTGGGCTCATATGCACTGTTTCTATAGTGATGGGTTGTCCCCTTGCTGGAAGATGGCACAATTAAGACTGCAAAATCACATCAGAACATGGCAAAGGGTGTCCCACTGTCCCCCACTGCCTCTCCTGGCTGTCTAACCATTGAGATGTGACAAAACAAAATGTAATACCATGTTAGTATTGTAGGGGGCATTCACCTGTGATAAAGACTTGAGGGTAGTACAGTACAAGTTGCTAAAAGCATGGTCAGAAAACACACATTCACAAACTCAAAACATGGAAATTCCCATCATATTCGCTGAAGTGGTAGGGGAAGAGAAAAAGGCATGTCAAACAGCAAGAGATGAACAATTGATACCCGAAAGTCATTGCAGAGAAAGCTGATGTGTTTACTGTGTCTGTAGCAAACTAACAGTGTGCTTCAGTAGAGGCTGCTGAGGGGAGGACGGAGCCAATGGAATGGCATCCAAAAAATGGAAGCCATGTGTTTGATATATTTGATTCAATTCCACTCAAGCCGTTAACACGAGCCCGTCCTCCCCAATTAAGGTGCCAAAAACCTCCTGTGGTGGGCTTAAAGCAGCAAAACATTACAAATGAATGATATGATTACTAAATCATTCATAAAAAATAACATATTTCTAATCATTAAATGTACTTAATAAACCAATAATGAAATACATACGCAGACAAGAAATACATAAATGAACAAATAAATACGATAGATAGGTAGTAGTTTGTCCTCAGTTCTCAGCTGTGTTGTTGATATGGAGGTTCAGTTCTCAGATGTGTTGTTGATATGGAGGTTCAGTTCTCAGCTGTGTTGTTGATATGGAGATTCAGTTCTCAGATGTGTTGTTGATATGGAGGCTCAGTTCTCAGTTCTCAGCTGTGTTGTTGATATGGAGGCTCAGTTCTCAGATGTGTTGTTGATATGGAGGCTCAGTTCTCAGATGTGTTGTTGATATGGAGGCTCAGTTCTCAGATGTGTTGTTGATATGGAGGCTCAGTTCTCAGGTGTGTTGTTGATAAGGAGGCCCAGTTCTCAGATGTGTTGTTGATAAGGAGGCCCAGTTCTCAGATGTGTTGTTGATATGGAGGCTCAGTTCTCAGATGTGTTGTTGATAAGGAGGCCCAGTTCTCAGATGTGTTGTTGATATGGAACATAGGAACTGACTTGACCCCCTTGTTTTATTCCCCACTTGGTATGACCTGTATATCTGTTTTAATTGCATAGTCAGATGAGCACTATACATCCCAATACAACTGTGCCAGTGTTGTACATATTCTGCTTTAAATATGAAAAAGGGTCAGGCGAGAATAGATGAGACAGCCCGAGGAGTAAAACCTGCATGCACATTTACTTCATGATCTGGTCCTCTCAACCTACTATCACACTGTCTTGCTTAAACGTCTGTTCCTCCATTGCAGTTGCCTGTAAGAAGTGTGGAGCTGTATAGATTGGTAGCCTAGCAGTCAACCATCCTCCTGTCAATGACACTTTGTGTTGACAACACGATGTTCAGTCTGATGAAGTCTAGTTCTCTGAACCACTTCCATGTTTTGTTTTTATCTTCTTTTCACTAATTTACTTTATCTGGAAGTTTCCTTTCATCCAGGCAACATGCTAAGAGAGAAGGAAAGGCGTTAATGTGTTTTAACCAGGTCAACCCCTGTTGCGTTCTAGGTAAGAGGGAATTGTTGCACTTTGGGTAGGGTGGATGGTGGTGGTGGGGGGGTTATGGTTATGTCGCTTCTTCTTCCTGACAGTCTACACCACAGTGTTGTTGGGGCCCATGGCCTTCTTGTTGCGTGCACTCATGGCAAACTCTCCACGACTCATCCCATTCTCCTCTTTCCGTAGTGGTTTCCTGCAAACAAACACAACTTATGTCATGACAGTAGAGTTGCTTTATTTAACTTCAGAAAAAACATAAATCATTCTATTCCTTAAGCCTGTGGCTGTTTATCTATGGAGAGATTGGATTTCATAGGCTGTTGTGGCTGGATGCACTGGTCAGTCATGCTCTCTAATAAGCTGAACATTAAAAGGTCACGTTGCTCTCAGAGCCATGAAAGGAAAGAGGAAAGAGATTAAAATCAAACAGAAGAGATGCTGGATGTGGCAATTAGACACACTCCATTGATGGTCGGTAACACTTTTTTTTACCTCAGAGAAGAGCTTAAGTATACATAGAACATAAAATAAATACTAATACGGTAATACTATGTTAATGAGATTCCCTCTCTTGGTTATTCTGGTTATGCTGTAACGATACCCTTTCTGTGAGCCACATTCTGATGCAAAACAAGCCAAAGTACATTATTGGTCTGTGAAAAGCAGTATCCTTCAATGCAAGCCATTTTCATGCATCCCTCAGTGCTTTTGTGGTTATTATATTTGTCCAGTGTACTGTGTCTTCTGTGCCGACCCCTTTAGCTGATCTCCTCTGCACAGGCTTATGTAACCCAGACAGATCTGAATACATTTAGTACAGTCATTGTACCACTCAATACTGTACACTGCCTTCAGTGGCACAGGGGACCCTTAAGCTCCATCTTAGCTCAGTGTCTCTTTTCCTCTCCTCTTAAAGCTACTGCTGGCCAGTCTGACCTGATCGGACAGTCATTCTCAGTCTAATCCAGACAAAGACTTTGCCCTGCTATGGGATCTTACTAGGAGGATATTTAAATGTTCGATAAAATATATTAGTCACTCTTAGGCATCATCCACAAATGCTATTTTTACAATTACTAATGCGATATCTTCAAGTATAAAGAGAGTATTTACATCTCCATGGATACAAGACTTAAGGTATTGTATGAGTGATAGAAACTGTGTTAATATGTCTCTGAACCATTCACTTTTTGGAGACACTGAGTCCACTCATTAGTAAAACTGAATGGTCACTAATGAGTACTCAGTAGCTTCCTTACTAGCTTCCTGTCTGGGGGTGACAGTTAGCTTCCTAGGTCTCAGGAAAGGTTACCCATCACAGGAGACAGTGACAGGGATTCAATGCACTTCCTGTGTTGTGCTATCTGTAAATGTAATCTGTAGGAGTGTGTCCTGTAGTGGGCCAGACAGTGGTGGTGGTGGTGGTGGTGGTGGTGATGATGTCTACCCAAAGACAGCGGCAGGCCTGCTGACAAACAGATGCTGTGTTCTCCCTCTGGGACCTGGGACAACCTGCCTGGAGAGGAAACTGCTGGCGCCCAAGGGTACCATGGAACATTTTACTTTGCAACGTGACCCAAATTCACTACCCTCCAGTGCATGCATTATAACATTGGCTGAAATAGTATTCACATGTAACTATTTCATGTTTCAAAACAATTTCTTTATCCAGACGAAGGGTACTGCTATGGGATACCCTATGGCTCCTAACTATGCTAATTTGTAAGTGGGTTACATGGAGAACAGTCAATTCTCAGTCCTCTCAAAAAATGTTTTATTTAGAAATGGTACATTGATGATATTTTTTGTTTTATGGAGGGGTGATGCAAAACAGCTTCAGGCGTGCCATACTTTTCTGAACTCTTGTTCTGGAGCACCTGAGATTCCCTGTGCAAATCAGTTCCCGATCAAATGTGTTATCATGTTCTTCACTAAGGCAGTTATTTATCTTATATTTTGTCTTTGTGGTAAAGATTATGTTGGAAAAACAAAGCGCAAACTAAAAGTAAGGATCTCTGAGCATCGGAACACCATTCGATGCAACAACTCAACATATCCAGTTACGGCCCACTTTCACCTGGATCTTTCATTTAAAGACCTTTACTCTATTCAGGCTCAAAGTAGAGTTTGATCTGAAGACATTATTGTGATTCTTGTGTTTTTGCTGGTCCTACCAAATAATGTTTGTAGGACCAGGTAGCCAAATTATGTCTATGATCATATGCTATCCATTCATGCTTTTTATATGTTCTACTTATATAATTAAATCAACCTTTCAAACTATATAAACTAGTGACCCACAGTGTTTGTCATTATACCCTGATGAAGACAGGCTGTCCTAACGTTGGTTATTATATTACTGCATCTGAGCTCCTGGAGTGTGCAGCTCTCCGTTTCTTTTTCAAGGGCCCAAGGGTACCAACACATCCTGCTGGGACATGATTGGCTAGTGCTGGTGTGTGCGTGCGCGTGTTTGTGTGCTTGCGTGTGTGAGCGTGCTTTCATGGTTGGAGGAAACTAGGGGAGTTGGGATACACCAGACTTCCCTACTGAAGTCTCCATGGACCACTGAAGTCTCCATGGACCACTGAAGTCTCCATGGACCACTGAAGTCTCCATGGATCACTGAAGTCTCCATGGATCACTGAAAAGGTGTTTTAAGCCCCATAACTTTCTCCACTGGCACTGACCTAGTCTCTAGTCAGTGATCATCAATGTTCTTCCAGCGGGCCACCACAGAGGGCAGGGTGTTTGGGCCTCCCAGCGACCTCTACCCAGGCCTTCAATAATGGATGTCATGCTGTTGACATGTGGCAGGTGGCTACACAACACTTCACAGGTCAAATTAATATTTCATATCAAAGCTGTGCAATCGCAGCACACGTCCATTTGAAGTTTGGAGAAGTGATAATGTTGAGGTTGGGACATGTGTTGAGCTGTTTACAGTTACTCTCATACCATCTGGACATTAGAGGAACATGCTACTGTATAAAGACCCCTCATAAAGTGGTTTTCACTTTTCACTGTTTCGGAAGTGGTTGTAATAAAATCAGAATAGAAAATAAACTTTGCAATAAATTAAAGATACAGTATATTTTGCTTCCTCATTAAATATTTAACTGAATGGTTATGCTGGATTTACCCAGAACACAAACTGTCCTGATGTGTCCTACTTGTTGGACAGAAATCCCAGAGGAGCACGAAAAACAGGCACAGTGTTTTGTCTGGTTTTGTTGTGGTGCAGCATCATGTCTGCTGTTTGGATAGCACAGCAATGTCACATATCATGTCTGCTGTTAGGATAGCACAGCACTGTCACGCAGCTTGTCTGAATCCTCTGCTCTATGCTAACAAACATCATCTCCCCTGATGCTATGAACTGAATTGAATTGGATGAAATGGGACTTGTCCAACCTCTTTGCCTCTGAAAGATGACTGGCAGGAATAAGATTATGAGACAAAAAAACAAAAGGCCAAATGTGTGCAGCCCAGCTAAGGGACAGCCGGGGCTTGCAGAGATAGCTCCTCTAGTGTCTGTGCTGCTGGGGCCTTGGCCACACTCCAGCTGATTTTCATTGGGAAAGCCTTGAGCACTGAGGGGCTGGACAGGCTATATATAACTCTTTCTGTTTTTGTCACTGACAAAACCTCTCTCACGTTGTTATTGACTAAGACACCCAATTACTGCTGTTTCCCAGCTTTGGAAGACAACATTAATATCTCTCTCTCTCTCTCTCTCTCTCTCTCTCTCTCTCTCTCCATGACAATTTTGAAATCAATATTTTTTATTTTTCCATTTTCTCTGTTTCCTTAGACTGATTTGTTATTGGCTAAGGGCTAACGTGGGCAGTCAGACTGGACCTTAGTGTTTCTCCCTCCTCACTCAGTCACAGGGGATGGAGGCTTGGCGTGGCACAGAGTCTCCAGTCACAGAGCCCACCCCCGTAAGAACTTCAGGACACGACCCGCTTGCATGTATAAAAGATGTAGACTGCGACTGAATGACTGCGCAAATTAATTCATAAATAATGACTTGGGTTTGGGGCTACAGCGACCCGTATTGCAACAACACTTTCCTGCCATCGCTGCATTAAAAAAAGGTGCCCCTTGGCTACAGAGGGGGCTGGTGAATTGCCATAATGAATTCCAGAGCCAACCTCCCATTACTTCCACTGCCTGACTTTGCCTGTTTGTTGTTTGAGAAAAATAGAAATATAATCCTACTGAGGAAAGACATATGTAGCATCCACTCTTTGTACAGTTTTTAATGAATAACTACTTGATGTATTCAAATAATGTGCAAAAACGTGCCTACAGCTGTGGCTGTAAGCATTCTTAGTGCACATGTATATCTTATTTAGTGACACTGTGCCTGTTAGCGTGTGTGTGTATCATGTGTGTCTGTGTGTTTAAGTGTCTGAACATGTGTGTCTGAGTGCCTGTGTGACACTCTGTGCTGCCTGAATGTCAGACAGGGAATTAGGTCTTGGTTGTGCTGCAGGCTAAAACCCCACAATGCCTTTCCTCCGATGAGCCAATCCAAACAAGGGGAAACAGTTCACATAATCACTACAGCTACAGGGTCATGGGCTTTCTCCGGTAACCCATCTTGCCTTTACTTTCACATCGATTCAGTTGATAGTCTAAAAAGCTCTGTACAATTATGCAATTCAAAATCAGCCCACGCCAAGAAATAGAACAGGGAATGTCCAAAGTATTTCAATATCTAGAACACTGCTGACAGGAACTGCTAACTATAGCACGGGTCTTTCAGATCATTGGGTTATTCCCTGTAAGATTATAGATATAATTTCCATCTAACTTGCTTTATGGTGAAAGCTGCATTGTGGAACATTATGTATGATATAAAGTATTGATGAGTGACAGTGTAATGACTGTGTTCTAGGTGGATAGGTGGTGCTTTGTAAACAACCCCTGTGACTTATTCCATTACCCTGACCTCTGAACTCCCTCTGACCCATAAGACAGGCCACTTGTCCTTCTTTAGAGCAATAATAACATGGCAATGACATAGCAACAACATCCAGAATCTAATATTTTTCACAGCCACTAATTATCGTTGTGCAATGTTTCAGGTTGCGTAAGCATCGATGAGGTATTCGAAAGCTTAATAAAATGCCTAATAATTGCATATCAAAAAATATACCTGTTTTTTTGTTTAGATTGATGTATTCTGAATGAATGTGGGCTATAAGAATGTCACCACACAGTCGTTTCCATGCCAATCTTGTTAACATAGCTAACTGACATACCTCTTTATAGCCTTGTAGCAGATGATCATGGCTGAAAGGAGGAAAACAGCTGAGGCACAGCCCACCGTTCCAAGCACTATGATCTCCATCCACCACGGCCTCAACAGCGGCAGAGGGGACTCCACCACTGGGAGTGATGAGGAGAGGGGGAAAAATACACTGTTACATTTTCAAACATCATTAGCATTCTAACAGAGCGCTAGCACTTGGCCGCTTATCGAGATTAGGTTATCATGCAAACTGCTTTAGCCTAGATACGGTGTTTGTCCTATGTGTTACATCAGAAATGCTTCGTAGACAGCCATTCTGTCTTAGGACAGCATGATGAAACATCACCATTAATACAGCCCCACCACAGCCCATGATGTAAACCAACTTGCCAGTCTTCTGATAAAAAAATGTATTGATTCTCAACCTTATATTACTAAACTGTTACACCATAAAAGCTCTGGGCCTGAATTGCTTCCTAACTCTGGATAGCAGAGTGGTGCTCACCTGTTAACCTAGTTCTTAGGTTAAATGTTCAGAGATATCCAACCCTGCTCCATGAATCCCATGCACCATGTTATGGTCACATTATGTCTGACTGAGGGTTAGGACTATGTACAAGTACAAGGACACACACCAGGGAACTTGTATTACATCCAGTGCTGCTTAGCAACGTACAGTATGTGAAGGGGGTACTCCATGCCCTCACCATCTTTCCAGACCTCTCTCTCCCCCTCTCTCTCTCTCTCTCTCTGCTAACATGTTTTTTTCTCTAGCCACGTGATGTTTTTCGCTCTCTCTCCCTTTCTGTCTCTCTTTTGTTTTTATTCCTTCCAACCCTCCCCTTTTTATGAAGGTGAAACCTACCATGGAGCTTTGTGGCACTGACAGTACTGCTCAGTTTGACAGGAGGGAGGTCTTAGGGGTCCCCAGCAATAAGCATGTCTCACTCTGTATGAGGGGGAATCCATTTTATTATATCTAAGTATGAAAACATGAACTGAATATAGCTCCCCAACCCACTGTCAAGAGTGTAATGATGGCTGGGTTTAATAATCTAGGTATATCATCCAGTAACAGAGATAAATGCAGTAATCACATCCCATGCATTCAGAGTATAGTTTTGTTGTGAATGAGAGGGAGGAATTGACTCCATGGTAACACATAACCCTTAGCAATGCTGTGGAATATTTAGACACTTTAGATTTACCCAGAGAAAATGACAAGGCACGTTTCTCCCCAGTACACCACGCCATAAGTCACTATGAATGTAAAATCTCCTCTGAGCCCAACTTCAGTTTTAATCCTGCAATTTGGATTTAATTCAGTCAGGGATCTACTTCATTGTGATAAAGTTATCTCTTTTGAAGGGACTTCTGAGCCATTTTTAGAGCACATACAGTACTTTTACTTAACACTGCCAATTTGCCTAATTTGAAACTTTTTGTAGTTACAGTCTCTCTCGTTGTCCCATTTTTTCATGCATATTCATGTATTATTTTGGGACCACTCTGAAAACTCCAATCAGCTCTAACAGCTCCCTTATGCATCTGGCATACACCAAAACAAACAGATTTTACAGCAGCAATGATTAGAGTTAAATCATTTAAGTAGTGTGCCCCTGATATTAATTTCCAAAGCTCTCACTGAGGCCAGATGAGAAATGTTTTGCCTCCCTCCCAATACATGAACAACACAAATACAAGCCTTTTGCCCAACCTACCATAGACTATGATAGAAAAATGCTATTTTCACATTTCACTCCAAGAAATGAATACTTTCTTTGCTGTGGGCCAAGAGGTTTTGCTTTGCCATTGTAATGGTTCTCATCTTTTCAAACAACCTAATAAATACAGAACGACATGCTGAAATGTACAGTCTCATAGAATCGTTCAGGGAATCTTCCATTCAGTCGCCTTGACAGTAGTCACCATAGAAATTGAACGTTTACAGAAAAGACACGGTGGAAGAGTCCTGCATTCATGATGGACATTGTGGACTTATACATCAACAGGTGGCAGATAGGTTAGTTAAGTTAGAGACACAGTGGCCAATGACAGCTCTATCTATATATTCATAGATGCCACACTTAGTAATTTAGGAGGGAAAAAAGCCCAACTGAATTGACCAGAAAGAGGAAATAATTTAATCTGATTGATTGAACCCTTTCCACAGCTGTCTTTGAGGATTTGATGATGAAGTGCTTCTGCACACTCTCAGCATGAAGTGTTTCGGCTGACTGATTTTCAACAGTCTCAGTTTTAACCTGGGCTGAGTGCACCATCAGAAATGCCTGTCCCATATTTCATAGCACTGCTCATTACAGTATTCATGACAACATACAAATCATATCAACGGTCGTATTGACAAGCTATCCTCCTTCCACCAATGCATTGTCATACACTGATTCATATAGTTGATACAACTCATTTGTCAATGACAAGAATGTCCCAGTATCAGATCAGAAACATATCTGATCATTAGTTAAGCACTGAAGTATGTTGGAGACATGGAAACCAGTAAGGCAAGAAATACAGGAAGAATACAGAAGACTGTGTGGCAACAAAACGCAGACGGGACTGCCGGGACAGTTCATTAGCCCTCTTATCTGTATCAAAAACTTAATTGAATGAACTCATCTGTGTTTTAACCAGGGGGTCGTCGAGGAGAAACCCAACCACTGAGGCCAGCAAGCAGAGATTTCACAGGCAACTGTGTACTCCCGAAGGTAAAGCCAAGCACAAATTATCCCTCTGTTCTGCTGTCAACATCCTTTCGGCTCTAGTATCACACACTCGTAGTCTTCTCAGAAAATGCCTTTCTCCGTCAACACACACCACACTCTTCCACTACGCAGAAACCTCATGTTGAGAAGATGCAAACACTTCATTCCACTACAGATGGTCTGGTATAAGGCCAGAGTAGCAAGACATTTAAAGTGAAAAGGGTTAGATGGATACAGGCACTGGAAGTGAGACAGTTGTGACTGAAACAGGTGACAGTGAGACAGGATAGTGAGACAGGAGAGTGAAACAGCAGAGGCTGGTTGGTGTGGTGTGAGACAGGTGTGAGTTGAGCCTTACCTGTGGCCAACAGTAGCCGTGGGGGAGGTGGAGGAGGAGGCGGGGGAGGAAGGGGAGGGTAGCTTCTACACTGGCATGCCAGCTGGCAGTGTTCGCTCACTTTCTCAGCTACAGTCTGTGAGCATGACCTCTGGAGTTCACCCTTATGGACAGAGAGAGAGAGAGACAGAGAGACAGAGTTTCACTATTCAATTATGTTTACTTTCATTATCCACCCCAAAAGGCATATTTCAGAAAAAATCTGCCTTTTTAATCATTAAAAAGGATTGTGAGATGAGAGCTAAGAATGTTAATATATGCCTACTGTAATTGAATCAGTGCATACAATGTCCTGCACCATTTGTGCTAGTGAATCAGCAAACTAAATTATCATGGTTTGTGGTTTGGAAACCTCTGGATTTCCACTCAGAAGTACCCAAGATCATATCTCTCTACTATATTGCTTCCCCAGAAGCTGCATTCATAGACATACAGGATGGTATCATGTCTAAGGCTGCAAAGCTCTCCCTCAGAGAAACCACCCACCACCAGTGGGCAGTAGGCTGCCCTGAGGAGTGTGTGTGGGTGGACTTGGAAACTCGAGCAGATCACATTACACATGAACCCTGGCAACATCCCGCGCCTGCACAGCCACTCACTGCTCTCTGTAGGCAGCAACAAGGGCCAGGGGTTAGAATACTCATCTTCAACATCATATTCCAGATGGGAATCTATAGCTCACTATGTGCAACTTTCCAGTAGTATACCGCTTTCTGCCTGCATAGTATACTTCACATGAAAACATTGCATCAACTGACTGGGAACTGCAGCTGCTTACCACTCAAAACTTCTCAATAGTTGACGCAATAGTGTGAGGGTGGAGAAAGGCCCAGGCACCTCAATAAACATGGCGTGTGTTTTTTTAAAGTATATATTTTATATAACATAAAAAGGTGACAAGAGCAGTTCCCTCGACCAGGATCAAATGCTGGTATACCAAAAATACCCTACAGTAGAGCTCCACTTACGTTTGTGTAATAACTCGCCATGCGTAAAATTACACAATACCTACCTGGCATGAGAGTAAAACCAGCGACAGAATGCAATGACCGAAGAGAAGAGGCCAAACACTTAAAATAAATGGTATTAGATCTTGGACCAGCATTCCTCCTGAGCTCTTCTCGAAGACACTAGACAGCGCAGCGAGTAAACAAGCAAGGTATGCATAGGATTGGACCGTTTGGGAAATTCTCATCCAGACTATCCAAGTCGGCGGCGATATGTGTAACTGGCGTCTCCAGAAATAGTTTATGCCATATTAATTTTGCTCTTGAATTTCCGTTGTCGGTGGCATATGACAGGCAAGGAAAGCAAGTGACCAGGCAATCCCAATAATTCATATATATAAAGTTATTTATCTGGGAACTCAAACGCAATCCGATAAAGGCGCTATAGGTCGATGTCCAGCGCTGCGAATCCAACCGATGCTCGGTTACTCGGTGTGATGTGAAAGCGGTAGACGGGACATAGGCTATCTTACATTCTTGCCTGTCAGCATGCATGTATGCAAATACTCAAGACATCGAAGTTTAAGCAAATTATGAAAAAATATCCTTAGAATTCTTGTCCAACACAACTCCCCAAAATAGATGCAGCCCCGTAACACATTTACTCAACTTATTTACTAAATATGACTGTATTTACAAATATGTGCATCTCTGGAGAGCAGAGCAAAGGGTTAAACTGGTGCATCCCTCTGCCTAAAGACTATAGATTAGGCGGAGAGCCTCACGGTACCATCACGCATCCAGAGGAAGTGTAACTCGCAGTTGACGTCCTCGCGCAGTGCCCTTCCTTTCAGCTCATACTTGACTGTGAGTATGCTCCCACCTATTCTCGAATACCACGAATGGTAGGAAAAGTTGAGCAGACGAGAGAGGTTTACCGAGACACGTAGGTCGAAATGTCCAGTATGCAAGAAAATAACATATATGAATGGTAAGAATAATATTCACACTGGTTTCTCCCGTTTGGAGGCTAGAAGACGATGAGAGCGGGTAGGCGGGATGAAGCCATCTGAGGAAATCACTCATAAGACTGGATTGAAGTCAGGATTCTGATGTGGGCATATAAGACACACAGTAATAGCATATTGTGGAATATTGTATAACCCATATATTTATATATAAAAAAACAATTATAGTAAAATACAGAAACATGCTGCCTTTACACTAGTCCAGGCTGTATACTGTGAAAAGTGGACAGTCAAGACTCAAATTTAGAAAGCAAAATATGATTTCTTCAAAGTTTGTGTCAAAAAGTATAGTGGGTTAAGTTATGTTTATTCCTCATATCGTCCTCTTTGGATGGGACGCACTAATGTAGAGGCCAATTGCAGACCCTACAGAGGGAACAGTAGGAGATTACAATTTCGACGTTATCCATTGATTCTAGTCCATGTTTAGAGTGTCTCTCTCACGACCTCAGTGGACAAGCCAATGTGGTGCTCTCATAACATGAAGCCTAGGCAGCTCTCTATGTAATTCTCATCCTCTTCCTTTTCCTCCCTGATCAGCACAGAGTGGAGATGGTTTATTCAGACTAAAGGTCAGTTACTTCCTCTAACTAGAAAACACTAGCTAGCCTGATTAACTCTTTAAAGGTCCAATGCAGCCGTTTTTATCTCAATATCAAATAATTTCTGGGGAACAATTAATTACTTGCTGTGCTTGTTTTTGATTGAAATTGTCAAAAAATAAACAAAAAATAGCTTCTTAGTAAAGGGCAATTTCTCAAGCAAGATTTTTTCTAGCACTGTCTGTGAGTGGGGAGGGGGAAACAAAAAATGTGGAACTATTTTGTCATTAGTCTATTAACTAATTTACAGCATGGGGATGTCACCATTGAAGGCCAAAACTCCATCCCCCTAAAACGGGTTAAAATTTCAGACAGTCCCTTCAAACAGTTATTACACTAAAATGGCATTATTATCAGTATTATTGCAACCTCAGTGTGGAAATATATATAAAACACAGGAAAATCACGTTTGTGATTTCCTGTGTTTTATATCATATTGTAAAACACCTGATGAAACTAACACTGTAAAAGTGTGAAAAATGTGATCAGTGTTATTTCCTGATAGTTGCTGGTTGAAAATACAATCTACATAGGACCTTCTAATCAGCAGGTTTGCATGGGTGGGAGTTTTGGCTTCCCGTGGTGACATCACCATGCAGTAAATTGGTTAACAGTTCAAACCTCTCAGCCAATAACAGCTAGTTTTTAGTTTTACCCTCCCCACTCAGAACCATCCCTAGCTAAATTCTTGCTTGAGAAATAGTTTTTTGCTAAAAAGTTATTTTTGCCCATTATAATGGACATCTATTACAGTAAGGTACTTAATTGTTGCCCAGAAATAATTTGATATTGATAAAAAAAAAAACGGCTGTATTGGGCCTCTAATCTAATATCCTCACACACTGCTCATTATAAGGATGTGGCAATGCAATGCATTCTGTCTTCTGGGAAACAAAACGTGTATTTTTCACACGTTTGTCTTTTATATAGCTTACAGTACGTAACTATATTTTGCTACTATTAAGAGGGCATGTCCAGAGAGGATTGCATTTAAGCTGAAGTCTTAAGTGTTGGCATAAACATGCCTTCTCTGGATGGTTAGAGTTCTCCTGAGGGAGCCGTTTAGCAGTTTTGCTCCTCTATCCTATCCCTGTATCGATTAACTGACAAGAAGAAGGCTGTAGATCATCCACTTCCTGTCCTGCTGACACCACTTAATTCCAGCAACCACAGAACACCTGCCATAACACCATCCTTCACATCCACATGCTCCATAGAGACAAACATCACACAGAATTCAGGATATTACTGTGTAGAAGTTTATTGCCATCTAGTGGTAAAGAGATGATAATGTAAGAATAATGTGATTAAACTAAATATATTAATACTTGTGCATCAACACATGAAAATTATGGGGTTAAGTGGTTAGAGACTTGAATACTAAAAACACCATATTAATATGATACAATATGTGTTTGGATATGATTTCATGAACATAAATAACAAGTGAATAAAATGTTCATACTAAAGTGATTCACTACTACACGTGTCATAATGTAAAGTGTTACCATAATCTGTTAGTGATTTTGGGGTGTGGAAGTACCTCAGTCTGGAGTGTGTGAAGTGGATGTGCCATATGCTAATGAGAGTGCTGGTGGAAGTCCCAGAGAGACAGCTGCTGTGTCTGGGGGCAGAGCTGTTTGGGGGTCAGAGGGCAAGGGGGAGTCTTGTGCTGTCAACACAGTGACCTATTGGCAACCAAGAACCGAGGAGGTTGTAGTGGTTACGACCATGTGTGTGTGTTTAACCTGATCTGTCTATTAACATCTAACATTACTAGAGTAATAACAGTGTTATTAAACAAGGATAAGCGCAACAGTGTTTTATTAGTGCTTCCTTTCCGGTTATATGTCTAATGAGGCTCAGAACTTTATTATTCTACAATCTGCCCTTGCCTGTGTCCCATAACATATCACATACAATCTGAAAATACAAACCTCGCCTTCATCATTTTTACTCAAACTGGCATGAATACAGGGACACAGTGGGATTTATTGGTGCCACTATACTTCTCTTTCTCAGTCACTTCAAAAGCACAGGAGTAGGTCGACGGGGCAGGGGAGGGGAGCACCATTGTTACTGGCCTTTGAGATGAACAGAAAGGTGAATGAAGAAGAGGAGAGATGGAAAATAGGGTCCTGTTACCTCCAAGGGCCGACAGCATGAGCAGATCAACCCTTCATACCTTGGGCTGGACTAGTCAAGATACATGTAATTCAGACATTATGGAGTTTAGGCTATATTCTGAGAGAAATAACACGTTAGTATATTATTAGTCATAAAACATGGTACGCCTATTACATTTAATAGATACACAGTGAATTTGTTTTAGCATGCAGGTGCACACATACAGTTGAAGTCGGAAGTGTACATACACTTAGGTTGAAGTCATTAAAACTCATTTTTCAACCACTCCACAGATTTCATGTTAACAAACTCTAGTTTTGGCAAGTCGGTTAGGACATCTACTTTGTGCATGACACAAGTAATTCTTCCAAAAATTGTTTACAGGCAGATTATTTCACATATAATTCACTATATCACAATTCCAGTGGGTCAGAAGTTTACATACACTAAGTTGACTGTGCCTTTAAAAAGCTTGGAAAATTCTAGAAAATGATGTCATGGCTTTAGAAGCTTCTAATAGGCTAATTGACATAATTTGGACATAATTCAATTGGAGGTGTACCTGTGGATGTATTTCAAGGCCTACCTTCAACCTTGGTGGCTCTTTGCTCGACATAATGGGAAAATCAAAAGAAATCAGCCACCTCAGAAAAAAATGTAGACCTCCACAAGTCTGGTTCATCCTTGGGAGCAACTTCCAAACGCCTGAAGGTACCACGTTCATCTGTACAAACAATAGTATGCAAGTATAAACACCATGGGACCACGCAGCCATCATACCGCTCGGGAAGGAGACGCGTTCTGTCTCCTAGAGATTAACGTACTTTGGTGCGAAAAATGCAAATCAATCCCAGAACAACAGCAAACGACCTTGTGAAGATGCTGGAGGAAACAGGTACAAAAGTATCTATATCCACAGTAAAACGAGTCCTATATAGACATAACCTGAAAGGCCCCTCAGCAAGGAAGAAGCCACTGCTCCAAAACCGCCATAAAACAGCCAGACTATGGTTTGCAACTGCACATGGGGACAAAGATCGTACTTTTTGGAGAAATGTCCTCTGGTCTGATGAAACAAAAATAGAACTGCTTGGCCATAATGACCATCATTATGTTTGAAGGAAAAAGGGGGAGGCTTGCAAGCCGAAGAACACCATCCCAACTGTGAAGCACGGGGGTGGCAGCATCATGTTGTGGGGGTGCTTTGCTGCAGGAGGGACTGGTGCACTTCACAAAATAGATGGAATCATGAGAAAGGAAAATTATGTGGATATATTGAAGCAACATCTCAAGACATCAGTCAGGAAGTTAAAGCTTGGTCGCAAATGGGTCTTCCAAATGGACAATGACCCCAAGCATACTCCCTAAATTGTGGCAAATTGGCTTAAGGACAACAGTCAAGGTACTGGAGTGGCCATCACAAAGCCCTGACCTCAACCCTATAGAAAATGTGTGGGCAGAACTGAAAAAGCGAGGCCTACAAACCTGACTCAGTTACACCAGTTCTGTCAGGAGGAATGGGCCAAAATTCACCCAACTTATTGTGGGAAGCTTGTGGAAGGCTACCCAAAACGTTTGACCGAAGTTAAACAATTTAAAGGCAATGCTACCAAATACTAATTGAGTGTATGTAAATGTGATGAAAGAAATAAAAGCTGAAATAAATAATTCTCTCTACTATTATTCTGACATTTCACATTTTTACTAGGATAAAATGTCAGGAATTGTGAAAAACTGAGTTTAAATGTATTTGGCCAAGGTGTATGTCAACTTCCGACTTCAACTGTAGATATACAGGTGCATTTGACTCTGAGAAATCAGTAAATATCAATATTATAGCCCTTTACAGGTGCGCTTAAACAACGTCTTGCGGTCAGGGCTGAGGGCAGCGAAGCGGTATCGTGGTTATAGGCATGTGGTGTAGGTTACTTACCAGACAAACGGTTTCCTCACATCTCATGCCACACTGCTGCCAAGAGGAACTAGTTCAATGGAACGAAAGGTACTATTTTTTCTTCAATAGGGGGATGGAGCTCAATTAGCATTTCACAAGTCCCTTTTTCCTCCTCTATTGCAACCTTCCCCGCGGAGCCTGCTTTCTCCGGGGATTGTCCTGTTTTGCGCGCTTGTTGCCGTTGGCAGGGTGACAGTATTCGAGTGTGCAAACTTGTGCTATTGTGCGCCGGCCAGAAGGAGCTATGGAGACCCACTAATATGACACAGGAAAATGTTTGCTGATGGCAATTCTATGGGCTTTGTCCAACTCTTTCTCCTTCATGACGACTCGATTTAAGTCTCTAAATGTTTGACTACAAATGCAGGAGTGCTATCCAGCTCCTTCCCCTTTGTCCCGCGAGGTTTGAATGAGTAATTCAGCTTTTGTGTCGCTCGATTGAGGGGGAAAATAGAAAGACAAGATTCTTGAGCGCTCAAGCCCCCTTTCCATGGATATGTGCTCTTTAGATCACACCCCCAACCAAATCCTACATCTGACATCACTCTGGGAGGGGGAGTCTTGATCAAAACATTTGAAAGTAACCAATGTCGTCTCGCAGTGATGAAGCATGTCCATTTCAGCCTAGTCAGAATAATAATGCTATGGATAATATTTAGAAGTTTGGATAATCTATTGTATGGGTGTTCCATGAGCGAGCGGAAGACCGGGCATAAATATTGCATCTATTAGCTGCTTTTCTTGGGGGATCTCCATGACAACAATTTGCGATGGCAAAGAATTCAATACTGGGGCGCTTGGAGGCTGATTGGGGAGCATTGTGAGGGGCCTGGGGTCGCTGATTGGTTCAAGGAAAGCACCATACCTACAAGCAGTTTATATTCATTCAACTTGTTGAAGCACTCAGACTGCGTCTGGGATAGAGACAGGAATGGGAATCCTCAACAGGGGATAACGGTAAGTTTTATTTGTGGATATGAATGGGTAACTTGCAACCGACGCTGTGCGTAATTGTGTAGTTTACATATTGTTTTATTATGCGTAATTGTGTAATTATTGTGGGATTCTTCATGAACAACGAATAATGTAAGTAGGCTATTTTGAGTTCTTAATATGTTTTCCATTTAACCTAACACATTTGGTTGCGCATGCTTCCCAAGTCTTATGATGACATTCACTTTTTTTCTCAGATTTTTAAGATGAAGAGTATCATTTGCATGGACTTTTTCGGTAGTATGGATTAAAAGATTTACACTTTCACACTGTTTAAAATGGCAAGTGCAGACAGCGAAGTGAAAACATTACTGAACTTTGTAAACTTGGCATCCAGTGACATCAAAGCGGCTCTAGACAAATCAGCTCCTTGCAGGCGCTCTGTGGACCACAGGAAGTACCTGCAGAAACAGCTCAAGCGTTTTTCTCAGAAATACTCTCGGATGCCCAGATGCCACACACACAGGTCAACGGAGTCTGGCATCGCCGAAGCCCTGGTGGACAAGTCTAGCGCGTATTCGTTGGAGACAATTCACCAGAGCATGACGCCCGTCAATGAAAAGGGGGGTTCGGATGCGCAAGACGGGGAGAACGTAAGGACGGATCAGAACCCAACTGCAGACAGTGATAACAGTAAGCAAGATCAGGTACCCATGAGGGAACGTCAACTCCCTGCATCGTTTTGGGAGGAACCCCGGTTATCCCAAACCAACACAGAACCTTCACAGTATGGATGGGAAAAGAGCCAAGGTGCCACAGCGATCAACAGGGTTGAAAAAAGAAAAAAAACGAATCAGGAACCAAAACCGACCTTGTTTCACTCCAATCGACTTAGCGCTGTCGAAAAAGAACCGCTCAAACAGGACGTGGCCTCTCACAACGTCAGTGTGTGCGGTTGCTGTCCGTTTCAGTGCCATGGACACCACGTCTTCCAGAGTCACATAGTTGTTCCCCACTCGACTGTGGGACTCTGGGGAAAAGTGGCTGAAATTGAAACGCCCGACATGGCACACGGACATAAGAACCATACGCATGTCGTGGTCAAACCCATACCGACTAAACCCACGGTTCCCTCATCGATTTTCAGCGTGTTTGGCTTCATTTAGACACAATTATGCACGTGTAAATATAATTTAAACAAGCCATTCTTCAATTAAATAAGCAATAATTAAGATGTAAATATGAATTAGTTTACTTTGCAATGCCATATGTTTTTATTTAAAACTTGGCATTTCTTATTTTTTTTTTTTAGAGTAGTCAGTCATAAGCACTTTAGTCTTTCAGACCAAATAGGCTATTTCTCCTTGGAACACCTGCACCTTTAGCCTAGCTACCACTTGGCTTCCATAACATCTAATAGGAATTCATGATAAAATCATAGCACCGTATAGAACTGAACAATTTAGACTATACTTCATAATCTTTCCCTCTAATTCTATACTTCACATGTGTTGATATATGAATGGAGTGACATTCGAGGTTGTCCATTCTTTGATTCGTTGTGATCACTATGCTGAGGGAGAGGTCTGCGTGTGTGTTGATTACCTCATGGTGTTCGTGTAGGCTATATATTTCTTAAATACACTGTTTAAAAACTAATTGATCGAAATGACTTGTAGTTCATTGGTATTTTTTTTTACAATAGGTAAACAGACTAACAGTGACGTTTTCCCCACAGAATTTCTTGATATTTTCTGTTTGTAAATAATACTTGTGAAATGGTGAAATTAAATTTATTTTTTTAATAAACTGCAGATGTTTCGATTTCTTTTTTTTGGTTCCAGCAAATTTTACAATACAGGATCATACATTTTGGCACTGACATTTACAGTACATTACAACAACAACTGAACTATTATATAGACCTACGTGCCGACCTGCACACACTGAACAAGGTCTGTTGAAAACACACTTTAAAAACATATTACACAATTAGTGCTGAATACACAAGTACATTCCATAAACCATGGCATTGATTGTCTGCATTTGTTTGCCTGGGCCTAAACATCTGATTGATACAGGTATTTCAAAAGCTTACCTTGAGTTTCATTTGATCTCAGTTTCATTGCACTTCTTCAGAGATTATCAACTTGCTGTGGCTTAAGGGTCATATGTCAGCCTATCCACTCAGAACTGCAGCTCACTTCCACCTTATGCGCATACAACACAAACATGCTATGTGCAAACAACACACACACATTTACCCATTACACACATTTTACCCGAGCAAGAAATAATTACTAACCCAAATAAAACCCAAACTCCTGTAAACAGGTAATATACTACAAGACACAACACAGGACACTGATAAGCCTTATTTGCCATCAGGGCAGAAGTCATCAAAGCTGTGTCCGAGCAGGCTGAGGTACTGTAGCAGTCTGTCTGGGAGGGGTAGGCTGTCCAGAGACCTGAGTCTGGACACACCCACCTGCTCACGGATCCTTAGCCTACATAGGTGCATCAGTGGACGGACTGACACTGAGGAAACAGCAGGGACACTGTGTTAAATTTCCCCACCCGTTTGAGTGTATGTATGTGTGTGTGTGTGTGTGTGTGTGTGTGTGTGTGTGTGTGTGTGTGTGTGTGTGTGTGTGTGTGTGTGTGTGTGTGTGTGTGTGTGTGTGTGTGTGTGTGTGTGTCTAAATGTACTCACATGACTTGGCCTTAATGCTGGGCCATTCCCGCCGTCCTCCCAGGACCTCTGTGAGTCTGGCACACAGTTGAACATTGCCAACATAGTCCAGCAACAAGTCTACGATGGGCCCTTCCCAGTTACACATGGATGGTGATGAGATCAACTCACAAAACTAAGGGATATTAGGATGAACAGAAAGAAAAGATCATGAGCATCATGCCTTATTGAAAGGTGAAGTTCCCATAATAAAAATGCCTATCAAGTTCCCATAATAAAAATGCCTATCAAGTTCCCATAATTACTGTGATCATGGCAATAGGAGCCCACTTTGCCTTACCTGCACTTTGCTGACAGCAGGTTCTGTGCAGGTTAGAAGAGAAATGTCATTGGTGCATTTGTTGATGGCAATGCCAATGCTGCCCGTGCTGTCCTGTGCTGGGTGTGGGCTGCAACCATAAGCACATCTGAAGCAAGCCTGGGCATCACAGCCCTTATCCAAAAGGCACTTGAGAAGAGGTAGGTTATTCATACACAGTACAATAGCACCAGGGAAGGTGGTAGGACAGGCTGGGATGCTTGTGTTAACATCGGCCCCATGCTCCAGCAGTAGAGAGACAGTCCTGGCACAACCGTGTCTTACAGCTGCTAGTAGAGGGTTAACTGGGTCCAGGCTCAGATTAGCACCAGCTTTCAGTAACATTTCTGCTGAGTTACTGCTCCTATTGGCAATGGCAAAGTAAAGTGGTGTGGTGCGACGATCCGAATACTGCATGGAGCGATTGAGGGACAGTGTGGCATTGACGTCGGCTCCTGTCTTGAGCAGTATGGCTGTGACCATGTCCCTGTTGTGCTCTGCAGCCAGGTGGAGGGGGCTGATCCCACTGTGGCGAACTCTGGCCCGACTGGTGACCGGGACAAGCAGGGACACAATCCTGGAACAAATGGACATTAGTACTGTACATAAGAGTAATACAATAAACAGATACGACAGGAGTAATATAGTGCATTCTAACTTACTCATGGTGTCCATACTGAGCAGCAATGTGTAGAGGTAGGAGTCCTGTCTTGGTGGGTTTGTTGGCGTCTGTGTTGTGAGACAGTAGTAGCTCAACTATCTCTCTGTGGCCATCTTTACTGGCCTCATACAGGGCTGTAGCACCGTCACACGTCTGCATGTTGACGTCAGCACCTGGGGAAAATAACACGTCAGAGACATTGCAAAGATCTAACCGATTGTTATAAGAACACATCACTTAATTACTTTAAGATGCCATTGTCTGTGTGAATAGTGTGATAATTAACAGCCATATAGCAGGGATGCATTATGTGGCCATACATGCCATCTCAGACTCTTACAGAACTACACACAGTGAAGCCTACCTTTCCTAATGAGGTACCGCAGGGCCTCTACACGTCCTTGCTGGACTGCTACTATTAGTGGTGTGATGCTGTAGGTATTAGGAGGGTTAATAGTGGCTCCTGCCCTAACCAGCATCTCACAGATCTCCATGTTGTCCCTGCACACTGCCTCATGGAGGGCTGTCCAGCCCCGGTTACACCTCTGGTTCACCGTGGCCCCGAATGACAGGATGAGGCTCACCATTTCCACGTTCTCCCGCTCACACGCTGGAAGGCATCAGAGGACATTGGGTTAGCCTGACAGAAGAAACCATGCTTCAGCATAGGCCTACATCTATCTAAAAACAGAGGTACCATCATCTTCCACTCTCATGCTATAGCCTATGTGGAGAGACGTACCTTTGTATAGGGGGGTCTCTTTGTTCTTGCTGCTGATGTCGGGGTCTGCCCCTGCCTGTAGAAGGCACTGCACACAGGACAAGTGCTGACCGGAAACTGACAGGAGCAGAGCAGTCTGTTCCTGGAGGGTGCGCTTGTCAACTGACCCTGGTTGGGCTGGAGGACAAAAATATACGCATTGGCTACAATATACAAACGTAAACACACAATACTTAAACATAATTTACAGCTTTGATGATATTTAACATTATGATGTCTTCTTTCCACCATTTCTTGATCCTCCAGTCTATTCAATTCAACCCCAATAATGAAGGCAAGGCTTTCCATTGACAGACCGTAAAAAAATCATGCTTTTAAACATGTACCTTTCATCAGTGCCTTTATGCATTCAGCTTGGCCATAATATGCAGCCTCGTGCAAAGGTATCCATCCATCTTTGTTCTCTTTCATCAGGCTGAGTGGTGCCGTCATTGACAGCTCATTCACAGTTTGAGCATCTCCTCTCTGGATGGCAAATACTACTGGATCTACATCCCTGCAACAGAGGGAAGGCAAATAACTTGAAGAGACAACCCAGAATGTAGGTTAATAAATGCAGGTTTATGATACCAGTTTAAAAATGTTTTTAAATAAAGAGTAAAATCCCCGTGGACTAAATGAGTGAGGTCTGTTTCAGTGTAAAAAAAATACATCTAGTAAATATGTCTGTCTTATATTATAAATGTTGATATATTTTGATTTACAAGGACACTACATTATGGCCATTATACCTAACAACTGGCAAATAAAATAAAAATTGCCGATTGCCCAGCCTTCACAAGTAGCAAAATACTCACTCTGACTCTGACGTAATGTCGTTCTGCTGTCGCCGCTCAACGCATCGTTTCTCATCGCTGGATAATTTACTTAATGACGTGTTGCCCTTGTTCCCACCATAACGAAATTGCGATAGATACTCGGAATAACAAAATCTCGTCATTCTTTTAGCGACTCCAAACACGTTGTAGAGAACACACGGGGCAGAGCAGCGGTCGAGCAATGACAACAGCGGGGGGAGGATAGCCAGGGCTCAGCTGTGCTTCCAGAGATTATTTTAGGACTGCATTGACATTTGTGTGTGTGTGTGTGTGTGTGTGTGCGGGGGGGGGGGGGGGGGGGACTATACCATATTTGTCAAGGCACTCCAGATAAAACCAAATTGCATCAGGATACCTTGGGCATCTGTTCTCCATCACCCGATTAGTTTTTATTATGGCATTTGCTAACTGAACTGGCAGGTGTTTTTATATTATGATACATTTAAAATAGGTGTTACTGAAATTGTCAATAACATGAGAATGTAAAAAAAAATTGCAATGGTTATAACAACATTATAAACCCAACCCCATTTGGTAAAGAAGTCAAATGCTGGCTTCTTTGCCATATGGCATTTGTGCAAAAATGCTGACAGCATGGAAATATTAACAATATGAGCATAAGTGCCTATTGTCTAAGCCTTGAACACTGCAACTTTAGAATACAACATAATACCCTTCAGAGAGTTGGATGTATATGGTTGCTGTATAACCCACCACATAATGACAGGGGTTCAGAATTGTATTTAATTTATCTTTGATGTAACTATGTGAAATAACATGTACCTGATCCTGCAGATTGTTACACATCTGAAATAGTATAATGCACTCAATTATTTTGAAAAAGAGATGGATTATAAAGACATATCTTAATTTCCTGGGCTCACCTCAAAGAGTTGACGGATGAGTGGATTGTTGTGGTGTGAGTCCGAGAGTTAGAGGTATCCGTGTTATCAATATTTTGTCTTTGGTATAGTGTTCTGGACAGGCTGGCTGGGGTGGTCCCATTGGTGGTCACCATGTTGCCCTCAACAACTAGGTTACGCAACAATTCCCTGTTGTCCTGGAGTTGAAACACAGGTACCTGGAAGGTAGTTAAACAGCCTGAATGAATTCATCGTGAAACAAAATATTCCACTCAGTCTCAGTCATCAAACATAGAAGTGGGAATTTCACTTTAAAATCCTGCAGTCACGAAATAAGATGGGAGAGATAGAGTGCACAACAAACTCAGGCAGCATCAAACTTAAGCAGCATCAACATACAGTCATATGTTTTCCGCATGTGGAGTAACCTCATGGCCGGGCACTCCTGTGTTGATGTGAGAGAAAGCTGTGCTGCCAGACTACAGAGAGCAAGGAGCCTCAGCAGTGGTGATGCCTTTTAAGGGTATGTTTAGCTTTGTTTGGTTCTACTTGATTCTGCTGCACTAAAAGCCTCTCTCTGGCTTGAAGGCTTGCATGGCGACAGCAGAGGTTATGAAGGAGTATTACAATCACCCATGCAAAAGCTTGAATTACAGTCTGTGGTGATATATACAAACTGTTGTGACATAAAATAATCACTCAATCTGAAGAAAATAAACAGTTCCCATCCTGAAATTACAAGATGAACTCTGCCAAAATGAAATGCAACATGTTATTGGAAATTTTCCAAATCTATTTATGGGGAAGTAAAAAGCTTTCTCCAGTATATATATATAAAATGATATAGGCTAAAACATATTTATGGATTAACATAAGTATTATGCAGCGAATGCTGACTTTTTCCATCTATGTAATTCCCAAAGCTCTCTCTGACATTCTCAGTATACCATTATACTCACCTCGGTTTCCAGAGCACCCCAAAGCATATTTCCAAGATCTGTTATTATTAGACAATAACTCTAGTTGAGGCTGTGGGTTCATTTGGATTGATTGCTATTTTCTGTCTAACTTTAGAGTCAAGAAAATGTGTCTTGTTCTGTTTAAGATCCAATGTCATACCATTACCACTAGGCCTACGTCCCAAAACATACCACCACCACGGTAACTAACTTGGCTTCAAGTTCTAAATGACACATGTACAACCTTTCTGAACAACAGGTTTATCAACATATCTAATTAAAACAGGCTTAGCAACTTAACTACGTTATACAGTTGAGTGCATAAACCCTTGGAATGCTGATAATATCTAATGAATGACCAAGGAGTGGCTTTGAAGCCACCGGTCGCCATATTGGCGCTCCCCAAAAGGAGCAGTCCAACACTTCAACTGTGAGAGACGGCATCTAAAACAAAAATCCAGAAAATCACATTGTATGATTTTTAAATAATTAATTTGCATTTTATTGCATGACATAAGTATTTGATCACCTACCAACCAGTATGAATTCCGGCTCTCACAGACCTGTTAGTTTTTCTTTAAGAAGCCCTCCTGTTCTCCACTCATTACCTGTATTAACTGCACCTGTTTGAACTCGTTACCTGTATAAAAGACACCTGTCCACACACTCAATCAAACAGACTCCAACCTCTCCACAATGGCCAAGACCAGAGAGCTGTGTAAGGACATCAGGGATAAAATTGTAGACCTGCACAAGGCTGGGATGGGCTACAGGACAATAGGCAAGCAGCTTGGTGAGAAGGCAACAACTGTTGGCGCAATTATTAGAAAATGGAAGAAGTTCAAGATGACGGTCAATCTCCCTCGGTCTGGGGCACCATGCAAGATCTCACCTGGTGGGGCATCAATGATCATGAGGAAGGTGAGGGATCAGCCCAGAACTACACGGCAGGACCTGGTCAATGACCTGAAGAGAGCTGGGACCACAGTCTCAAAGAAAACCATTAGTAACACACTACGCCGTCATGGATTAAAATCCTGCAGCGCACGCAAGGTCCCCCTGCTCAAGCCAGCGCATGTCCAGGCCCGTCTGAAGTTTGCCAATGACCATCTGGATGATCCAGAGGAGGAATGGGAGAAGGTCATGTGGTCTGATGAGACAAAAATATAGCTTTTTGGTCTAAACTCCACTCTCCGTGTTTGGAGGAAGAAGAAGGATGAGTACAACCCCAAGAACACCATCCCAACCGTGAAGCATGGAGGTGGAAACATCATTCTTTGGGGATGCTTTTCTGCAAAGGGGACAGGACGACTGCACCGTATTGAGGGGAGGAGGATGGGGCCATGTATCGCGAGATCTTGGCCAACAACCTGCTTCCCTCAGTAAGAGCATTGAAGATGGGTCGTGGCTGGGTCTTCCAGCATGACAACGACCCGAAACACACAGCCAGGGCAACTAAGGAGTGGCTCCGTAAGAAGCATCTCAAGGTCCTGGAGTGGCCTAGCCAGTCTCCAGACCTGAACCCAATAGAAAATCTTTGGAGGGAGCTGAAAGTCTGTATTGCCCAGCGACAGCTCTGAAACCTGAAGGATGGAGGAGTGGGCTAAAATCCCTGCTGCAGTGTGTGCAAACCTGGTCAAGAACTACAGGAAACGTATGATCTCTGTAATTGCAAACAAAGGTTTCTGTACCAAATATTAAGTTCTGCTTTTCTGATGTTTCAAATACTTATGTCATGCAATAAAATGTAAATTAATTACTTAAAAATGTACTTTTCTGGAATTTTGTTTTAGATTCCGTCACTCACAGTTGAAGAGTACCTATGATCAAAATTACAGACTTCTACATGCTTTGTAAGTAGGAAAACCTGCAAAATCGGCAGTGTATCAAATACTTGTTCTCCCCACTGTATATATATAAAAAGATATAGGCTAAAACATATTTATGGATTAACATAAGTATTATGCAGCGAATGCTGACTTTTTCCATCTATGTAATTCCCAAAGCTCTCACTGACATTCTCAGTATACCATTATACTCACCTCGGTTTCCAGAGCACCCCAAAGCATATTTCCAAGATCTGTTATTATTAGACAATAACTCTAGTTGAGGCTGTGGGTTCATTTGGATTGATTGCTATTTTCTGTCTAACTTTAGAGTCAAGAAAATGTGTCTTGTTCTGTTTAAGATCCAATGTCATGCCATTACCACTAGGCCTACGTCCCAAAACATACCACCACCACGGTAACTAACTTGGCTTCAAGTTCTAAATGTCACATGTACAACCTTTCTGAACAACAGGTTTATCAACATATCTAATTAAAACAGGCTTAGCAACTTAACTACGTTATACAGTTGAGTGCATAAACCCTTGGAATGCTGATAATATCTAATGAATGACCAATGAGTGGCTTTGAAGCCACCGGTCGCCATATTGGCGCTCCCCAAAAGGAGCAGTCCAACATAGGAATTAATGGGATTCTACAGTATTTCAATAAAATGCTTCAAGGACACAATTACATGTATTTAACTGTCTTTGCTGTAGTGGGGACAGTAACATTAGTACTCTCAAAAATATATATTTGAAGGAATATGTTTTATTTTATCTATTTTTTATTTTCATGTTCAGTTCAATTCATATAATTTAAAATAATGCATCATGGTGTCTGTAATAGAATGTATTTGTCAAAATCGAATGTAGAAATTAATAAATGCATTTCTATAGCTACCCCATATGTATTTTTTACAATGGAGTACCAAAATGGCTGTGTGGCATCTAGGGTTAATACATATAATTGATTGCAACCCAAAGTAAAATTCAGTTGATACTTTGTTTCATTGAAACTGTAGCGTACTGACTTGAATGAAATACATCAAATGTTTTGGTGTCAAATGAACTAGACCCATGCCTACTGTATCTGGAAAATGATCCGAAGACAAAAATGCTGGTGCTGTTCAAGTTGGTTGGATACCTTTTTCATAAAATTTTTATTTAAGCTTTATTTAACTAGGCAAGTCAGTTAAGAACAAATTCTTATTTACAATTACGGCCAAACCCTCCCCTAACCCGGACGACGATGGGCCAATTGTGCGCCACCCTATGGGACTCCCGATCACGGCCGGTTGTGATACAGCCCGGGATCGAACCAGGATCCGTAGTGACGCCTCTAGCACTGAGATGCGCCACTCGGGAGTACCTAACAATTGACCTTGCATGCAGACATCTATATCTTCAAAATGAAATGTACAAGAATTGTTCTTTTTAAATTGAGACATAGTTTATGTGTTTGCAATTTCAGTCAACTATTTATCTAGGCAAACTATGCTTTTATGGAGAACCGTTCACTTGCTTTGCGTCCGTGAAATAGAACGCCTCCCCGCAGTTGCTATGACAACAGAGAAACGATCCCCTTGCATTCCCTCCAGCCTCCCTTCTGGTTCCTGGGCAACATGTAAGACAAGTTCAGGAGTACACCCAGTTTTATAAACTTATAGGAGTCTATAAAAGACGACCATCGTTTAAAGCTGCAAGTGGAGAATTTTTTTTTTTTTAATGAGTAACGCAATTTGAGGAAACCAGGTATGTAACAATCGATTTTTATAATCGTAGGCATTATGCATGATAGCTCATCTGTTCAGCTTCAGTTTTGCAAATCCCTTAGAGGTTTGCCTACCATTGAGCCAAAATCCCTATGTCTTTATAAACTTTTATTGAATAGTCACATCGTAGGCCCATGAGAATTGGATGCATCATGATTAGCATTTAAATTATATTGCACAATTATGCAGCTTAAGTTAAGTTTGTAATGGACTGCCAATTATAGCACTACACTGCCATTAAACATTTTAATTATATATATATTACCCCTGAAATAGAGAATATGAAAATGTCAATCACATACCTCTTATAAGAGGCCAGGGCCGTGAAAAAGTATTTGCCCCCTTTGTGATTTTCTCTATTTATTCCATATTTGTGATACTGAACGCTATCAGATCTTCAACCAAAGCCTAATATTAGATTAAGGGAACCTGAGTTTACAAATAAAAAACAAAATGTATACTTATTTTATTTATTTAATTAAAGTTATGCAACACTCAATTCCCCTGTATGAAAAAGTAATTGCCCCCTTTCGCATGTAGACCGCTAGCAGAGTCCTGGAAACAGGAGTGAACCCATTACAGAGGACCCTTGTCTCCTGAGTGGCGCAGCGGTCTAAGGCACTGCATCTCAGACCAGGGTTCGATCCTAGGCTGTGTCATAACTGGCTGTGATCGGGAGTCCCATTCAGTGGCGCACAATTGGCCCAGCGTCATCCGGGTTAGGGGAGGCCGGGGTAGGCCGTCATTGAAAATAAGAATTTGTTCTTAACTGTTATAAAAAGGTGGAGGTGGATGAAGTGGATTGTCAACTGGCACAGAAACATTAGGAATTAGGTTAAAAATAGAAATATAACCTGCTTATGTGTACATCATCTCTTGACTTTTTCCCTTGGGTAGCGAGGAAGGAGAACGATCTGAAACAGAAAGAGAAAGAGGAGCTCACTGAACAGCTGGAGGAACTGCAGGCCAGGTGAGGGGGGATCTGGACATTGGGCTGACCAATCTTCTCATCTGAAATCTTGGTCTCTCTTTAAGTGACATCTTTCCCCCAACCCCTACAGGCAGCAGTATTTAAATGTATGAAGACTAAATTATGAGCATTTTAGATTTCCTCCCAGATAGGAAGTTGACTTTTGACTTTTAGTTTAATATTATACCTGGTTAGCTGAATCAATTATACCTGGATCTAGAAATCTATTATTTTGGCAGAAATATTGAGACATTTGAGTGTTCTTTACAATGAATAAAGAAAGTATACAGTGTATGTTGTGAGTGAGGTACAATACAATATGTATGTTCGTTTCTTTACCTGGCTGTGAATGTAGATCACCTGGAGTGTGGGGCAGACTCCCTGGTGATGCCCATCATCCGTTACCATGAGGCCCTGTCCCTCACCCATCAGGATCTGGTGGAGCACCTGGGCCAACTGGTGGAGGAGCTGGAGCAGGGCCAGCGCAGCCTGGACAGTCTGAAGCAAGAGCACAACACCAATAAGCTGGTCAGGCATACAAATACATACTTAGAAATGCATGTATTTTTTGAGTGCCCAGTTGGCTTGAACTCACTGAAATCAGATTTCCCAGTTCCGAGTTTCCAGTTGTTTTGAGCGGGGCAGAAGAAAGCATGGCCAATGTTGAATGTTTATCCTTTTAAGCTTGGAAAACAGACCCTTAAACCCAAACTTGGTACTACACACCCACTCCACTGAAGAGCAGGATAATTATTGCTTTGCAATGCTTGCAGTTATCCATTGATTCCTTCCAAACCGCTCATTGTTGAATTTGCAATTTCCAACTTGTTGTGTTGTCCAATGGCAGATGAGCACCGCTACGTTTTATCTATAATTTATCTTCATTATTTCTCTTCATTTGACAAGGATTTGCCAGTAGATTGTTGACTTGATTCATGTTGAGGACTGCTAGCTAAGATTTTGAAAGTATGATGTTGACATGATCAGTCCAATCAAAGCTACTGTATATATAACGTGATTTGATCTTTGGCCAATGACCTTAAGCCTTCTTGGATGGGCATTTAGAATGTAAATCTATGGCAGCACCCAAGGGGCTTGAGGTTTAGAGCTCTACCTGTAGATTTGGCGGTGACGTAGTGTCCCCATGAGTGACAGAACACTGAGCCAATCACAGCACAACAAGAGAACATTACCACAGGGAGCTGTCTGAACTGCAGACCCAGTGAGATAGAGCCAAGGAGAAAAACAAACAGACTGAGATGAACCTGATGATGCAACAAGGCCAGTCCCAAGACCAGGTCTGAGCACCAGCACCATTTTACATTAATTCAATAATAACCAATAATAATGCCATAATAACCTTCACTCCACCTCTATTGTCAGGTTGAGGAAGTGGGTAGCTTGCTTATAGATGTGAAGAACCTTGCAGAACAGTGCTTCTTACACCACTATGGGTCTCAGGAAGAGATGGACATGCTGAAGATGATGGATATGGTAAAGGTAATGTCTAATTGCATAGTTATGTATAACTAATTACCTTGAATGAGTTCCCATTTATAAGTTACTTACACTTTATTTAGAATGCCTTATGATCCATGATTTCTTACAAAAACAAGATTTTGTATAGTTTAATCATATCATATTAACCAAAGCAAGATTGCAAATAACAATGTATTATATGACTTACCATATTTACCATATTCACATTCTGGAGAAAAACATTAACAGTAAAACACAACTAAAGAGCACCAGCAAGAACAGTAGGAAGAGTGGACTGTCTAGTTGATCAATGCTGAATAGGCCTTTTATGAGTTTGTGGAGAAACATTTGCACACATGAATAGAACCATGCAGGTGTAAATTATATATAAATATATAAATATAAATTACTTTAATCTTCTCTTTAAGGTTGTTGTAATAGTGTTATAATAGTATAGTTTGTGGTGATAAGTTGCTGATGAAGGAAATTGTTGTGGTGGTACCATGCAGTTGTACATATGATGATAAAAAATTGTTAGGATGAATTCAAAATGTTCATTAGTTTGCTTTATTCATTTATGACAAATGTTACAAAATATTACAAATGTTAATCTGACAAAAAATCTTTGAACTGGTCTCTTTGAAATGAATAGAAAAAGATAAATATGAGTAGTGGTTGTTGTTTTAAAAATTAAAACTACTGAATGGACTACCTATGGTCATTGTAATCCACAGAAATTAGAAAATACTAAACTGTAGTACACAGACAAATCTAGGGCTGCAGTCCAAACACTTAATAGACACACCCTATCCCCTCAGCATTCAAATTAAGTGGACACTTCTGATGACGTATCATGACGTCTGACGAGTGTACACTTGCAGGGCAAGGGTCGAGGGAGGAAGGAATGATTTTTAAATGGACCACACAAGCCCGGAATATCGTCACTTGTTTATCCCGCGATGATTGTGTTTTCAGCCAACAGTAGCTTGTGTGTGCTTAATCTGCGCTACAGTCAACAATGATTGCATATTTATTTACATTAACTATATAATTATTAATATACACCTACTGTATGATAGCTAACAAATTAATTAGCTAACTAACGTTAGCCTGCATAGCTGGAACTTCTGAAGAAGGAAAATATATTTTTTCTAAATTTTCCAAAAGCGAACCAAACAAAAACATTTTACGAGACGTGTTTGTGCCGCCATGTGCACTAGTAGCACAATTTCTAACTTATTTGCATTTGTTTTTACTTACACTTGTATGTTGACTTCGCCATTAATGTTGTTAAATTTTCACTTACTTTTCTTAGCAGATATACAATCGTCTCGAATTGAATTAGGTCCCGGAGTGAACATAATTGTACACTCGAAAACACGACTTAAAATGATGGCTGAGGGGCTTAGTGGGTAAGTGGACGAGGGTGTGTCTTTAAAGTGTTTGGATCGCAGCCCTAGCCCTATTTCGGGATGGTTCGGTTCCCCTGTAACAAAAACAATCAATGTACTGTTCTTTAAACCCAAAGGACGTGGCAGTTCTAAATATTCGGTTGTTGTTCATGTTGATCGAAGATGTATTTATTATTATTAATATATATATATATTTTTTTTAAGCAAAGTATAAGGAAGTTATACTCCAGTCTAGTAGGTGGCGGTAATGCATCATTTATTGGATGCCAACAGCTGTTAAACCTTATCGAAGAAGAATGTTGCTCGAAAATGAAAGAATTTTAGGATGTCTCTCGATGTTACTTTTCACGCCACTGTTATTTTGTTGCGTACAACAGTCGTGCTCGGTCTTATCACACGCTTTGTCCGTTAGACAGGATGACAAATGCGAAAACATTTAAATCCGTTTCTAGTTCGCTAGCTACCTAGCCATGTTTATCTTTCTAGCATGCTAACCTAGCATGCTAACCTCATCAAAGGTGGAAAGGAAATCATTCGACTATTCTTTGAGACGCCTCAAGTATGGTAATGTTATCTTTAAGCAACAACACAAATATTTAACGTAGGAATTGACAAAGCATTATATTTTTACACTTTATTTGAGACTATTAATGTAGCCAATTACTTATTCACAGACGGACGCAGGACAGTTTGTTTCAAGTAGAGAAGAAATATCTACATATCTACTGGAGGTGGAAGCTGCAAAGTATCGGGTAATAATGCCTATTAATGTTGAAAAAGTCTCACAAGAGGGTGTGAATTCACGTTTTGCCAAAATTAGGCTATTAAAACATACATAAAGCTTACATGTCTGCTGTTGGATCTCTGACATCTTTGGATATCTTGAAACAAATGGAATTATACTGAACAAAAATATAAACGCAACCATTTCAAAGATTTTACTGAGGTAGTTCATATAAGGAAATCAGTCAATTGAAATACATTAATTAGGCCCTAATCTCTGGATTTTACAACTGGGAATACAGACATGCATCTGTTGGTCACCAAAACCAGTCATATCTGGTGTGACCACCATTTGCCTCATGCAGTGCATTGATCAGGCTGTTGATTGTGGCCTGTGGAATGTTGTCCCACTCTTCAATGGCTGTGCAAAGTTGCTGGATATTGGCGGGAACTGGAACACGCTGTCGTACAACTTGATCCAGAGCATCCCAAACATGCTCAATGAATGACGTGTGGTGAGTATGCAGGCCATGGAAGAACTGGGACATTTTCAGCTTTCAGGAATTGTGTACAGATCCTTGCGAGATGGGTCCATGCATTATCATTCTGGAACATGAGGTGATGGTGGCGGATGAATGGCACAACAAGGGGCCTCAGGATCTCGTCACGGTATCTCTGTGAATTCAAATTGCCATTGATAAAATGCAATTGTGTTCGTTGTCCATAGCTTATGCCTGCCCATACCACAACCACACCGCCACCATGGGGCACTCAGTTCACAACATTGACATCAACAAACTGCTCGCCAACACGGCGCCATACACATGGTCTGCATTCTCTGGCAGATCTGGTGGACATTCCTGCAGTCAGCATGCCAATTGCACGCTCCCTCAACTTGAGACACTGCACATTTTAGTCACATTTTATTGTCCCCAGCGCAAGGTGCACCTGTGTAATGATCATGCTGTTTAATCAGATTCTTGATATGCCACACCTGTCAGGTGGATGGATTATATTGTCAAAGGAGAAATGCTCACTAACAGGGATGTGGCATATACGTTTTTTGTGCGTATGGGAAACAATATGGGATCTTTTATTTCAGGTCATGAAACATGGGACCTACACTTCACATGTTGCGTTTATATTTTTGTTCAGTGTACATTACACTGTAATAAGTAAACTGTAAAGTAGTGTCAACAAATTACATAATGTTCTAACTAGTTACTCAAACTAAATACATAGTAAATGTAAGATAGGCTAGTGAAACTAAATACATCTCATTTGTTTTGAAGGAGATTTGCAGCAAGTATAAGTACATGAGAAAAATCAGGGGAGATGGCAATTGCTTTTACAGAGCCCTCTGCTTTGGACACCTGGAATCATTGTTACAAAATGATAGAGCTTTGCAAAGGTAAATTCCTTCCTAGTATGCATATATTTTTCCATGTGTAATGTGCGTTCATAGAATGTTTTGGATTCCACAAAATGTGCCATTACCCGTGTGTGGCTTTGCCACTTCAAAATAATGGCAGAAGATGTATCATTTTCTCTCCTTATCTCAGATTCAAAGAAACTGTGAAACAAAGTGGCAGAGAGTTATTGGCTGCAGGCTTTGATGAGAGCTCTTTCAAAGACTTGCTTGACATGGTAAGTTTACATTGAACTACCTTTGTACTATTGAAAAAAAAAAAAAAAAAATCTAATAATGCAACTTCACAATAAAATGACAAGTCACATTTTCTTTAATCGTCAGACACATGTAACTGAAGCCTGTTTTTAATTATCCGACAATTCATCTTTTAGTTTGTAGGTGTTCTGGAGCAATGTGAAGCTGATGAGCAGGGTGACACGTTACTCCAGCTCTTTAATGAACAAACTACCTCCGACAGTATGGTTCAATACCTCAGGCTGCTCACCTCAGCCTACCTGCAAAACCATGCCGACTTCTTCAGCCACTTTGTGGAGGCACCCAGTCTTAAGGTTTACTGCACTCGGGTCAGTATGAGTTGCGCTCAAGACCATATTGCAGTCAACCTGTTTTGTTAATGTGCTATGGAAGTGTGCCAGGTGCTGCTGATACGTTTTTCCAAAGACCTGTTGTCAAGGAGCCTCTCGCCACTCAAAACTAATGTCTGAAAGTATCCTACTGCTCTAGTGGTGGTGCAATAAATGGAAAAGAATTGGGGTGTTTAAGGGACCAATAAGGACATTACAATTTTTTTTGTAGCTGTACTTTGATCAACCCATTAAAACAATTCTGTTTCTGCTTGGGTATATACTTACAATGTCCATTCTTCACTTATCCAGGAAGTGGAAACCATGGCGATGGAGTGTGACCACGTAGATATCCTGGCTCTGTCGGAGGCCTTAGGAGTTAGTATCCACATTGCTTCCGTGGAGGGGGGAGACGGACAGCGACTGGCCCACCACACGATTCCAGAGGGAGCAGAGCCCGCCCTACACCTCCTATACAAAACAGCCCACTATGACATTCTCTACCCACATTGCCATTGAGGGGCCTGATGAAGGCCTCCACTTATCTCAGGTTTACCGGTAGTTAAATGTTCAAATAAATGTACATTGTGATTAAGACGTTAAAAAAAAAAAAAAAAAACTGTTTTTAGCATTGTTTTGTAATATACAGTGAACGCATATGCGGTAGACTCCGCTAGACTTTCTTGAATGTCCCAAAAAAAGTATTTATTCAAAAACAAGACTGATATCTTTAAAAAATAATTTGTGAAAATGTTACAATAATTGCACTGTATTTCCATTTATATAAATGTAATCTCAGACATTCTAATTGAGACCACTAATTTCTAACATACTACTACTACTGCTGCTGCTTCTTCTTTTGTTTCTGTCTTTTCTTCTGATTGGAGACACTGGTCAAGGCCGTTTCCAAACCATGTAGGGGCATGTTGGGCAGGGAGAGTTTACCCATCTGTGTGGGGTACTTGGTCTTCATCACATCTCTATCTAGATAGCTATCTATCTATCTATCTATCATTCTTGAATACAGGCTGAGAAATCAGGTGCTTCTTCATGCCCTTCACAATCTTCTGCTGCTGCCTGTCATCCTCCTAATCTATTTATGTAAGTCCCCTCTTATTTTGGGGTTTCTCATGAGGCAACCTCCCACTCCTAGATGACAAATTTAATGATGTAGTCTCACCAAGCAAAACATCATCATCCAGGTCCACCTCCAGAGCTTCTGCTGCTTGCTTAAACCAAGAGTTGTACTGCTTCTTTCTGCTGTTGTGGAACTCAATATTCTCAAACTTCCTGGCCATGTTGACACACTCCTGTCAAGGCAGATACAAAACAACATTGTACCATATTTCATATCATGAAAGGTAAGTAAATCTGTGATTGACCAGCTTGTGATCAAATACAGGTGCCTACCTTGATGGCAGCCATGCACTTGCTCGTTACGGGGAAACATGGGAACCTCGTCCTTTCCCAGAGCTCTGTAGATTTTCTTGAAGTTCATCATGTTATCTGGCCCAACCAGGAGCAAACGGAGACCCTCTTTGTTGGCTCGTGCTGTCCTACCACTGCAGTGGACATATGTTTATGTAGTTCTGGGAACCTGGGACACAGTTATTAAGTTTAGGAATAACTGTCAGAGACACAATGACAGGGAGACACCAAATGTGTCAAAAGGCATACCTGGTAATGAATGACGTGTTGAACATTTGGAATATCAAGCCCTCTTGCCGCCACATCAGTTGTCAGGAGCACACAGCTGTAAAGATCAATTTTAATTGTAGTAAACCTAGTTTATGGTCCAGACAAAAAGTTACTGATCCACTCGAGGCTAATCAGACATGTAGTTCTTCTAGGACTCACCTCTCCCTCAGCGAACCGCTCATGGTTCTTTAGGCGCTGCTTCTGGTGCATGCAGTGGTAGTGGAGTACGGTCCAGGATGACCAGCAGAGAGTTAAGCCGCTCAATACTGTTGGCAAACACCATAGTTCGGCCTGGATACTGGAGCAGGAAGTAGTACAGGAAGAAATCCTTCTTCCTTTTCACAGTGTATCCATGTCTCAGTCAGGGTCTCGACTGTAGCCTCCTTCCGGGTCCGATCAAGGACCTCCAGCTTTGTTTCGCTGGTCCACCTTCTTACCCTTCTTCTGCAAGACACGAGTGGGCAAGCTGTGGGCCATGGTCAGGGTGGCGGAAAACACAAATGTCTTTGGGTTAAACTGGACAGTGTACAGAACCTCCAGCAGACTTTCCAGCTCAGCAAAATGACCTCTTTCTACCATGCGATCTGCTTCGTCAATGACTAGGCACCTATGGAAAACACATTGTTTTACAATCATGACTGTGGCGTGAAGCAAAAATTTAACTTATCAGGCCAGATACGGACAAACACCTGCATTGAACATGCAGTTTACTAATTTAAACCCACTACTGATTACCTGAGCTGCCTTAGGTTCACCAGATGTGGATGCCTTTCTTTGAACATCTCCCACAGGGAGTGGCAATGATGATCTCGGATTTGCGTTTCAGCATCCTGATCTGTTTCTGCTGAGCCATTCCACCCACCACAATCACTGGGTAAAAAATCTATTAAAACAATTCATTTAAATAGCTTTGAAATCTCATTCAAATCTGATGCTTGAAAACCCACACCTACATCAAAAAAAGGGTAATCAATAAATAACATATCAGTGGATTCTCACTGCCTTTAGAACTCACCAGTAAACTTGGCCACAGCATCAATGTGATGTTTCACCTGTACAGCCAGCTCCCTAGTCGGGCAGAGAACCAATCCTAATAATGGCTGTTTCTCACGGACTTTGAGTCTCTTCTGCTGTGTTTTCTAAGTGAAACTCCATATTCTCAATGACTTTGACACACCCAATCTTTTCAGAGTCACTCTCATGATTTATTTCTTCATCCTCCTCAATTATTTCTTCATCCTCAGAAGCAGCATCTTTGTCTTCCTCTGCCACATCTTCACTCCCCTGCTCTTGTGGATCTCCCTGCTCTCTGGTTTCCTCAGTGCAGGCCCCTTTAGACTCAGCAGGGGTCTCTGGAGCTAACTCAGCGACTTCTGTGCTGGTGTCCATGGAAATACAGTGTCTACAGATTCCTCCACAATCGGCAGGTACAGACTTTCCACCTGTGTTCCTAGCTCAGTCTGGCCATCTGTCGCCCCCTCACTTTCATCTGCTCTCTTTATCCACTCCAGGATATGATGGATCATGGGGATGCCAAAAGAGTGTCTTACCACTACCCGTCTCGGCTGCCCCAACAATGTCCATATGATCTCTGATAGCAGGTGGCAATGCCAGAGCTTGAATGGCCGTGGGTGATCCGAATCCTAGACAGCTCAACACTTGGTCAGGGACAAACAGATCCTTCCAAAACAGACTGGGGTCCAGCTCTACTGCTTTCCAGTTGCCCTTCACATGGATCCCACCGTTTGGCTGACTTTGGTCGGGAGAAAGAGCGTACATTTTTTATCTGACTCCTGTTGGACTTCATTTTCCTATGAATAGATAAGAACAGTTCCACTGTTGACATGAAGACTACATCCATGATAAACAGTAGAATTTGTTTAATTGTGGTGTGTTCCAATTAGATATTTGGATCTTAGTACAGTACTTGGAGCAGGCTAGATTGTTACAAAGAGTGTCTACACATTTCAGTAATTTAGCACACTCCATTACCGGGGAGTTCAAATCAAATTGTATTTGTCACATTTGTGTTTGTAAATGTTATTGCGGGTGTAGCGACATGCTTGTGTTTCTAGCTCCGACAGTGCAGTAATACCTAACAATTTCACAACATATACACACCAATCTAAGTAAAGGAATGGAATTAAGAATATATAAATACATGGACGAGCAATGTCAGAGCGGCATAGACTAAGATACAGTAGAATAGTATGGAGTTACAGGTTTGCCTATGCAAAACATCACCAGAGATTTTTAAACTAACCTGGTATTGGTGATACTATATTCGTTCTCGATTCGGCCAAACATGTATCTTCTAAAAGGTCCGTGTCCAGTTGCAGGTGGTGCGTTTTAATTTAGAAAATGCTCCTTAAAAATAAATAATTGTTTTGCTCCATGAAGTAATCCAACAATGTGTATACCTCCATCTTGTCTATTTCAAATCTTCTCTCATTGATTGAGACATGTGGGTCCACCCCAAAGGGCCGCATGTCATGATATGGTGGCGCAGCGGTCTAAGGCACTGCATCTCAGTGCTAGGGACCTCACTACAGACACCCTGGTTCAAATCCAGACTGTATCACATCTGGCAGTGATTGGGAGTCCCATAGGGTGGCGCACAATTGGCCCAGCGTCGTCTGAGTTCGGCCGGTGTAGGCAGTCATTGTAAATAATAATTTGTTCTTAATTGATTTGCCTAGTTAAATAAAGGTTAAATAAAAAACTATTTGAAATAAATGATTTTAAATAGACAAGATGGCGGCGTACACTGTTGGATTACTTCACTGAGCAAAAAAAGGTATTTATTTTAATGACAGAACACTTTCTAAATTCAAATGCACCACCGGCAACTAGACAAGACATTTTAGATACGAGAATGAAGATAGTATCACCAATACCAGGTTAGTTAAAATATCTGGCGACGTTTTGTATCAGCAAACCTGTAACTTCCACTACTAATGGATACCAAAAACCTTTAGTTAAAGGAAAGGGAAAGTGGGGATACCAGTCAGTTGTAAAACGGAATGCATTCAACTGAAATGTGTCTTCCGCATTTAACCCAACCCCTAAATCACATTTCGCAACTTATTCTATTTGATGAAAACAAATTGAATAAAAGGGAACTATTCATTATCTATTTCACTGACAGGTATAACCTAACTAGCAAGAAAATAATGACATAAGAAAAACACATCAGCATGGTAGCAAGCTACAGTAGCACATTACACTTTTCTCGCAGCCAGCACCACAAATTAATTAATATTCAATACAGTGCCATGAAATATAGCTGCATAAAAAATATTGACAAATAAATATAAACTACCTTTGACTGCTTACAGGACTTTCCTCTGATAAATCAGACGACTTGACTGGACGCAGACAGCAGTTGTGATCGCGTTCTTCTTCTTCGGTGGGTTTTTATTATTGTACCCTGTACTGTGAAAACTTCCAGATCGTCCTGCTGATTGGTGCGCTCAGGGTGGTCGGTGGCACCTGAGGGTTACCAGGGGCAGGACGACAGATTTGTACCTTGCCAGCTCGGGGATTCGATCCGGCAACCTTTCAGTTACACTCTAACCACTCGGCTAAGGGAAGTTTAGGCGGGTTTTTAGTCAGTCTTTGTCTTTTCCAACCTGTGTTCCTGTGTGTTAGCAGTAAGTGTTAGCATATTCTCCCAGTTTCTGTTCCATGTGTGTATGATTGAGTGCGTGTAGTTAGGGCGTGGGCAGTAGCCTATAGCTGCCTGAGTTTAGTTTAGTCTGAATAAATCGTATGTCGGACTGAGGTTACAATACTGTGCTGAATGACGTGTGGGCCAGAGACACGGAGGATCTAAATACAACCTTCTAGCCCCGTTCCTCTAAGAAAAGAAAACAACATATTGGATACTGTATCTGTTGATGTTCTACTCAATAAACTCTTTACACTCAAATACTGGATCCCACTTTCTCTCATACATATTCTCAATCGCTCTCTCTCCCTCTCATACCGCCCACACGGTATCAACTAATTGTTACCTCTTTCTACTTCCTATATCAGATGTACATTTCGATGAAACATGGTGAAGCCCCAAAATTGTCTAACCTGGAAGCGTGTGTTTCAGACATAAGACACTCAAATGTTGTACTTTTAAACTCAGACAAAACAAATGCTAGTTCTAGGTCCCAAGAAACAAAGAGACCTCGGAGATACTCTGGACCCAGATCTCTCTTTTGACGAACATATCAATAATATTTCAAGGACAGCTTTTTTCAATTTTCGTAACATTGCAAAGAAACAAACAAAAATATATATTATGCAGAAAAGCTAACCCATGCTTTTGTCACTTCTATATTAGACTACTGCAATGCTGTACTCCGGCTACCTGGATAAAGCACTAAATAAACTTCAGTTAGTGATCAATATAAATATGGCTGCTAGAATCTTGACTAGAACCCCAAAATTATATAATATTACTCCAGTGCTAGCCTCTCTACACTGGCATCCTGTTAAGGCTAGGGCTGATTTCAAGATGTTACTGCTAACCTACAAAGCATTACATGGACGTGCTCCTACATATCTCTCCAATTTGATCCTGCCGTACATACCTACACGTACCCCACGGTCACAATACGCAGGACTCCTTATTGTCCCTATAATTCTTAAGCAAAGAGCTGGAGGCAGGGCTTCTCCTATATAGATACATTTTTATGGAATGGTCTGCCTATCCATGTGAGAGACACAGACTATGTCTCGACCTTTAAGTCTTTACTGACTCTTCAGTAGGTCTTCTGGTTGAGTGTAGTCTGGCCCAGGGATGCGAAGGTTAACAGCAAGGCACTGGAGTGACGTACCGCCCTTGCTGTCTCTGGCTGGCTCTCTTCTCTCCACTGGGATTTTCTGCATCTGACCCTATTACGGGGGATGAGTCACTGGCTTAAAAGTGCTCTTGGATTCCGTCCCTAGGAGGGTGCGTCACGTCGTGTCAGGCTTTTGTAGCTATACTCGACTTGAGTGGGTTGTCACTGAAGTGTTCTTCCTGTCCGGTTTTGCGCCCCACTTCGGGCTCATGTTGTGGAGGAGATCTTCGTCTGCCCTACCTGGTGAAATTCTCCCGTCTAATCTGGTGTTCTGTATGAACTCAAGTATGCTCACACTAATTCTCCCATCTCTCTCTCTCCATCTCTCACCTCCAGGAGGACCTGAGCACTAGGACCATGCCTCAAGACTACCTGGCCTGATGACTCCTGGATGTCTTAATGACCATGTACTCTTATAATATCCACCCGGCACAGCCAGAAGAGGACTGGCCACCCCTCAGAGCTTGGTTCCTCTCTAGGTTTCTTCCTTGGTTCCTGCCTTTTCTAGCCACCGTGCTTCTATATCAACATTGCTTGATGTTTGGGGCTATAGGCTGGGTTTCTGTATAAACACTTGACATCTGCTGATGTAAAAATGGTTTTATAAATACATTTGATTGATTCAGATGTAATGACTTATGCAGCCTGCTGTGTCCCACCCTAAGTCTAGTAAAGGTGTCCTCCTCTCTTCTGTCTTGTGCTGTCTTCCTCCCATCCCAGACTTTTCTCTGTATTTGGAAGAGCAACCTGGACTCAGGGGTAGACGTAACATAGTAAATATAAATCAATTGGTACAATATGTTGCACATTTTCAAAACATATGATACGTAACAAATTCCAACTTGTTGTTGCTAATGTTAACGCTAACGTTAGCTTGGTGGCTAACGTTAGCTGGGGTTAAGGATTAAGGGTTAGCTAACGTTTTTTATTTTTTTTATTTAACTAGGCAAGTCAGTTAAGAACAAATTCTTATTTACAATGACAGCCTACCGGGGAACAGTAGGTTAACTGCCTTGTTCAGGGGCAGAACAACAGATTATTTACCTTGTCAGCTTGGGGATTCAAACCAGCAGCCTTTCAATTACTGGCCCAACACCCTAACCACTAGGCCACCTGCCACCCCTAACAAGTAGTAAGTAGTTGCAAAGTTGCTAATAGCTGAATTGCTAAAGTTGTCAGTGATTAGATTCGAACACGCAACCTTTGTGTTTGTAGACGTTCGGGTTAGGTAACCTTCTGTCTTATGTAACCATACCAAACGTAACATATCATACTAGTTTGAGTGTCTCGGATTGACATTTACTATGTTACGTCTAGTTTATGAGACCAGGCAGGGAAGAGATGCCTGCCCTTAATGTCTCTATTCCACTGCTCCTGCCATCTCTGCACCACCACTGTCCATATCAGGCCTTTTGACTCTGCCTTGCTCATTGAAACTTCAACCTCCACCTCCTCACTGCTAAGGGCCTGTTTAGCCAGTACATCAGCTGCCACATTCACCTCCACCTCCACATGGGTTGGGACCCAAGTACATCTCATCTGTATACCCATCTGTCTCACCCAGCCTTGGGTTTGTAGTACCTCATACAGCAGGTTTCGTCTGCTACATGAGCTAAAGGACTGCAGATTCATCAGTACTGCACGAGTCAGAGGAAATCTGTCCAGCTTGATTTCCTCCACCCACTGCAAGGCCAACAGTACAGCCAGCCATCAGCTCTGCTGTGTATACAGCCAGGTAGTCTGTAATAAGTGTTCTTAGATCTTTATGTCAGTAGTTACTATGGTACACTGAAGTTTAATTACAAGTATTCCATAAGTGTCAAAGGCTTTCATTGACAATGACATTCAGTTTATGCAAAGAGTCAATATTTGCAGTGTTGACCCTTCTTTTTCAAGACCTCTGCAATCCGCCCTGGCATGCTGTCAATTAACTTCTGGGCCACATCCTGACTGATGGCAGGCCATTCTTGCATAATCAATGCTTGGAGTTCGTCAGAAGTTGTGGGTTTTTGTTTGTCCACCCGCCTCTTGAGGATCGACCACAAGTTCTCAATGGGATTAAGGTCTGGGGAGTTTCCTGGCCATGTACCCAAAATGTCGATGTTTTGTTCCCCGAGCCACTTAGTTATCACTTTTGCCTCATGTCAAGGTGCTCCATCATGCTGGAAAAGGCATTGGTTGTCACCAAACTGTTCTTGGATGGTTGGGAGAAGTTGCTCTCTGAGGATGTGTTGGTACCATTCTTTATTCATGGCTGTGTTCTTAGGCAAAATTGTGAGTGAGCCCACTCCCTTGGCTGAGAAGCAACCCCACACATGAATGGTCTCAGGATGCTTTACTTTTGGCATGACACAGGACTGATGGTAGCGCTCACCTTGTCTTCTCCGGACAAGGTGTTTTCCGGATGGCCCAAATAATCGGAAAGGGGATTCATCAGAGAAAATGACTCTACCCCAGTCCAATCCCTGTACCTTTTGCAGAATATCAGTCTGTCCCTGATTTTTTTCCTGGAGAGAAGTGGCTTCGTTGCTGCCCTTCTTGACACCAGGCCATCCTCCAAAAGTCTTCGCCTCACTGTGCGTGCAGATGCATTCACACCTGCCTGCTGCCATTCCTGAGCAAGCTCTGTACTGGTGATGCCCCGATCCCGCAGCTGAATCAACTTTAGGAGACGGTCCTGGCACTTGCTGGACTTTCTTGGGCGCCCTGACGCCTTCTTCACAACAATTGAACCTCTCTCCTTGAAGTTCTTGATGATCTGATAAATGGTTGATTTAGGTGCAATCTTACCAGCAGCAATACCCTTGCCTGTGAAGCCCTTTTTGTTCAAAGCAATGATGACAGCACGTGTTTCCTTGAAGGTAACCATGGATGACAGAGGAAGAACAATGATTTCAAGCACCACCCTCCTTTTAAAGCTTCCAGTCTGTTATTCTGATTCAATCAGCATGACAGAGTGATCTCCAGCCTTGTCCTCGTCAACACTCTCACCTGTGTTAACGAGACAATCACTGACATGATGGCAGCTGGTCCTTTTGTGGCAGGGCTGAAATGCAGTGGAAATGTTTTTGGGGGATGAAGTTCATTTTTCATGGCAAAGAGGGACTTTGCAACTAATTGCAATTCATCTGATCACTCTTCATGACATTCTGGAGTATATGTAAATTTCCATCTTAAACACTGAGGCAGCAAACTTTGTGGAGACCAATACTTGTGTCATTCTCAAAACTTTTGGCCACGACTGTACATTACATATATTCTTACAATATTTTTCAAAAACAGACCTACCTTTCAGCAAGGTATTTTGTCAAAACCCTCCATCTACTATTTGGTTAGACAAAGTGCAAGTGTGCATTTAGGGTTATCTGTTAACCATGGCTGGTCAAGTCTTATTTTTAGTTGATTTCCAAATGTAAGCAAATTTGGTACTGACAATTCATGTACCCACTTTGAAATGTGGAAATGATTCAATTTGAACAAATTAGGACAAGAATTTAATTAAACAACTCAGTCATGGTTATAGATCAATGAAGCAAGATTCCAGAAGACTTCAGTAGGAGCAAATATCATTTTATTCCAGGAAAGAAAAGTTTTAGATACAGCAAATGAAAGAGAAGGATGTAATAAAATGGTGATGTGGAGTTTAATAAACATCTAATTGTTTAGTGCCTATTGAAGAATGTCAAGAAGTGAAAAGGATGCAATCCTTAAAAAAACTAAGCATTGTGGCACCGCAACTCTAGTTCAAATTTTGTTCTCAAATAAAACAAGAACAATTTCAAGAAAAACGGAATGAAATCATGGAATTACCAGAGACGTAAACTTGGAGCACAGCTCAAACTCTACATTGGATGTGCAATACATGCTTTGGATTAGCGCATCCAAACCGGAAAATTCCATGGAAATACGATAATTGTAAACACCATTTACCACTGTATTAAAATAGTGTGTCTATACTACTTCAAAAGACCAAATAAAAGGGATTTAGATCAAGGGTGGTGGTTAATTAAGTAGCTAGGGCATGTCGGATCAGCCCTTTAAAATGCTGATTATATAATATGTTTCTTTTGAAAAGGAATTCACCTCACTACTGAATATAAATCTATTATTTTATGATTTGGGGGGGGGAAATGGTGACCTCTTACAAGACCAAAGTGAAAGAAGGCAAGAGACTGTCATGGTCTCTATCAAACATCTACCTCTATTGAACTAGTGGTCCCATGTAGCACTCCCATACTGAAGGCTAGAGGATTCTCCTAGGTCAGTCTTGGTTCTCTCTCTGGTAACACACCTCACCATTTTGCCCATCTACCCACCACCAAACACACCTCGGCACAGTAGGCTCCATTAAGACCCCTCCCAGCGGAAAACAACAAGCGTAGGAATAAAAAAAACCCACCACAAATCAGAAATAGAAGGCGCTGTGGTAGAAAAGCCATCACAGACTTAGAATAACTGCCTCAGCTTCACTTCTGTGTTAGAGTAGACTAACACCTTTTCTTTATTCTTGGTTGTTATTCTCTTCTCTACAACCTGTCAGCGAACTAGCCAAGGGAGGTATGTCATCCTTCTGGCAGGCTATACGTTCGCTAATGGGAAGGGTTAGAGGAAAGGGTGAGGCTGCCCCATGATGGGGGTACCAGTCGAGGCGGGTAGTAGTTAATGTAGGCTTTTCCCTCCACCTCACTGGCTGCGTTTGGCTTGTGCATCCTCCTCTGTGCCACTCTTCCCAGATCCTGGACAAGGTGAGGGAAGGAAGGATGCTCTTTGAGTTTAAGTCTCAACCTTTACCGCAACGTATTATTATTCAGCAACGCAAGTATTACTGTATGAGCTCATTTCCCCCTTACCTGTGCTTTCTGTTGGTTGCTGAGGTGAAGTGGGCGGAGCCAGCTGTTGGGACTGTCTGTATGGTAAACAGTAGATCTACAGGTTAGCGTGGTCTAGTCTGGTTATTTTTTTGTAACCACACACACAATCGTGCACGCATGAACACGCACAGAAGAATAATATTCCAGATGGTGCAGCGCTTACCTGTCAAAGTAGGCTTGTCTCCTCCTTCGCAGTTCCTCAGCTGAGAGTTTCTCACTCGGAGGTGCTCCTCCTGTGATACTCCCTGGTGCCTGGATGGATGTCGTTGTTTTAGCAACAACTCCCCCTTTTGGCATTGACGTATTGCTCATTACTGACCCTAGGCAGACACACAGACAAATTACTAATTTTAGTGTTAGTTTGGGGATACTTTTATCACATTGCCATACATGGTGCAAATTGCATAATGAATTTGTTAGCAGTCTGTTTATATACACAGGTCTAAACCAGGATATGTATCATGAAGCGGTTGTTTGTGATTTTGTTACTATTGCTTACCCAATAAAGCCTTACCCTGCATGCTGAGCTGTATGGCCCTGCGAAGGTCAGCCTCTTCATCCTCCACCTCCATGCCCTGTCTACTTAGGGCTAGGGCCTTCCTCAGCTCCTCCTCATCCTCATCCACCACCCCCTCTACCACACCAGGGCCTGTCTCCAGCACACTACCCTGCCCTGATGATCTGCTGCTCAGGGTGAAAAGCATTGTCAGTGTCACAAAGAGGTTAATTCTCTCGCCTTACCAACTACAAATGACTAGAGGTTTAAGTTCAAGATTCTACATGAATCTGACAGTATGAGGGAATGGTGGAAATGTGTGGTTTGGCAAAACCTACTCTCTCTCTGAAGGCATCTTCCTCTTACCCCATGCCACTACTCGACTGAGCCTCGTCCTCTCCAATCAGCTTGGGTCTCTGTTGCTGCAGCACCTTCATGATCCCCAGAATCTGCTCTGCGTCACACTCCGGGAGATTTCCTCGGATCACAAATATGGAATACCCTGCAAGAAGACAGACCTTTGACAACTAGCTAACTCTGAGAAATCAACAGCACAAAAATCACGTCAGGTTGTTTTACCTTCTTGTTGTAACTGTGCAAGGAAGAGGGCTAGGTATGTGTCTGATATCAGCTCTGGTCCAGTCAACAATGAATTCAAATTAAACCACTGCAATGACAAATAGGGATATCAGCAGGCTATATCAACCGGCCAGAAATATCTGAAGGGAAATCAATTATAAATACTAAAATCTCAACTTATACCTGTTGCCCAAGTTTTCGTATTGTAAACCAGTGCTCCTTGTAGTTGCATATGAATGCCTTTTCATTTCTGAAACAGGAGAGGACATTATTTCAAATTAGAATGGATGTGCCAAGAGGATATAGATAGATCATATGAAAAATGTGTGAAAAGTGAAATTTCAAGGTAGGAAACAAACATCATACACAGGTTGATGATGATTTGTATCACATCCACACAGTTCTTACATTGGATTTATCATAAGGCTCTGGTACTCTCGGCTGTTGAAGAGGATCAGCTCCAAACCCCACACTGATAATGCATTGCTGATAACCTGATTGAGAGATCACAGAATAGAGTTGTCAGTGTTATCATGAGGTAATCGTGACATATTGTAAACACATTTATTTTCCATCCCTCTCTACCCTAATTACTATGACACACCCCTCACTGTGTTCATTGGGAGGAGGTCAGAGACCTGGCAGTGTGGTGCCAGGTCAACAACCTCTCCCTCAAAGTGAGCAAGACAAAGGATCTGATCGTGGACTACAGGAAAAGGAGGGCCGATCACGCCCCCATTCACATCGACGGGGCTGTAGTGGAGCAGGTTGAGAGCTTCAAGTTCTTTGGTGTCCACATCACCAACAAACTATTATGGTCCAAACACACCAAGACAGTCGTGAATAGCGCATGACAACACCTTTTCCCCCTCAGGAGACTGAATCGTTTTGGCATGTGTCCTGACCGGTTGCATCACCATCTGGTATGGCAACTGCTTGGCATCTGACCGTAAGGTGCTACAGAGGGTTGTGCTTGTAAGTAAGCATTTCACAGTAAGATCTACACCTGGAGAGGCCTACAAGCCACAGTGTCTCGCACCCACTGTGAAATTTGGTGGAGGATCGGTGATGATCTGGGGGTGCTTCAGCAAGGCTGGAATCGGGGAGATATGTCTTTGTGAAAGACGCGTGAATCAAGCCACATACAAGGTTGTCCTGGAAAAAAACTTGCTTCCTTCTGCTCTAACAACGTTCCCCAACTCTGAGGATAGGTTTTTCCAGCAGGTCAATGCTCCATGCCACACAGCCAGGTCAATCAATGTGTGGATGGAGGACCACCAGATGAAGACCCTGTCATGGCCAGCCCAATCTCCAGACCTGAACCCTATTGAAAACCTCTGGAATGTGATCAAGATGGATGGTCACAAGCCATCAAACAAAGCCGCCAGGAGTGGCATAAAGTCAATGTGGAAAGCATGCCAGGCATGCCAAGACGCATGAAAGCTGTTATTGAAAATCTGGGTTATTCCACCAAATATTGATTTCTGAACTCTTCCTAATTTAAAACATTAGTATTGTGTTGTTTAAAAATGTATATGAACTTATTTTCTTAGCATTATTCGAGGTTGACAACACTGCATCTCTTTTGTTATTTTTACCAGTTTCTGCTAATAAATGACAATATTTTTATTGGAATTTGGGAGAAATGTTGTCAGTAGTTTATAGAAGAAAACAAAACTGTTAATTTTACACAAACACATACCTATAAATAATAAAATCAGAGAAACTGATAGTTTTGCAGTAGTCTTAATTTTTTTCCAGATATGTCTGTGTGTGTATATATATATATATATATATATATATATATATAGTGTTATTGTGAGGTTCAGAATACCTTTTCATATATTTCCTCTTATAATGCATGATAGTTTGTTTTGTTACTCACTTGTATAGAAAAGAAACCACTGTCATCCATGTTACCAGATGGTTGCTGCAAATACATAAAAATAAAGAGCATTAACATTCTAAAAGTTACTGTTAAACAGCTACTGTATGTATCATAACAAACCCCAGACCCTTCCCATACCTGTAAAAAGGTTCTGTACTCCTCACTACCCATACCACCCTCCGCCATCCTCATCCTTTCCTCTTCATCCAGTTGATGGGCGATGGACGATAGGTCCACGGGGGTGAAATACTCGCCTTGCAGAAGGTTGTTAAGGCAATGCTGAGCACACAGGGAGCCCTCTTGCTGTAAATGGGAATTAATGCATAAATCAAACGTGTACCACAGACTAATAGGAAATGTGTCAACAGCAACTACTGTAGCGAGATAGGTAACCTATCGTATTAACTAACTAAGTTAGTTAATTAGCTAGCCAGTGAATGTACACTAGTTACGCCAGTGAAAAGACGCAAACTATAGCTAGCTATAAGTAGGCCATGTAGCTAGCTACCTAATTCGCACAGTTATAGCAGTTCAAAGCACCGAGAGCGCATTTTGTAAGTAGCTAACCTACGTTGAACGTAATCAAGTTACCTAGGCAGCTCTAGTAAAAGTTGAGACAAGTTGGAAACTGGGACAAAAAGATAACTCAGCTAACTAGCTAGCTACAATTTAACAAGCTGGCTAGTAAGAAGGCAAATCCCTCAAGATACTTCAGCTGTAAATCGGTGTAATTTAGCTAGCTAGCAAACGTAGTTATTTTAAAACGGTCAAAATGCACATACGGTGAATTTAATAATCGAAAGAAAACAGACAAGCTTACTTTCTCATGAAAGATGGACTCCATGTTCAATTGTCCTGCTAAACGTCATACTCTGACCAAAGAATGTGCTCTGACCTTCGACCCTGCTGGGTTCAGGACGAAACAGCCAATCAACTCGCAGTATTCGTTTGTTATTGTTGACGCTTGTCAAATTAGCTAGCTAGCTAGAGTTTTGCGATACAGATAGCTATGAAGTAACAAGAATATAAACGTCTTAGTGAAAAAATCAGATTCATACATACTATCTGTGAATTATATATTGTAAGCATGTATTTTCATAGGAACGTTTCAGAGGCGAGGGGTTGACACTAGTTACCACAAACAAAAAGTAAAAATGGCGAAATATATAGTAACATTTCATTAAAGCACTATTGTGCTTTTGGTCTTAATTAAAGGTTAAGGTTATTCTTAAAATCAGATTTTAAGAATACTTTTTTTTAAATAGGCGGGGTTTAGCCATAATTATGACTTTGTGGCTGTGGTAAGTAGTGACGACAGAGGCGAGGTGGTCATGTCTAGAAGGGATACAGCGTTTGTCAAATTAACGTCAAACGTTGAAAGGTTTAGCATTTTAGTTAATCTTAACACCTTTCATAACATTAACCGAATTATACCTGCTACGTTAATTTTCATAACCTGCAGAGTGAATTATCCGAAACTGCTACGAAAAGTCAAATCTGACGTTAATTTCACAAAAGCTGGATCCATTCTAGCCAAGACTGGTCGAGGACAGTCGCAAAAATAACTCCAGAACGTCTCTTCACTGTTTCACTCCCTGGCATCAACAGTTTTACGGCAAATGGAATATGGCGGAAGGTGAAAAATCGTTAAACGGGCTGGAGCTCAGTAAGGTATGCTCTAAATGTAATTTGTATAGATTACACGCGTATTTTCGTGTCTTGGTCGATCTTATATTTTACTGATGATATGGTTTTACACGATATTTGAGTTCCGGTTTTACATGTTAGACGCTCTTCTACGCATCCCTCGCCAGTTTGCTAACCTGCTAGCTAGCAACATTTACTAGCTAGTCTGTAGCTAGGTAGCTAATGTTGCAATAATACTATTTTGGTGGGCATCGCATGATCTATCTAGCTAACGTTAGTTGGTTAAGATATGTGTGGTAATTTAATTATGAATTGTGTTGACACAACTAGTCAAGATGTTATTGGTGCTAACTACGTTGTCACACAGCAACGGATTATTGGTTGTCAGGATCTGTGACTGTAACGTTAGATATCTATATGTTTCAGTGTGGTTTTTGGGTGCATGAAGTCGAGGTTTGCTTCTGTACTAATGTAACTTAGCTCGTGCGTGTGTGCGCGACGTTAATTTGACAGACTGTATCTCTTCTAGCCAAGACCACCTCGCCTCTGTCGTCACTAGTTACCACAGCCACAGATTCATAATTATGGCTAGACCCTGCCTATTTCAGAAAAGTGTTTTTGTTTTAATTTGAGTTTAAGTTTTAACAATACGTTTTGTTAGAACACTGCATAACAAGCATGTTTTTATCATTCAAGAAGAAGGTACTTCAAGGCCCACTTTTGATGTACTAACATGTATATATTATGCTGCCTCAGGTGTGGTATCTATTTAACCCGGATGTTGCTCATTTCCCTCCCATGTCTTGCAGAGATGGCGGGATGCTGTGGACTGTGGGGCAGAGATACTCCGCTTTGTGGTGGAGCAGGTACCACAGATCTACTGCCTGGAGGTGGAGTCCAACTCTCAGGAGGAGGAGGAGGTGGTGCAGAGCCGTCTCCTCCAGCCACTGGAGTCTTTCCTGTTCGGGGAGGACCCTCAGGCCGGCCTGGAGAAGCTCCAGCAGGGCAGTGCCTCCTCACAGCTCTGTGGACGTGTCTTCAAGGAGGGGGAGACTGTCTACTCCTGCAGGTCAGAACCAACTTACTGATTGTCATGCATCAATGCTGATTAAGACACCTGCTTATCAGACAGAGGAACCAACTGTCAGAAGTTGTAAGGCAATGGCATGTAAAGAAACAGAAATCTGAATCTGTTGACCGTATGAACGTACTGTAAGGTGATTAACTTTTTAGCAACCCGATTAGATATAAGCTCTGAAGGTGAGTTTTTTTTTTCTTCTCTTAACTCAACTAATAATGGGGTTCAAAGATCTTTGTCAATACATCAAACTAGTTATTTAGGCTTGATTTTCAAAAACTGTAGTTCTAGTATTAGCTAATAGGCCTACCTTTTGTCACCTCACACACTACAGTACTTAGCCTAACTGGCTCTTATGAATAGTTAAGTGAACTCTGTATCAGGTTTTAATGTGTGACTGTGTGGATGTTTTCGAGCCAACTGTTGAGATGTGTGTGATCAAATTTCAACTCTAACCTCCTGTGGGCCTGATTGCAGGGACTGTGCGATAGATCCCACATGCGTACTGTGCATGGACTGCTTCCAGGACAGTGTGCACAAGGGCCATCGTTATAAAGTAGGTTCCCATTTAAAACCTATGTTGTTTTGGAAGGGTTTAGTGTTAATATAAGTGTTAATAACATTTTGATAACATGTAATGAAATCTGTCCTGCTTTCCGTGTCCATTACTGATCCTCGATGTGGGATTCTTATAGATGCACGCTTCATCAGGAGGGGGGTTCTGTGACTGTGGGGATCTGGAGGCCTGGAAGACTGGGCCCTGCTGCTCCAAACATGACCCAGGGGCTGCCACTGCCATGGAAACGGTGCGTTTCATAACAGCCGGGGAGGGGGCACATTTTATTTTTCCATTCTGTGTTGATGACCTCAGTGTGCTCCTTTTCCTGTCTTGAGTTGAAGAATGGACTTTTGGCCTTCAACAAAAAAATGTCTGGGAAAATGACACTTGGGCAGCCTGCATCACAAAACTAATTAGAGGCCTTATGGAAAATAAGGGGATGAGATAAAGGCAGTGTAGTGACATTCTATTTAATTTGGTCCACTTCTGTTATATTATCATCCATCAACAATGTTTCCATGTCAACGTGGAATGGTTTTTGCTGATAACCTTGATAAGAAACAATTATGAATAGGCTTAAATGGAGGGGCATTCAAGTCATTGAACAGTGTGGTGAACAGTCATGAAACAAAAGTGTTTGAGTACTGATTACTTAGGACTTGCAGTCTTGAATGCAGCCCAGCCCAGGTGTTTTCTGTCTTTCCTTACCCAGTGTGTTGAGATTACTGGGCCTTCCTCTGATAAGATCAGGTTCAGGAGCGGTGAGCAAACACAGAAGGCCCATGTGGCTCATTGCCTCTTTCTGTAAACAGCAGGTGCGTCTTGAAGGCTAGCCGCTGCCCTGTAGGCTGCTTTTTAGTGGCACATCACAGGACAACACCGTCTTGTTTCAAACTCAGGCGGGTGATGTCTCGGGCCTAATGTCTAGTGATAGATTCCATCCCCTGTTTTGACATGGTAGTGTGACATTGTGTCTAGAATGAATAAACAGACACACTGACTGTAGCTGCGATTACAGCCTCAAGTCTTCTTGGGTTTCAGGGTAGAGAACATCACTTCTAAAATGAGATCATATGAATTAATACATACTGTGCTAACTGAATACAAAACCAAATGAAACAAATATTTTACAACATTGTTATACATATGATAATAGATTGAGGGATTATTACACCTACATATGAACAACCATTCATTTTTAACATGATCATCAAAATATAGTCTGCTGTAAGCGCAGCACTTATTAATTAATTAATAAATAACATTAGTTCTGACTATGTACAAAAAGTGCTGTAATTTCTAAACGGTTCACCTGATAATACCCTCAAATTAAAGCTGCACTTTAACCTAATCCAACGTGCCAGAGTACAGAGCCAAAACAACAGAAAATGTCACTGCCACAATTAGGGCTGTCCCGGACAAAAAAATGTTTGGTCAACATTTTTTTAAAGTGTATTTTTCCATATATAAATCAAATCCAATTTGATTGCTCACATACACGTGTTTAGCAGATGTTATTGCGGGTGTAGTGAAATGCTTGTGCTTCTAGCTCCGACAGTGCAGTAATATCTAACAAGTAATATCTAACAATTACACAACATATACCCAATACACACATCTAAGTAAGGAATGAATTAAGACTATATACATATATGGACGAGCGACGTCAGAGCGGCATGGACTAATATACCGTAGAATAGTAGAGAATACAGTGTGTATGTGTGTATATACACACAGTTGAAGTTGGAAGTTTACATACACCTACACCTGACATTTAATCCAAGTAAAAATTCCCTGTCTTAGGTCAGTTAGGATCACCACTTTATTTTAAGAATGTGAAATGTCAGAATAATAGAGAGAATAATTTATTTCAGCTTTTATTTCGTTCATCACATTCCCAGTGGGTCAGAAGTTAACATACACTCAATTAGTATTTGATAGCATTGCCTTTAAATTGTTTAACTTGAGTCAAACGTTTCGGGTAGCCTTCCACAAGCTTTCAACAATAAGTTGGGTGAATTTTGGTCCATTCCTCCTGACAGAACTGGTGTAACTGAGTCAGGTTTGTAGGCCTCCTTGCTCGCACACGCTTTTTCAGTTCTGCCCACACATTTTCTATAGGATTGAGATCAGGGCTTTGTGATGGCCACTCCAATACCTTGACTTTGTTGTCCTTAAGCCATTTTTCCATAACTTTGGCAGTATGCTTGGGGTCATTGTCCATTTGGAAGACCCATTTGCGACCAAGCTTTAACTTCCTGACTGATGTCTTTAGATGTTGCTTCAATATATCCACATAATTTTCCTTCCTCATGATGCCATCTATTTTGTAAAGTTCACCAGTCCCTCTTGCAGCAAAGCACACCCACAACATGATGCTGCCACCCCTGTGCTTCATGGTTGGGATGGTGTTCTTCGGCTTGCAAGCATCCCCCTTTTTTGCCTCCAAACATAACAATGGTCATTATGGCCAAACAGTTCTATTTTTGTTTCATCGGATTAGAGGACATTTCTCCATAAATTATGATCTTTGTCCCCATGTGCAGTTGCAAACCGTAGTCTGGCATTTTTATGGCGGTTTTGGAGCAGTGGCTTCTTCCTTGCTGAGCGGCCTTTCAGGTTATGTCGATATAGGACTCGTTTTACTGTGGATTTAGATACTTTTGTACCTGTTTCCTCCAGCATCTTCACAAGGTCCTTTGCTGTTGTTCTGGGATTGAGTTGCACTTTTCGCACCAAAGTACGTTCATCTCTAGGAGACAGAACGCGTCTCCTTCCTGAGCGGTATGACAGCTGCGTGGTCCCATGGTGTTTATACTTGCGTACTATTGTTTGTACAGATGAACGTGGTACCTTGAGGCATTAGGAAATTGCTCCCAAGGGTGAACCAGACTTGTGAAGGTCTACAATTCTTTTTGCTGAATTCTTTTGATTTTCCAATGATGTCGAGCAAAGAGGCACTGAGTTTGAAGGTAGGCCTTGAAATGCATCCACAGGTACACCTCCAATTGACTGAAATGATGTCAATTAGCCTATCAGAAGCTTCTAAAGCCTTGACATAATTTTCTTGAATTTTCCAAGCTGTTTAAAGGCACAGTCAACTTAGTTTTTGTAAACTTCTGACCCACTGGAATTGTGATATAGTGAATTATAAGTGAAATAATGTCTGTAAACAATTGTTGGAAGAATTACTTGTGTCATGCACAAAGTAGATGTCCTAACCGACTTGCTAAAACTATAGTTTGTTAAAATGAAATCTGTGGAGTGGTTGAAAAATGTGTTTTAATGACTTCAACCTAAGTGTATGTAAACTTCTGACTTCAACTGTATAAAAAAAAAAGACATCTGAAACCTGGGAAAACAAAACGGAGAAGACGTAAGTTGGGAATCAATAAAACAAATGTTATAGGGCCCTACTTGTGCAAGACGTGATTGTGTGTATCAGATGGCACCATACCATAGGGAGACAGCTAGCCTAGCAGTTTAGAGCGTTGTGCCGGTAACCGAAAGGTTGCTAATTTGAATCCCTATGCCGACTACGTGAAAAATCGGTCTGTTCCCTTGAGCAAGGCACTTAACCCTAATTGCTTCTGTAAGTCACTCTGGTTAAGAGCGTCTGCTGAAAGACTCGAATGTGAATGTAAAAAAAATACATACTTTTTGTCTCTGTAGGATGAGTGTGTGTTAGAGCCTGGTTTACGTGAGCGTGCCCAGAAGCTCTTCCAGGTTCTCCTGCGCTACGCTACAGATCTGCTGGTGTGGGAGGAGAGCTATGAGCTAGCAGCAGAACTGCAGCCCAGGTACTAGCCTACTTTTAATGATAACCATAGCACTAACCTTATCCACATTACACCAGTAGTTTTAAATCCAGAATGACATTCAATGTGATTTCTCAAAGGGTGAAGGAGGACACATACTACTGTGTGCTGTACAACGATGAGCACCACTCATATGATCACGTGATCTACACCCTGCAGCGCTCTGTTCGGTGTGACCACAGTGAGGCACATACTCACACAGCCCTCATCGACAAAGAGGTACTGTCTGCAGGCATTCTCTGAAATCTGGCATTCATTACGTTCATTTAAAGCATCTAGATATGTCAATAAAGGGGAAAAAAATGTTTTCTGCTGCAATGTTGTACTCTTGTTGTTTTTATAGCTATGCACTTGAGATTGATCATTCTCTTTTGAATGCAGGGTCGCCGGGCAGTGAAGCGAGGGACGCTCCGTTCTTGCCAACAAGCCAAGAACCTCATCAGGGTAAATTTATATCATTTTCTAAAACTACAATATGCAAATGTTGCCATATAACTTAATCACCTCCAGTGTTCTGAGTCAGACCTCTTACCCCTGGTATATGATGTGTTGTAGTCCCACTTTGGACTACATCTCCCTGCAGCCCCTGACCTCTAACCCCTGCTGTATTCTGGGTTGTGTTTTTAGTCCCACTCCGAGCACATCTCCCTGCAGCCCCTGCGTGTGGAGATCCTCCACTCAGCGGTCATGGCCCACCAGAGCTTCGCCATGCGACTGGGCACCTGGTTTCAGCAGATAATCAGCTACTCAGTGGGGTTCAGGCAGGTGTTCTGCCAGGTGGCTTTGGAGCACAGCTCGGAGGAGGACCAGCCCAGCCTCATCAGCCGACTCATGCTGCACGACGCCAGGCTGTACAAAGGCAAGTAGACCTGGGAGTATGGATCAATCTTTCTCTGCTTTAAGATACACCTCTGTTTTGTTTCCAGTCCATCACATTCAAGCCCATTCTCTTCTTTCCACCAGGAGCCCGTAAGATCATCCATGAGCTGATCTTCTGTAGCCTGCTGATGGAGACTGAGTACAAGAGGCTCTTTGCCATTGAGTTCACCAAGGTATGTCAGAAGTAGTAGTACACTGATATGTTTAAAATAAATGCAATTATGTGGCTGACCTATACTGTACGTCCCACCCTTCTGCCCTCACTGTCTTTCAGCATTACAAACAACTGCAGAAGGACTACATCCTTGATGACCATGAGAGGAGCATATCCATCACAGCGCTTTCTGTGCAAATCTTCACCGTACCCACTCTGGTGAGAGCTATGGCGATCCATGTAATGTGAAAGTAAAAAAAATAAAATAGTCAGCCAGGCTTAGCTCACTTACCACGGTATCCTTCTCCCTCTGTTCAGGCAAGGCAGCTGATTGAGGAAGGGAATGTGATCAAGGTGATTGTTGACACCGTCATGGAGCTGCTCTACGAGCACCTGGATACCAACCGTCGCTTCCACTTCCAGGGATACAACTCTGACAAGTTCTTCCGGATCCAGGTGATCTTCCACGACCTCAGGTGGGTGTGACACACTCTTCAGCTTAATCTCTGACATTAAGAATATGTCCCTTGCTATAGCTGCCTGATGCTTATCCGTAATATGAATGGGTTTTACTCCACAGGTACATTCTGATCAGCAAGCCCTCTGTGTGGACTGAGGAGCTGAGGACCCAGTTCCTGGAGGGGTTCAAGGTCTTCCTGGGGCTCCTCAACTGCATGCAGGTACACTAAGTCGCTTTACACTCTGGGGTAACTGTCCGGCCTTAGGGCTTTTGTAACGACTTGCAGCCTTTGCCTCCATCATGAAATACATCAGATGGTTGTTCTCTTGGTAGGGTATGGAGGAGGTGAAGCGGCAGTTTGGTCAGCACATTGAGGTCGAGCCTGAATGGGAGGCTGGGTTTTCTATCCAGAGACAGCTTCGGCACATCCTCGTCATGTTCCAGGACTGGTGTTCATCTGATGTAAGTCCTCATGCAATGCTTTTTAAAATCCCCAAATCCCTCAATCTCTGATAAATGAATGGCTAAATATGGAAGAGTGTCTGTTCCTGTGTACTTGACTGGCATCTCTGCCCATGCACCCCCCCCCCCCCCCCAGGAGACTGTTCTCCTCCTGTCCTTCAAGGAGTGCCACAGGGCGCTGATGTGCTGCAATAACCAACCCTTTCAAAGTGAGGCCACAGACTACTACATGTGTAAACACATCCTCCATGTCAGCCCCTACAAGGTGTCCCAGGAGCCTGTCAGCATATACCTGCCCATCTCCAGGGCGCTCGCTGGTAAGGCGAAACATACTGTCCATCTGTCTGCCCCTATGGGCCTTGGGAAATTGCTCTATGTGTTGGGACAGTAGTCGGGGTTGTGGAAATGAAGATGGGGTTGTGGAAATGAAGATGACGCAGCATGCCTAATTGGTTATTAGGGCCGGGACGAGGCCAGTATTGCAATATTTTGTCCATGGCAAAAATGATAGCAGACCAAACTATTTGGTCCTTTTAAAACCTGCTGTATGTAAAAATATTGTCTGCTATAGCTTGGAAAATTAGCATGTGACTCTGGAGGACAACATAATGATGCTTTCCTGAAGAAGTTACATTTCCTAACGAAGTTGTGCGATACTGGTATCGTCCCAGCCCTATAGGTTATGCTGTCATTCCACCTTCACTCTTGTGATCTTTGGTGCATCTTGAGTTTTGCGGAGCCTCTTAATACCTGCTGCTTGTGATCCCCAGGCCTGTATGTACAGCTGTGTTATACAGGGGCAGTCAAACGCCTCCACGAATTTGTGGATCCAGTAAGTATCTGTGACAAGTGAAAACTCACTTTAAAATCATTCCCTCTGTTTTCTTGTGCTTCACCTGTCGCAAGTCTGTAAGAATCAGCTTTGTATCATCAGTCAGCCTGACAGATTGTTGTGCACTGCAGACAATCTTCCCATTGCTGTTGCTTAAGGACAGTGGCGTCTATATGTTACAGGAGAGCTGTGACTTCACCTGGTTTGCGGAGCACCCTCTGCGCTGTGTGGTGCTGGCTGCCCAAGTCTCCGCTGAGATGTGGCGTAGGAACGGGCTCTCGCTCGTCAGCCAGGTGAAAGGCGGGATGTGATGGCTTAGATGGGCTGATGGTGTCAACTGTTGCTAAAACCTGAACTTTTCAGGGATTTATTTCACATTTTGATTGCTTTCAATGCAGTTAGTGTTTCAATGTATGATTATTTGTGATTTCCAGGTGTATTATTATCACGATGTAAAATGCAGGGATGAGATGTTTGACAAGGATGTCATCATGCTACAGGTTCGTGTTTAACAGCAGCAACATTGTTCTGCACTCCCCTCCTTTTTATTATATGGAGTCTCCCGATTCCCACTGTATTATTGGACGTCTCCTCTCAAAACCTTTTACAGATTGCTGCTTCCAAAATGGACCCCAACCACTTCATCATGCTGATCTTGCAGAGATTTGAGCTTTTTGATGTGTTCAATGGAAGTCTCTCAAGCAAAGACCAAGTAAGAGAGACCAATGACTTGGTTCAAGTAAATAATTATTACATTTAGGCAAAATGGTCAATTATTAAAATACCAATCCTCTTGTGCAGGAACTGCTGAAACAGTGGAACCGGTTAACAGAAGAGATGCTCTACCTCCTGATAGTTATTGTTGGTACGTCCCTAAGCTGCTTTCTAAACAATATCTACTAAACTAAATGTCTGGCGAAATCCTAATGTGTAGTTAGTAAGTTCACTGTGTATAATGACATCTCGTTGGCTAGACGATATAGCAGTTATTGATTATGTTGACAGGTGTCTCATTCTGTATGTCGTGTCCCCAGGGGAGCGGTATGTCCCAGGGATCAGTCAGGTGACCAAAGAGGATGTGACGATGAGGGAGGTGATCCACCTGCTGTGCATCCAGCCCATGGCTCACAGCAGCCTGGTCAAGGGCCTGCCAGATAACGTGAGAAAATGGACATATACTACACCTCTAAAAGCCCGCACGATTTTAGCCGTCTTATACCAGGAGTTTTCTGTCCCAGACAAAATGTCCGCGTCGTGGGCAAATTCTTAAATCGTGAACTATTGTTAGACGTCTTGGCTCGTTTAGTGTGTCAGGGTCTAGGTCTTCCGATTTAAGGAAAGGAAAGGAGGATACTAGTCAGTTGTACAACTGAATGCATTCAACCGAAATGTCTTCCGCATTTAACCCAACCCCTCTGAATCAGAGTACCACTAGGTGTACCACATTTAACCCAACCCCTCTGAATCAGAGTACCACTAGGTGTACCACATTTAACCCAACCCCTCTGAATCAGAGTACCACTAGGTGTACCACATTTAACCCAACCCCTCTGAATCAGAGTACCACTAGGTGTACCACATTTAACCCAACCCCTCTGAATCAGAGTACCACTAGGTGTACCACATTTAACCCAACCCCTCTGAATCAGAGTACCACTAGGTGTACCACATTTAACCCAACCCCTCTGAATCAGAGTACCACTAGGTGTACCACATTTAACCCAACCCCTCTGAATCAGAGTACCACTAGGTGTACCACATTTAACCCAACCCCTCTGAATCAGAGTACCACTAGGTGTACCACATTTAACCCAACCCCTCTGAATCAGAGTACCACTAGGTGTACCACATTTAACCCAACCCCTCTGAATCAGAGTACCACTAGGTGTACCACATTTAACCCAACCCCTCTGAATCAGAGTACCACTAGGTGTACCACATTTAACCCAACCCCTCTGAATCAGAGTACCACTAGGTGTACCACATTTAACCCAACCCCTCTGAATCAGAGTACCACTAGGTGTACCACATTTAACCCAACCCCTCTGAATCAGAGTACCTGTCACATCTGAAGTCAAGCTACCTGATGGAATTTTGATAAATGCACAAAATCGCCAATCAAAATAAATGTTCTATGACAGTTCGGACATGCAACGTTTGTATGTGAACTGTTTCTAAGATACATACTTTGTTTTTCCAAACTCACGTCACTCGCGCATAAGAGGTTACCACTAGATAATACAGCTTTGAGGTCATAATTTAAGGTTAGGGTTAGACATGATGTTAGCAGTGTGGTTAAGGTTAGGATTAGGTTTAAAATCAGATGTTAAGAAGATATATTGTATAGGCAGGGGTCTATGACTTTATGGCTGTGTTAACTAGTGACGACCACAATAAGAGGCAAAAGAAGAAACCTGCACGCTGCTCTTGCTAGGCTCACTGCTCTTTACTAAGCTTTACGTATCGGCATCGAGGTCTTCGTCAGAGCTCTTCTAAAGCTTAGTAAAGAGCAATGGTACTAGCAAGAGCAGTGTGTATTTTAAATTTTTTCTCACATTATTCAATTGTTACCATGCAACAAAGATAGCTCAGATGTGCGAGTACCTTTTTTGAATCACATGTAATAAAATCCTAAAAGACTGAATCTGACGTACAGTGTGGGAAGTCCTTAAAGTTTTTTTTTTTTCTATACTGCAACAATGTGTTGTCTTTGTTTGTAGGAGAGCCATGAAACTGGCCTGGAAACTGTCATCCCAAAAGTTGCCACCTTCAAGTAAGTGTAACACTAAGGTCATCTTGACCATAATGATACAAATCAAAATAATGATGATGATGGTTTTCAGCCGAGAATAACATCTGACAAGCTTTTTCACTGACCTGTTGATCCTCTTATTTAGGAAGCCAGGTGTTTCTGGACACGGCTTGTATGAAGTGAAAAAGGAGTGCCTGCCAGAATTCAATCCCTTCTTCTTTCACTATTCTAAATCTCAGCATAGCAAGGTATATGTTGGTACAGAGACTATTTACACATTACATTTGTGTTTCCAAAGCCGTTTTTCCCCTTGGCTGCTGGCATTTGCTAATGTGTAGCCGTGTGACCCCTGCACTCTGTGCTCCAGGCAGAAGATGCTCAGAAGAAGAGAAGAACCCAGGAGGGCAGTGACAAAGGTGAGATGGAACTTATCGTCATACTTTCATAGAAAGGAACACTGTTATTATGAGCCAATCCCTGTAGGTGATTGGCTGTCTGCCTCTGTCCATGCCCAGCCCTGCGTCCCCCGGTGCCCCCTCCCTTTTGCCCAGCCTTCTCCAGCATAGTGCGTCTGCTGTGCTGTGACATCCTCATCCACATCCTCAGACGAGTCCTGCAGAGAGCTGTGGAGGACCGGGCCACCTACTGGACAGAGGCCATGATCCAGCGGGTACCTTTCGCATTTATTTCTCTCTCTCTCGCTCGCTCTCTCTCTCTCTCTCCCTCTTTCTTTCCTTTGTATACGAACCATAAAAACTGTAACTGTGTGTGTACCTCCCACAGGCCCTGCACCTTATAGGCCAGGGTCTGTTGGAAGAGAAGACCCAGTTGGCAGCCAGCACTGTGGAACAGGTCACCTTTGACTTCAGCCTCAAGGCTCGCAGTGAGTGCACTAGAGATACTACTCTGTCTTTTAAATATTTGTCACTATTATTCTAAGTTTAGGGTACACTTCATATTTGACATTTTCTGTTTATCTACTCTCTCAGAGATCGGCTCAGAGCATGGCAAGTCTGTGTTCCACCTCCTGTCCAAGATGACGGCTCTTCCTTCCCTGGAAGCCCAGAAGGATATGATTAAGTGGACACTGCAGGTGGGTTAATGTCGTTGTCCTGTTAAAGGGGAATGGAAACACTAGGATTTAGAACGCCAGCTAACTGTGTAATCGCCGTATTGGCATTGTTGCATCACTGGCAGGAGAGAAAATGTTGGAACTCCCAAAAATGGCAGAATTTACTGAGTAGCTCCTAGTCTGGGAATTAGTTTATTACAGAGAGTTAAATAATGTTAGTTAGAGAGCCAACAAACCTGCTGAAGCCGTTCATGTTTGAGCCGATCGTTTCCCCAGATCAAATAGTTTGTTCTCGTAGCAGTAACAACACAGACATGCCGCCTGAAACACCTCAGCTAGAGGGTCGGCATAGCCAAACACTAACTGGTGTGAGTGGGGATGCTGCCAGATAATGGCTAGAGTATGAGTGTGTGTGTGTTGTAGAGAGATGGTGTCGATACATACAATCTCAGCGGATGGTGGCTGTATTACACCCGGGCAGAGGTCCCTGTCAATCTGTCTGGATGGCCATGTATTTATTGTACGTGTCACTAATCCTTATGAAGGACTTGGCAGAAGAGGTTACTCGACCAGTCAGCAGCCGATATGCCAGTTAAATAATTTGAGATAATAATTTGATATATATATTTCTTTTTTAGTATCCTCTTAACGTTTTATCACCAACGCTGTGTGGCGCGATGGTAACACATTTAACGTTTGATTAGACGACCGGAGTTCGAATCGCAGACAGCATCATGATTAATGGAATCTCATTCTAACCAATAATGGGGCGTGCTCATTATAAATACATTGTGATTTAGTTTCGGTATGACCAACTTTTCTCATGATTTTGTTTGTAAAGCATACAGGCTGGCAGTTTATCATCCCTTCGTGTGTCGTTTCCTACATAAAGCATGCATACCCAGAAGCAAACTCATTTTATTTAACCTTTATTTAACTAGGCAAGTCAGTTGAGAACAAATTATTATTTACAATGACTGCCAAACCCGGACAACGCTGGGCCAATTGTGCGCCGCCCTAAGGGACTCCCAATCACGGCCAGTTGTGATACAGCCTGGAATCGAACCAGGGTCTGTAGTGACGCCTCTTGCACTGAGATGCAGTGTCTTAGACCGCTCCTTCCCCCTGCTGTAATTTTTTTCTAGACATAGACCTAATGCCTGCGACTTATTTATTTATTTTGTTAACCTTTATTTAACTTGGCAAGTCAGTTAAGAACAAATTCTTATTTACAATGAAGGCCTACCTACAGGGTCAGCCCCTGGAGCAAATTAGGGTTAAGTGCCTTGCTCAAGGACACATCGTCGCTCGGTATTCGAAGCAGCAACCTTTTGGTTACTGGCCCAACGCTCTAAGCGCTAGGCTACCCGCCACCCCGTATGTAAAAATAGTATTAGTTATATTGTCCACTATAACAACTGGTTCAAGCATAACCAGAAACTTGTTTGAATATAAAACTTCTTTCAACACGCACTAATCCCCTGTCCCTGTCGCTAGAGTAGTGACTTCAACTAGCTTTGGCTGCCATCTATTGGAAAGGAATGGTAACTACACTGCACAGCTAGTTGGCATAGTCAAAGTAGACTTTAATAATATATGCCATTTAGCAGACGCCTTTATCCGAAGTGAACTGGGTAAATGGTAGTGGAAACAGATAGTAGAAACATGATTACAACTTTGATATCATGGATGGTCAGTCCTTGCATCTATAGCTCTGTCTGAGTTCTCCAGCCCCATCCCTCAGCTTTTTACCAAACGAGGAGCAGGGAGACACTTTATTGTTTATACTGCTAATTGCCACTTTAAGAATTTAATATGCAGATTAAATACACACCAAAATATGTTACAGATTCTATAAAAATGTCCCATCACTCACAGTTAGTGAATACACAGCATCCAGAAAACAATGAATCAAATGTATTTTAAAAAAGCCAATTTTATATCAAAATAATAACCCCAGAAGTTATAGAGGGTGCAACAGTTCAACACTTCAGGAGCAAATTTCATAACTGAGCATTAATAGGTTGAGAGAGAGAGAGTGGAAACAGCAGGACCGGGACAAGGTAGCACATCCATTGAAACAGGTAAAAAAATCTGGAAAAACAATTCCACTGTGATTCCCTTTATGGATGGGCGTATCTTTTAATTCGCTGTTGAATGGCCTGCTCCTTCTCCATATTCGGAACACCAGCCTGCTCCCCCAAAGTGATCCATAGTATATCTTGGCTTGCACTGTGATTATTGTGATTCTAAGCTCTCAGGTTCATACAGTGAGTTCTGGTCTTCACTGATCTCACTCTCCGCCCGCTCCATCTGTGGCGTTTAGGGGCAGGTCGGTTGTGTACTGATGGTCGTGAGCGCAATCTAGCTGGGCCCCGAGCTCTTTAGTGATGGTCCCGGTGGACCTCTTCTCCACCGCAGCACAGGAACACTCTGGCACCCAGGGGTCAGTTTGGCATGCTGTACTGGCGTTCTTTCCTGTTGGTAGAAAACAATGAAGGCATCTATTAGGCTATAGTTCCATTCAAGAATCACTGCATATACTGTATATTGTCCATTTTATATGGGATGACAGACTGTGTCTTGAAATAAACAATAACCTTAGAAATAACATGGATTTTCATTGTACCTCCTCTGCCTCCTGCAGTCTCCTCCAGGATGAAAACCTTTTCAGGGTTGAAGATGTCATCCTGAAAACAAAAAAGTTTTGTTAAGACAACTGAACCCAAATATATCAGTTGGCATTAACAAGCTACTTGTCTTGTAGGCTGGGTCAACAAACACACACACACGTTTATTTTTCAGGAAACATTACCGATGTCAACTTCAGTCTAGGTAAGAGGTGGAGCTAACAAAACAATAATGTCAACAAAATGTATTACAGTACTTGACTATCTGAGGTGGAAGCTAGCTACAGTAACGACCTAATAACAGGTTTACGCGGAGAAACTGTTGCAATTTTAGTTACAGTTGACGCAATTAGCTAGTTACATTCAACTAGAGTTGTAACAAAGTTGTCCAGTGTCTAACGCTCGCCTAGTCAACAACAGTCATGACCGGTTAACGTTACCTCAGGCGCCTTTGACTCGGCGCCGCCTCCTCCGTGCAGTCTGTGAGTTTTGCTTGACTCCGAAGTCAGCTAAGCCTATGTTGATGATGGTCGGTCGGTAACACCTACACCATAACCCTAGAAATGTAAAGTGGAGGCGCAAGCAGAGGGCTTCAACGTAGGCATATGACTCCTTTCCATTCGGAAACTCCCGGTTGCCGCATCGAACGTGCCCTTCATCGTGAAGTCTGCCTCTGTGTAGTGCTGTCTGCAGATTATGCTAGCTCGAGCTGGCACGTCCTTCCTCTTCAGGACATTCAGGACAGAGCCACTTCTTCAAAAGTCGTGGGTCCTTGGGCAGCCGATGGTAGTTTTAGTGACATTTTTTTGGGGGGAACCAATTCATACAGCCTGGCGCTATACAGTTAATGTTTGAATTACTACTTATGTCGCCATCTTCGTTGTCCGCACCTAACCTCACTCTCTTCGATTCACTCTCCGCGCGAAAACTTCAATACGCACCGGATTCATTCAATACCACAGACAATTAGTTGATTCCTGCCAGTGACGCACTGGCGTCAGTCGTTACTATGGCAATTTAAAATGCAGCTGACCATAGCTCAAATAAACCTTTTTGACAATCAAAATATTAAATATAGATATTTTTATGTTCAATGCACACGTTTGGTAATAATGTAGAATGCATCTCTTTGCTTAGATTTACTTCCTAGTGTTTCCATTCCCCTTTAAGAGATTTGATCATCTCTTTTCAACTGAGATTTAGACAGTTTACAGTACAGCTTTTTGTTTAAATTATCATATTTCTCTTTCTGGTAGATGTTTGAGATGGTGAAGTGCCTTAGGGAGAAGTCCAGTCCAGCAGCCTCTATGAGCGTGGAGCAGACCAAGCCAGAGGAGGTAACAGAACATGGGTCAATTTAAAAAAAAATCTTTCTCATGCAATATTTCTGCATTGCAGAATCCTCACCCTCTATGTCTGATTGACTCAGATCATCCCTGACAAAGACAAAGCCGAGCGGAAGAGGAAGGTGGAGGCAGCCAAGCTCCATCGTCAGAAAATCATGGCCCAGATGTCGGCCATGCAGAAGAACTTCATTGAGTCACACAAGATGCTGTATGACAACATGCCAGAGAGTTCACAGGGGGAGCCTGTGCCCTCCAGAGAGAGGTGTGTAGGGGGAGCTGTTGGCCGTGAGGGAGACTAAAGGGTGTGGCCCTTCCTTTAAAGACATGCTCCGGAACTTTGGCGACTACTAAGTATTTTTTTAAACCTCTCGCTTTGGGCTAAATTTGTCAATGTGTAGTTCATACATGCAGAATTACAGTCTTACCTCAATTAGACATAAAATCCCTAGTTTGAAAGCTAACATTTATCTGAAAGCTGTGCTGCGCCATTTTCCCTAGATTTTCTCTCACGTGGGACAGCCCCCTAGCAATTTGAGTTCTAACCAATGACATTCAGCCCCTTGCCATTTGAGTGACAGCTAGCAAGATGCATACGCAGTAGAGCGAGAGAGAGCAATGACATGGTGCACATTTGTGACATAGTACACCATTTTCGGTGACTGCTTTTGGCGCGCGAGCGCTACTTTCAGAACTAGTGGCTGAAAAGTATACAAGTACTGGAGAATCTCTTTAATAATATACTCTAGCTTTCCTAGTAGTACCTCAAGTTTACTACAGGAGGGAGAGTGAATTCAAATTTGAATTAGGTTGATTCCTTGAGTGAAGGTTAGTGATTAGGAGGATATCTAAAACTGATTTAAATGAGTAAGTGTTGTCATGGTTCTCCCTCCTGTCCTGTAGCTGTGCCATGGAGCTGGGAGAGTTGTGTGTGGCTGTGGGGCCTCAACGGGGCTCCACCCCGGCTGAGCGGGAGGTGCTGACCTGCATACTATGTCAGGAGGAGCAGGAGGTCCAGGCCCGCTCCCCAGCCATGGTGCTGACCGCCTGTGTCCAGAGGTCCACCGTGCTCACACAGAGCCGGGGGAAGACTCTGGCCAACAAGGGTTAGTGCCCTTTTTCACAGTCTCCTCCATTGGATGTCCTGTGGTACACAATACTCTCTGACCACTGTCTTCTCTTATTGCACTGCTGTTGAAATGATTGAAGATGTTAATGTGTTGTTCTGTGTGGCAGAGACCTTGTACCCCCTCTTCACGCCACCTGACCTGGCTGTGGGGACTCACACCGGCAGCTGTGGCCACGTCATGCACGCCTCCTGCTGGCAGAAGTGAGTCACTGTAGTAACGTGTCCATCAATTAATCTTAGGGACGACGATTCCAACCTACTGTCTCGGGCCTGAAGACCTTAAGAAAGATTAGACGTACGTCTGTTTTTTTTTTTGTCTGTGTGTTCTAGGTACTTTGAGGCAGTCCAGAACACCACTCGGAACCGGCTCCATGCTGAGCTCATCATTGACCTGGAGAACGGGGAGTACTTGTGCCCACTCTGCAAGTCCCTGTGCAACACCGTGGTTCCTCTCATCCCCTTGGAACCACTCACACTCAACTAGTAGGTCTTCCTTTTAGCCATGCCATCTCTTACGGCCACTCCCTAAATTACTGTTTCTGGAGTATCCGTCAAATTTAAATCTGATTTACGGCCCAGTAGTGAACACGTCAGCTTTAACCGGCCTGTCCCTTATGTCCTGTCTGAAGTGAGAATGCAGAGCTGGTGGGACAGCTCCTCACCCTCCCTCGCTGGATCCAGATCCTCTCTGCCAGGATCAAAGGACTCTTGTCTATCACTCAGGGACCAGGTGAAGACAGCTGTGTGATCTCACAAAGTCATTGTAGTGGAGAGAGCCCAGTACTGTTGCAGTTTTGACTCAATTGTGTTTGTGGTCCAGAAAGCAGCAGTGAGACTACCGGTGACGGAGACACTGCCCTCTGTGGGGAAGGGCAGCCAGACTTTCGCTCCATCCTCAGCTTTGGAGTAAAAGAACCGTGAGTCACACGCAACCATCTGTTCTCAATGGTTTATTAAAATGTTTCTGTAGCACACAACACACACTAACATAATTTCTGTGTTATTGACAGTGTACTGTATTATGTAACCACTCACCACATGCTCTGTAATGTAATAAGTACTTGAGATATTCAAAAGATGTCCTCCTGTTGATCTTCCTCAGGAGGAAGTACTCTGACAGCATAGCTGAGATGCTGGTGGTGTGTGCCACCACGGTGCACAGGGTGGGGCTGCAGACGGCCCCTAATGAGCTATGTCCCGGCGTGCCCCTCATGTCCTGGAACACCTGTGCCTTCACCATCCAGGCCATTGGTCAGTCCCACCGTCTCTCTACTTAACTCTTTCTTTTACCTCTCTTTCTATCTGTTTCTTTTTCTATTCTTTTTCTAGCTGATCTAATTGTGCCACTACTCAGGATGTTTTTTTTCTCCTACAGAGAACTTGCTGCAGGAAGAGGATAAGACACTGTTTGGCTCTTTACAAAACAGACAGGTCGGTCAGATATATTAGAGAGGAGGGACTGTTTGACCGTTTTTCACTTATTCCCTCAGGGAGTTTTATCACAGTAACTCTGCTTTCCTTTTCAGCTTGCAGGCCTGAAGGCTGTGGTTCAGTTTTCTGCAACCCAACGCCTCAAGAGCTCCCAGGCTGTCATTCTGAAGCACTTCACAGACATGTTAGGCGGTACGTGTTTCAACACGTCCCAGCACACAATATCCATTCACCTTACATCCTCATTTCATTTTGTGTGATTTGGTATTTTATGTAATAGATCATTTGGTTCTCTCTCTCTCTCTCTCTCTCTCTCTCTCTCTCTCTCTCTCTCTCTCTCTCTCTCTACAGCCTTGTTACCCACCATGAGTTCAGAGAGCACACCTTCTATTCTAGAAGTAGACTTCTTCCACGTTCTGGTAAGTCACCCATGAAGGAAGTTCATGTTTTGTTGGCTGCGTACAGTAGGTCTTCCACACGCTCTGCGTATAACCAACCTTTCTCTGTATGTTGTCAGGTGGGGCTTGTGCTTGCCATTCCAGCTCTCTACCAGGAGGAGGCGGTAGACCTGCAGCCCTCTGCTGTCAGCTCTGCCTACAACCACCTCCACATCCTCCATCTGGTCACCATGGCCCACGTGGTGCAGGTCCTCCTCTCCTCCACAGATTACACAGCAGTGTATGGGGGAGAGGAGGGAGAGGCGGCAAGGGCAGCAGCAGAGCTCTATGCCAATGTGTCACAATGTACCGGCGGGTAAGAAAGAATGCTGCCTTTTTGTCCTCTGTATTTTATATGTAATATACTGCATGTGTGTGAATTGCGCAGTGGGTCATTTTTTTCATCCAGTCAAAGGTCCATTGTTTTCCTAAGCAGATTGTGGGACTGTGTGTCTTATTGTCCAGGCTGAGGGCAGACGTGTCTGGGAGCTCAGTGGTAGACAGAGTGAGGAGAGGGATCACGCCCTTCCTGCGCTGCGCTGCCCTCTTCTTCAATTGCCTTACAGGGGTGCCCCCTCCAGAGGAGCTCTCTAGTACTACAGGTAATTATCTCAGGGCTCAGACTTGTGGCGTGTACGGGGACTGAATGAGTTCGGTTTAGGGTTTCACTTACTGAACCGTTCGTGCCGTCTCTGCTGCAGTTACCTCTCAAGGCCAGATGGAGGCGCTGTGCAGTTACCTGGCATTGCCCTCCAATGTGTTCCAGCTCTTCCAGGAGCACCGTGGGACTGTCTCTCCCTTATTAGAGAGGTAATATCAATAACCTATTAGTTACAGCCAAAAAGCATTTGGAATTAATAGAACATTTATACATCTTTAACGGATGTTCTTATTATCAGATTTGTGATGGTAGCTATGTTTCTAAGGTAATTGTTTGATGTACTGTTTTTACTGATGGCCTCTGTCTCTCAGATGGTGTGGGCACCTCTCTGTAACCAAAGCCCTAAAAGGAGAAATGCAGACAATCAGGTAAGCTCAAATTCACTTTGAAACTGAATTAAATATTTTACATTTTATTTTCCTTTCTTCCCTATGAATAACTGAATCTTTGATAAAATGATTATTGCAGTTATCCCAGGAAAAGGAATCGGTTAATTGAGCTTCCTGAGGATTACAGCACGCTCCTAAATCAAGCCAGTCACTTTCAGTAAGTAGGCACCACTGTCTGACTTGGATTATCATAAACGTTGGTTAAATGATGGGAGAGCTGTTGAGTTCCAGTGGAGACAGTCCTCTTTCTCTCTCTGTTCTCCTGTCCAGGTGTCCTAACTCCACAGACGATGAGAGGAAGCACCCCACCCTGTGCCTCTTCTGTGGAACCATCTTGTGCTCCCAGAGCTCCTGCTGTCATAGCCAGCTTGACGGGGAGGAGGTAGGCGCCTGCACCGCACACGCTGCCACCTGTGGGGCCGGAGTGGGCATGTTCCTAAGGTGGGTCGGGGCCAAGGGCTCCTGTGGGGGACATAGTGGGCATGTGGTTAAACATGTTCAGGTGCTCTATAACGATTCTGCTGATTGCTTTGTCCCCCCCCCACCGATTAGGATAAGAGAGTGTGAGATGGTCCTGATGGCCAGTAAGACACGAGGAAGCACTTACCCAGCCCCTTATCTTGATGACTATGGAGAGACTGACCCACAGCTGGGGTAAGCTGGCCACATCTCCTTTCTTTTTGAAACATTCATTACATGTATCTCTAATGTCATTCTGTAGAAAAATAGCACATTTTAAAGCAAATTGAACGTGAGACCTGTGTCACTGACGGACTGTATGTGAATGTGAGATTAGGAGGGGAAACCCCCTGCACCTCTGCCCTGAGCGGTACCGGAAACTCCACCAGCTGTGGCAGCAGCACTGTATCCTAGAGGAGATCGCCCGCAGCCTGGAGGTGGTCAACGTCATGTTTGCTTTCGAATGGCACATGCTGTGAGACCAAGACCAGGTTATATGTGTGCTGCTGGGTAGGACCAAGGTCTGGAGGCCACAACCAGGGGCCACAGCCCACATACATACACACACACACACACACACACACACACTACATATGTCCTGGCTGGGAGCGGTGCGCCCTTTACAGCCATTCCTCACCAGGATCCCAAAGGGAGTGCAGATAGGACAGAGGGTGATGAGGAGGAGGTGGTTGGGAACTGAAGTCGTCTTGTTTGAATTTGTCTGCTGTGAGAGGGCTATGAGTATTGCTAGGAATGATGTCCCCTTTCTCCATAGAGAAGCTTGTTAAAGGAAAATACATCTATCAAACACCCCAATATCTTTATGCCATCAGCTTGTGTATATAAAATCTCTCCCAAGTGATGCTGTGAATTATCTGCCATCTCCTTTTGTTTTAAGACTTTATTGAGGTTATAAAACATGGGTTTTAGCGAGTCTTGCAGTGTGGGAGTTTTTACTTTGCAAATGGCTTTGGGATCATGCTTCCTGTTTCTATATTTTTTGCTTTCTGTCACAGTAGACTGTTTGCATGGCACCTAGCCCATGTTACAGATCATCACCCTTCAATGATATAAAAAAAGAGTACATTTTGGGTAGTGTAACTTGTAAAAAAAAAAACATTTTAACATTGACCTAAAGAACATGTTCAACAAAAAACAAAAACATTTTCCCATCTCAAGGAGTAAAAAAATAAATAAAAAAAATATAGTAAGTGCCATTAAAGTAACAGGGTTGAGGTTTTCATCTTAAATCAGCCATAAATCCCCCTGTCAATGAAACCTTGTTGTGTGCAACATGGAGGGGCAATTGAATCCAAGCTTCACAAAAATGTTTCAATAGTTAAAGCATTTGAAGCCTATCTATCTATTGACTACATGTTCAATGTTTCTTTTAAAAAAATGTTTAAAAAGAAATTGCTACACCATATTAAAATGAGAGTTCCGTTCACTCACCAGGGTTGACTTTAAAATGAGGGACGTGATTTGATTAAACAGTAATCACATAAAATAAATAATAATCTTCAGAAATGACTTTGTCAAAACAAAAACATAACTAGGAGGATGAGACATTTTGTAGTACTTGGAGACATTTTGAGGTTAAGTGGGTTAAACCTTAGAAGTTGGAAAAACATTGAGGGACATGTCAAAATTGTGACTTTTGGCTCTTTAGCAAGTCTTTATTAATATGAAAATCAGATTTATTGAATTTTCCATGTAGTCTATATTAAATGGCACACCATTTAATATAACAGGCTTTTAAAATGCAATATTGGTGAACAATTTCTGTTTAAATATTAAAGGAATGCAAAAGGCCCTCTATTCGTGGAATGACCCAGATAATGTACAGTGCCTTCAGAAAGTATTCAAAACCCTTGACTTATTGCACATTTGGTTGTGTTTTAGGTTATTGTCCTACTGAAAGGTGAATTCATCTTCTAGTGCCTAGTGAAAAACAGACTGAGCCAGGTTTTCCTTTAGGATCTTCCTCTAGGTTTTCCAAGTTGCTTGCAGCATTACTTTAGTGCCTTGTTGCAAACAGGATGCATGTTTTTGAATATTTTTTATTCTGTACAGGCTTCCTTCTTTTCACTCTGTCAATTAGGTTAGTATTGTGGAGTAACTACGATATTGTTGATCCATCCTTAGTTTTCTCCTATCACAGCCATTAAACTTTCTAACTGTTTGAAAGTCACCATTGGCCTCTCCGGCAACTGACACCTGTATCTTTTGTAGTAACTGGGTGTATTGATACCCCATCCAAAGTGTAATTAATAACTTCACAATGCACAAAGTGATATTTATTGTCAGCTTTTAAAATGTTGACCCATCTACCAATAGGTGCCCTTCTTTGCGAGGCGTTGGAAAACCTCGCTGGTCTTTGTGGTTGAATCTGTGTTTGGAATTCACTGCTCGACTGAGGGACCTTACATATAATTGTATGTGTGGGGTACAGCGATGAGGTAGTCATAAAAAAATCATGCTACACACTATTATTGCACACAGAGTGAGACCATGCAACTTCTGTGACTTGTTAAGCACATTTTTACTCTTGAACTTATTAAGGCTGGCTATAACAAAGGGGTTGAATATTTATTGACTCAAGACATTTCAGCTTTTCTCTTTTTTAATGATAGAACAATTCTAAAAACATAATTCCACTTTGACATTATGGGGTATTGTGTGTGTGTGTAGGCCAGTGACAAAAATCCCAATTTAGTCCATTTTTAAAATCCGGCAATAACAACAAAATGTAGAAAAAGTAAAGTGGTGTGAATACTTTCTGAAGGCACCGTATGAATAGATATACAAGCAATTTCTATACTGGTCAAATGCAAAAGTATATGAAGAGATAATTAACTAGTTTACTGTACAAACATTGCTGCTTGTCATCTGATTTTAGATAGCAATTAAATGTTAATCTAAAAGCACTTTTGAAATAAAATGAAGTTTTCAATATACATGTAAAAAAGTCGGTCTTCTATAAGTCTCCACTGAAATTCCCTATTTTTCCAACCTGATACACTCATTAGATGCTTCTTTTGTCGTAACTTCAAATAATTGTGTATGGGAACATTTATCAACTGCTTTTGAAATTATTATTTTTGCTGTGAAAATGGCATTCAAATAGACCATATTGTAGCTAATGGAGACAAAAACGTTCATACCAGCAACACAGTATATTCTGTACACATGACTAATCGAACAAGTAAATAAAAAAAATAATAACAATTTAAAAAAGTAAATAAGAGCACATCTACTACATTAGTGTAATTTAAAACAACAATTATGTACATTTTATGGGAGAGTAGCTACATGAAAAATAATAATCGCTATAAAAATACACTTGATATTACATCAAATTTTTCAGGAAAATGAAGTTGTTTTGTGCATATACTGTATGGGTTTGTTTTTCCTCCTTTGCGTTGCTTGACAGTGCTGTATGATAACCGGGTTGTCTGAATAAATACATTATTATAGTTCTTGTGCCCTCTGTGTCTGACTGGGAATAACAACACAAATGTCATGTTTGTTCGTTTTTTCACTTACTCTTCAGTGTCTGAAAGGAGAGTAAATAAAAAAATAAATAAAGCATATATATGTATATATGTGTGTAAAGAAAGAAGATGCTGTATGACTTGAAAGTATTTCTCATCGCATCATATGTCAGTTCATTGACTTGCACATTGACATCAAATACCATTTTCTTATTATACAGTGCCCTTAGCAGCTCATGTTTCTTACAATAATTACCATAATTTATATTACGCACTATTACAACTTGGCTTTAATAACTACTACTTCCTGGCAGCACTCAAAGCTGTTGTAAGGATTTATGCTGCTCATTGTTGTTTAGCGGCACCTGTGTTGTATAATAAATCAGACTTGCTAATATTACTTTCCCTCTTTTTAATTCCATCAAGGCTGACAGAGAACCTATATAGGTTTGTTTATAGTCTGAAATAAGATACTACCAATCAACACGATATGCTATCTGTAGTCCTCAGAAGTTTAAACATTAGGTAGTCCCTCCCACCTTTGTCTGGTATGTCTGGCCATAATAGGATCAGATCGATTGGAGGTGAGATGCCATACTCACACAGATTAGGAGTAAATCGAGGCAGTGGGGGTTCTTGGGACAATTCTGCTATTGTTTAGAAATCTCAATCTTGGTCGTCACACACTTGGCTATATGCATACAGACTTGCTGTAGGGTGGCAGGTAGCCTAGTGGTTAAGAGCGCGGGGCCAGTAACTGAAAGGTTGCTGGTTCGATGAGCCGACTAGGTGAAAAATCTGTCTGTGCCTTTGAGCAAAGCACTTAATCCTAATTGCTCCTGTAAATTGCTCTACTGACCAGGGCCCTGGGGATCACCACGAGAATGGTCTTGACTGACCAAGGGTTAAGTTTGGCAGTACTTTTCCTGAAAATGGCAGCAGAGATATGTGATGATGGGACCTCCTGGGTATAAAGGAAACCAGCAGTGTTTCACGTAAGAGAAAGGGTTATAGACCTAACAGAAAATGAGGATGAGGACATTGACTGTTTCTTTGAGACTACCGAGTTCTACACTGACCCAGAGGAACACATGGAGTCAGACGTAGAATAGGAAACCTGCCTAGTCTTTACTTACTCCACCACCCCCCGGCGGTATCTGGAACCAGTCTCTGAAGCCGGCGGTATCTGGAACCAGTCTCTGAAGCCGGCGGTATCTGGAACCAGTCTCTGAAACCGGAGCACTGGAAGAAGCAGCGGCCTGCCCTGTTCTGTCCGTTTATTTATAGTAGCGCATGGCGTCCCACAGCCCCAAGTTCAGAGCCTCCTCCAGCTCACTTCACATGCCGTAGCACATGAGCACCCCCACCAGCATGCAGAAGGTGAAGATGAAGGTGCAGATGATGTATTGGTAGCATCAGCAGCTTCCAGGCCTGTTGCGATGAGCATGTTGGGGACGTAGTGGAGGTCCCTCTGCCATCAGCTCCCAGCACTTGTTGATCTCCACCTTCAGGAAGAGTCCCAAACTGAAAAGAATCACCATTGAAACCCAGTTGAGGATCCACAGCACCTGGGCAAACTTGTCCCTGATGGTCTTGGTGGATTTCACTTTCAGAACATCCTAGATTTGTTTGTTTAGTTTTATCCAATGTCCTGGTAGTTTTGCTGGATGTGGGAGAGGACAGAGGTAGGGGGAAGGAGTAAGAGACAAGGGGCTGTGGAGGTATAAACAATGGAAATAACATGATCAATATTCCACATGACTCAACCCACCGGGTGCAGACGTCAGTTTAACGTCTAGTTTTGATTTACATTTGGTTGATTTGTCAACTAACATTAATTCAACGTGAAATCAACCAAAAAGTCACCATGTCATTGGAATGGGTAAATGGTTGGCTGAAATCTTTGTAAATACAATCCGTTTTCCACATTGATTCAACGTTATCAAATTGAATTTTTGGGTTGAAATGATGTGGAAACAACGTTGATTCAACCTGTTTTTAACCAGTGGGCAGTATTCTCAGTGCTGGTTTCCACACTGTAATTCACATGGTTTCTTAATTACTACATGGACATTTTCTCATACAATATATTTTAAACAAAGAAAAAAAAAGACAAAATTACCAGATAATGCCTGCTTATTGTGCATCACCACAATAATTTGCTAAGCATTTATTCAGAAGAAATATAAGGAAATAAACTACAAACATAATGGACTATAAAATGTTTTTCATGGAAGACCATCGACCAAAGCATCTGTCTCAATCATTTTGTTTACCACCTCAGAGGTTTCACAACAGTGTGGTGCCCCATGCACCTTTATCAATACAGAGTTCAAAAAGAGAAACCCCATGCTTCAGCTGTCTGTCCTGAACACAGTCACAGGTCATCCCTACAGACTGGGAATATCAGGAGAGAGCACCATACAGAAGGATCTACCTTATATCGGCAGCATTCATATTGTCTGTCTGATCTGGCTCCCAACCCTGTTTTTTTTTTTCCTCTTCGGTGACAGACATTTTAAGGCTTGGCCTGGAGATAGTTTAGCCGTGGTGACTCAGGTGGAACAGACAGACACCCGCCGGTGACAGCATCAGAGTGAGTCTGTTGGCCCTGACCCTCCTAATAATCCCCTCTAATCATTCATCTGCTCTGTAGGATTTGGACATACCTTCTGCCGCCTGCGCAAATCTGAATGCAACACCACAAAGAGTTGTAATGGCCAATGGCCATGTGTGTGTTTGTGTGTGTGTGTGTTTGGGCGTTTGTACGTTTGTGTCCAGTGAGCCCTCCTCTGAGTCTATAAGTCTCCAAGTCAACAGGCCAAGTAAGGCAATACATCAAGGCTAAATCAGTTTTGTAATGAGGACAATATTATGCTCACAAGCAAATACTGAAAATGTATCAGATTGTTTGATAATGTGCCTTAATGTAATTAAATTAACAAAGTTTGTGCTGCCCTCTGGTGCTTTGATGACACTGTGCGTGTGTCAGAGGAAAGTAAATGGGCCAAGCAAGTCAACACTGAGTATTGAAAGCTCCAAAAACCTTAATGCAGTCTTGGTTATCCTCATGGTGTTATTGTATTTGAAACACATCACATTCACCTACTACCCCCCTCCCTCCCTCCCTCCCTCCCTCCCGCCACTCACTCTTTCCTATTCCTGAGCTCTTTTTTTCTCTCCGTCTCTCGTGCACACGTCCATACACATCCACACAGCCAATCAGCCAATGAGATCTCGAGTGAGATTGCGATTACTGGATTACCATGTCCCAAAGGAGCTTGTGTAAGAGCAGAGTTCCATTGTGGATATACACTGGCCCAATCAGCACATCCACAGCGATCCCAGGAGCACCGGACCAATGTGGCAGGTAAGTTCTGGAGTTCACAGTTTAGTCAATCATGGTTATTTTGGTAAAATGGCTATCATTTGCAGTATAATCTCAAACTGTGATTCGATCTGATCGTGAATATCATGAATAGCAGCCCTCTAGGCTTTACGGCATTGGAAGTTAATTACATTCTTAAAGCCATATACAACATTGGTCTTCAATTCTGTAAAGGATGTTATATTCTACGCAGTATTGTACTTGTAAACAATTATCCTCTCTGATGCCTGTGGTTTGTAGCTCCAGTGTTAATACAGCAACATTACTTAATGTTAATGTATTTAATGTATTTCCTTTGGAATTATAACCAACTATAGATATGAGGGATTATGTCCAGTAATGGCCTATTGAAAAAGAGATTACATTGGTGTGTAGCCACTGTGTATATGAATTACAGTTGCTCCCAACAGAAAATAATCCCCTGACTGCATAGTACGTTGAACAGAAGCTGTTAATTGCGAAACGTTTTTCATCCAGAACTTTAATTTCGCCAGACTTTGAGGGTTTAGAGAACATGTTCTCTTTAACAACAATGACTAATGTGTTTGGTGTATTCACTGTTGACCTCCAACATCCTCAGGGTGTGAGAGGTGGCGCAACAGCAGGACTATGACGGACACAGAGGACCAGTGGACACAGGCCTTGGCCAGCAACAACGTGAGGGCCATCCTCCGCTGGCTACGCAGCCTCTCAGCTGAAGGTCAGAGCACTAGACTGGCAATATAAAACCCCATGCAGCATACAGTACTTAGAGCCACTTACTGTGTCTAAGAATGGTTGAATACTTTAACATACTGTAATGCTTCGATGATTATGATATGTGATCATCATCAGTAACATTTCATCTCAATCCATGCTGCTTTTGATTATGTAAAACCTGTTAATTTGTCTCATTCAATTCATCTGTCTGTCTCTCAGTGGGAAATGCTGATGTGGAGGACAGCCTTGCTACTTTCAGCAGCTGGGTCCAGAGGACGGCTGAAGTTTCAAAGAAGGAGTTAATCACACTTTGTAAGCAGATATGCTTACCTCACTACCAGCTATCCCAAACAGAACAAAAGGCTAACGATCCCAGTTCTTTCCACGGCTTTATTACAGAGGTCTTCTCCTGTCCCCTCTCTCTGGGTCCCCATCTCCCTTCCCCTCCGCTTTCTCTAGGCTTCAGCCGTTGCCAGGGCCTGTGGATGTTCCTGGACCACAGCTGCTTCACCAGGGTGCACTTGCTTCTGCAGGGGCTGAGGAACCTGCTAACCCTGGCCCAGTGGGGGAGGAGGCAGAGCGGCCTGACACACTTCTGGCATGGTACAGTACTATTCCAAGCCTGGCCCCCCTCTCACAAGGATCAGAGTGTTGTATGAATGATAAACTGGCTAGTTTTAATACAATGCCCTTACCTAGATGCCAGCATTTGGAATGGTTGTAACAATATAGGTGAAAACAGGATTGGAATTGTAGTTTCTATCAAGAGAGCTGTTTTCTGATCATGATTCAATGGTGGCTGTCTCTCCTCTGTGTGTATGTAGGTTTGGGGATCCCGTGTGTGGTCTGCAGGGCCGGGTGTGGATCCTCAGCTGTGAGGCAGGACTGCTGGAATCGGGAACACAGAGCTCTGAAGCAACACATCTGGCTGGGTCAGCTTGTACAGTGGTGGGGCATCACCGGACTCTTGCCCAAGTACCCTGGTAAGGATGCATACGTTAACATTATAGAAGGTCAAACTGTACAAACCAGTCACACTTTGCTTCACAGATTTGTTATTACTGTGTAACTAATCTTATAAGTACAGTGTAACAAGTGTTGTATGTTGTATTATTGTAGTGTTAGGGTTGAAGCTAGGGTTAGTCTAGTACAGGGTTCCCCAACTGGCGGCCTGTGGGTCAAATTTTCGGGGCAAAGTTTTGAAATATATATATATATATACACACTGGGGGCCAAAAGTTTGTAATATTACTCATTCAAGGGTTTTTCTTTATTTGCACAATTTTTTACATTGTAAAAGTTTTACATTGTAAAAGAGTAAAAGTGAAGACATCAAAACTATGACATAACACATATGGGATCATGTAGTAACGCAAACAAACAAATTTCAACAAATCAAAATATATTTTATATTTCAGATTCTTCAAATATCCACCCTTTGCCTTGATGACAGCTTTGCACACTCTTGGCATTCTCTCAACCAGCTTCACCTGGAATGTTTTTCCATCAGTCTTGAAGGAGTTCCTACATATGCTGAGCACTTGTTGGCTGATTTTCCTTCACTGCGGTCCGACTCATCCCAAACCATCTAAATTTGGTTGTGGTTGCAACCAAAAATCTCAAAGGACATCAGACCAAAGGAAAGATTTCCACCGGTCTAATGTCCATTGCTCGTGTTTCTTGGCCCAAGCAAGACTCTTCTTCTTATTGGTGTCCTTTAGTAGTGGTTTCTTTGCAGCAATTCGACCATGAAGCCCTCATTCACACAGTCTCCTCTGAACAGTTGATGTTGAGATGTGTCTGTTACTTGAACTCTGTGAAGCAGTTATTTTGGCTGCAATCTGAGGCTGGTAACTCTATTGAACTTATCCTCTGCAGCAGAGGTATTTCTGGGTCTTCCATTCCTGTGGTAGTCCTCATGAAGCTGGTTGAGAGAATGCCAAGAGTGTACAAAGCTGTCATCAAGGCAAAGGGTGGCTACTTTGAAGAATCTATAATATAAAATATAACACTTTTTGGGTTACTACGTGATTTCATATGTGTTTTGATGTCTTCACTTTTATTATACAATGTTAAAAATAGTGAAAAAAAAAAAACGTGAATGTGTAATATTCCAAACTTTTGGCCCCCAGTGTATATATATATATTTTGGATGGTTTGTTCTAGTCAAGCATTATATCTGTTTTGGCTTCTTGTGTTTCCGGCCCCCATCCGCGTCTGAATGTAGTTGATGATGCCTGGTCTAGTATTTATATACTGACTCTTCCTCTCCTCCTCGCAGAGGCTCAAGAAATGAAGCGGATCTCTCAGATGTGGAGAGAGATGGATCAGAACCACCGCAGGGCTTCCCTCCACACTCCTGGGTGACTCTTAAATCACTGACAGGCAGTCTCTATTTCTGGGTGACTCTTAAATCACTGACAGGCAGTCTCTCTCTCTCTCTCTCTCTCTCTCTCTCTCTCTCTCTCTCTCTCTCTCTCTCTCTCTCTCTCTCTCTTCTCTCTCTCTCCTCTCTCTCTCTCTCTCTCTCTCCTCTCTCTCTCTCTCTCTCTCTCTCTCTCTCTCTCTCTCTCTCTCTCTCTCTCTCTCTCTCTCTCTCTCTCTCTCTCTCTCTCTCTCTCTCTCTCTCTCTCTCTCTCTCCTTTACTCCCTAATCATTCTTTTTTAATATATTCTCCACATCTTCTTTTTCCTTTCTCTTTATTTGATTAGATGGGAGGATGAGGGAAGGGAAAGGTGGAATTCACTGATCCAGGGTATGGTGGCTCAGATGGACAAAGTACACGGGCCCATATGGACTTCTGAGGATTGCACAGACCAAGGCTACCCGCCCCCTAACTTGCAGGCTCTGCTGAAGCTGGTGCTGGTGCCTCACATCGACAACATGTCTGTTCAGGCCATTGTATCCGACCATGGAGAATCCATAAAGTGTCCTCAAAGATATGACTGTGTTAATGTGAACTGAACTGAATATACAGTATTCTTGATATGTACACTACACTTAACACAGCCTGTGCACAGCTCATGTACTTCATCCTGGACATGGCAAATTTCCTGCAGTGCAAAAATGTCCTCCTGCAGTCCTTTTGCCACGCCTTCATCATCCCTCCCAGCTTCTCCCAGCAAATCCAGGCCTTCTGGCTCCTCGACCATGGACACTTATCGGTACCTTTGATGTCACAGTAACGTTTAGTCTATCAATGTGTATGTCTCCCTTGATTTAGCAGCTTTCAACATAGACAACAGATTGTCCTATGGCTGTCATTGCCTCTGTGTAGGGCTCCATGGAGCTGCTGCTGAGCCCCAGGTCTGAACCACCCTGGTTTGCCTGGCAGCACCGCTGCATCATCCACAGCCTGCTGAGGAGAAAGCAGCTCCGCTTGGCGCTGAAGTACATCTACTGGACCAGACTAGCCACAGACACCCCCCACGACCTCAAGCTCTGTGTGGACGTACTCCTACAGAACAGGTATGGTTAGATACAAGCATATGCTATACCAAATGGACTACTGTATGTATACCATATACAGCGGGTGAAATAAGTATTGAACACGTCACCATTTTTCTCAGTAAATATATTTCCAAAGGTGCTATTGACATGAAATTTTCACCAGATGTTGGTAACAACCCAAGTAATCCATACATACAAATAAAACAAAACAAATAAGTTCAGAAATTAAGTTATGTGTAATAATGTGAAATGACACAGGGAAAAAGTATTGAACACACTTACTGATATTTATTGGCCTTTGTTGGTAATGACAGCTTCAAGATGCCTCATGTATGTAGAAACTAGTCGCATGCATTGCTCTGGTGTGATTTTGGCCCATTCTTCCACACAAACAGTCTTCAAATCTTGAAGGTTCCGTGGGCCTCTTCTATGAATCTTGATCTTCAGTTCTTTCCATAGATTTTCAAGTCAGGTGATTGGCTGGGCCATTCTAGCAGCTTTATTTTCTTTCTTTGAAACCAATTGAGAGTTTCCATGGCTGTGTGTTTGGGATCATTGTCTTGCTGAAATGTCCACCCTCGTTTCATCTTCATCATCCTGGTAGATGGCAGCAGATTTTTGTCAAGAATGTCTCGGTAAATTTGCCCATTCATCCTTCCTTCAATTATGTGAATTTGCCAGTACCATTTGCTGAAAAGCAGCCCCACACCATGATGTTCCCACCTCCAAACTTCACTGTTGGTATGGTGTTTTTAGGGTGATGTGCAGTGCCATTTCTCCTCCAAACATGGTGTGTTTTATGACATCCAAACAGTTCAATTTTGCTCTCATCTGACCACACTATATTCTCCCAGTATTTCACTGGCTTTTCCAAATGTTGTGCAGCAAACTTTAAACGAGCTTCAACATGCTTTTTTTCCAGCAATGGAGTCTTGCGTGGTGAGCGTGCATACAGGCCATGGCGGTGGAGTGCATTACTTACTGTTTTCTTTGAGACAACAGTACCTGCTAATTGCAGGTCTTTTTGAAGCTCTCCACAAGTGGTCCTTGGCTCTTGGACAACTCTTCTGATTATTCTTTTCACTCCTCTGTCAGAAATCTTGCGAGGAGCACCTGGTGATTGATTGTCTTTCCACTTCCGTATTATGGCCCCAACAGTGCTCACTAGAACATTCAGAAGCTTAGAAATGCGCCTATAACCAATGCCATCATTATGTTTTGCAACAATTAGGTTGTGAAGGTCTTGAGACAGCTCTTTGCTTTTACCCATCATGAGATGTGTCTTGTGTGACACCTTGGCAATGAGACCTTTTTGTAGGCCATCAGTTGGGACTGAACCAGCTGATATTAATTTGCACTGACAAATTAAAAAAGCTGGATTGCTTTTTAATTAGTCATAGTTTTCAGCTGTTGTCTTGTCTTTCCAAGCCATTTTGCACCTCCATTTCTTCATGTGTTCAATACTTTTTCCCTGTGTCATTTCACATTATTACACATAACTTACTTTCTGAACTTATTTGTTTTGGTTTCTTTGTATGTATGGATTACTTGGGTTGTTACCAACATCTGGTGGAAATTTCATGTCAATCGCACCTTTGGAAATATATTTACTGAGAAAAATGGTGACGTGTTCAATACTTATTTCACCCGCTGTATACTCTCTCTCTGTATGGCTCACGTTTTTCATATTAAATCTTGTTTTCTCTGCCCCTAAGCCATGTCTCAGACGCCTGGGCCCTCCTGAAGAAAGGTAACACAGGAAGTAATGACATGGTCAGGTACTTCCTCCATGGATGTGAGAGGCTTGGACTATGTGTGGCGGCTTCAGACTGCATGGAAGCAGTATTTAAGGTGACCCCCTTTGTAACACTATCATAAAAGACATGTAAATACTTAGGAATATACATGCAGTTTGTTTATGTCAGTAATCACATTTTCTATAAAAACAACGGTACCTTTATTAGGATGTGGGCCATTTGACTAATCAGTCGGATGAGGCTGAGAGTCAGTGTGGAGGAGAGGGGCTTCCTCAGCGTAGGAGGACCACAGGAATCTCTGTGGCAGTGAAAGAGCCAGGTATGGATCAGTGAATGTGACTGATACTGATTTGAGAAATATCATCACTATCAAGTATTCAGAAATCCAGTGAAATGTTGTGAATTGCAGGGGGTCCCATTCATCCGTTCTCTGCCCTACTGTATCAGTCTCAGAACATCAACTCTCTCTCTTCAGAGGATTTTATCAGACTCCTCAGGGAATCTATGATTGAACTGAGACAACCCCAGCCAACATTGAGGTACGTTATTCAATAGAAAATGACAAAAATGTTGTTTACAAAAAATACCCAATGTCAGTGTAATGTTTGGTATAATGTGTTTTTTCTTGATGCTGGCCCAGTGAGGAGGTGACATGGCCAGGGGAGTACCAAGAGAGGGGAGGGAGCTGTCGGAACCTGAGTCTGACCATCCAGGCCCTGAGGCACCTCCTCCCTAGCCCCTCCCCAGCAGAAATGATGACTGACAGACTTGGCGAGCAGGGAGACACCGTGCCACCTAATGACGACATGCCTCTTATAGCGGAGGTACTTTACTACTGTGGCTCTGTCTGAGAGTGAGTGTGCTGACGAATAATACTTTGGCAATGATGATTAAAGTAATGAATTTCGTTGTCTCATTGCAGGAGAAACCCTATACCCCGGCACAACTCTCCTCTCAATCCCTGTCCAAGGAGCGATCTGAATCAATGTTCTCTTTCACATCTGCCCCCTCGCTGCGTCTGAGACGGGGCACCCCATATGTGTATGGGAGCACAGTGATGCTGCAGCGGATCTCATCCCTTCTCAGTGATAGAGGACGGTGCCAGAACAGGCAGGGCGACAGCCCTTCCCCCCCAGCAAACGTACTCCTCCCAGACTGCCCTGACCAGACTCTGACACTAGAGGGTGCCACAGACCCTGTCTCCTTCAACAGCCTCAGTAAAGACTGCATGGAGGTGGAGGAGCTGGCGTTCTCCACTGAGTGTGAGTTCAGATGCACAGACTAGAGCTGTTTTATACTCAACACTTAAGTTGTCGGCTCCTTTTGATATAATGTTCTTGACTATTAACCCAACAGAAATCCATGTTCTGGTCATCTGAGTTCTTGAAAGTGTGTGTTTTCTGTTTCCATTAGGGGGAGTGGAGGAGATCATGACCTGTGGTATACCAGGAGATGATGTCTCCACTGTGGAAGAGGAGGCAGTTCCTACTGTAGATGTAACATTAGACAGAAGGTGACCCCTCTCAATCCTTACATTTACACAATGGCTATGTTTACTTTATCATTTAATTAACAGACTGATGAGTCCATAATTCCACTATTTTCTGTGGCCAGCATTGTGTTATGCAGTACAATAAGATAAAGGTCTTGTTCTTTATGTGATCATGTGTTTGTCAGGCATAGTCTGAGCAAACTGAACCTCCATCCTCAGTTCTACAGTAATGAGGACAACCAATCAGTGCCCTCTGTATCTGACATCCAAGTGGAGAGTCACAACTTCCTGACACCTGACTATGGTGTGTTTCAACTGTTAATACAATCACAGCGTTGTGGCTGTGTTTTCACTATATTTACTGTATGATTTGACTGAGAGATAATGAATTGGCCCTTTAACTAACTACTTTTGTTCATGTTAATCCAGAGAAAATTGACTACTACAAGGAGGTTACTGACAAAATGATGCATGCACCAAGTGTGAGTGACATGTGGAGCATCATGCCTGGAGGGGACAAATCAGAGAACATCCTTCCCCAGACCTCCAAATTCTCTGGGGCTGCTGCTGCTGCCTCATCTTTCTGCTTCCTGGAGCTGGAGCCCTTAGAGGTGACAGATCTCTCTACTGTCCAATGCAATACATACTGTACATACTATGCAGACAAGCTACAGTATTCGCCAACTCAACTGGGTTTCTGTATGTCTGTGTTTGTTCAGAGGGCGTTCGACCCTCCACAGCTTGAGGAGGCAGTGGAATGTTTCCGCCGGGACTCCCAGGATGCAGTGGACCAACCGGAGATCCTGACCTCCTGTGCCCTCACTGAGACCACCCAGGATCTGCTCTCTGAGCTCCACCAGACCTTCTGCTTCCTGGAGGAGCTGGGAGACGCAGTGCCCAGTGACCCAGAGACAGAGAGAGGCTCTACCCTGGAGGGGGAGCAAGACAGTGGGGCTTCCGGGAGGTACATCAGGCCCTTCTCACTCCAGGACTCCTCCCTGCTCATCCCCCTGTGGAGGTCCGTACACTCCAGACAGCTACAGGTTCCTGGAGTGTCTCTGTCCCCTAGGACTAGCCCAAGCCGCACCCCCCAGCTCAGTCCCTCCTCAGCCCCAGAGACATCCAGGGACAGGTTACCTGGAGGGGGGAAGGCCTTGCACAAGGAGGACGCAGCATGCTTCAGAAGCACCCCAGAGGATAGGCTAGGTCACTGTAAGCTGGGCAGCTGGTGGAAACAAGCCCTGGAGACCCGGAGGGCATCTACTGGCCTACTGCCTGCCATAGAGCAGGTGTCCACCATCTCACGAGGTAGTGTGTTTGTGTGTGTTTTTGTACTGTATGTTTATATGCAAATCAATCGTTTTGTGTGATTGATAGTGCCGCATTCTGCAGACTCCATATGCGATATGCACAATCTTCCGTTCAGGGTCCTGTGTAGCTCAGATGGTAGAGCATGGCGCTTGCAACGCCAGGGTTGTGGGTTCGATTCCCACAGGGGACCTGTACAAAAAAATGTATGAACATGTATGCACTAACTAACTGTAAGTCGCTTTGGATAAGAGTGTCTGATAAATTACTAAAATGTAAATGTAATCTTGTGTTGATGATATTAAAATGGATAGAAATGACAAGCTACTCTATCTTGCATTTTGAAAACCCATTTAATGTCACAGCTACCAAAGTTGGGTAATTTTGCACCAATTTGCCTGTATAATAATATTAATATTATTACTTAATATACATGCAGATAGTGTGTGTTTGTGTCTGTATTGAAGACTAGAAATGCTTCTGTCATCTTCCTTTGTCATTGTGACGGGGAACGTTGAGAGAGCCCTTTCTTTGGAACATTACATTGATGGAGCATTACAAACAGCAGCAGTGTTGTTTGTCACATCTGACTGGAGGCTGTAGTGTGTGCCTCTCTTGAGTGTGAATGTTTTTGGGAGGAGGGAGGGGGTGTACTGTAGTGTCAGACTAGGACTCTCTCAACCTTGCCACAGTTACTCATCCGTGACCCCCACCCCCTGCTATCCGTGGTAGTTGCCTTCCACTGATGTTGCCCAGAGCAGATGGAGCTCTGCTGGGGGAAAGCAGGTGACCCTGATATCCGCTACAGTTATTATTTCTTGCTTCTCAGGAAATTACATGCGTTTGTTAGCCCACCAACGAGGAAGTGTCAGAGAGCGTTGAAGTGGCTGGCCATATTGACATAGGAGGTCTTTGTGAGGTTATAATGTTACACCATGACAGTTGAAGCTACTGTGTTGTACACCTCTGAATGATCTCATTTGAATCCTTTCCTGTCCTCCCTGTCCCCTCTCCCTTCATCCACAGAAAAGAGGGCCTCTCTCGTCCCAGGGCAATCCTACTCCCACAGTATGATCAACTTCCAGGAGTCTCCGGCCAAGCAGAGAGGAGAAAAGTGGGAGGTCAAACAGGTACAGGTAATTTCTCTTTCTGTGGTCACTGGCCTTATATGGAGGGTGTCAGTATAGGGGGAAATATGCTACGGTTGGCCAATGGGGGGCAGTGTTGTCCCAGCTTGGAAGTTTTTATTTTGTCTCTGATTTGAATGATCTCATACCTACCCCCCCAGGAGCCAGCCCATCCCAGCCCAGTAGGTTCCTTGTCCTCCCACTACTCCCTTCCCCCTGTCACAACCTACACGTCTTTCCTCATCAGACTCAGTAATGTCATCTAAAAACATGGGGAAATCATATTTAGGATTTGATAATAAAATGTTTGCAACTTTTTGTTACATTTAATTGGTAATAGAGCTAATGACTAAATTATTTTCTGACTACTTTGATGCTACATGCACGGTATAGGTACTACATTCATGCTATAGGTGCTACATTCACTTTGTGTTTCTCTGACAAAAGTTGTAGACTGCTATCTTGGCTCCTGCTAATCCCTCTAGCCCCGTTTATACCTGCCGCTTACATGGATTCTTCGTCCTGATCTTGCCAGTTATAAGATCTGATCAAAATCAGTTCACGATGCGTCTTTTAATCGTCTACACCCGTCTAAAAAATGTGGGCACAATCAGAATGTGGATAAGATCAGGACAAAGGACACATGTTAGATCAAGGTATAAATGGGGCTTTTGTCTAATGCATTGGCGGATCTGACAGTTGGTGCGTTTGACCCCATGACGTAATGATGCCAGTAGTGGATGTACAGCATGTGTACTGTAATGTTGCTGCATTGATACAATTAGGCAGTTGTTCAATTGAGATTTAATTATGTAATTGTTTAATTGGGATGTAATTATCTTATTGTTCGGTTGGAGTCAAGGGAACCATATGGAGCCTGGCAGGTGAAATGTGATTACACAAAGTTAATTCATGATGACGTAGTTGATAATTATACCTTTGGGATGCTGACTGGTGTATGGACCGTCTGTGTGAGTGGTTGATGGTTTTTGGCGTATTGAATGCTTGTATTGCACAATTCTAAATGATCACCCATCATAAAACATACTGATTTATTCCAATACATTAACTGGTTAAAACACTGCTTAGATCGATGTTATAAAGATATGATTACCTGGATGATTTATTCCATGTTTTATTAAATTTTTCCACTTTGTATGGCCATCACAAATGTGTATTCCAGTCTGGTGTGGTGATCAGATCATCCATCCTGGGTCCACCTGTGGTAGACAAAGATAACGAAGTGGTTGTGATTTGATAAATTGGCAGAATGGGAGATATTGATGACAAATGTGTGCAAATAATACTAAGTAGCATATTATCGAACCATCTCCAATTAAAACACAGCAGCTATGGATAACCAGAGTGCAGGATATTAGGTTGACTAATATACATTTTCACTGTTAATTTCCCGTGTGACCTCATGATCAGATTGGCCATGGTGAAACAAGGTTGCGATATTCATTAAAGGGATGCTCATCAAACAATGTGGATGACACTGGTACTGCTGACAGATGTAAAGACATTACTGGAAGATTTTAGCTTGGTGATTAACTTGTATGGATCTTTCTGAAAATCTTGATGTTTGTATGGAGAGAGGCAGTCTGAATGAAGATAGCTTGTTGGGTTGTGGTGACACATGGAGGAGATTCACATGGAGATAAATGGCCTCTATATGAACATTTCATCAGTGCCTGGGCCCTGTGGTCTCAGTCTCCCTCAACCCCCAGGGAACGATTAATGACCACAGGATATTTCATCACCCCCTCCATTTCCCAACTCAGGATATGAGGTGCTAATTGTGTCTGTTTTCTTCTTCTGTTGTCCCCTGTATTCCAGGCAGAAAAAGAGGATCTGCTGGGCTGGAGGGGTTCTGGGAAGTTGCCACACCTGCGGGTGGAGCAGGGTGTGGAGGGCCGTAGGGGAGCCAGAGTGAAGAAGGGCAAACGGGTGAAGAGGGCATGAGGACTTCACGTTACACATCTATACTGTAGTTCTATAGAGTGACGAACAATCAGTGTCTGTGTGTGAGATCTAAATTGACCGAATACTGTATAGTACTACTGTTGTGCTACACTTCAAACCACTGTAAATCTACTCAGGTGCGGACTGTTATTAGATGGCAGATAAAGTAAATATTTCTCACAGAAATGATTTGTTGATTTGTCACGGTAATGGCTTTACAGTATGCATGGACAGATAATCCAAAAGGTGTGGTTGCATCTAAACAAATGATGTTTTAGGTTCCATGGCTGTCATGGATGACCTTTGGTCCAGTGACCTTACTACACCACATCACCTCACATCATCACCTCTCATCTTGTCAGATTTGTTGTGACAGGTCCTGATTCCTTTGGTGACCTCTCCCCTCCTATAGGCTGCTAGTGTGTTCTCTGGACACATCTTCCTCCTTACAGTTAAACCACACACACACACACCAGAAACAGCTCATCAATAGTTAATCTCTCAGTAATTATTGATAAGGGTTAAATTATTTAATACTTCGAGAACCCAGACGAAATTAAGAATAGTGGATTCTGTGCCATTTACGTGTAGTCTCAATGATCTGAATAGACGCAACGTTGTTTGGATTGACTGTAAGAATAAAGATAAACTCTAGACTAACTAATTCTAAAAGCACCATATGGTGTCCTTGGATATCTGTTGGATATCTATCTGTCAGTTTTCCCCCTTTTTAAAAAGGATTTGCCTTGCTGCTATTCCAACTCATGAAAAATGGATGACCTCCCAATGCTAGCTGCTTCTGTCCATCTCACCTCACATTTGCACAGCGCCTTGGGATTGCATTTAGGTTAGCATCCCTCCCCCTCTCTAGATTTGGGAGGCGGAGGGGGTTGAATAACTTAAAACACATTTCAGCTTGATACACTTCTGCTTGGGGTCTCCCTTGGGTCTCCTGTCCACAAGCCGGGCCCACACACACACACAGCATTATTACGAAAGATGTGTGTGTGTGTGTGTCACCTTCTGGAGTTGTTAGGCCTCCCAGCATGACCTCACCAGGTGTGACAACACTTCTGATACCCACTTGGTGCATGGGGCTGGAGGCAAAGGGCCAGCCGGTGTTTTAGACGCTTTAGTTAACACCTCAGCAATCATGACTGGGATTGGCTGCACAGTTGAATGTTTTTCGAATTCAAAAAAACTTTCATACAGTGCATTATAGTAATTCATGATTTGAGCACAAAGATGAAGATCTTCCAAATATAAATATTAAAGGGGCAAATACCTGTCCGGAAATAATGATGCTCAAAAACCTATCAGGACACATGGTCTGGAAAATAAATACATTTTCTGACCACACACATCCAATAACTCACACTAATTTGAATAATGATAGCAATCGTGCAAACCTGGGCTCTGCACTGTAACAAAAGGACACATAAATCATGTACAGAGCAGACAAGGTTAAAAAACCCAACCAAATATGATGGATACAAATTGCTGCCTGATGTTTTTAAATCATTCTTATAAGTAATTTTCTGTGTGCGACTGGAAGGCACAAACTGGAAAATGCAGGGCGATTAATACTTGCTATTGCAAAACACTCCATGCGAGTCCCCTTTCTGACCCCTATAATGTACTTTATATTGCTATTTCATCTATTTCTTAATCTTCAAAAAGAGCGTCCTTAACCTTCCCCAGTGTGGATTCATATAGGCCACAGTAAGCCCCATATTTGTAGTGGGTTGATATAGAATATTCCACCGATTTTAACACAATAAAACAAAATAACCTCACATGCAGATATAATGGCTGCTACTTTCCATAATATGGAAATTATTTGCAGCTCATTTTTAAAACACTATATCCAGCAATGTTGGTGTTTTTCTCTTCAGAAATGATGGGTACCTTCATGTGTGTGTAAAATGTTACTGTTCTCAGATTTTCTATTCATAGATTTTAATGTGTATGAAAATGAGTGTTTATTACAAAACATTATATATCCATCTATATATCATTCATATATCCTGTATATTTGACTGTGAAATGTGGTTGTCTCACCTAGCCGTCTTAAGATGAATGCACTTACTGTAAGTTGCTCTGAAGAAGAGCATCTGCTAAAAGAAAATGTTTTATTAATGTTACAAATGTATTATTTGTACATTTCTTTAAAAAAAATGTAGTTGGTTACATTTGTGTAAAACCTAGCAGTATTTATTTTTGTGTGAGGCGGATATTTAGCATTTTGCAAAAAAAATGATAATTTTTTTTTCTGAAATGAAACAATCAAGTCTGTCATTTAACCATGCCATGGTTAGATAGTGAAAAAACACAGTGATCTCTTTTATAATTTCTTTAAACAATTAAAAAGCTAATTTACCAACATTTCTGGAATTAAATTCTTCATGCATTGCCTTTGTAAAGTATTCTGACCCCTTGACTTTTTCCATATTTTGTTGGGTTACAGCCTTATACTAAAATGTATTATATTATTTTTTCTCCTCATCAATCTACACAGAATACCCCATAAATACCCCATAAACATTAAAGCCGGTGATGCTTCTCGGGTAAATAAGCTGATCAGGAAGGCTAGCTCTGTCCTGGGGATGAGCCTTGACACTCTAGAGGAGGTGGCGGAGAGACGGATCCTGGCCAAACTGCTGGCCATCATGGACAACGTCACCCACCCTCTGCACGCCATGGTTATGACGCAGAGGAGCACCTTCAGTCATAGACTGATCCCACCACGGTGTGCCAGAGAGCGCTACAGGAGGTCCTTCCTGCCGGCTGCTATTAGACTATTTAATGCCTCACCGGGGTGCCGTGCCGTCGGCAACATAGATCTGGAACTGTTGGGGTGCTAGGACCTAGTTTAACAATTATGCATCCATCCGTGAGTAACTCTGGTACGTAATCACTCATTCACTCAGGACCTATTTATTAATGCAGGTCTGTATATACATACTCATGTACAGTTGTTATATCATATAATGTGCAATATTGCTAGTAATTCTTGGACCTAACTTACGTAGGCATTCACTAAGGAATGCATATTAGTTTCCTGTCAGTTGCACCTTTTCTCATTGCTTTTAGTATATCGAATGTGCAATACGTGCAGTTGTCTGTAATTAAACCCTGCGCACTAAGGACTGTATTTTAAGGGAATTACTATTATTACCCCAAATTATATCATACACACATTTAGTTATTTAAGTATCTCTTCCTGTCATTTACCTGTACAGTTTGTGTAACCATGCAAGTATTCACTTATCTGTAAATATAACTGTATATATTCAGCCAACCATCCATACTATGCAATGTCTTTTTATAGCCTTTTTTGCACTCCAGATATCTTGTATTTCTATACTTTTTCATACTGCCGCTCTATGTATCATGTATCGTGTATCTGTCTTTTGTGTTTTTGTTGTTGTAGCTGCTTTACAAAGAAATTTCCCCCTCTGGGATCAATAAAGTACCTATCTATCTATCTATCTATCTATCTATCTATCTATCTATCTATCTATCTATCTATCTATCTATCTATCTATCTATCTATCTATCTATCTATCTATCTATCTATCTATCTATCTATCTATCTATCTATCTATCTATCTATCTATCTATCTATCTATCTATCTATCTATCTATCTATCTATCTATCTATCTATCTATCTATCTATCTATCTATCTATCATGACAAAGCAAAAACAGGTTTGTAGAATTTCTTTGGTTAATTTATATTTTTTTAAAGTACTCAGTACTTTGTTGAAGTACCCTTTGCAGTGATTACAACCTTGAGTCTTCTTGGGTATGATGCTACAAGCTTGGCACACCTGCATTTTGGGAGTTTCTCCCATTTTTCTCTGCAGATTCTCTCAAGCTCTGTCAGGTTGGATAGGGATCGTTGCTGCACAGCTATTTTCAGGTCTCTCCAGAGATGTTTGATTGCGTTTGTATTTATTAGAGATCCCCATTACTCTTCCTGGGGTCCAAACATATGAAAGCACTTACATTACACATTAAACAAAAGATAAAACAGTACATCATATAACATTAATACACCACTACATATCTACAATACAAAATGTTTAATACCACCATACAACAATATCACAATGTGTGCGTATGGATGTGTCTGTACCTTTGTGTGTGTCTCTTCATAGTCCCCTTTGTTCCATAAAGTGTATTTTTACCTGTTTTTTAAAAATCTGATTCTACTGCTTGCATCAGATCTACAGACAATTCATTTGACCACATGGCTTGGTTTTTGCTCTGACAAGCACTGTCAACTGTGGGACCTTATATAGAGAGGTATGTGCCTTTCCAAATCATGTCCAATGAAGCGACACCTCTTGTTCTTCATTGTAATCAGAGGGCTGATATAAATACTATGCATGCCAGTTTCTCTTGGCTAAGAGTTGAGGAGAGACTGACTGCATCACTTATTTTTATGAGAACATTAATGTGTTGAAAATCCCAAATTGTGCCACCAGGGGTCTTTCACAGTCCCCAAATCCAAAATAAATTCTGGATTTAGAGCCATTATTGCATGGAACTCTGTTCCATCCCATTTTGCTCAAATGAACAGCAAAAAATGGATGAAGCAACACCTCATGGCACAACACCTCTCCTCTATTTGACCTAGATACTTTGTTTGTATGTATTATTATGTAGGCTACATGTGCCTTTAAATATTTTCTTTTATATAGTTCTGTCTTTGAGCTGTTTTTGTTTATTAATGTTCTGTATTATGTCATGTTTCATGTTGCGGACCCCAGGACTACTAGATGCTGATCCTAATAATAAACCAAAATGGATTTCCTTCACTGTCTGTGGCTGTGGCTTTCCTTGACTTGCTGGCTGGCTGTGGTGCAGCAGTTGGCACCTTCTTGCTGAAACTGAAATGCTGTGTGTTGAAGCACTTGCAATTGAGTTGTTTCTGTGTTGAGCATATGCAGCTGACATCATAGATAGATAGCAATCAGATTTCATATATTATGCCAATATGGCAAAGTTCTCAATTAGGAAGATGGTGCTGTTCAGAATTACATGTTCATTACTGTTGATGTTCACAGGATTCTACAAATGCTATATTGAATGAGTACAATGGATGAAGGAAGGGGAGGAAAACAGACGGCTTCTCTATACCACACCTTCACCAAGTCCTCCAATGTTTGCTTCATGAACAATTGTTGCATCTTGTACTATAAATACAGATTTCATTTTGTTTCTAATGCTTTTTATGCTAGATCTGAGTAATTTAACAGGACTATAATGTATTGTTTTGGAATGTTTATTAAATATATATTCAGTCAAGTCACTTGGATGTTTTTATGTTGCCTTTTTAAATGTTTGCTAAAATTATGTATTGTTACAAATTATTATTTACAATGACAGCCTACCTACAGGGGCAGCCCCTGGAGCAAATTAGCGCTAAGTGCCTTGCTCAAGGACACATCGACATGTTTTTCACCTTGTCAGCTCAGGTATTCAAACCAGCGACCTTTCGGTTACTGGCCCAATGCTCTAACCACTATGCTACCTGCCACCCTATGTTCACAACATTGACATCAGCAAACCGCTTGCCCACACGAAGCCATACACGTGGTCTGCGGTTGTGAGGCTGGTCGGACATACTGCCAAATTCTGGTAGAGAAATTAACATTCAATTCTGGCAACAGCTCTGGTGGACATTCCTGCAGTCAGCATGACAATTGCACATTCCCTCAAAACTTGAGACATCTATGGCATTGTGTTGTGTGACAAAACAGCACATTTTAGTGTCCTTTTATTGTCCCCAGCACAAGGTGCACCTGTGTAATTATTATGCTGTTTAATCTGCTTTTTGTGCGTCTGAAACATTTCTGGGATCTTTTATTTCAGCTCATGAAACATGGGACCAACACTTTACATGTTACATTTCTATACATTTTCTATACATATAGTATGTTATGTACTGGATGGGACTAGCAAGCTGTTTTCAAAACATTGGACCAACTTGAGCAATAAGTTCTCAGCTTGCTAGATAGCAAAGCCAACCAAATGTACACCTTAGCAAACAATCATTTTGTAAACTAATGTTAGATTCAACTAACATGACAAGTACATAGACCTTCTATGTAAAACAAAGTTAGATCCACTCTAAGGCTCTGACGCTAGCTAGCTGCAGTCAAGTCTATGGAAGAGGTTAGCTAGCATCAGCTTTGTAGTGCTTATAACCTGTTGAAACACTCATTTTCAAATGTATTTTTTAAATTATGAGAACGTAATTTTCTAACTTTAAAGAATTAGATCCATATTTAACGAGATCAAATTAACTGTGACAACGCACTGGAAACCGGAAACCGCTCCCGGATAAAGAGGGCTAGGAACGTTCGAACATGAAATGTGCATTGAGGGTATTGGTTGCTGTAACGGTATAGAGACTGAGGTACCCAACAATATTTTGTGATTTTAATCAATAATTATGCATTTATTTGGAAAAACAACATTCTTAGCAAAAGAGCACAAGTAGATGTTTATATCAATGGAAAAATGTGTGTATTATATGCCAATTTTATTAGTCATGCCCTAAATACAAATTCAGTGAAGGCCATGGAGGACATTACAACATACTTGGTGTCAGTTGAAAACATGCTATTTTCTGACATTAAAGATTATATTCATGTAATGTTTACAGGGTACATTTCAATTTATATAAATATATACACTACCGTTCAAAAGTTTGGCGTCACTTAGAAATGTCATTGTTTTCCATGAAAACATACATGAAATTAGTTGCAAAATGAATAGGAAATATAGTCAAGATGTTGACAAGGTAATAAATAATTATTTTTAATTGAAATAATAATTGTGTCCTTCAAACTTTGCTTTCGTCAAAGAATCCTTCATTTGCAGCAATTACAGCCTTGCAGACCTTTGGCATTCTAGTTGTCAATTTGTTGAGGTAATCTGAAGAGATTTCACCCCATGCTTCCTGAAGCACTTCCCACAAGTTGGATTGGCTTGATGGGAACTTCTTACGTACCATACGGTCAAGCTGCTCCCACAACAGCTCAATAGGGTTGAGATCCGGTGACTGTGCTGGCCACTCCATTATAGACAGAATACCAGCTGACTGCTTCTTCCCTAAATAGTTATTTCATAGTTTGGAGCTGTGCTTTGGGTCATTGTTCTGTTGTAGGAGGAGATTGGCCCCAATTAAGCGGCGTCCACAGGGGCCTCCCACTCCTCTTTCTATTTTGGTTAGAGCTAGTTTGCGCTGTTCTGTGAAGGGAATATTACACAGCGTTGTACAAGATCATCGGTTTCTTGGAAATTTTTCATATTAGAGTAGCCTTCTTTTCTCCAAACAAGAATAAACTGACGAGTTTCAGAAGAAAGTTATTTGTTTCTGGCCATTTTGAGCCCACAAATGCTGATGCTCCAGATACTCAACTAGTCTAAAGAAGACCCGTTTTATTGCTTCTTTAATCAGCACAACCGTTTCCAGCTGTGCTAACATAATAGTTTTCTAATGATCAATTAGACTTTTAAAATGATAAACTTGGATTAGCTAACACAATGTGCCATTGGAACACATGAGTGATGGTTGCTGATAATGGGCCTCTGTATGCCTATGTAGATATTGCATTAAAAATCAGCCGTTTCCAGCTACAATAGTCATTTACAACATTAACAATGTCTACACTGTATTTCTGGTCAATTTTATGTTATTTTAATGGACCAAAAATGTGCTTTTCTTTCAAAAACAAGGACATTTCTAACGGTAGTGTACTTATTTAAATTTGATTTTGGTGACCCAATACTGTAAATATACTTAAAAAGGTCAGAGGGACTCAAATCGTACCGGTTTCATGGAATGACCAGATTAGTAGGGAATCATTTTTGCTAATTGAGACTGCTGCCTGCTCCAGCGTGAAAGGTGCTTATGCTGCGCCCACGCTCAAGTGCCTACTGCGCAGTCGCCGATGCAACGGACGCAGTGACAGAAAGGATATGGGAAAATGGCCCTCGATAATTTAATTTTCGCGCAATGCATCCTCTATTTTTTGGCGTTTGTGTTTGGCTTTATTGCCGTAGTGCCTCTCTCCGAAAACACGGAGGATTTTCATGGGAAATGCTTGCTTTTCACGCGTGGTATGTGGCAGAATGAGAATATCACAGTCTCAAAGCAGCGCTTCATCGTTGAGGAGTGGGGACCGGAGTCTTCATGCAGTTTCATCACTTTTGTCGGGATAGCATCTCTCATCCTATCCGCAGTGCAGGCATGGAGACTGCTGTTCTTTCTTTGCAAAGGCCACGACGAGTGAGTGTCCTAGTCATTTGTGGTTGTTCTGCATTACTTTGCATGTTTTCTTCTTGTTTATTATATCTTAATTATTTATAAAGAGAACAATAAACGGTGTTTCAGACAGCCCATTCACAACTATCGCCCGAATTATTAGTGATGCTGCTTGAATAAATACAGCAAAATCAAAATCCGCTAGTCATTAATTTCATCGATTTTCCTTAGTCTGTTCTACAGATCTAAGCCCCACAGAATAACATTAAAAAGTATGTTTTTGCTATGGCACAATTTGCCCATCACCCTTTTCAACATAGTTGCAATCACAGAAACTGCATTTATGGATTAGTCTACTCTATCTGAAAGAGATGTCTGCAATCTTTATAATACTTTTTATCATCTATTAAAAAACGCAACATAGTTACAATAAAACTAAAACCCATCACTCATGCATTTGAAAAGATGGTTGGATTAAGTAAAAAAAAAAAACACCACAATCTCCACAGACATCTTCTGATCAAATCCAATTCATTACCAAGGAAACGTGACAAGGATGGTATTAAAGAAATCACATTGTTCACCCTGTCTTACACTAAGTGTACAAAACATTAGGACCACCTTCCTAATGAGTTGCACCCCCTTTTGCCCTCAAAACAGCCTCAATTCGTCGGGGCATGGACTCTTACAAGGTGTCGAAAGCGTTCCACAGGGATGCTGGCCCATGTTGACTCCAATGCTTCCCACAGTTGTGTCAAAATGTCTGGATGTCCTTTGGGTGGTGGATCATTCTTGATACACACAGGAAACTGTTGAGCGTGAAAAACCCGGCAGAGTTGCAATTCTTGACACACTCAAACCGGTGCACCAGGCACCTACTACCATACCCCGTTCAAAGGCATTTAAATATTTTGTCTTGCCCATTCACCCTCTGAATGGCACACATACACAATCCATGTCTCAATTGTCTCAATGCTTAAAAATCCTTCTTTAACCTGTCTCTTCCCCTTCATCTACACTGATTGATGTGGATTTAACAGGTGACATCAATAAGGGATCATAGCTTTCATTTGGATTCACCTGGTCAGTCTATGTCATGGTCAGTCACATTTTTCGTACACTCAGTGTATATTCTCTGTCTCTTTGTCTCTCACTCTCTCTCTGAGTGTAGTTCCCTGTTCAATGCCTTCCTGAATCTGGTGATAAGCTCCCTGGTGGTGTTCACAGTGTTCCTCTCCAGCACCATCGTCAGTGTGGGCTTCAACCTGTGGTGTGACGCCATCACAGAGGGAGGGAGCATGTCCAGCAGGTGATACTAAAAGCACCCTGTCTGTCCCTCACACTGTCTTACATGTCTCACAAGTGCTTTGATTGTCTGTGGCAAGATTTAGAAATACTATTGAGTTCCAACCGTATACCTATGATCATGTGGCTAATCATGTCCCCTAACCTCAGTGACCAAAGTAACAGTATGAGCAGTTCTTCTCCCAAGCTCACACCTTACTCTTTACTTGTATTTCAGCTGTGAGGACCTGCAGGACACTGATCTTGAGTTAGGTCTGGACAACTCCTCGTTCTATGATCAGTTTGCCATTGCCCAGGTAAGGGTCAGACGAATGTGTAGAGTCATACACTGTGTTGATACTTGATACTGTACCAAATTCTTCTGTTCAAATTTGACCCAGCTCTGGTTGAACCCTGTGGCTATATTATATCTGTTAAACCTGTCTCCTGCCTGCAGTTTGGTCTGTGGGCAGTGTGGCTGACGTGGCTGTGTATCACAGTCATGGCCTTCCTCAAGGTCTACCACAACTACCGCCAGGAGGACCTTCTGGACAGTCTGATCCATGAGAAGGAGCTGCTGCTGGGACACTCGTCCCACAGGGGTTCCGATGCCAACCAGATGAAGTGTGGCATGGTCTAACACCCAGAGGACACGTGCATGTCACTGAGACATATCCTCCTTTCCTACCCTAACTGCCATCACAGCTCCTGATGACCTATATACAACCATATGAAATTCCATTAACTGTGATTAGAGTGCATTGTTATGTCTTGCTTGCATACACTCCTCCTCAGATATATGCTGCCTGATTTACCAGTTGAAAGATCTGCTGTTGGCAGCAAAGCGTTGTAGGGTAAAGAGTTTCCGGCTGTTTCCGGCTGAATTGTGGAGCTGATTCAATCCACTTGCTATATTTATATTTGTTAATGAGTTACTGCTGACATGTCTTCCCCTTCGAGGCACACACTGGAGCGTAAATGAGCTCAGAGAATCAAGGCCATTTAATGAGGACATAAATGGTGCATTGAGACTTATTTGTTTACATGACTCCCTATTAAGCTGCACGTACGTAGATGATGACTCACACAGGGTGGTTAAAGAATGGTGAAAATTGATATTTTTTTATTGAATTTAATGTTTTACTGAGTGCATGTAGATGGTGTGAGCAGGATGTAGTTGTTGATGTTGGGCAATATATTTTTTGTAACAATCCAATACGTTCAGATTGTGCAGGCTTTCAGTAATGTGTAACCTCCTTGCCTGCATGCAGCAACAGAGTATGATGTGTGCGATGTCTTATACAGTATCTACAATTACCAAACAGTATTTTGTAAAAATGAAAACTGTACTATGTAAGAGACAAGTATGGTCAATGAACTTTCCCTGAGTTGACTGGGACAGAACTCAGGATGAAATGCCTGAGAGTCACATGACAAGATAAATCAATCTACCTGATCATCCTGATAATCATAAAAGTTCAGGCTGGCCCCAACTTTTTTACTTTACATGTCATGAGGCACAGGGTCCATTTTCCTCAATCCTCACGCCCCCAAAAAACATTGACAGTGAGTGAACAAATTATAAGTAACATAGACAGGATGACTCATTATTCGAGGCCAGTTCTGTGCTGTTGTGTGTGAGGAAATGTAGTCCGCAGTGTGGAAAGATGGATCATCACGTTATCACGCACGCACGCACGCACACACACACACACACACACACACACACTACTCACCACCCTCACTGACTTTGGTATGCAATGACAGTTTTATTTAAAATAATTCAAATAAATAACAAAAGATAGAAACCATGAAATCCTTCTAAAAGGCACTTCTTTCAAAGTGACCACATACATGTTGTCAGCAGTGAAGTGCAGAAACAGGCCATGTTGACGTGCTGGGTATTTGTACTGCTAATGACAGTAGATCCGTTTAATAGTGCAAAGGAAAGTAGCTCCTCCATTCAGACATTGGTTGCATCATATTGCTCAGATTTTTCCAACAGCAACTCTTTCTTATAGCTGTGTTCCCTGAAACCTGTTATACTGTATAAAGAATGTATTAGTGGAAACAACGTTTTGTGTTTTATTGCTTGGATTGAGAGGTATATGATAAGCATCACATTGTCCTTTAAAGTTTGACCCATTTACAGAAGAGACTTTAGTGTCTATATTTGAATGGTTCCAATTACTGAAGGTCCCACAGTGATGATTCAATTAGTGTCATAATGTTGCTGCATCTTTTACCGCATTAACATAAGCTTTAATTTAATATAAGTACTTTTCAATTCCCAAATAATCCTAAACTTTAAAAGCATTTGACATCAAGATTAAAACCTGAATATAGACGCAATCAAAAAATAGAAACGTTAAGAAGCCCTTACAAAATGTACTCTAAAGAAAAGAAAAGTATTTGATATTTGAGCAGATGCAGATATGCAGTATGTAAGAATAAATAACATTTACAGGATAGAAGATATTACTTGAGGCATTTTAGCATTTACCAAGATGTACACTGTCAAAATCATAAGCACTCATTGAATTTGAGTACATTCACAGGAAAGATAGTATTCATATTATTGTGGTGAAGTTTTTCTCATTGTTGCCCAACTGGGAACCCAACATCGATTTGACCTTAAAATGGTCAGAATACAGCAGGGTTTTCAAAACTAGCTCCTCGGGGTCCCAAGGGGTGCACGTTTTGTTTTTTGCTCTAGCAGTACACAGCTGATTAAAATAATCAACTAATCATCAAGCTTTGATTTATGCCTAAAAAGAAAGATGGCTTTGTCAATTTGCTAGTTTAACCTGACACTGTGAAGTGAAGCAGTCCCGTGCCTGTTTCAGCTATCCTTTTCAGAAGGTGGTCACACTGTGCTTGACTCAATCCATAATCCTTATTTTAGACGGTAAGGGTGTTTTGTGCCAACTCAAAGCAGTTTTTCACACTTTATACATTCAATTATGTGCAATAACAAGGCGTAATATTGTGATAGTCCTTAGTATATGGTATATACACATTCATATCTGTAGTTAGCTTTTAAGTACACAAATGACGTAGTAATTAAATAAATACAATTAATTTGGCATTCCATGAAACATTCACTCACAATAGATTGTACCAAGAATGGAAAATGTAAATGATTGTAGCAATTAAGTGAGCATAACCGTTAGGCGTCAAAATTGATGATGTGCAAAACATCTTATCAGCAAAGCTAACATGGCAGCATACCATCCACCTAGGTACATACAGTATACAGGCATGGAGGCTAAATATCTCTGGGATTACACATTTCTCCATATATCGGTGTGAGCGTAGCAGTAGTGGTGCACATCTCAACACCATATATAGATGGTCAGTGTGTATGACTGAGGTGCTTGTGGACCAGGCTAGGTGGGGCACCTCATGGGACGTGTAATGAAGAGAGTGAATGCAGTCCTCCATGTTTCCCCCTCTGGTGGGTCCCAGTCACTGCATGGTTAGCCAGATCCAGCAGCCCCACAGCAGCTGTTTTATGTGTATCAGGTAGACAACCAGAGAGGCCTCCAGCTCCTCACAGACACGCTGTGGGCGCCGGCGGTCCATGCAGAACATGGCCACGCCCAGCAGTGACATCAGCAGGAACAGGCAGGTGAACAGGACCAGGTGGGGGCGGGGCGGGGATGTGTCATAGGCTGTGAACCAAAAGAGACCAACAATAAACTGTTGAATGATTTATGATTTGTAAAGGCTCATCCAGTCTGCCTGTTCATGAGTGAGTGGCATGTCGTCTTCCTGATGCCAAAATTACTTTTCACCATTGTATCTAAAGGCCTGATTTTCAGTTTTTTGGTTATGTCTCTTTATTAACAGTACATAAAGTGCCAAATACCAGATACTGGACTGGAATATGCAGTATCAAAAGTGGGTACAATTGAGGGAGGAATACCCATGCATCACAGTGCAATATTAAAATGTCTATGATTGCATATTCTCACATTAAGCAACACACAACAGTCTTCCCAACACAGATTTAGTTGAACAAGTCAGTAATGACCTGTCAATGAGAGGGACACTTGCTCCATGCTCTTAGTGAGTTAATAATTGGAACCACTGTCAGATAGACTTACCAACTAAACGGTCATAGTATGGAATGTCTGCGAAACGACAAACAGGAAGTAAATAAATAAATAAATAAATGAAAGCCTGCCTCATTTGCATGCATAATTAATCATGAAGTGTAAATAGCTTGCTCGTGTTTGTTCTTTTTGTAAATTCAGCATTACATTAAATACTACAGTATCCTCAAGGGACAGGGTTTTTTACGATCTAATCACAGGATTTTACTGTATCTTGTTCATTTTCTTTTACAGCTAAGCCATAACAAAGCAGATCCCTTCGTGAGTTTCGGTAGTAGTGCCCCATAGAGAATTAGGAGAACAGTAGATTTAGCAGTATGTCTCACCAATGTATTACTAAGCATTGTTTTATACGTTTTGATATAGTGAGTGTTTAATTCTCAAAAATCCAGTGGAATAGAGCTGAGTAAGTTCAATGATAAATGTGTTTCTTGTTTCTGCAGGCCAGGGTCTTCCAGTGCAGTAGAGAGTAGTAAGAGTGACTGGGTAGAGGTGAGAATGCACCAGAGGGCAACACTTCATCTCTCCGCGGCTCGTTACATGCACTGAATAGGCTCAAACTTTTAGAGTTTGGAAAGATCTAGTCGTCATGGCCTCCATACTGTATGTTTGATATTTGATCCTTTATCCTGATGTCTCTCTCACCATGCACAGTGGTCTCAGGCTCCCTGAACCGGACACGCCGCTCGCCTTTCCTTCTGTGGCTGGGCTCGGAGTCTGACCCTGAGCCAGACCTCTTCAGTATGGACATGGGGATTTTACCGTTGATAACCTGAGGAGAGGGTGAGATAGTATTAGAAGTAAAGACACAATGGACACCAGTTTTGAGGACATTCTTCTTGAAAATAGTGTGTCACCTTGGGCTTTGGTTTGTCCTCCAGTGGGCGGGGGTCTTTCCTGTGCCGGACCACGGAGCATTTATCCCGGTGGGAATGGGAGTGGGAGTGGGAATGGGGAAGACCGTTGTTGAGTGTGTCGCTGAAGGACTCGGCAGCAGCAAACCTCTTGGAAAGCGCTGACACACACTGACCTAGGGAATCTAAGAGGTTAACCATGAGTAAACATTAGTCTCTTACTACCGATGGAACCTGGATCCAACGTACCAGTAAACATGCAGGCGACTACTGTGTAGATAGAGCTGAAGATGAATGTTCAAAATACAAAAACAAACATTTGAAAAACATCAGTGTTGACTTCATCATGGCTATTTACTATATACACAGTTACAGTGCAGTGGGTACTTACAACACACACATTTCCAGATCACAAAAGCACTGTACTGGCTTTGTATTATGATAGATGTGCAATAGACTGAATAAGCAACATGTAGACGGTCCAACTATCAATAAATGGGTTTATAGGAGGTGTGCAGCACACAACCACAATGACAACCATTTTAGGTAACAGAGAAATCACGCTTTGTGTACAAAAGAAAGTTGAGGTTACACAGAGAGCAAACAGAAGCACGTGAATGAAACGTGTACCCTAACAGTGACTTGGTTTACATTGCAATAACAAACTGTGTCCATGCTTCAGCTGTTCTCTGTTCTTATTGACATTCATTTCACCAAGGATTTGGCCAAGAAGGTCAACTGGCATGAATAGGAACGTACAATGTGAACCGTTGTCTTAGCACCCAAGGTCCTACACATAGCCTACTCTACTGAGCACCACTGTCTGTGAACGCTGATCTCAAAATCTAGGGCACATTTTACTCCGTGCCTTCTTCAGCAGACCTCTCTACCCTAAAAGTGCCAACTTTGGAAAACAGTAGAAAATGCGGGGGGTTGAGTGGATTGAGATAGATAGATAGATAGATAGATAGATAGATAGATAGATAGATAGATAGATAGATAGATAGATAGATAGATAGATAGATAGATAGATAGGTACTTTATTGATCCCCGGGGGGAAATTTCTTTGTCAAGCAGCTACAACAAAACATAGGGCAGGTACAAAATGTCAGAACGAAAATACACAAAAGACAGATACACGATACATGATACATAGAGCGGCAGTATGAAAAAGTATAGAAATACAAGAAGTCTGGAGTGGTAAAAAAGCTATAAAAAGACATTGCATAGTATGGGTGGTTGGCTGAATATGTACACTATACATTGGCGGATGGTGCATGGTTAACTATACTATACAGGTCGATGGCAGAGAAATACTTCAATAGCTAAAAATGCGTATGATATGAGTGAGGGTAATAATAGTTTACTTAATAGACATACTGGTTAAATGAACAGGTAAGTGAAAATTTAGCATGGTTAAATTAACTGTACAGGTAAATATACAGTTAAATTTACAGGTAAGTGAATATTTGCATGGTTACATTAACTGTACAGGTAAATGACAGGAAGAGATACTTAAATAGCTAAATGTGTGTATGATATAATTTGGGGTAATAATAGCAATTCCCTTAAAATACAGTCCTTAGTGAGCAGGGTTTATTTAAAGATAACTGCACGTATTGCACATTCGATATACTGAAAGCAATGAAAAAAGATACAACTGACAGGATACTAATATGCATTCCTGAGTGAATGACTACGTAAGTTAAGTCCAAGAATTACTTGCAATATTGCACGTGATATGATATAACAGCTGTACATGAGTAAGTATATACAGACCTGAATGAAGAAATAAGTCCTGAGTGAATGAGTGATTACGGACCAGAGTTACTCACGGATGGATGCACAATTGTAAAGGTAGGTGGTGAAAGGGGGTTTTGACACCTTTTATGTCTGACAACGACCAGACCCTCTATCCCTCTTCCCCCACAGGAGCCCAGTTACAGACAGAAAGGCGACCGGCGGGTCCGGTTCAGGGAGCCTGAGACCACTATTTCAAAAATGCCCAAGCTTTATGACTTTGTTCCTAGACTATGTGCTTGGAGCCAAAAACTATTTCCATGAAACAAGACATTGGGAACATGATTACTTATTAAGTTTCATTGTATGAGATACATATTTTATAAACCATTACTGTGTGTATCCTGATATTGTCATTTAGTTAGTAAATAAATCATTAAACCAATTAGTGTATTACAGAAGGATTAGTTTGGCTGGGGTTTGTGCGGATTTACGGGTTCTGCGACATTTAGAACGAGATTGATTAGGCAACAGACATTAAATAAGGGACTGCTATATATCGAAAGATAGGACAAAACACGAGTTAAGTTCGGAGAGTGGAATAAATACATTTCTCTCCATTGTGCCCCAGCAATCCTAATGAGCTAATTATTGCAGGATTAATTGAATCCAATAATTAGACTAGTAGGTAATTAATCAATAAATAGCAGTGCCCACTTTAATGATAGGCAAAGTTACGACAAGCATGAGCACACCAATACATTGGCCTCAAAATGTCAATTTCACATTTCATATTTTTTCACATAGGTATTTTCTGTTAAGTTCTATATAAACCCATTGTGAGTGTGTATTTACAATGACGGCCTACCTACAGGGTCAGCCATAGTAGTACGGCGCCACTGGAGCAAATTTAGGGTTAAGTGCCTTGCTCAAGGGCACATCAAGAGGTTGTTTTTTCCCCCAGCTTGTCGGCTCGGGTATTTGAACCAGCGACCTTCCGGTTACTGGCCCAACTCTCTAACTGCTAGGCTACCTGCCGCCTTGAGCAAACATCATACAGTAAGAGGGCTAACTGGAATTTTGTAAGCCACTTACAGTGTGATGTGTGTGCTGAAGCAAAGCAGTTAAGTTGTTCTTGTGCTTAACAGCTGTTTTCCGGTTTGTCATGCCACAAGAGAGTGCTTTATGTAAACCTGGTGACAAGGTCTTCACTAAATCACCTCTCAGGTTCCAGTTTAACCACAAACTGTCAACTACAAACTCTCCACTGCCTGTCCTCGCCTGTCACACTGAGAAGAACATGCTGACACACTCAGCCATGGTGGAACACTCATAACCATTGACTTAACCTACTGTAAGTATTCACCCATGTTTATTTCAGCATGACAATGGCTTTTAAAGTGCTCTGTCTTTACTCAGCGTGACTATGGGTTTTACCTGAGTATTCTGTCTTGCCGATCTCTGCGTAGACGGTGGCCAGCAGCTCCAGACTCCTGTCTGTGATGGGGTGATCGTTGCCAAAGGCCCTCTGATGGATCTTAGTGGCTTTCCCACTGTACTCTAAAGCGAGATGAGGTCTAAAAAAAAGGACACGAACACAGAGAAAATTAACATTTTATGGATTATTTCTCCCACTGGGCACAGACGTCATTTCAATGTCTAGTTTTGATTTACATTTGGTTGAGATTTCAACTAACTTGAATTCAATGTGAAATCAATAAAACATTTCATAATGTAATTGGATTTAGGTTAAACATTCCCTTATGTTGATGACTTTTTGCAAATCAAATCCGTTTTCCATGTTGATTCAACGTCATCAGATTTTGTTGTTGAAATGACGTGGGAACAACATTGATGCAAAAAAGTTTTTTTCTCAGTGGGCTGTGTCAATAGTTCCTCCAACCCATAGAAAGCAACCTTAAACAAACATGTACTTTAGGGACATATAAAATACATTTTATTATCCATTTTGCCATGGCCCCCACATGTTGGTTTACTGTGCACCTTTTCACAGCTATCCCACTCTAGCACGGAGCTAGGTGGGTATAGCATGGCACGACAGATTCCGGCCATTACATGTGCCCATAGATGTAGACCAAGCACTGTGTAGTGTGACAGATGTCACGATCGCTATTCCAAAATCACACTTTCCTTCAATTAGTAATGGCCGGATGTTTGTTTGCACTGTTTTAGAAAGTAATTTGAGGACATCGGATCGCCAAAGTACAGCGAAGCCCTTCAACGGCCAAAGGACTTCCTGCCACAGCGCTGAAAGATTCAGGAAGCACGATAACTTCCTGCCCAGGAAAGAAGACAGGGGCTGGCATTGACTTTGCACTGACTACTAAAGACAGTTATATGAGTCAAAAGAAAGTTCCTGTCCATCTCTTCCAGTTATCTCTTGGTAGTCCTCATTAGCCATCAGTGTCCAAGGTTAATGTTCATCTCATAGGCCATTCATAAACACCTACAAAAATGACTATGACCCAGTAAAGATAGAGAGGTTGTGATCCTCCCAATTCCAAACTGCCCCAAGCTCCAGTGCTGTAGTAGGATGCGACTTCACCTAAATGTTTTATTTTGATAGTCTTCTAAAACCCTGGAAATAAAATATTGCACCCAAACAAGTCCATTGGATTGGGAATTCCGTATTTGGGGCATTCCGTACATTTCATGTTTCTTTCAAACGTTAGGGCTAAAAGTATAGTACTAGAGACACACTAAACTATAAGTGTAGTACTAGAGACACACTAAACTAAAAGTGTAGTACTAGAGACACACTAAACTAAAAATATAGTACTAGAGACACACTAAACTAAAAATATAGTACTAGAGACACACTAAACTAAAAATATAGTACTAGAGACACACTAAACTAAAAATATAGTACTAGAGACACACTAAACTAAAAATATAGTACTAGAGACACACTAAACTATATGTGTAGTACTAGAGACACACTAAACTATAAGTGTAGTACTAGAGACACACTAAACTAAAAGTGTAGTACTAGAGACACACTAAACTATAAGTGTAGTACTAGAGACACACTAAACTAAAAATATAGTACTAGAGACACACTAAACAAAAAATATAGTACTAGGGCTTTAAACAGGTCAACATTCACAAGGCCTCTGGCCCAGACGGATTACCAGGACATGTACTCAGAGTATGCTCTGACCAACTGGCAAGTGCCTTCACTGACATTTTCAACAAGTCCCTAATTGAGTCTGTAATACCAACATGTTTCAAGCAGACCACCATAGTCCCTGTGCCCAAGAACACTAAGGTAACCTGTCTAAATGACTACAGACTCGTAGCACTCACGTCTGTAGCCATGCAGTGCTTTGAAAGGCTGGTCATGGCTCACATTAACACCATTATCCCAGAAACCATAGACCCACTCCAATTTGTATACCGCTCAAACAGCACGGCCAGGCTCAGCCAGGCACGACTCCAACACCATCATTAAGTTTGCAGATGACAATACAGTGGTAGGCCTGATCACCGACAACGACGAGACAGCCTATAGGGAGGAGATCAGAGACCTGGCCGTGTGGTGCCATGATAACAACCTCTCCCTCAACGTAATTAAGACAAAGGAGATGATTGTGGACTACAGGAAAAGGAGGACCGAGCACACCCCCATTCTCATCGACAGGGATGCAGTGGAGCAGGTTGAGAGCTTTAAGTTCCTTGGTGTCCACATCACCAACAAACTATCATGGTCCAAACACACCAAGACAGTCGTGAAGAGGGCACAACAAAGCCTATTCCCCTTCAGGAGACTGAAAAGATTTGGCATGGGTCCTCAGATCCTCAAAAGGTTCTACAGCTGCAACATCGAGAGCATCCTGACTGGCTGCATCACTGCCTGGTATGGCAACTGCTCGGCCTCCGACTGTAAGGCACTACAGAGGGTAGTGCGTACGGCCCAGTACATCACTGGGGCCTAGCTTCCTGCCATCCAGAACCTCTATACTAGGCGGTGTCAGAGGAAGGCCCTAAAAATTGTCAAAGACTCCAGCCACCCAAGTCATAGACTGTTCTCTCTGCTACTGCATGGCAAGCGGTACCGGAGCACCAAGTCTAGGTCCAAAAGGCTCCTCAACAGCTTTTACCCCCAAGCCATAAGACTCCTTAACAGCTAATCAAATGGCTACGCTGACTATTTGCACTGTCCCCCCCCCCAAACCCAAGCCAATCAGGGTAAATGCTCCAATCTTCCAACCAATGACAAGAGGGGTAAATAAATGTGGATGCTCCTGTCTTTGTGGCCTAGCACTAAAGACATAATTTCATTACATTCTGGTAACACTTTAAACTCCCATTAGGGATGGTGTCCCTTTTCCCCACCTCCACAGGTAAATTCAACTTGGTGGTTTTTGCATGAGGGCCACAGATGCAAAAATGTCTTCCTGCACTTGTTTATTGGGCAAGGTAAATGTTCATCCTGACGGCATATTTTCAAAGCACTATAAGCATATCTGACCTGTCTTTCACTAACAATCTGGGGGAGGGGCAATGTGGAACTGAGTATCACTTTAAGATGTGAGACAACATACAGTTGAAATACTGTAGAATTATGTTAGAAATAAGCACATAAAAGCAATTGTGGAGACAATTTCAGAAATGTCCAATTTAAACTACAGTATGCAAACAATGGTTCATGCCTGAATGACAGTATCACTGTTTTTCATATTGTAAAGATATTACACACTCATACAGCCTTTCAAAAGTAATTTACTGGGGAACATGGCTAGCCAAAATATCAAAATAACTACAGCCTTTTGGAGCCTTCAACAGCAAACAAAAACACCTACAGTATCAGTCTATATATTATGCTATCTATATCAGGCATAATTATCTTATCTACTTTCTCATCCTAGTAATAACCAACACAAGTACAGAAAGGTCAGCAGAACAGAAACAGTAAAGATGTCTCATTTAATGAGAGGAAGACCAACAGTACTAAACAGCACTGCCCTCATTGCAAGAGAGGACAAGAATTTAACAAGAATTTGCGTTATTCTTGTTAACTCTACGTACCTTTTACTCATGATGCAAAGCTGGGCCAGCCGCTCAAAATGCTGTGCCTGGGAGGCCTGATCCGATAGCTCCTCTGGGGATGCCCATCCTGTCCCAGACGAGCCCAGCAAAGCCTCCTCCTGGGGGCCTGTTACACACACATAGGGCATGTAATCAGCCGCCAGCTAACGCTCTATCCTTCTCTCTCACACTCTATCCTTCTCTCTCTCGCTCTATCCTTCTCTCTCACGCTCTATCCTTCTCTCTCTCGCTCTATCCTTCTCTCTCACGCTCTATCCTTCTCTCTCTCGCTCTATCCTTCTCTCTCACGCTTTATCCTTCTCTCTCACGCTCTATCCTTCTCTCTCTCGCTCTATCCTTCTCTCTCACGCTCTATCCTTCTCTCTCTCACTCTATCCTCTCTCAGTGGCACAGCTACCTATTCACACAGACACAAACACCTGAGCTGACCCTGGTGGGAGTGGAGATTAGCCTCCATAAAATCTTTTCCAGCCTAACGTTGGAGAGGTAAACAGAAAAGTAAAGTCGTTCCGAAATGATAATAAGGGGACAGAGCTGAATAACGGGCCTCAGTATTCCAATGGCGCCACACAGCGAAGACAAATGCCTAGCATGGCCATTTGTCTTCGCTGTCCATCCCATAACTCCTGCTACCTCCTACCCATGTGACAATGAGCTGCTGCTGAATCAGCAGCCTCCAAAAAGACAGATAGCCAGAGAAAGAGAGAGACAGAGATGAAGGCAGATGTCTGGAGAGGAGAGGGTGCAGGTGATAGATGACTGGCCTCTGCGGTGAACACTGTCTCCGAGCTGCACCATGTTTACAGCAAATAAAGATGGACTTAGGTTAAACGAATCACATGGTCCCTGTTGGGTGGATACACCAGGCTCTCTGGCTGAGGTTTGTTTCTCTATTGTGCAGAATCACACATTGCACTGGTATCATTTCAGATTGGTATATTACAACAAAAAAAGGTCCTAAAAATACACTGCATACCATTCTGTATACCACAATTGGTAGCTTACAGCAATGGCATTTCATTAGGGCACTCTCTAATCACCCATTTAGAGTGCTAAGTGTATTTCATAACGCAGTTTCGGGAGGAGAGCTTTAAGCTTCCACAACACAAACTTCTATATATGGGCTTGGTCTTCTGTATTGGAATGCAGCCTTAGAGCAGGAACTCCATATATGGACTCAGACATTCATATTGGAATGTGGCCCTGTAGCAGGAACTCCATATATGGACATAGAGCAGTAACCATGCGAATTTGCTCACTGCTCAATCTTTATTAGCCACAAGCCCGCCTCACTCACCTGAATCCAATTGCTTCATCAACCACCCTCATAGTATTTAAATTACATCCTTGATCACACCTTGTACTTCTGCACAATTGTGGTCCAGTGTAACAGTGGTCAACGGCTGGGGGCTGGTGTGTTGACACTGGTGGGAGGCCAGGTACCAACCCAGATCCACAACTACCATCCATGCCCAAACTCTACAAACTATTACCCCTTCTGACATGTTTGTCAGATGGTGAGAAGCTGTACTCGTGGATGCCTCCTTAATGCCCCCATTTTATAGATGTAAATGTACTTGCCTGTGCTCCCCTGAATAGCAGTGAGCTCGATCAGAGCAACCTCGTAGAACATCTTCTCAGCCTGAATGAACTGCAGGGCCTTGCCGTCTGTTTATATAGGTGAAGGATCAGGCTCAGTCATCACAGGGATTAAGTCAGTTGTACCAGTCAGAAACATTGTTGTCGGCAGGCTCAACTGCAATGTGTTGTTTTTTTTTTTATGGCTCCTGAACATGACTTCAGCAAGTAACAGGCTCATCACCAACATTCTAAACAGACAGCTCAAATTATAGTCTCTGAAGGCCTGGACTAAAGTAATATGGGCATTCTAGTTCAGTCGTTTGTTTGTAAATGTTGATGTGTCAGAGTTATTTTGGGTCAGATAGAAATGTATTGGGGGGGGGGGGGCTGTTCCAACCAAAGGTAAACAAAGCATACTGTATCAACTTCGGGCACTTCAATAACATGCTTTACGTTTTCAACACCACATTAACTAGACTATGTCAATCTTGACAAACAGATACTTACAGCATCATAGGCCTACAGTAGCTAAAGCTTAAAAATAGCCGTTTTACTTTAGTGTCTTGTTGCAAATTGGATGCATGTTTTGGAATATTTCATATCATAGGCCTGCAGACCAAACCTTCACCAATGTTTCTACACTTTATTAGGGTAATATCAAAAGTAAGTCAAGCCATTGTTTGTAGGGAAAATACGAGGAAAAGAGCAAAGGTAAACCAGGTAAAATAAAAACTCACTTCCCTCCTTTTTCAACCCAAAAAAGCACACAACCGCACAACCACCCCCAAAGCAAAAAAAAAAAAAGTTTGACAATGCTCCCCTATTTTGGACCACCCCTCCCCCCAGTAAATTTAGATCTGTCTCTAAGACACTAAATATGTGTGCCGTCCCTAAAAATAGACTCAGGAGCAGAGTTGGTTCACTTTGTCAAAGGCATTCTGCATACTGAAATAAATGCATCCCTTTGTATGTTGACACGGTTAACACTTGACAGGTGAATTTAAAGAGCATTGCTTGACAAGGAAAATGTGCTTAAAATAAACACAGACATACAGCCTGGAGTAAATGACCTACTCAAAAACAGGAGCTCTCTGTCGCACATGAGACCAGACTTAGTTCTATTTCTGAATGCTTGTGTGTGACCTATTGATTGCTGTTAAAGTATCACAGTTTAGATACAAATGAAAGCTTTAAAAATGTACACTACCGTTCAAAAGTTTGGGGTCAATTTCCATGTTTTTGAAAGAAATGCAATTTTTTTGTCCATTAAAATAACATAACATAGGCGTACAGAGGCCCATTATCAGTAAACCATCACTCCTGTGTTCCAATGGCACGTTGTGTTAGCTAAAACAAGTTTATAATTTTAAAAGGCTAATTGATCATTAGAAAACCCTTTTGCAATTATGTTAGCACAGTTGAAAACTGTTGTACTGAGTAAAGAAGCAATAAAACTGGCCTTCTTTAGACTAGTTGAGTATCTGGAGCATCAGCATTTGTGAGTTCGATTACAGGCTCAAAATGGCCAGAAAGAAATAACCTTTTTCTGAAACTCGTCAGTCTATTCTGAGAAATGAAGGCTATTCCATGCGAGAAATTGCCAAGAAACTGAAGATCTCGTTCAACGCTGTGTACTACTCCCTTCACAGAACAGCACAAACTGGCTATAACCAGAATAGAAAGAGGAGTGGGAGGCCCCGGTGCACAACTGAGCAAGAGGACAAGTACATTAGAGTGTCTAGTTTGAGAAACAGACACCTCCTCAACTGGCAGCTTCATTAAATAGTACCCGCAAACACCAGTCTCAACGTCAACAGTGAAGAGGCAACTTTTTCTTTGCAACTCTGCCTACAAGGCCAGCATCCAGGAGTCGCCTCTTCACTGTTGACGTTGACATTGAGACTGTCAATACCACGTGATGCCTCAAAAAGGTTTTTACACAATCACCCAAAGTGAAATGTCTAATGTGTTTTGAAATCTGGAGATAATTCCACTATGATCAGAGGCCCATTAAGTCCATATCCCTACCTTAGAAAGCCCCATGCTGCCTGCCAACAGTGAGGTGAGTATGATGAGGACCATCTGGGATAGAAGGTTACTACACAGGCAGACCACAGAGGTCAAAGCGCTACTTCTGCTGGTCTGGGGTATTTATAACCTGGCAGGACAACAACAACAATGCAGTGAATCCACACTGAGTAGGTACTAAGTCCTCCACCCTGAGTTGGTGGTTGAACCATGTTCCAACAAGTTCCATTAGAGCAGACAGAGACCCCTTTCCAATGGCAGGGTGAACTCAGTTTAGAGTACACGCACCACACGTGATGTGGAGAGGGTCAAGTTTGAGATCAGCTTCTAAAGGAAGCACTCTGAAGCTATGTGGCTTGTGACACTATTCTCATACATTCAGCACTATCCCACAAAACAGACTACAACATGTTTTTGATTGTGTTGATTCATGTCTATACAAACATCAAACTGTAACAGAAGACATGCTGAGACTGATTTGACTGAAAGTTCAGTTTGATTGGCTTATTTATTGCTCTAATTTTAGAGCCACATTTAATGAATAGATTAATACACTTTCCATTAAAGAAATGTCAATAAACAAATGCGAGCCAAGAGGACTTTTTGCCAGAGGTCACTTCTGAATTCTGGCAGCTCTGAGAAGAATTCCAGCAACTGGGAGTTATTATTATGGCATTTGATGCTGAGAGTTGATGCTTTTTAGTCTGTGCGTGTGAAACTATGAGTTCCCATCAGAGTCAGTTAGATTAGGCTGACTCTTCACCTCCCTCATTCCCCAGGGAACCTTCCCAAATACAACCCAGAGAGCACTTTAAAAGCCTGTGCAACTCTGGCTCTGCCCAGTCACATGAATTTCCTGTTTTAACCTGTCCTCAGGGGCCACCCATTGGGCACAGATGTCAGTTCAACATCTTGTTTGATTTACATTTGGTTGACTTATCAACTAATGTGAATTAAACATGAAATAAACAAAAAAAATCACCATGTCATTTAGGTAAAAAAATATATGAAAATCTCTTATGTTGATCACTTTTTCATATCCAATCAGATTTCTATGTTGATTCAACATCATCACATTTACTTTTTGGGTTGAAATTATGTGGAAACAATGTTGATTTTGCCCAATGGGCAGTGACTTTAACTGAAACACTCAGACTCTTGTCATGTCTCCCATTGTTCTGGCTTAATCTCTGTATTGACAAAAATACATGTCTGGATCATACAACTGTATGGGTTCCACGTAACAAGTTCCATGATAAAAACTCAAATAATTTTGTGTATAGTTTAAAATGATCTACTTCAAATCGTTATGGTGGTAATGACCTGTGCCTATAAAGTTTATATGTTACTATTAACATGACATGACACCATTCTGCCATTATCATTCATGATGCTATGTGTCTGTTTCATGTCCAAAGACTTAATTAACCCTGTCACATCCGATGTACCTCTTAACTAAATGACTTCTGAGGATATGAGGAGACTATGGATATCTATTGATAAAGTGAGCCCAGTAAATCAACCTATTTTGGGAGATGGGTTGTGAAGAGCTGGGTCTTGCTGAGGCAGATAACTTGAGCTGGTGTGAAAAGTGTTTCAGTGTCTCAGTAACAGAGAGGAGTGCAATGGGAAGAGGTTATATATCCTGCAGCACTACACCCCTCTTATCTGAGCCCGATACTGCTGGCCTGTAGTGGATAATGGTGGTGGTGGTGACACACACAGCCACTGCAGAATACAGGTTATTTAGCTTTCTCATAATCTGTGTTATGGGGAGATAAGCACTTACAAATCCTTTTAAGAGAAAGGCTTGAGCCCCATTCAAAACCTTGAGCATTCTGGGACAAAGCTGGGATTAAATTCTGTCCCATGGAAACAAATTCCCTCTTTCTACAGTGCTTTCTTTGTATAGCCAAAGTACATTTTGTACTGGAATTAATCTTGCCAACAGGCCACTGCCACCAACAAAGGAAAGTATCTATGCCTCCCTAGCATAGTCACAGGTTTCATGCAAACATAGTACTAATAGTTCTTTGGAAGTGGGGTCAGATAAGGGATATGGGTTTGGTCTAACAAGGCCTCCGTTTGTGTGTAAAGGATACAATTATTTTCGGAGATGAAGAGTTCAGCAATCTGTAATCACAAACGAAAACAGCTATTAGGATTGTATGGTATGAATATGCTACAAAATGAATTGACTGTCTGCATTCTACTCATATAACCTTGTATGTTCATTCACATTCCACTACTCTCGTATAATCTACTGTATTGTGGAGGGGAATGAACAGCTCCACCCTCTCTCTCTCTCTCTCTCACTCTCTCTCTCTCTCTCTCTCTCTCTCTCTCTCTCTCTCTCTCTCTCTCTCTCTCTCTCTCTCTCTCTCACACCGATGGTCTGTTCAACATCATGCCACATTCCTGAGATATTGGGTAAAGGGCTATGTTCTAATACAGTGCATTTGGAAAGTATTCAGACCCTTTTACTTTTTCCATATTCTGTTACGTTACAGCCTTATTCTAAAATGGATTAAATCAATATTTGTCCCGCTCAATCTACACACAATATCCCAAATTGACAAAGCAAAAACAGGTTTTTCAAAAATGTTGCAAATGTAGAAAAAAACAAAAACAGAAATACGTTATTTACATAAGTATTCAGACCCGTTGCTATGAGTTTCGAAATTGAGCTCAGGTACATCCTGTTTCCACTGATCATCCTTGAGATGTTTCTACAACTTGAATGGAGTCCACCTGTGGTAAATTCAATTGATTGGACATAATTTGGAAAGGCACACACCTGTCTATACAAGGTCCCACAGTTGACAGTGCATGTCAGAGCAAAAACCAAGCCATGAGGTCGAAGGAATTGTTCATAGAACTCAGAGACAGGATTTTGTTGAGGCACACCAAAATATTTCTGCAGCATTGAAGGTCCCCAAGAACACAGTGGCCTCCATCATTTTTAAATGGAAGAAGTTTGGAACCGCCCGACAAAACTGAGCAATCGAGGGAGAAGGGTCTTGGTCAGGGAGGTGACCAAGAACCCGATGGTCACTCTGAAGCAGCTCCAGAGTTCCTCTGTGGAGATGGGAGAATCTTCCACAAAGACAAACATCTCTGCAGCACTCCACCAATCAGGCCTTTATGGTAGAGTGGCCAGACGGAAGCGACCCCTCAGTAAAAGGCATATGACAGCCTGCTTGGAGTTTGCCAAAAGGCACCTAAAGGACTCAAGATTCTCTGGTCTGGTGAAACCAAGATTGAACTCTTTGGCCTGAATGCCAAACGTCATGTCTGGAGGAAACCTGGCACCATCCCTACGGTGAAGCATGGTGGTGGCAGCATCATGCTGTGGGTATGTTTTTCAGCAGCAGGGACTGGGAGACTAGTCAGGATCGATGGAAAGATGAATGGAGCAAAGTACAGAGAGATGCTTGATAAAAACCTGCTTCAGAGTGCTCAGGAGCTCAGACTGGGGCGAAGGTTTACCTTCCAACAGGACAACGACCCAAAGCACACAGCCAAGACAACGCAGGAGTGGCTTTGGGAAAAGTCTCTTAATGTCCTTGAGTGGCCTAGCCAGAGCCCGGACTTGAACCCGATCAAACATCTCTGGAGAGACCTGAAAATAGCTGTGCAGCGACGCTCCCCCTCTAACCTGACAGAGCTTAAGGGGATCTGCAGAGAAGGATGGGAGAAACTCCCCAAATACAGCTGTGCCAAGCTTGTAGAGTCTTACCTAAGAATACTTGAGGCTGTAATTGCTGCCAAAGGTGCTTCAACAAAGTACTGAGTAAAGGGTCTGAATACTTATGTAAATGTGATATTTCAGCTTTTTATTTTTAATAACTTTGCTACAATTTCTACAAACCTGTTTTTCTTAGCCATTATGGGGTATTGTGTGTAGATTGATGAGGAGAAAAAACGATTTAATCCATTTTAGAATAAGTAACAAAATGTGGAAAAAGTCAAGGGGTCTGAATACTTTCCGAATGCACTGCATGTGATACATATTGTTACTCAGGGGCGTTAGGTATGTAATCTGGTACTGTGGCCCTGGTCCAACAAAACAGGATCAAAACAACAATGTTCTATCCTGGGAGACAAGCAAGCACATGAAATGAGTCCTATTTGCATCCATCAGATACAATAGAGATTCTGGCAATGGGCTACTGACATACTGTATTGTGTTATGCATTATACATGGACCACTTCCAACACTCATATTGAGCTACAGTAGCTAACATAGGTTCGCATTATGGCTTTACTTTACATACACTTTACTGACATTCAAAAGAGCCATTTTAAATAGTTCTGTCTGTCCTGAGACAGACAGACTCCCTCTCTTCACCTTGCAACATGCACTGTCAACATGCTTCTGTGCATGTGCCTGTAGACTGGATGTTTGTGTGTGCAAACATCTGTCTACAGTATGCGTGTGTATGTTTGTGTGTGCATGTATATATATGGGTGTGAGCGTGAGCGTGAGTGATCGTCCGGCCAGGTCGTTGGCTCACCTGGTGCAGGCAGTTGGGCAGCGAGGTGAAGCTCTGCACATGCCTTAACCCCAGCAGAGAGCTGAGGAAGCAGTGGAGGGCGGCCTGGTACTCCCCCTGTTGCTGGAGCTGCTGTCCCAGCTGAAACAGGCCCTCCCTTCCCCCATTCAGCATCCCCAGTCCCAGCAAGAGGCAGCACTGCCTCCCATCGGAGCTCTGCCACCCAGGGACAAACGCTCCACTCCACCCTACTCCACTACAGCCCCAGAACAGAGAGGATAAAGATAAAAATAACAGCCCAGGGATAAAAACACAGAAGAGATATGGTTTAGAAGAGCCAGACTAGAAAACGACTTCCTCTCTGTCTCGTCTATCCACAGTAACTCAAGGGCAGGTGGCGAGCTGAGCTGAGGCAGGCTGAGAGAGGCTCAGTGGCTGAGAGAAGACAGATCAACTCCCCTCCCTCTCCTCCCACGCTGCATCAGGAAAGGAGGAGAGGAAGTCAGAGAGAATTTGTTCACTGACTGGCAGAGCCCTGGTCCAATCACTGCTCTACTCACGTACAGTAGTCCAGCCATCGTGTGTGAGCAGTCTTAGCATGTAGGAAATGGAACTGTCGACTGAGCACCGTGGCTCTCTCACTGAGCACTTTGGCTCTCTCGCTGTGGTTGGCTCTCCTTATGAAACCAAACTGCAGGGCTTTATGCATCTGCAAGGTTTCACTACTGTAAATGCAGCACATGTTTAATGTATTAGATTTGTGCATTTGATTTAATTTCAGAATACACTCTGACCTAATGTGTCTAGTGCACTGGTACAGCAATTTTGTGCATGTCTTGGGGTGGGGGGAAGGAATTAAATCAAGAAATCTTAATGCTTTACTTATGGTTTATAAATAAGAAGCCTGTGAAAATGAGCAATGCCCTTACACAGATATAAACAAGTGCTTGACTCAAAATGTATCTACATGTTTCCCTGTGAGTAACATGAGCACATAGACCCCATTATGGTCTCCATACACTCATGTGTTTAGTAATGCGTGGCAAACAGTAAGTGTAAACACTGAGTCATTAGCAACACCTGCTGTATGTATAGACACTGTCCAAACAAGGACAACTAATATTTATTTATCCCCCGGCCCGGCTGCCTCAGATGTTTGTTCTTCCTTCAACATTAAACCAGCAACAATCTGTGTCCAAGGAGAGGGTATGACATCGGTTTTGTTAGTCACTCTCACACAGATATCATATTTACAGTACATGGCATAAGTCATGGCAAAATGTGTAGAAGTGCAGGAAATGTGTTTAAAAAATAATAATAATAATAATATCTATCCACCAGAGGAGGCTGGTAGGGGGAGCTATATGCGGACAGGCTCATTGTAATGGCTGGAATGGTATACATGGAATGGAGTCAAACAAGTAGTTTTCATATGTTGATGTGTTTGATACTGTTTCGTTTATTCCCTTCCAGCCATTACAATGAGACTGTCCTCCTATAGCTCATTCCACCAGCCTCCTCTGCTCACCAAGTTCATCAATGTAGCCAGCTAATGATTTTAGAAAATAACAACTATATATTTTCTAGCGATATTGTAATGACCTGCTACTGACTATTGAACACTTTGACAAACAAGTTTGTTACTGTTTGTTGATTAATTGGTAAGAGTCAGACTGATAAAGTAGCAAAGAGGCTGTTGTTTTGGTGCATTTTGGCTAATAAAGAATAGGCTTGTATATGTATACACTAATGTTTCATTAGTTGGCTAAGTTACTGACTGAGTAGGCACCTTGTTGCTCATGTTTGTATTGTTATTTCATCATGTGGAGAGGCAGTAAGATCACTAAAGATGAGCATGCTGACAGACCAGGAAGAAAGCTGTCGGACTCTCAATGTTGAGGCCATTGTGTCCAAATTCAAACAAAACAGGGTCCATCTGCTAATTAGAGTCCAACCAATCTGAAGACACCTGCCTGATCTGACGTTTTATTTAGTAAATATCTTCTTAACTTTATTTCTTGAGGGGCTTGTAAGTAAGTATTTCACGGTAAAGTCTACACCTGTTTTATTTGTTGCATGTGACAATTTGATTTGATTTGAACAGTTGAACATAAATTAAAGACACTCATACTGGATGTTGTATTCAGATCAACACCTTACAGACCCTCATACTGGATGTTGTATTCAGATCAACACCTTACAGACCCTCATACTGGATGTTGTATTCAGATCAACACCTTACAGACCCTCATACTGGATGTTGTATTCAGATCAACACCTTACAGACCCTCATACTGGATGTTGTATTCAGATCAACACCTTACAGACCCTCATACTGGATGTTGTATTCAGATCAACACCTTACAGACCCTCATACTGGATGTTGTATTCAGATCAACACCTTACAGACCCTCATACTGGATGTTGTATAAAGGTATCAACACCTTACAGACCCTCATACTGGATGTTGTATAAAGGTATCAACACCTTACAGACCCTCATACTGGATGTTGTATTCAGATCAACACCTTACAGACCCTCATACTGGATGTTGTATTCAGATCAACACCTTACAGACCCTCATACTGGATGTTGTATAAAGGTATCAACACCTTACAGACCCTCATACTGGATGTTGTATTCAGATCAACACCTTACAGACCCTCATACTGGATGTTGTATTCAGATCAACACCTTACAGACCCTCATACTGGATGTTGTATAAAGGTATCAACACCTTACAGACCCTCATACTGGATGTTGTATAAAGGTATCAACACCTTACAGACCCTCATACTAGATGTTGTATAAAGGTATAAACACCTTAATGCGGTCATCAAAACAAGTTGCACACTGGGACACTGCAAGACTTACAAATTTAAAGCATGACCGTTATACTGTATAAGAAATATTAACAAAATAGTATGAGACAACACAGATGGTGAATGTAAAGACATTTTTTCCCTCTTCATTATAAGCCCATGCAGTCAGCAAGGAGTGGTCACCCTAGGGACACTGGAAAAGGCATTTGGCATCTTTATTGTAAGATGGAGCTGTAGCCATTTCAATCAAGAGTGATATTGCCAACCCAACCTCTCAAAACGTGACTAGAATTACAGTACAAGTGAGGTTGCAATAATACGATTAATTCTTTAGGCTTGCAGCTTTCTATTTTGCTATGATAGTGTCCTGCTGTAACCTTCGAGGACAATGGCATGTAGTCACCTAGAATTACTTTGAACCTTTTCTGTGGGATAAATAAATTAGGATCTTGTTGTTCTGATACATGGAATGTTAATGGTAGGTGAAAGCATGTAATGCTGGTTGGGTTTCCCACGGCTTTGAGCCTGTTGGTAACATAGAGAGAGGAACATCCAAGGCCTCGTCAGACAGTACCAAGTCAATGTGCGAGGGTACAGGTTAGTCGAGGTAATTTGTACATGAAGGTAGGGGTAAAGTGACTATGCATAGATAATAAACAGTGAGTAGCAGCAGTGTAAAAACAAAGGGGGGGGGGGGGTTCAATTGTATGGCAACAGCCAAGCAGTTGCCATACCAGGCAGTGATGCAACCGGTTAAGATGCTCTCGATGGTGCAGCTGTAAAACCTTCTGAGGATCTGGGGAGCCAAGGCAAATCTTTTCAGTCTCTTGCCCTCTTCACGACTGGTGTGTTGGTGTGTTTGGACCATGATAGTTTGTTGGTGATGTGGACAACAAGGATATTGATTGCCTGTCTTGCAAGGTTCCTGGATAAATACATCAGTGTGATCAGTAGACACTTACATGCGACTTCTGCTTTTTATCATTTAAAAAACAGCAGCGTTTCAGTTCTTGACACACTCAGACCGGCACCTACTATCATACCCCGTTCAAAGGCACTTAAATATTTTGTCTTGCCCTCTGAATGGCACACATACACAATCCATCTCTCAATTGTCTAATGTTTTGCACACTCAGTGTATTTCTACAACTGCATTTCTCAGATGCAACCTTACGAACGTTTCTGCACAGTATTGGAGGGCAAGGTGTTGAGCCTTTATGAATTCAGTCCTCAGTGATCAGTGTGTGTAGTGTTAGCCATGTGGTACAATAAGTACTGATTTAAACACTAGTAATCCAAGCGAACATTTGCCATCTGCGGATGTGCTGTTTTATCCCCAGTGGACCCAATGTCTGAACAAACCTGAGGATATAAACCAAAGCTAATGCATACAGAACAACATTTGTTGGAGAAGTCCATGTTGTATAGTCCAGCGAGTTCAGAGAAGGAATCTGCTCCTCTAGTGTCCTTGTGTTGTTGGACATCACTGCGCGTGACCCTACATCAGCACATAATGTTTATATTTACTGCACCATACACTACAGTATGCAGTCCTCTCTCAACCAATGGTCTTGTGCTGTGGAAAATGTTACATTCAGCAAATGACAGTGGATATGTCCCTAGTTATAATATGTCAAGTTAACTGACATAAAGAGGACATATAAGATGCACTCAACCCTGCCTGAAGATATAGAATGTACTTTTCCAGTTGTCTCCTCTGCTTTCCCCAGTGATCAAAGACTTGAGGAGGTACAGGGAAAGAGGATGCTATTAAATCATTAAGAATAATATTTGTTCTAAATCCATCAAGAAACACAGAGGTAGACATTCCTGTCTCCCCTACTGTAGTACTGCAGCCTGACAAGCCCTGGGCTGGGCATCAGAAGAAATCCCTTCAGGATTCAAGCTGGGGGAATTTTATAGGCTTGGCCCGGACATCCCTTTTCTATTGAAGAGGCTTTTATGACCTCTACGTAATCAACAATAAATGCTGCCACCATCTGTCTCTTTTTACCTAATTATCTGACCCAATGACTTTTACTGACAAATACTGGCCTGGTAAGTACTGTAAGACAAATCCCAGCTATGTCTATGACACATTCATAAATCATCCATTCACTTTTTGGTCATTTTTGAGAGCCAGTCATCTTTTCTAGTAAACCCCGTCCTTGGGCACAGTGCAGGAAGTCCTTTACTGTTGTTCATCATAGATCATGTTCCGGATAATCGTTCCTTTCACACTCATTTCATTTGTCACATTATAATGGCTCGTACACATCCGAGGTCTGCCCCAATGTCTCTGTACATTTTCACATTGAGTACAACTAAAATGATTGTGTTTCTAATGATCATCATTGTCATTACACTGTGAATACCAATCCCATTAATTTGCTAGGCATTGAAGTGAGCGGTTAATCTTTTGCTCCACTCTAGTGCCCCCCAGTGGATTATTGAGAAACATCTTCCAGCTTCAGTGGGACTCAACGGTCTACCACAGATAACCGACCCTCTAGTAACTACACAGAGCCATTGTTTAGAGCAACTGCAAATGTGTCCTACTTTTGGAGATTTCTTATAATGGATATTTTTCATGTTGTCAAATCTGCTCCTCTTAGCTCTTTATTTCTAATGACAAGCCATGTACACAGCCAGGAGAAGGCTACGGACTGGCATCAGAAGAGCGTACTGCGTGGGCTTAATGTTGCTGTGTGGAGAGCTAATTGGGAGACAATATGAAGTGTTCTGGGATGCCATTTACCTCCCACTGAGGAATTAATCAGTCTCACACAATTACATAATACACTGGTGAAATCCTATCTGATCTGCTTGCTGGGTGCTTCTGACAGCATCAGGCTCGGGGCAATTAGCTGTACTTCTCCTCTCACCCACTCTAGTTCTCTGATGCTTCCCCTCAGTGGTACTGTATCTATTAGCCTCTCCACTCTCTGCCAATCATATCCTGCTCTCTCTATTCTGCCACCCTCAGCTGTGTTGTGACAGCAGCTCGTATTGGGCCTGCTATGAAAGCCTGGTAGGGAACAGTGGACAAAGGCTGCCACAGGTGTTCTTCAGCCTGTCGGGCCTGCTGGTGCATCACGTCAGCATCATTGTCATCCCCACAGGGTTAGACATCTGATTGATCGTGTTGCACGCAGCATCATTAACAGCAAGCACCTGTGCCTTTTGTTTGCCATTTGTCCTGCGGCGCTTCACACACACTAATTCATGATTATGTGGGCTCCTCGACTCAATTGGAGAAAACGATGTGAGAACCAGGGGGAAACGTAATCCTATTATGGTAGAATCACAACTTTCCAGTGCCAGCTAAGCTGTATGTACAACTAAGGGATAGATGCATCTCAGTATAGTCTCATGACATGCAAACCAATCAATTATACCTTACAGAAAGGGGCGACCATGCTCCATGTAAGATTAAACAAACACAGACTTATTTTATCTGTCAGATACATTATGCTCATCTTTGACTGGACCTCTTAGCTCATGTATCAGCCGTTAGCTGAGAGTGGGTTAATGGCTCTCTCTCACGAGTCCACCCCATATCTGAGGCTGAGTGGGCTCATGTTTTCTTTAGATATGCTGGCTGAAGGCCCTCTTTCTATCTAATGGAGGGGAGTGAGGGCTGTCGCCTGATGGCATGTGTGGTGTGACAGGTCACTGCTTTGCCCTCTGGCCAATCACAGCCAAGCACTAACAAGACACCTGCAGGTTATGGATGTCTTCATCCTTTCATGGTCCTCCCTCCCTCCCTCGTTCCCCATCTCCCTGCGTCATGGTGCAGGTGTGGGCCACCCGGCCACCCCATTCAAGCTGGTGGATTTGGCCGATTTCTCCCAGTTAGTGTGACAGAGTGGAAAAATAATGACTCTGGGAGTCTTTCATTGGAAAAGCGAAGGCCCCTGGTTTGTGCAATGTGAGCTGATCAGGGCAAAATAGAATGGATGCAGTCAGCAGAACTTGCCAGGACTGACAGGTGTCCACCCCTGGGAACGTACCAGGGAGAATCTCAATCACAACTCAAATCAAATAGCTATGGAATCCCAACACTGTGGCCTCATCAACTCCAATTCATCTCCCCTCAATGAGTCTAAACTGTGGTGCAGAACCTGTGTGATACCTTGACGCAAACCTTTGGTCCAATGTCAACATCCTGTGCCAGGGGTGTGATGTTGGATGTAACAGTCTCTGTTTTTGCTAATCAGAGTAGTCTGCAGTCACATCACTGTTAAATTCATACTACACTTAGTGTACAAACACTAAGGAACACCTGCTCTTTCCATGACATAGACTGAGCAGGTGAATCCAGGTGAAAGCTATGATCCCTTATTGATGTCACCTGTTAAATCCACTTCAATCAGTGTAGATGAAGGGGAGGAGACAGGTTTAAGATGGATTTCTAAGCCTTGAAACAATTGAGACACGGATTGCAGTGGGGGCTGGTGGGAGGAGCTATAGGAGGCTGGGCTCATTGTAATGGCTGGAAAGGAATTAATGTAACGATGTCAAACATATGGAAACCACATGTTTGACTCCATTCCATGAATTCCATTCAAGCCATTACAATGAGCCCAGCCTCCTATAGCTCCTCCCACCATCCTCCTCTGATGGATTGTGTATGTGTGCCATTCATAGGGTGAATGGGCAAGACAAATATTTAAGTGCCTTTGAACGGGGTATGGTAGTAGGAGCCAGATGCACCGGTTTGAGTGTGTCAAGAACTACAACGCTGCTTGGTTTTTCGCGCTCAACAGTTTCCTGTGTGTATCAACAATGGCCCACCACCCAAAGGACATCTACACAACTTGACACAACTGCGGGAAGCATTGGAGTCAACATGGGCCAGCATCCCTGTGGAACGCTTTCAAAACCTTGTAGAGTCCGTGCCCCGACGAATTGAGGCTGATCTGAGGGCAAAAGGGGGTGCAACTCAATGTTCCTAATGTTTTGTACACTCAGTGTATATCTCAACTGCAACCATTCTCCCACGGAAGTACTGTATTTTAATTTGTCAAACTGATTATCTCAAACCCTCTTTTCCAACTATATATATATATATATATATTGTTTGTTAAATTACTTATATAGGAGTTGTCAAATGAATCTGCTTTGACAGCTTTTATGTTTTTATGCAGGATTTAGATTGCAGCGGGAATTAAGCCCCAGAGCAATCGCTCTAATACATGGCTCTGTTTAACGAGACAATCCCTGTGCTCCAGCACAGAGATGTGCTAATTCAATATATCTTTAATCTAAGACGTAGGCTGTACAATTCTTTGTTGTTAAATCAACTCAAATATGTTTTCCTCATTATGTTTTTGCCACAGTGCACTGAATCCAATACGTGTGGGAATACATTATCTACTTCACTTTACTGCTGCTAATTTACTTAAATCTGTTTTCATATATTTAAAATCTCTTTAGTGTTTGTCATAAGATATTGGTAACTGAACTAAAGGGTGATACTGTTCATTTCAGCTGTGAGTTAAAATCAGGAGGTAACAATAGCGCTCATACAGTTGGTCAGCCAGAGTCACTGTGACTGTATTTGACACAATGCTTGGTGCACTGCTGATTGGGCAGTACTGTACTACATTACTCACATCACTATATGTATAAGTGGCCTAATATCCTGGCTATGACATTGAGGAAGGTACACCTCCTCTCAGTCAAACATAAACTTGTCATAAGAGCTCCGGTAGCCTGAGCCCAAACAGGTACAGACACCCTGCCAGATACAGAGAAGAAGACGTGATAGAAAGGTCGAGTGTTGTCTCACCTCCAGCTCAGTGAACCATAGACGACCGTGACCCTGCATTGGTATTGCCTCAGGAGCTATACGGTCAGCGTCACGGTCAATCAACCACTGATACATGATTTACAGAGAAACACGCCTGGCTTTATGGAAACTCAATAACGAGGAGATTATCGAAGGCTAGTGGTTACCCGAGAGACCACGCAGTAAACGTTTATGTTACTCATACTCCAAGCTCTCCTCTTTCCCTGTTTCTCCAAATCCATCATAACAAGTTTTTATCCCCCTCCTCAACCCTGGGATGAGGGGCAGTTACATTTAATCGGCTAGAAAATTTGGTCAGATATATATATATTTTTTTATGGTTGCAACTGTAACCTACTGTACTTAACACTCCATGAAACTTGCCGCTATTCTACATGTGAGTGGTTTCGAGGGTAAGCGAGATTGGCTCATCGTTCGATAGAGCTGTGAGGATTCTGCTGAGGACATTTCCATTAACATCCACACATAATATGTTTATTGATCCTGTTTGCTTGGGCCTTTAATTTCTCCCTTTCTAACATGGGTTCTTACAGGCTTGAAAGCATGGGGGTGTGGGGGGGGTGGGGTTATAGATTGCCCGTAATGTGGATGCATTGAGGAAGTAAATTGTGCTGACAGAGCATAGGATGGTGGCAGATCTGAACAGCAACATGACAACTTCTCACAGGGAATTAAAAAGACAATACTTTGGGTAATTACTTTGTGATAAAACAGCATGTTGCACATCATCATAAAGAAGAAGGCTATACAGTTGATTATTGAAGTTTTATCAAATAGGCTAATACTGCTATTGCGCTGCTGTACATTCTCTGTCTGTTGTAGATGGATGCATGGCTATAAAGACCTTCACTGTTGTACCCGTCCAGTAATTGAGCTTGCATGCGATGAGTCTATTACATCAACCAAATGTCATAAAAAAATCTATCATCATAAACCCAGACATGAATGAATCCAAGAACAATGCAAGAAGAGCAGCTTCCACATTTCCTGTGTCTGTGGTCACTCAGCTGGTCTGGTGTTAACAGACGGACAGCTAATGTCACATGTCTGTTAATTGATGGAAAATACGATCAAATTGTGAAATGACCAGGTCTGCTGATGAACTCTAATCAGGTTAGCATGGCCCTGGTGAAACAGGCGTCTCAAACCTAGGATATGGTTTGTGAAAGGCTCCAGAAAGAGGGGTTGGTTGCATTAGCACTGAGGGAACAGCGATGTCCAGGAAACCCATGCAGCCAAGGTTCTGTTCCGATAAAGCTCAGTCTGTCTGTCTCTAGACCAGAGAGACCATGGACCTTGGACAAGGTCATCCAGCACCAGAGGACCAGGATGTTTAACTCTGTCCACCAGGTCAGTAGATCTTCCAACTGGGACGTACTGTAGGCATGTCAAAGAGCAGGTTAGCATTTTTTGTCATGAATCTTGTTCTGGAGCTGGCACAGTCACAAAGTCATACAATCTGATTCTAACCTGAACCTTAATCCTAACCTTAACCACACTGTTGCCTAATTTTTACAATATTTGACTTTGCAGCTGAGCCATCTAGTGGATATCGCTCAGTTCTGCCCTGAAGGACAAGGCTCATCCTAATAAATGCCAACCTGTTGACAAAGATGCAGTCAGTTCGGAAAACATCTGAGTGTCAATGCATTTTCACTTGGCAAAGTTCTATCCCATTGCTGTACCATTTGACTGCACATGTGGCATTTAATGACCTTTCCTTCAGTACCTGCTGACTGCAGGGCAGACCTTTGATTACACAGTAATAATTACAATGGTCAACAGAGGCCGGGTGCTGCTGCTGCTGCTGCTGGTGGCTCCATGGACGGGTTATTTACGAAGTCATCAAACTCTGGACAATTTCATCATGGGAAATAAACAACCAGGGTCACGTCCTTCACTGGTGAAATATGTCATGTCTGTGAGCCACCATGTTAGTAAAACACTCAGACAGAAAGACATAAAAATCAAGCAGGCGCTGCAGCGTAAACAACTTGATTTAACTTGGAGCTTGGATGCTAAAGTTCTGACCAATAGTTATGCACGTTTTCCTTCCAATATAGTATCTTTTTAGATAAAATCGCAAATAAATGTCAAGATTTAATCTTACATAATTTAAGAAGGAAAATATAAAGCTACAAAATGCACAGTGGTGAGGCCTGGTTTGGATTTAAAATAGGAACTATTGAAATCAGCTCAGAGATTAGATACAAACACAATGCTTCATTTGTCACTGTGTATTCATAGGCTCATGTAGAGTTGGAACCTATTTACTAGTGCTGAGTGATTAACCAACATTACATTTTTTAAACAACTAATTGAACAACATTAGTTCAATTATTTGAATTCCATTTTGTTCAGTTTCTCTAGAGATAAATCAGATCAAGCCTGAACTGTGCGATGTAGTGGGGAGTTATAGTTTCCAACAGACCAATATTCGACATAGTTTAGCCCAGACAACATGGTAATTAACTACAATTAACCATAATCCATTGCACCTACTTGTCCGGTTTGTGTTTCTTTTACGCCTGCTATGTAAAAGAGACAAAATAATGCAAGATGATGGGGGACAGAGAGCAGTTGTTTCGCGAGGTATCTCTACCTGAAAATACATGAGCTAAGTGATTGATAGTTGGTATTCAGCAGTCATAAAATAATGCCTTATTTACTTTGAAGAACTACAAAAATAGTGGTTTTATCAGACAGCAGCTCTAAAGAGATGAGTAGACATGTAATTAAATAATAAAATCATCAACTAAAACAAATATATACAACTTAAATATTTTTATTAAAGTAATGTGAATAAATTATGATTAATAACTGATAAAAGTAATGGGCATCACTACCATCATGGGACTTTTATTCATTGTTTTATTCAGTGTTATTGCAGCATTCAACCCACATAATGCATAGTGCATTTAATGTTTTTTAAAAAAAGGATCAAAACCGACCTCAAAAAGCTCTAATTTCACAGCACTACTATTTACACTCACATTCCCAGAAGCTGTTCTGTGGATGGGACTCCACTCTGCCACATCCGATTCACACACGTGATTAATCCATGATCAATCACAGCATTTAGAGGCTGCTTTGAAAAACAGATTCCTCTTCCCTGTACTTGCTGATGCAGGGTTTGATGAATGAATCAGGAGACGGATTCAAGTAAAATTTGAGCGTAATAGTTTGCCTGTGAAATGAATCACACCAGGTTATTCAACAGAATGAAGGGCTTGATCGGCATTGGCGATTTATGGGATGTCCTCTCGTTCAGTGCAACTAATTTAGCTCTGTCTGAGTCCCAACCACTTCTTCCCTCACACACACACACCCACCTTTTAAAAAATGGTGTTTTAGCTGTTATCATCTGGCACAGACGCCCGTAAAGCATGTCCACTGAGGATGCAGCGTGGGGGCCAGGAGCTCTCCTGGGAAATCTGGGAGTTTGTTTGGCGGGAAACAGGAGGCGTAAACAAATGGAAGCCCAGGCTGGAATTTACTGCTTCCTGATCCATACATCTCTGTGGTTGGACAATCCCCCACTCCGAGCCATGGCTCATGCTGACAGGACACACACCCCACTGGGAATCAGAGAGACTAACCTGGAGGACCACCACCTCTGCTGGGATGAGAATGGAGATGTAATATGACTTCTAATTGGCTCATTCATCCCCTTTCCTTTCTCCTGTAAATATATCCCGGGTTGTTGCTGTAAACGAGAATGTGTTCTCAGTCAACTTACCTGGTAAAATAAGGCAAAAAATATATATGTATTTATTTACACAATCTGCAATATCGTCATTATGTCCGCGACGGTGTTTTGGTCCTCTGTCTCTCAGCTGGTAGAGCATGGCGCTTGCAACGCTAGGATAGTGGGTTCGATACCCGGGACCGCCCATACGTAAAATATGTATGCACGCATGATAGTAAGTCTGCTAAATGGCATATATTATTATTATAATGATATTGCCGACGACACAACAGTGGTAGGCCTGATCACCGACAACAATGAGACAGCCTATAGGGAGGAGGTCAGAGACCTGATCAAGACAAAAGAGATGGATTGTGGACTACAGGAAAAGGAGGACCGAGCACACCCCCATTCTCATCGACGGGGCTGTAGTGGAGCAGGATGAGAGCTTCATGTTCCTTGTTGTCCACATCCCCAACAAACTATCATGGTCCAAACACACCAAGACAGTCATGAGGAGGGCACAACAAAGCCTATTCCCCTTCAGAAGACTGAAAAGATTTGGCATGGGTCCTCAGATCCTCAATACATTCTACAGCTGCACCATCAAGAGCATCCTGACTGGTTGCATCACTGCCTGGTATGGAAACTGCTTTGCCTCCCATCGCAAGGCACTACAGAGGGTAGTGCGTACGGCCCAGTACATCACTGGGACCTAGCTTCCTGCAATCCAGGATCTCTATACAAGGCAGTGTCAGAGGAAGGCCCTAAAAATCCAGCCACCCTAGTCTTAGACTGTTCTCTCTGCTACCGCACAGCAAGCGGTACCGGAGCACCAAGTCTACGTCCAAAAGGCTTCCTAACAGCTTCTACCCCTAAGTCATAAGACTCCTGAACAGCTAATCAAATGGCTACCCGGACTATTTGCATTGCCCCCCCCCTCTTTTACACTGCTGCTACTTTTTGTTTATTATCTATGCATAGTCATATTACTTCAATTACGTCAACTAACCTGTGCCCCCGCTTACTGTACCGGTACCCCTGTATTTAGCCCTGCTACTGTTATTTTACTGCAGCTCTTTTAACTATTCTTTACTTACTATTAAAACTGCATTGTTGGTTAGTGGCTTGTAAGTAAGCATTTCAAGATCTATACCTGTTGTATTCAGCGCATGTGACAAATCAATTTGATCTGATGAATGTGCAATAATCAGAAACAGTATAAAGACAACGAATCACATCTGTCAAACAATAACAGGACAAAAGACAAGCAAGGATTGTACAGTCTCTCTGTTAAGTCCTGAATCCCCCCATCTCTTGGCTCATCTGTTGTTGTTTTGGGAACGAGAAATGTTTGATTACCGTCCCACAAGGCTGTTCCTCCATGCCTCGTCCTCTTCAGGGAGGACCACTACACCCCTGAAGCGGTTTAAACACACACAGAGATTTATTGATCTACGCTTTTATTTCTTACATCTCCCATCTGGATCTATTAAGATATGGACTCTCTACCACAGGACTCTGGGTATCATGTCACAATGTGAGATATAGGTCAGCTTGGGTTGCCAGTCCCAACCCTTCCCCAAAGACCCAACAAGGAAGTCCTATGCAATAGGGTGGCTGTAGTTTTCAGTAATGAATAATGAAACACAATTATGTCATTATGAAAAAAACGTTTGGCAATATCTACATAAATTATAGGCAAGTGTGCAAAGTTGTCATCAAGGCAAAGGTGGCTATTTGAAGAATCTCAAATATAAAATATATTTTGATTTTTTTGGTTACTACATGATTGCATATGTGTTATGTCATAGTTTTGATGTCTTCACTTTTATTCTACAATGTAAAAAATACTGCAAATAAAGAAAAACCCTTGAATTAGTAATATTTCAAACTTTTGGGCCCCAGTGTAAACCTAAAGGGAAATTGTGCACAGCCTAAAATAATTGTTTTAAAGCAGCAGTAGACTGAAATGCTTGGCTTCAAATAAAACAAAATATATCCACTACTTCTATTGTGCATTAGTATGTCACCACTCAAGCGTTCATTTTTATATTGCAGATTCCTTTGACTATAAAGCTGGGCTATTGCTTTAATTCCCCAGTTGTAAGCGTTTATTTTACAGTGCGCTAATAAAAGCCCAAATTCATCTGCAAACGGTTTCCCCTCCAGGAGAAATGTGCTCAGCATATTGTAAAAATCCATGATAATTATCCTGCAATATTAGTTTTATCACTGGCGGATGTATCCCAACCACATGCTGCTTTCTGTTCCAATTTAATCCCTCCAGTGCTTTAAGGTAAGGGGGGAAATACAACCAAGAAGCAAAAACACAAAACAAACATCCAGCATTAGCGTGTGCCCTCTGAGCTTTCAACTCACACCACCTCAAGCATATCTAACTCCTCTCAGCATGTTGTCTTGAATTTACCATTCAAAGTCAATTCAATGGAATTTTCAACAGTGTCAACGGCTCTATTTTGCTTGATGGTACCCAACTTTACAGTGGCCAGTTATAGTGGCCACACAGCCAGGTCCTCACAACCATGTCTACTACAGTATGGATTTACACTAGGACTGTAGAAAGGTAATTTCCTGTTAAGTGGCAGACAGTTTGGACAACGATTCATCTTTCCAAACGCAGTGATCCCGTTTAGGGTGTATAACTGTAGATTGGATTGGAGTGACAGTTTATCTGGAAAATGCTGCTTGATTCCAATGCTCCTTATAGGACACATCACTACACTTTATACTTCTCTGTAACCTGGTCATCTCTGTACACCCGTCGCAAGACCCATTGGTTGATGCTTATTTACAAAACCCTCTCAGGCCTCACTCCCCCCTATCTGAGATATCTACTGCAGCCCTCATCCTCCACATACAACACCCATTCTGCCAGTAACATTCTGTTAAAGGTCCCCAAAGCACGTCTTTTCAGCACGTCTTTTCAGTTCGCTGCAGCTAGCGACTGGAACGAGCTGCAACAAACACTCAAACTGGACAGTTTCATCTCAATCTCTTCATTCAAAGACTCAATCATGGGCACTCTTACTGACAGTTGTGGATGCTTTGCATGATCAATTGTTGTCTCTACCATCTTGCCCTTTGTGCTGTTGTCTGTGCCCAATAATGTTTGTACCCTTTTTTGTGCTGCTACCATGTTGTGTTGCTGGCATATTGTGTTGCTACCGTGTTGTTGTCATGCTGTATTGCAACCATGCTGTGCTGTCATGTGTTGCTGCCATGCTATGTTGTTGTCTTAGGTCTCTCTTTATGCAGTGTTGTGGTGTCTCTCTTGTTGTGATGTGTGTTTTGTCATATATTTTAATATTTTTAATTCCCCCATCCCCACAGGAGGCCTTTTGCCTTTTGGTAGGCTACCATTGTAAATAAGAGTTTGTTCTTAACTGACCTGCCTAGTTGAATAAAGGTTAAATAAAAATACAATAAATAACAAATTAATTATTTGCCAAGGACTCCTTCAATGGTATTATGGACTTAACTAAACCCAAGCATTCATTGTCCCAGCTACTGCTACCACTACCGCACAGCTCCACACATGGGTTGGATAGATGTCGCTTGAATAATTATTTGTGAAGGGGAATAGACCATCACATGCCCGAAAGCACCCCCTATAGCACCATTGACATCACTAAACACTTGATCCTTCCTCTCCATTGCTCTGCTTTTTCACAGTAGATTGATTGTGAGGCCTCAGTGCACAATGCTCATTTTATCTTGCTTGATTGATTCTTTGTCAGAAGAGCCTAGACCATCACAGGAAGACCCCTCTCCATTCCAAGGCAACATGGAGTTGACTAAACCCAAGCATCCATCTTCCCAAGCCACTTCACACTCATTGCCCCAAACAAACCATTTGTGGTTTGGATGGATCTGGCTTGATTAACTCCTTGTCAGAAGGGACTGGTGTATCAGATGGGATAAACCCTTCATACTGTTACTGGTGAATAAAATAAGAGTCCCTTTCTAATCCTCCTGGTCCATTCTATTGTATGGAGGTCCTCTGTATAGTTACACAGATTACTGTATGAAGTTATGACTCATAACCAGGCTCTGGGCCCTTCCATATATTAAGTACTCCATATTGGGGCCCTGGCTGTGTGTAATCCTGAATCAGATGGGTGTAGCTCTGAAATAAACACGCTCACATTCTCCCCCTAACTCTTGCTGAACCCCAGAGTCAATCTGATTCAGAAGGCAGTTAAAGGGGCACACTGAATTATTTGTGCTTGGCATGATGGGGGTCTCTGACTGTGTGCTTGTGAGATTAACATTTGAGGGGAGCAGTGCTTGTGTCAGTTTAATCTGGGAGAAACAATCTCTGTCTGATTTGATAGCCATTAACCGTCCCTTTTTGTAGTCTGATGTCACCCTGTAAATACAATCATGAAGCGATGTGTGTGCAGGGCTGCTCCCCAGATGGCTGAAACAGGCCCACAGTACAGTACTGTTCAGTAAGGCATTAGGTCTGCCATAATTGCATCCATTCTCTGAGGTCACTTGAGGCCACTGAATATTAGCTTAGATATGTATTGTGGGGACAATGCAAGTCCCAGACAAGATGATGCAGATGCTAAGCTACATTACTGTTTTGCTAGCACAGATTGGAATATGTTCCGGGACTCATCCGATGGCATTGAGGAGTATACCACATCAGTCACTGGCTTCATCAATAAGTGCATCGATGACATTGTCCCCACAGTGACCGTACGTACATACCTCAACCAGAAGCCATGGATTACAGGCAACATCCGCACTGAGCTAAAGGGTAGAGCTGCCGCTTTCAAGGAGCGGGACTTTAACCTGGACACTTAAACTGCCCGCAACGAGGCAAGCAACACTGAAGCATGCATGAGAGCACCAGCTGTTTCGGACTCAGGCCAAGAGCCAATTAATCAAATGGCCACCAGGACTATTTACATTTGTTTTTACACTGCTACTACTCACTGTTTATTATCTATTCATAGTCACTTTACCCCGACCTACATGTACAAATTACCTTGAATAACCTGTACTCCTGCACAATGACTTGGTACTGGTACCCCCTGTATATAGCCTCATTATTGTTGTTTTATTGTGTTACTTTTTATAAAAATTTTTACTTTAGTTTATTTTGTAAATATTTTCTTAACTCTCTTTCTTGAACTGCATTGTTGGTTAAGGGCTTGTAAGTAAGCATTTCACGATAAGGTCTACACCTGTTTTATTCGGCGAATGTGACAAATAAAATGTTATTCGATTTGATATAGACTTGTTGTTGTTATGTTATTGTTGCTCTTTTCTTTTTTCTTTTTGTTTATTTAGTAAACATTTTTTTTCTTAAAACAGCATTGTTGGTTAAGGGCTTGTAAGTAAGGTTGTATTCGGCACATGTGACAAATAACATTTGAATTGATTTGATTTTGAAGATGGATAGATGGAACAGGCTTTCAGTGGTTGTGCTGCTCTGGTAGTATAGCGGTGCAGTAGCTGTACAGTACTGTGTTAGTTGCAGAGTTGGAGATAGACACCACAGGGACTGAGTATTGGGGACAGTATTGTGTTAGTTGCAGAGTTGGAGATAGACACCACAGGGACGGAGTATAGGGGACAGTATTGTGTTAGATGCAGAGTTGGAGATAGACACCACAGGGACGGAGTATAGGGGCAGTTCTAAGGGCTCACGGCAGATGTAATGATATGGAGGAAAGGTGTAATTTGCTGGGAGTCCCCAGAGTATCAAACCCTCTGGATGCTGGATGGGAATTGCCATGTCGGAAATGCAGATGATGGCATCCACAGACACAGCTGTAAGGCTAAATAATATTTTACAATCTACATGCAATAAATCTGACTATCTGACTCCATTTAATATTGTAGTTAAACAATGTGCAAGTATTTTGAGTTTAGCTGACTAAAATCAAGATATGGTAATGCAAGTATTTAATTAACATTGTAGGATGAACGAGTTCCATAATACAAGGCAAAATCTGTAGTTACAGGGCATTACTGGCGTTAACAAATTATTAGCAATCTCGGTTACAAGACAAAGCATGAACAAATCCGGCCTACTCAGGCCAAGAGCCAAGCAGCCCTCATGAGAAACATTTTCATACGGATAACAGTATGGATAACATTATGGATAACAGTATGGATAACAGTACGGATAACAGAATGGATAACAGTACTTAAGTAAAAATACTTTAACGTACTTAAGTAGTTTTTTGGCGTATCTGTAGTTTACTATTCATATTTTTGACAACTTTTACTTTTACTTTACTACATTTCTAAAGAAAATAATGTACTTTCTACTCCATACAATTTCGCTGACGCCCAAATGTACTCGTTATATGATGAATGCTTAGCAGGACAGGATAATTATCCAATTCACGCACTTATCAAGAGCACATGGTCATCTCTACGGCTTCTGATCTGGCAGACTCACTAAATACAAATGCATCGTTTGTAAATGATGTCTGAGTGTTGGCGTGTATCGCTGGCTAATCATACATTTAAAAAACAAGAAAATGGTTCCATCTGGTTTGCTTAATATAAGGAATTTGAAATTATTTAGGCTTTTACTTTGACTTTTCATACTTAAGTATATTTCAGCAATTGCATTTATTTTTGATACTTAAGTATATTTAGAACCAAATACTTTTAAACTTTTACTCAAGTAGGATTTTACTGGGTGACTTTCACTTTTACAGTACTTTCTATTAAGGTATCTATACTTTTAGTCAAGTATGACAGTTGGGTACTTTTTCCACCACTGCAGATAGATACCAAACATGGATGTGGTAGTATTACTGTAACACACATTTCATTCTGTACAAGATACATTTTAGCCCCTTGATCAGGGCAGCAGCCCCAGGTCACAGAGATTACATAAATTGAGGCGAGTTCCTTAGAAATTAGTTACCTTAATATCAATAAAGTACAAGGGTGGAGTGAACCTGCAGACCCTCCTCGGCCCTCCGTGGAATGATTTTGACACATGCGCCCTGGGAGAAGGTTTGAGTTCAGGAGTGTAGTCTCCTTGAGGATCTGCATAATGTTTTACTGTACTGATTTTTCTGTTCTCATTCATTGACTAGACCTGAAGAGGGCAGACGAGACTTCATTTGAACAAGGTCACAGTCAGAGGGCTCCGCAACAAATCTATTTTGTAGGCTGTAATATATACAGAGCAGTGATTAATCATTTGGTTAATGATCTGGAAAAAATAAGTGTATACATTCAGAGTTTATTTACAGCAGTACTGATTTCATTTACTGAACCATTCCTAAGACATTATCATCAACTACTATGCATATGTCAACAATGTATTGTTTTCTAGCACACAATCTTGAAAATGGAAGATTCTTTCTTGTGTTAGCAGCCAACACTGTACATTTCGACACCTGAACTGTTGTACTTCAGAACTACAAAAGCTATTTTACATGTCCACATGACATGTGCAGGGCTTTGGCAGAAGCCCTCTTAACAGATCCATTCGTTACACCAATAAAACAATGACAATAGCATGATAAGCATGCCCAGCGGGCAACAGCAATCAGTGAGAATAGGAGTGTGTTTCTCCATGACGCGGGCTATAAAAGCCATCCATCCACAGTTGTGTATGCATTCAGACACAAGGCCCAGAGAGCCCAGAGAATAGAGAGCAGAGAGAACACCAGTCTTATATTGATGCTGCTGCCGCCTGGAGGTCCTCTTCCTTCAGTTTACACCTAACGTACAGCCTCCCATTGTTTCCTATCCAGCACAGTTTATGTCTGCTATCAGTATTGTTTATTGAGGTGTCAATGTGGAAATGGGAAGGCTGACTGCTTTATTCGAGCAGACACTACAGTCTGACCAAATATGATCTAAAGATATGAATATCAATGTGATATGCACTTACATACTATGTACTTTCTCCAGAATATAGTTGGATAAAATGTACAAAGAGTTTCCATATTGTCAGAGTTACCGTTTGAAATGAGTAGTTACTGTGTGTCATTAGGAACAGGCTGAAACTGTCAAAAACACAAATGTCCTTCTCTAACATAGAAAGCTCTAAATCAAACCAGACAAGCCACTTAACTACAGTTTTTTTATTTAACTAGGCAAGTCAGTTAAGAACAAATTCTTATTTAGAATGACGGTTTACCAGTGGGTTAACTGCCTTGTTCAGGGGCAGAACGACAGATTTTTACCTTGCCAGCTCAGGGATTCGATCCAGCAACCTTTCGGTTACTGGCCCAACGCCCTAACCACTAGGCTACTTGCCTAGTGGTTAGGGCCCTTTATGGAAAATGGTGCCATCATGGAGAAAATTATTCTGTGTTTTCAGAAGTGGTAATAAAAGAGAAATAAAAAAAATCCCTCCTTAATCACATTTATGTAACATGAAACCAGCACTAAAGTGTTGAGGGATAGATGGATGTCACCATGGCATCGTTTGGCTGTATGAAGAGAGCATGGTCACCTGATGCCATAGCTTCTACTGTAACAGCCCATAAACCCTAATGCAATCATCTCTATTCGTACATTAATGTCCCTGGGAAGGTATGGGATGACCCTCATATGATGATAAGTCTATTTTCCCTCCTCTCTTTTTTGGTGATGGTTAGATATGTTTGTCTCAGATGGAATAATGACAAGACACACTGGTTATACCTCTCCCTGAACATGAATCAGGGAAAAATATAAAAGTCAGACAACCTGTACAGTCAAGCGTTCATTTTAACAGCCAGAGAATTCCCCACTGAACAAATGAAGGTGGAGGAATCTCATTATAGTGAGGGAGGGCACTGCTTGGTGGTGAGAGAGTTGGGGATCTACAGTGTGTGTGTGTGTGTGTGTGTGTTTGTGTGTTGAACGGGAGGAGGGTTGTAAATACCCAGATAGTGAATACTTCAGATAAATAAAAGAGAGAAGAGGGAGTATTTTACAAAGCCAACTCTGCACTGATTCCATCTTCTTCCTTCGTCTCGGAGGCCCTCTGACTTTCTGGAGCTCTGCTTAGCATTGATGCAGTGACATAATCGGTGACTAAGTCTAGCATCAGCGTTTCGCAGCAGGCGTTTTTCTGTCTCCTGGGCCGGTGACCTAATCGCTGGAGCTAGCAATGAGAGTACTAATCCATCAAAGTGGCACGATCAATCCCCCCATACCCACCACCTTTAGCTAGGGCAGGCTTCCACACACACACCCACCAGCCTCCACACCAACCACCAGCCTCCACACACACCCTACACTGTGAATAGCCCACCCTACTACCTCATCCCCATATTTATTAATTTTGATAATTTGCACTCCAGTATCTCTATTTGCACATCATCATCTGCATATCTATCAGTCCAGTGTTAATGCTAATTTGTAATTATTTTGCCACTATGGCCTATTTATTGCCCTACCTTCCTGTACATACTCATGTACAGTTGTTATATTATATCACATGCAATATTGTAAGTAATTATTGGACGTAGGCATTCACTCAGGAATGCATATTAGTATCCTGCCAGTTGCACCTTTTCTCATTGCTTTTAGTATATCGAATGTGCAATAAGTGCAGTTGTCTGTAATTAAACCCTGCGCACTAAGGACTGTATTTTAAGGGAATTACTATTATTACCCCAAATGATATCATACACACATTTAGCTATTAAAGTATCTCTTCCTGTCATTTACCTGTACTGTTTGTGTAAACATGCAAGTATTCACTTATCTGTAAATATAACTGTATACCTAACTGTACAGCTAATTTAACCATGCAAAATTTTCACTTACCTGTTAATTTACCCAGTCTGTCTGTTAAGTAAACTATTATTACCCTCGCTCATATCATACGCATTTTTAGCTACTGAAGTATTTCTCTGCCATCGACCTGTATAGTATAGTTAACCATCCAACATCCACCAATGTATAGTGTACATATTCAGCCAACCACTCATACTATGCAATGTCCTTTTATAGCTTTTTTTTTTGCACTCCAGATATCTTGTATTTCTATACTTTTTCATACTGCCGCTCTATGTATCATGTACCGTGTATCTGTCTTTTGTGTACTTTTCGTTGTGGCATTTTGCACCTGCCCTGTGTTTTGTTGTAGCTGCTTGACAATGAAATTTCCCCCCCGGGGGATCAATAAAGTACCTATCTATCTATCTATCTATCTATCTATCTATCTATCTATCTATCTATCTATCTATCTATCTATCTATCTATCTATCTATCTATCTATCTATCTATCTATCTATCTATCTATCTATCTATCTATCTATCTATCTATCTATCTATCTATCTATCTATCTATCTATCTATCTATCTATCTATCTATCTATCTATCTATCTATCTATCTATCTATCTATCTATCTATCTATCTATCTATCTATCTATCTATCTATCTATCTATCTATCTATCTATCTATCTATCATCTACTCTTACTACATTTGCACACACTGTACATAGATTTTGTATTGTGTTATTGACTGTACATTTGTTTATCCCATGTGTAACTCTGTGTGGCTGTTTTTGTCGCACTGCTTTGCTTTGTCTTGGCCAGGTCCCAGTTGTAAATAAGAACTTGTTCTCTACTGGCCTACCTGGTTAAATAACGGTGAAATTAAATAAAATAAAAAAACACCCACCAGCCTCCAAACACACAAACCAGCCTCCAAACACACAAACCAGCCTCCACACACACAAACCAGCCTCCAAACACCCACCAGCCTCCAAACACACAAACCAGCCTCCAAACACACAAACCAGCCACCACACACACCCACCAGCCTCCAAACACACAAACCAGCCTCCACACACCGAGCCACCAGCCTCCACACCCAGCCACCAGCCTCCACACACATCCACCAGCCTCCACACACCCAGCCAACAGCCTCCACACTCACCTACCAGCCTCCACACCCACCCACCAGGCTCCACACCCAGCCAACAGCCTCCACACACCCAGCCAACAGCCTCCACACTCACCTACCAGCCTCCACACCCACCCACCAGGCTCCACACCCAGCCAACAGCCTCCACACACCCAGCCAACAGCCTCCACACTCACCTACCAGCCTCCACACCCACCCACCAGGCTCCACACCCAGCCAACAGCCTCCACACCCAGCCAGCAGCCTCCACACTCACCATCCTCCACACCCAGACAACAGCCTCCACACCCAGCCAACAGCCTCCACACCCAGCCAACAGCCTCCACACCCAGCCAACAGCCTCCACACACACCAACCAGCCTCCACACACACCAACCAGCCTCCACACACACCGAATAGCCTCGTCGCAACGATTCCCAAAGCAATCACCTTCGCTTAGCAGACAGGCCCAGAGAGAAATACGAGAGCTAAAGTCAAGGTAGAGTCAGGGTCTGAAGGCTCAAGAAAAAACAGTAGGCATACTGCACTTGGCTTGTGTTGTTAAAGTACCCTGACAGAGGGGAGATTCATTCCTCTCAGACAGACAGGCAGACAGGCAGGCAGACAGGCAGACAGACAGGCAGACAGACAGGCAGACAGACAGACAGACAGACAGACAGACAGACAGACAGACAGACAGACAGACAGACAGACAGACAGGGATGAAGTTGCAGTGTCCTTTTCCCTAATCTGATCACTGTGTCTGCTGTGTGGGGTCTTGCAGGCCAGGGTAATCTCATTACCGTCTCCCATGTAGAGGGGTTGCCGCCCGCGGGGCCGGGCTCCATGTCCCACACACCTGCTCTCTAACAACATTCTGTACACGCACGCACGCACGCACGCACGCACACACGCACACACGCACACACACACACACACACACACACACAAAATCTAATCAGGTGATTTGCAAGCCATTGATTTCAAGCTTTTCTCCTGTATGGTTTTGAGTGGGATTTCTATTGATGCCATCCGGTTGACTGGCCGCAGAGAAAGGAGAGGAGACAGAATGGAGCTATTGAGACAGGATGGAGAGATTAAGACAGGATGGAGCTATTTGAGACAGGATGGAGAGATTGAGACAGGCTGGAGAGATTGAGACAGGATGGAGCTATTGAGACAGGATGAGGAGATTGAGACAGGATGGAGTTATTTGAGACAGGATGGAGAGATTGAGACAGGCTTGAGAGGTTGAGACAGGATGGAGCTATTTGAGACAGGCTGGAGAGATTGAGACAGGTTGGAGCTATTTGAGACAGGATGGAGAGATTGAGACAGGATGGAGCTATTGAGACAGGATGGAGAGATTGAGACAGGATGGAGCTATTTGAGACAGGATGGAGCTATTTGAGACAGGATGGAGCTATTTGAGACAGGATGGAGAGATTGAGACAGGATGGAGCTATTGAGACAGGCTGGAGAGATTGAGACCAGATGGAGACAGGATGGAGCTATTGAGACAGGCTGTAGCTATAGAGACAGGATGGAGAGATTGAGACAGGATGGAGAGATATAGACAAGGTGAGGCAGAGCTACATGACAGAGCAGATTCTCTATGTCTCATCCATATTTTCCACAGGGCTCCAACAACACCAGCGCTGAAATTCAATATTATGGAGAACAAATGCTTTTTTACAATGACAGCCTACCGGGGAACAATGGGTTAACTGTCTTGTTCAGAGGCAGAACGACAGATTATTTACCTTGTAAACTCAGGGATTCGATCCAGCAACCTTTCAGTTACTGGCCCACACCCTAACCACTAGGCTACCTGCCACCCCAAAAGGTTAACCCCACAAAACATAAAAAAACATTTACCCATTGTATCCTTTTTTGAAGAACAAATAAATCCATGTATACATACACTACCATTCAAAAGTTTGGGGTCACTAAGAAAATGTCTTGTTTTTGAAAGAAAAGCACATTTTTTGTCCATTAAAATAACATCAAATTGATCAGAAATACAGTGTAGACATTGTCAATGTTGTAAATGACTATTGTAGCTGGAAACTGCAGTTTTTTCATGGAATATCTACATAGAGGCCCATTATCAGCAACCATCACTCCTGTGTTCCAATGGCACGTTAGCTAATCCAAGTTTATCATTTTAAAAGGCTAATTGATCATTAGAAAACCATTTTGCAATTATATTAGCACAGCTGAAAACTGTTGTGCTGATTAAAGAAGCAATAAAACTGGCCTTCTTTAGACTAGTTGAGTATCTGGAGCATCAGCATTTGTGAGTTCGATTACAGACTCAAAATGGCCAGAAACAAATAACTTTCTTCTGAAACTCGTCAGTCTATTCTTGTTCTGAGAAGTGAAGGCTATTCTATGCGAGAAATTGCCAAGAAACTGAAGATCTCGTACAACGCTGTGTACTACTCCCTTTAGACTGGCCAATAAAAAGAAAAGATTAAGATGGGCAAAAGAACACAGACACTGGACAGAGGAAGGTTCGATATGAGCTCTGTTCATCCCCCCTCCAGCTCTCCAGGCCACACACCCTCACGGCTGTCCCACCCCCCCCCACCTCCCTCTGCACACGACACCTCCGTTGTGACAATCAGCGACCCCCTCCCCACACCCGCTCCCTCTGAACTGATCTGCAACACCTGCCTTCCCCCCACCTCTGGACTGATTTTATAACACTTTTATACATTATTTATTACATAGCGTATTACCATTTGATTGCATTTACTGTGGGATTTAATTAAATTTAGTTTTGGAATAATTTCAACCAACATACTGTACCTTATTTCCGGGAGGGGCTTTAATATACTGTGCCAATCGTCTATGTTGTTGACAAAGCAAAGGTGTGTTAAGCATCTTCTTCACCAATTAAGACATAGGAAAATATTTCCTAGACACGCCTTTCCTACGCACTTCTCAGTAGTTGGTATTTAGACTTACCTTATGCAGACACATAACGTACTCCATGGGTGTGGCTACCTTACACACACTCAATACATTCACCTTAACCACTGAATACTCTCCCACTTTGCCAGCCAACAGATTTTCTTGTGGAGTTTTCCTTCAATAAGGTTTTCAGTACATTTATCTTAAACCATCCCTATAAATACTGTGTACCTTTTAGTTTGAATTTTTTTCGACATACTCACTAGAATATATATAAAGAACAGGTTCACAATATTAAGGACCAATGAAAGAAAGCCATCTAAATATGCACCATCTAAATGTATGCATATTAGTCTCCATATTGATGATACAGCACTGCCTCTTGCGCCTTATTGCTTAAATAGGATTGGGTCAGAAGCATCGGGTCATAAAATGCATCTCTCTTTCCATGCGGACAAGACAACGTGTGCACACATAGGCCTAAGGCCTCATTGGCAGGAAGTGTGTTCTCTCCATTGAATATATCATTTATTAAATAGCATACACTTACCATACAATAGGCCTGGTTAACAAACATGTTGACAATCTAGATTTTTTTATTGGCTTCAACATGGAAATACAGTATTTTTTCTCTACACACATTTCATTCGCATTTAGAAAATGCACTGCACGTTCGAGCCATGGGCAATTGGACATTGTCCAAACGTTATAATAGGGTTAGTCTACCATCTCTGTTATTATGGCCTGTTAGTGACTTTGCCACGTGAAAGGTAAACAAACAAACAGGGAAATAGCCTCGGAACAAAGGACAGCGATTGGAATTCCAGCGATTTGACAGAGGTTCAACAGATGATAGTGGAAGATGCAATTTTTTAAACAAAATGATAAAGGAAAAACGGTCTATTGTATTAACTTTATGTTTCTAAACTGACTTCCTACAGTCATTGACACCTTTCATTCAATGGGCATCGCAGATAGGCCTAATGAGTCCCAACTTTTCACAGAAGCTGCATGGACAAAAATAACGTCCAACATAAAGAAAAAAACGGGAATGTCTGTTTTTCTGCTTGTGATATTTTAATAAAACATTGGTTATATGCTACTGACTACCCACTGGGCACACAATGAATTGACGTCTGTGCCCAGTGGGTAGGCTACTGTGCACATTCGATGCCATGCTTTTGGTGAGTCTTAAATATCACCAGTAGCACTGCTTGAAATTGACACACCTTTTTAAGGACACACCTCAAATATTTCCACCCCTCCCTTCCCATCTCAGCGCAAGCGAGCTGATATAAGACAGGTCAATTGCCAACTCTGGTGCCAAGGTTGAAAAATAGCAGAGCGCTGGCTTTTGCAAGTCGAAAATACCAAAGACTGTGCGCTCGACACTAGTGCCGTTTTAACGGCACCTGAAAACAGAGCCGAAGAGTGGTATGTATATTTTTTACATTCATAAAGTATTTTATACAACTGTTTGGATTAGCAGAAACTGCCTAATACAGTGACTGCATCCTGCGTTCTGTCTCCTGTTCCCAGCTCATTAAGGCCCAGTCACTATCCCAGGCTGTGTGGTCTGATGTGGTGTGATGTGGTGTGAATGGCAGCCAGGCAGATAGCAGGAACAAGGGAACAGAGGAAAGTTAATGGAAAGGCAACACGGCTGATGATCTAAAGCCCAAACAGGGAAGACTCCTGCTGCAACAATCCCCCAAGGGAAGCTTAATAACTGACATTAAAAATAATTATGAGAGAAGAAAACAGTCTTGCTCCAAGTGAACCCCTCTCACCCCAGTCCCCTCCCTCTGCAGGCTCCCAAAACTCCTAATTTATGATAATCATGATTGTAATGGGCATGTTACTTCAAACACTATTAGTTTCAGTGTGTCCACAGCACAGTGTTTTTTTTCTGGTGTGTTTGGTGTGGGCAACAACCCATGTATGTCCCTAAAATATGAAAATACATGTTGAATGTTGCACACCATCCTTCAGACTTGAAGACTCCACATGAGACGTATGTTCATACCATGGAATAATTCCTTTATTCAATTCTATGATAACATTTCATGACATTCATTAGTCATGGAACGCATTTAGGCCGTGCTGAACGGTTCCTCAAGGATGGTTTTAGACAGAGCGTTTTGTTTACTTAGTGTTTGTGAATGTAAGCAGCCAATCGGAGAGATAAGGAATGGCTCCATCAGCAATACAACCACACACATCTGACTCACGTTTAGTTCTTTCCCATGAGGGTTTAGAAACAACAGTATTTACAGATCCTTTGTGATCTTTGGACTTTGGTTTTCCCCATTGATTATGAGAAGGAGAGAGGATGTTGAGGAGGTGGGAGTAATGTCCCTGCTCAGCCTCCAAGGGTCCATGAATTGTTTCCTGCTCATTTTATAATGCAAATCTCATTACCAAGATTTAATGGCCTTTGAGATTCTCAGCAGCAATAAACTAACCCCTAAATTGAAATTACATGACGATTAAACTATAAATCACAGACATGATTTTGAAAATTCTAAATCTGCCCACTTGTTGAACTGCGAACCCATTCCGTTAGGGGTAACGCCTAAGATGGTCAGGAATATCAAATCCATATTCAACTGGTATTTTATTTTGTGTGGATATTTGTCCAAAAAATTGTACAGTGGATAAACAACTACCAAATAATTATTATAGAGCTGCCAGTGTAGTTCAACAGCAGAGGAGACCGAAGAGAGAAGCTAGAGAAGATAGGCTGAGGCAGTGATTTGTGGGGCCCTGACAACAGTCAAATTTATAGGTCACCAGGGAGTGTTAGACTTGCACGCCCAGTAGACCATGGCTTCATATTTCCATTAGAAATCCTCAGATCCCATCCAGATCCCATACCAGGTATGAATTTCAGACACATCCATCTGGCCTGGTCCACCGAGGGCCTGCTGAAACTCCAGTAGGCAGGGCAGACCCCCGTCTCTGTCTCAGACCACAGGGGCTGGTGGTGGAAGGAAACCAAAGAGGGCTCCCTCTCCCCTCCCTGTCCCAAAATCAGGGGATGTACCTGCTGGCACAGACTCTAGTTCCCCTCAGATAATTAAAAGTGAGTTATAAATCAGTGTGTAAGCAGTAATCACACAAGCCCCTGTCAACTCCCCCAATGACTGTAAATCTCCAGGAAAACAAAGTCCCCGCCCTAACAAAGACCCTGCAACTTTATCTGATCTGAGGATGAAGGGGTGGGGTAAGAAGCAGCATGTTGGGAGGATGGGGCGGGGTTATAAGCAGCATGTTGGGAGGATGGGGTGGGGTAACAAGCAGCATGTTGGGAAGATGGGGCAGGGTTATAAGCAGCATGTTGGGAGGATGGGGCGGGGTTATAAGCAGCATGTTGGGAGGATGGTGCGGGGTTATAAGCAGCATGTTGGGAGGATGGGGCGGGGTAAAAAGCAGCATGATCTGCTTAGAAAACATGGTTATTAAAATAGGTACAGAGAGGGATTTGACAAGCTGTATAATGACTCTGAACTGGCCCATGTGAACAAAAAAGGTTCTAAGAAAAGGTTATATTAATGCCCTATAGGAAACCCATCAGCAGTAACACATAATACAGATGGCATTTTTAAGAAACCATACCTTGCTATGTCTTCATCAGCTATAAAACACCAAGGATCAGAACTCATCTGGAACAGGTGATTCCCTCATCTGTGCTGCTGTATAGAGGAGAGGAGATTAGAGAGAGCCCAGTGGTGCAATTAGGGTTTAAATTAGGGATATAGCCAGATTAGAAATGATATCTTGATAGCACAGTGGCTAAATTAATGGAAATCAAGAGGATCCCCATTAACTACAGAATACCTTTCTTATCATTCAGCAAACAATTACTATTAATAAGAAACAATTGCCCTAATTCACAAGACGTTGTGATCCTGCAATTCTGTAATTCAATTACAAAATGCCCAAAATGCTGTGTTGGCCAAAGCATGTGAAGATATCAAGCATCAAAGACCAGACAGCAACACAGCCAAGCCAGATTAGACCAGGTTTAAGGTACCACACAGTTCACTTAACCATTTACTTATCCACCTGGATCACAGGTCATTACTGAGATTACCTGCTAATCAGTACACAAAGGGTCTGTGGATCCTCTGTTCTTCACACCTGTGTGTGTGCGCGCATGCACGCCTGTGAGTACGTGTGTGCGTGTGTGTGTCTGTGAAAAGCCCCCCTGTAATCAATAAGGTTGTAAACTGTGTGTTTAAATCACTTTGCCCTCTGTTCTTAGGTAAACATCCAGGTGAATGACAAAGACGGCTATAGTTTTATAGTCAGTGTTTTCTCGGCCCCGATTCTAAACAATAATGACTTTTTAATGTGGACCTGTGATTACATTGTCATAGTGAAATATGGGGGCCCTTGACTGCTTAGGAAATGAAGGGGCTAACATGAATTACTACAACAGTATAGACTACACCAGTGAGCCAGGTGAGGCAATCTTCATAAATTCTAATCTAATCTTAACAGACCTGGCAGACTCAGCCAGTAGCAGGAGACTTCATGCTGTGGGGAGATGGAGCGAGGCGGGGACAACACAACGGATGTTTAAGGCGGATACAGGAGCTGTCGGGACAGTGGTTGTAACATGCTGAGGATCGCTTTAACTGACTGATCGGAAACAGCTGATGCCTTTTCATGACGGTTAAAGGAGAGAGAGAAAGTTGAGGAAGTGGGTGAATGTTGAGGAGGAATCTAATTTAAAACAAATAGTTTGTACTTCGCCAGGACAGGTGTCCAGTTTTCTTTATTCCCTCACGTCGGCATGACACTGAGGCATCAGTGAGGTCACAAATCAGAGCGGAGCCTCCTAGCGTGGTGCAGAGACGAGAGGTGAGGAAGGGAGAGGAGAGGAGAGGAGAGGAGAGGAGAGGAGAGGAGAGGAGAGGAGAGGAGAGGAGAGGAGAGGAGAGGAGAGGAGAGGAGAGGAGAGGAGAGGAGAGGAGAGGAGAGGAGAGGAGAGGAGAGGAGAGGAGAGGAGAGGTATATGTCACAGACCTGTCAGGAGGTCCTGCCATCCTAGTTTATTCTCTGCCATGGACCACAAGTGATCACAGTTTGATGGTTCAAACCCTGGTCTCCTCACAGGACATTTGTTATTCATGTCACAAAGCTGTCACCCAGGATTCAGGGCCTGTGGGAGGCAAAAAACCATGATAGCACACATACATCCTATTAGCAGCATGGTGATCTCCTCACAGTTCCTATCATAGCGTATATACCAGCAATACTCTCCACCTCCCAGTACAAATGATATGCCAAAGCCTCATATAACATGAGAAGAATATATTAGAGAGAGCCTACTATGGGTGTGCTTTTGTAGGTTCCATCCTGATTACCCACAGCATAGCTCTGTGCTCACATACTGTACAAATCACACCGGTTATGGTTAGCTGCTGCTGCTAATCGAATACGAAAATCTAAATGTGCATCTTTCCCCCAAGAAGATATATACATTATACATTAACCTTTGCACAGCTGATACATCATACATTAACCTTTGCACAGCTGACAAGTCATTACGTATGCTTGTTAAGTTAGATGGATGCATTGGAGGTTGGAGGTGGATTCACCGCAAGCACATTTCTGCCTCAACCTTTCCACCAAGCAATAATAAGAACCTTTTATTTTTCCTTAAAAAGGTATTTTTTGAAAGAATCTCACTTGGGTCTGGACACATAAAAAGCGTGAAATATTGGGGGATTTTTGAGTAGCGTCATCAGTGGCCCACAGTCTGAGTAAGGTCAGTATTTTGGCGCCCTCTCACCCCAGGACAGTGACACGGTAGAAGGTCAAAGCCTCTGGGCGTCCCCTCCTGCTGTGTCGTGCTGGCTGAGGAATTAAATCCCTGCTGAAACCCTGCACCAACCAACCACCAAGATTTCATGCTCCGACGCGTCCATTGCTCTGCCCAAGCAAAGAAATACATTAGCATTTAATTCACACTGCACAGATGGGTCCTGCTCTACACACAGAGAAATCACACAGCAAAAGAGATTAAAGAAGGGTGAACTAGAACACTGTGTGTGTGTGTGTGTGTGTGTGTGTGTGTGTGTGTGTGTGTGTGTGTGTGTGTGTGTGTGTGTGTGTGTGTGTGTGTGTGTGTGTGTGTGTGTGTGTGTGTGTGTGTGTGTGTGTGTGTGTGTGTGTGTGTGTGTGTGTGTGTGTGTGTGTGTGTGTGTGTGTGTGTGAGTGTATTTAAATGAGCATACTATATGCAAAGAAAAAAACGTAAACTTCCTAGTATCATGCAAATCAGAAAATGCGACCATATTCCTTTCTGTCCATTTGGGAGTGAATCAGAAGGAAACCCTGTCTGATTAGAGCTCTTGAGTGAAAATGCATCCCTGTTGAATCCCAAAATCTCATGAGCAACAATTATCCATCATATCCTCTGTCTGATTGAAAGTGCCCCTCTCATTAAAAAACAATGGGCAATTTAATTTTTCTAATTAATTATCTCATAGACGTGTGAAGTGTAACGCGGCCTCCAAACAGCTTATGAAAAGGACTTTATCACCAACACTTTGTCCAGTAATCAGGTTTATGCTGATCTCGCCGGTGCCTTCTTTGTGAATTGATACTGGGGGATAAAGCTTGGTTATTACAGTTGTAATGTATTACAGTGGTAATGTATCTGGGAAGATGGGAATGTTTCACAAATATATTTGTAATTTGAAGAGTGTTATTGGGCTGGAGATAACATCCGGCCTGGCTTGAGGAAACCAAATGAAAAAGTAAATGTCTATGATTTTCATCCTAATGCTTTCTTCGTTCCCTGATAATGTTACTCATCATAGAGCAGAGCCCATTATTGAAACGGAACTCATATTTCATCCTCTAAATCACCAGTCAGTGGAAGGTAAGGCCAAAACGGCCAACAGAGAGGCGGTCAACATTAGCATTTGGACCAAAAGAAGACAAGGATAACATGAAGCTATCCCCTAAGCTGTTCATTTGCTACAGTTGTTACTTTTAGCTTATTTTCTCCTAGCAAAATAAAATAACTCTACCATCATGGTCTTACTGCTATTGTAATCTCTCTCTCTCCTTCTCTGTGATACCTGTCAATCAGTCAGTAACGGGAAAATGGCTGCTTATTCTAATCTACTATCTATTAATGACCTAATGCTCTGTGTGTGTGTGTGTGTGTGTGTGTGTGTGTGTGTGTGTGTGTGTGTGTGTGTGTGTGTGTGTGTGTGTGTGCATGCGTGTCTAAATCAGGAACTAGGTGATGTCATCCTTTCCAGCTGCATAACCTGCTGCGCCTCACGTCTTGTCTTCTCTTTCCAGGACAGTGCCCTAATGCGGAGTGTAAGGAGCATCCTTTTGTCACTTGGCCCAGGCTCTGCTAATCTACTGGTAATGGCTCATTGGCCTGAATATTCCAGCATACTGTAGGTGTTCCAGTGTCAACTCACATCACGCGCACTAGTGATGAGTGCTCCCTGTGTGTGTGTGTGTGTGTGTATATATACAGTGGGTGGGGGCAGGGGGGGCTAAAACACATCTGAAATCCCCAGTCAGGGCAGATGAAGGCTATATTAAGAATGCAGAGCAGGGTAGTAAGATGTCTCTGTTTCTGTGTATAATGCATCACTTAAATACCATACACAAACACCAGCACTCAGACAGGAGTAGTTTCTCTGTAACTGAATTGCATTTAGAACATCTGAGACTTCTTAACAGCTTCTACCCCCAAGCCATAAGACTCCTGGACAGCTAATCATATGGCTACAACTATTTGCATTGCTGCTACTCTCTGTTCCTTGACACAAACACTTACAGCATGTTTATGTACTCGGTATGGATACAGGGGGCAGTGTACATCACAACATAGATGTAGCTCAAAGTCGTAGCTGATGACCCCAATCTTTACAAAGCCACTTATACCACAGCATTGTTGAATACTCGTTTCTGATTGGCTGGAAGGGCATTCTAGAATGGACATTAAAACCAAATAACGGGACAGTTGAGAAAGATATATATATGCAATCATGACGCAATAATATGCACCTACACATGCAGACACAATATTATGCACATACATATGCAGACACAATAATATGCGCCTGCACATGCAGACCGTACTTGCTACAAAGTTACAGAAAGCTAAACCAACAACCACATCTGATAACCTAACATGGTGAGTGATGAACATGAATTTCTCCTGTTCCCTCCGCCGCTAAAGTTATCAAATCCTCCCACATGTTTCTAGTTTAACCAACTGTTTTCAGCAACTGATATTTTTAAATTCAGTTGTCATATTGGCAGGTTTGCTAGCAACAAACTATTTAGCTAGCTTCTAGCCTACACTCTTAAAAAATGGGTTACAAAAGGGTTCTTCAGCTGTCCCCATAGGAGAACCCTTTTTGGTTCCAGGTAGAACTCTTTTGGGTTCCATTCAGAACCCTCTGTGGAAAGGGTTCTACATGGAACTCAAAGGGTTCTACCTGGAACCAAAAGGGTTCTACCTGGAACCAACACGGGTTCATCAAAGGGTTCGGACATCCAAAGTGGTGTTCGATATGCAATGGGATATGTTCGTAATTAACAGTCACTCTTGAAGAGTGTCCTGACAAGAAGGCAAACTTTTCTAGTAATGCCAGGTAAAATCAGGCATTATCAGCTCATTGTTATTGATGTATCCAAATGAATGTCAATGCTTGCTAGCTAGCAACCAAGGGACAGGAACGTTGCTAACGAACATGGCAATGGAACATAAAGAACGAACGACTGGGTCGCGTCTGTAACAATCAAGATGAGAAAGTATGAATTTACTTATAAAAATGAAATACCAGTATTTCTACCCGTAAATATATGCTTTTATAATTGTTTTCTTTGGCAACTGTGGTATTAACGGGATAAACACCTCCGTTCTGTACATTATCTTGGAAAAATTTACTTTGCAAAGGGACTTGGCTCTACCTCATCCAGCTGCGTCATCCATTATTTTGTTTATCCCTTACATATAACAGTCCCAGAAAATGAAAAAATGCTGATATCATCAGCCTTACATGAAAATCTCACAGGACAAATGAGGAGGAAAGGGGATAGGTAACAGTAGAGTACCTGCCAATACCATCCCTGGTTGGTTTTGTGCGGTATAAAGATTGTAAGTTCCCTGAAAGGCACCTTGTCTCTCTCTGTGCCACTGGGCCCTCCATGCTGGCATGGCACTTTCTGGGCCTGCCATTCAAGAGCAGTGTCAAGGACAGAGAGAACAGAGCTGTTATGTAGCAGCGGCTGGCTGCCTCAGCCTGATAAAGACAATTACACCCAGCCATTTATCTCCGCCCGGCGACAAACCCCATCTCCACCTGATGACATTAGCCACATTCAGTGACCAAACTCCCCCCTACACCCAGACTTCCTAGATCAATTTCAGATAACATTGTCTCCCACATTCCATTCAGCAGTTTCCTTAAAAGTGTATTTATAATCTCTGAATGAACCTGCACAAATTCAAACTGATGATAATGACCTGGTATCATCAGTGGGATGACAGATAGCTCAGGGGAATGCAGCAGAGATGATGAGGAGAACTAGGTTGTCTGCTCGGTGAGTAGCAGCAGAGATGAAGAGGAGAACTAGGTTGTCTGCTCGGTGAGTGGCATAATTTCCTCCCTGCGGCCGCTCCATCACCACCAATACCACCACCACCAACACTGGTGTCCTTTCACTCCTTGTGTGTCATCTTTCATTTATGCCTGGCCTAGCCTGCTGGTTTGGGAAAGACAAAGAAACAAAAGAGGACAAAGATTTGGAATAAAACCCAGAAAAGGCCTGCTGCAATGTAACATATAGAATATTGAAGTATGTATTTATGCAGATTGTCATTGAGGTAGTTTTAGGCATGATGTTCGACTCCACAGTATAAATTACAGAACCTGTTTAGTGAAACGGGTCCCTCTTTAGTTCAAATGGCCGCCTGCTGTTAGTCAGCAGTGTAACACTAATGAGAGCCCATCATAAGTCAACTCTGAATAATTGAGCGAGGCTAATTCAGTATTGATCCAGTCCTGGAGTGGAGGAAGTAGCATGGACTGGTCTTTACACACCACCAAATCAAATCAAAGTTTATTGGTCGCTTACACAGATTTGCGGGTGTTATAGCAGGTGCAGCTAAATGCTTATGTTACTAGCTCCAACAGTGCAGTAGAATGTCTCAATACAATTAAACGAATAATCAAAAATCCAAACATGAAATTACAGAACAAGTCCAATTAACAATCCCGAGTAGATCAATTAGAGTGAGCATGAACAGAGCAAGACCAGATGAGATAATAAGGTCACAGCTTGAACTACTCTCAATTATCCCTATACTTCTGCTAGGAACCATGAACAATCAGATTCCCTTCATTTCCCCAAATGTCCAGTGGCATTTCACTCCCCAGGGACATTATAGGGGTCTTCAGGGGAGTCATTGAGGAGAGGCAGGATATATGTTTTGCCATGTAGGCCTCTGTTGCTCTCTAAATGTCATGGAAGCAGATGGAAAAACTGTAAACCTGCAGAGACACAGCTAATTCTCCTAGCTCTGTAAATCAGTCTGAGAGGTTGTTATATTGCAGGGATGCTCAGCTGCTGCAGTCCTTGAGAGCAGCAGTCTCTGCTACTGCTTTCCATGGTTACATTTCATTCAGCAGTGGATTTAAGCCTCGCCTCGGAAGTGAGGTGTCTCTCTGTCCAATCACTTCACTTTCAGTAGTTACTGAAACACCGAAGAGTTATTAAATCAACAGTAGTTGTACAACCCTGCAATACATATCCACATAAAATAACAGCTTTGTGTAGTTTCAGTATCCATTTTTCTCCTCCAAACATCTAGGTAAAGCTAATTTCTAATAAACTTGCCATGCTCAAAATTCAGAAAGGTATTAGGGTATTAGAGATATGTTATAGAAATGTACTCAGATCAAATTTAACACACGTTTCAAACACATAGAAATGTGTCAGACTGCCCGACTCTCATCTTACTGGTCTGGTATGGTACTGTATGTGTATAGATCAATGGCAATCATCACAGTTTCTCTAGAGTTGATTTACATGTGATATGTTTTGACACTGCTAGAGATATACAGTGGGTTCATAGGATGTCAACCAAACAAGCATAAAAGGAGAAGCAATGACAGTATACCTAGTGTATCTGGGAAACTCACAGCTTGGTTAGTGTTAGACTTTTTGAAGTTGAGCTCTCTTAATCAGTTGAACCAGAGGGCACCGCCAGCTGAGAGGAACAGGATGTTAGTCTGATACCATGAATTATGCAACAAAGATGGCTTCATGGTTCTCACTTCAATCACCGGAATTTGCTCAAGGATCAGCACAGCCTACGCACCTCGAGACTGTGTGTGTGTGTGTGTGTGTGTTTGTGTGTGTATGTGTGTGTGTGTGTGTATGTGTGTGGGCTTGCGTAAGTGCATAAGTGTGCGTGCGTCTGAACACAGCTATTCATTGCCATCTCAATTATGCATGGCTGTGGCTTAGCTATTATTTTTGGTGTTTCTATTCTTCATTAACCAACACACACATTCAAGTCCCAATGTATATTAGCATTCTTTGTTAATTCAACAGAACTGCACATTTCTAGATCTTGTCACAACACTGAGTGAATTTCAACCAAGCCACAAGTCATTGTTAACGTATATTTATCTCCTGCTCTCTAAGGCAACTGGAAGAGTGCAGCAAAGGGGCTGGGTTGTTATACAGTTGTAACGAGACACGGAGCAGCTGTAAATGGTGGCAGTTCACCTGCAGGGTACAAAGTTGGAAGATATAACAGGCATGGCAGGGAAACCATGGGGAGACTGTCCTCATTCTCATTCTACTGCTGACAGTACTGTATATCACTACATTGGCCCATTTAACTCACGTTTAAACCCTCCAAATTTATACTGCAGTTGCCCACACACGTGGATAGTAGTGCAGTATTTGCTAGATTAACTAAAGGTAGAGGTAGTTAGTAGTGCTAGATTAACTGAAGGTAGAGGTAGTTAGTAGTGCAGTATTTGGTAGATTAACTGAAGGTAGAGGTAGTTAGTAGTGCTAGATTAACTAAAGGTAGAGGTAGTTAGTAGTGCTAGATTAACTGAAGGTAGAGGTGGTTAGTAGTGCAGTATTTGCTAGATTAACTGAAGGTAGAGGTGGTTAGTAGTGCAGTATTTGGTAGATTAACTGAAGGTAGAGGTAGTTAGTAGTGCTAGATTAACTAAAGGTAGAGGTAGTTAGTAGTGCTAGATTAACTGAAGGTAGAGGTGGTTAGTAGTGCAGTATTTGGTAGATTAACTAAAGGTAGAGGTAGTTAGTAGTGCTAGATTAACTGAAGGTAGAGGTAGTTAGTAGTGCTAGATTAACTGAAGGTAGAGGTGGTTAGTAGTGCAGTATTTGGTAGATTAACTGAAGGTAGAGGTGGTTAGTAATGCAGTATTTGGTAGATTAACTGAAGGTAGAGGTGGTTAGTAGTGCTGTATTTGGTAGATTAACTGAAGGTAGAGGTGGTTAGTAGTGCTGTATTTGGTAGATTAACTGAAGGTAGAGGTGGTTAGTAGTGCTGTATTTGGTAGATTAACTAAAGGTAGAGGTAGTTAGTAGTGCTGTATTTGGTAGATTAACTGAAGGTAGAGGTAGTTAGTAGTGCTAGATTAACTGAAGGTAGAGGTGGTTAGTAGTGCTAGATTAACTGAAGGTAGAGGGTGTTAGTAGTGCTGTATTTGGTAGATTAACTAAAGGTAGAGGTAGTTAGTAGTGCTGTATTTGGTAGATTAACTGAAGGTAGAGGTAGTTAGTAACTGAAGGTAGAGGTAGTTAGTAGTGCTAGATTAACTGAAGGTAGAGGGTGTTAGTAGTGCTGTATTTGGTAGATTAACTGAAGGTAGAGGTAGTTAGTAACTGAAGGTAGAGGTAGTTAGTAGTGCTAGATTAACTGAAGGTAGAGGGTGTTAGTAGTGCTGTATTTGGTAGATTAACTGAAGGTAGAGGTAGTTAGTAACTGAAGGTAGAGGTAGTTAGTAGTGCTAGATTAACTGAAGGTAGAGGTAGTTAGTAGTGCTAGATTAACTGAAGGTAGAGGTAGTTAGTAGTGCTAGATTAACTGAAGGTAGAGGTGGTTAGTAGTGCTAGATTAACTGAAGGTAGAGGGTGTTAGTAGTGCTGTATTTGGTAGATTAACTAAAGGTAGAGGTAGTTAGTAGTGCTAGATTAACTGAAGGTAGAGGTAGTTAGTAGTGCTAGATTAACTGAAGGTAGAGGTGGTTAGTAGTGCTAGATTAACTGAAGGTAGAGGGTGTTAGTAGTGCTGTATTTGGTAGATTAACTAAAGGTAGAGGTAGTTAGTAGTGCTAGATTAACTGAAGGTAGAGGTGGTTAGTAGTGCTAGATTAACTAAAGGTAGAGGTAGTTAGTAGTGCTAGATTAACTGAAGGTAGAGGTAGTTAGTAGTGCAGTATTTGGTAGATTAACTGAAGGTAGATAGTAGTGCTAGATTATCTGAAGGTAGAGGTAGATAGTAGTGCTAGATTAACTGAAGGTAGAGGTGGATAGTAGTGCTAGATTAACTGAAGGTAGAGGTGGATAGTAGTGCTAGATTAAATGACGGTATAGGTGGATAGTAGTGCTAGATTAATTGACGGTATAGGTGGATAGTAGTGCTAGATTAACTGAAGGTAGAGTTGGTTAGTAGTGCTAGATTAACTGAAGGTAGAGTTGGTTAGTAGTGCTTGGGTTGGAGCGAAAACCTACAGGAGGTCAGTTCTCCAGGAACAGGGTTGGAGAGCCACGTCTAAAGTAGTCAATACAAACAAAGACATCCCACTGGGCACACACTGGTTGAATCAAAGTTGTTTCCACGTCATTTCAATGAAATAACGTTGAACCAATGGGGAATCTACGTTGAATTGACATCTATGCCCAGTGAGATGGCTGTTTCCATAACCACAACTATGTATTGGTGTAACATTGTGTTTGTGTGACTCTGGGATAGTCAGGTCAGAGGTCGCATGAAAGCAAGTGGTTGTTTTTCATGTTATTTGATCAAGACATTTTTTTTATTTGATGTGGATATTTAGTACCTTTGCCCATAACTTTGCACCTTTTGATGTAAATGTTTAAGGACAGGTTTTTGTTCTTTCTTGATTCTATTAGAATGACAGTGGCAGATAAAGGGACAGGGCAACAACACTTACAATTCTAACTATTGAATCCTGCAAGATACTGTTCTTAATTATACAGCTGGCCTACCTGTTTTGCCAAAGCTGGCAGACATTTTTTTGTTGCCCGTGCTACAGACACAATGTTTTAAAAAATATATATTTTTCAGGTGGTGCTGCAGCACCCTCAGCACCCCTACTTCCTGCAGCTATGGGTACATAATTGCACTGTGTGTGTGTGTGTGTGTGTGTGTGTGTGTGTGTGTGTGTGTGTGTGTGTGTGTGTGGTCCATAGGGGGGAGATGCGGAAAATAATTAATTATTGAGAGCAAATTTCATGCGCTGATGGTCAGAAGGCGAAAAAACCCCCAACCATGATTAAACATTTATGTTTTCTTATTGTTTTCAATGCTGAGAGCGGAAATAGACAACATCAGCGAGAATTATTATTTTCAATGCCTATGCTATCAAGAGCAGAACTCATCCAAAATATGTATGCAAAAATATATGTGGAAACTGATTGCAGTGACTAGCTGTAGCTCATTTCAGATGGAGTGATACACAGTACATGAATGATTCAGAGCACTTGATGATATCACTCACAAACAGTCTATGGATATGAAGTGATTATTATGATGATTATGGACCCATTAAAACATCATAATATATGCTTTTCAGATTAATATTTCCCTAGCGTTTTAAAACTTTACTCTGATAAAGGTTTTCACACTGGGAATAGAAGCGTAACACGGGCTAATTAGTTTGTCCGTGGGAAAATTTAAAGTGATCTGAGGGCTTTAACGAGCTCCATTCATCGTAAAGTAACACTGGCCTTCTCTTACGGCCTAATTGATATTTCATTTGAACATTTCTATTTATTATTTTAATGGCTGTTCATTACACAGTGCTCTGCAGAGTCGTTAGGAGTAAGGACTAACCTGAGGTTCCTATTGGGTATATACATAGCTGAGCTAATGTGCTTCAGTTGTGCTCATGCTCTATTAAAGAGTTGGGATTTATGCTTTAACCCTTTAAATACAGGTTTACTGGAACAAGCACTCATTAAAACCATAGATGTTCACCATACAGTAGACACAGATACCCTAATATCTCCTCTCATACACAGAATCACAGTACAAACTCACAAGGATGCACACACAGGTACAGTATTCATGCGAGTCCTCCGAGGGATTTGTCTCTGCGAGGTCCCCATCTCCTTAGTCAGAATAAAACCCTGGTCAATTACACCACAACCTGCCTCACTGGCTTTGTGCAACGCAGCAGAAGGACTGGAGTAGAGCTTCTCTCATACACATCTCTCTCTTTCTCTCTTCTTCTCTCTCCCCCTTTCTTTATGTCAAGAAGATGGTGATCCGTAGCCAGCCTTGCCTCATCACTGTCTGTGGCCATTAGCTGTGGCGATGTATCCCTGCCCTCATTAGGATGGAGATGGAGGGGTTCTGAGGGCACCGACGAGCAAAACATGACATCGGCCCCAGCTGCAAACGGACCATCATTTCCTCTTTACAGCCTAATGAATGCTAATAGTCGGACCAGAGTTTGTACACTGGTAGTGGTGGTGGTACTGGTGGGGGGTATGTACGCAGCTAGGGAAATCTGTAAGACTGCTTCATATATTTATCCTGCCAACGACCATCATCTTCCTCCTCCCCCTGTCCCTGTCCCGAGGGCTGGTCCACATAACCATTTGACACACACCTCTTTTCTTTCTGTCTCTTGCTCACTCTCTAATTCTCTCAGTGGACACACAGGAGCAGCTTTAATGACTCTGCAACCGTTTGCGGAGAATGGGGGCGTCACAGGCTCATCGAGATGCTTGAGCTCATTCACTAATGGCTATGGATGGCTAATACCTGTCCCTCTTTGTTGGGTCTTTGTGTAACTGAATCAAAACTGTTCTTTGTTAAATCAACACATTGGAAATGCCATTCCCAATACCTGAGCACCACGACTGTAAGAATCCACTCAATAGCTATGTTTCCATTAACTTGTCCAGTGATTTTTTGTCGACGTTTAGAAAAATAGACAATTGCCTGCTAGGGTTAATTTCCATTTAATTATCTTGTGTCGATAAAAAACAACTAGATGTAATAATCTTTTATTTTTGTCACAACAAAATTTAGTGGCCTAAGTGTTCGTTTCTATTACCCATTTAGGCAAATTGCACATTAATAAATTGTCAACAGCCTGTATGCCCTCCCAGCTATCTGTTTCAGGTCTTACAGTACATAGCCCGTGAAAGCCAGCATGGATAGAATGCAATAGTTTGCTAAAATTTCCCATATTCTAATAATTCTCATGTGCACTATGATAAAACTTGCACTCCTGTAGATCTGAAATAATTGGATGGTGAAACTTGCCAGCCAACCAGAAAAGCAAGGCGAAACAATTCAGGCATTCTTGAAAAGTCAGGACAATCCTTGTCCTGCAAAGAAACATTGCTTTTACAGTTGAACAAATGTATTTCGCAAGCAGTAAGCATTTACGCTGCGTGATGACATCAAGTTCCCCATGTACCTTTAAAAGTATTGTGCAATCATCATTTATTAAAAAACACAGTTTCCATCATCATCTGTCGCAAGAAAGTTAGTCAAAATAAAAATTGATTTACTATGTCTGCCGTTTCCATTACACTTGCCACAAAGATTTTTTTGTTGCCACATTGCTTTTCTCAAATAAACCTGGGTCAATGGAAACCTGCTTAGTGTCTTCATAATCATTTTCTATCATGTCTGGAGGGTTGTCGGGTGCACAACGGCATCATCCTGAAAAAACGAAAGTAATAGGAAAGATCATTCTCTTACATACATCACACAATAACAAGCTCAGTGTTGGAAAAAATAATGTCATCATGGCTGGATCATGCAGAAAAGTGGGGAGAGGACAGTCCTATAATGACATAGTGCATATAGGAATGCCTTGGCTTTGTGTTTTTACATGAAGAGTTATGAGTGTATAGGGAGGGGCCGCAGAACAACATTCTGGGGAGCACAGCACTGACTAGGCATGGCAGAGTGGATTTGCTCTGATCAAAGGGATAGGACTTTGATGAATGCTGTTCATTAGGCACACTACAGTGGATTTATTAGAAAGAACTTAGGGACAGAGAGACGGAGAGGGAGAGCGAGAGAGAGAGAGAGAGAGAGAGAGAGGGGGGAGGGAGGGAGGGAGGGAGGGAGGGAGGGAGGGAGGGAGGGAGGGAGGGAGGGACAGAAGAAAGGAGGGAGGGAGAGAGGGCAACAAAGGGAGACAAAGAGAGTGAACAACATTTTCCTCCAACAACCCCACACTAATAACAGCATACGAGGATGGAAGGGTCCGATACCAATACAATACAACACGTTGCATCAGCTTTGACCATTTTTCCATTACTGACGACATCACATGGAAACATGAGGTCATTATGATCACCTTTCATTTTCTCTTATCAGTGCAAGACATAACCAGTACCTTTCATTTCCCACAGCCACCACTGAGGGGAGACAACCCTCTGGTATGAAAACCCCTCAACCTGTTCATGACAGCGTCCTCTTCTCTAGCTATATGGCCTGTAGCCGTTTTGAGTGTTAATCTTAAATAACTGGGTAGTTTGTCAATGCGAGAAAGTAGAGCGTCTTAATCTGGGGGCATGAATCATGTGTGGTCATTAAACACAATCACTTGGTGGGCATACACAGCAGCCCTGCCTGGCCTGGCAGCCTGGCTGACTGATGGATGGCCGCCTGCATAAGGCTGACAGACACAGAGTGGGAAATGACAGATGAATTTACCTTCCCCTCATTAATATCACAGCTCGGATTAGAAGAGTCAACAACCGATGGCGTTCCTTTATGTGAGAGCCTCTGCACATTCCACCCTCAGGAGTCTACACACGCATACTGTGTATACAACATGTTGTACACGTATGTCATGGGAAACTAACTCTCCATGCTTTATTGCCACGGCTTAACAGAGTCCAAAAACATATTTGCTGTGATTGTAAGGAATGGCAAACAATAATCTGTCTCCTGTGTCTGCGGCAGAAGTGTGCGAATTGATTTGGTATGCAGGCCACCTAGACCTTTGCTGAGGAATAAGATGTGTGGAAGGAGAACCAGATGTCAGCAGCAGTTTTCTGAAATACTTACGATTACATTTCCAAATATTCAGGGATTCGGCTTTGGTTTTATAAAGCGGAAATATTACAGTCCACACAAATGGAGAAGTTGAGGGTGTTTTTCCTTATTTATTCGCACAGAATATCAATTAGTCTGAGGGCTTTTATGTGATGAGGAACTTTCTGTTAAAGAACATATAACCACTCTGTTGACTGGCCCTGACTGAACTCTGTGTTCAATAAGCAGACAAAGCATTCTGCATGCATATCTACTGTACATGATTCAGAGGGGAAATGGTTTTGTTTTTGAGAGACATGATAGACATGTATGAGATGTGCACATAGTCGCTAAGATAAACCAAGGCTGGTTCTTATTTTGAGGCAGCAGAGGTGCTGAGAAGACTGTAGTTGTATCAGTGAGGAGCGTAGACTAGATTTTGTCTTTCCTTGCCTTTAGCTGATGAACATCAGAGGAACGCTATGAAAGCAGAGCAACAGGCGATTGATTAGCACTGAGGTGGTGTGTCCTAGTAGGAAGTCCAAAAAAACAATCAAGCATTCCAGAAAAGTGTTAAAAATAGCCCACATTAACATATGTACTTAAGAAACAAGGTTCATGAAATCAATTTGCTACTATCAGATGACATTCATATTCTGACAAATTCTGAAACTCACTTAGATAAAACATTTCATGATACAGTGGTAGCAATACATGGTTATAAGATCTAAAGAAAATACAGAAATGCCAAAGGTGGAGGTGTGGCTGTTTATATTCAGAACCACATTCCTGTAAAGCTTGGAGAGGATCTCATGTTAAATACTGTTGAAGTAATATGGCTACAGGTTCATCTGCCTCACCTAAAGCCCATTCTGGTGGGAAGCTGCTATAGACCACCAAGTGCTAACAGTCAGTATCTGGATAACATGTGTGGAATGCTTGATATTGTATGTTGATATCAATAGAGAGGTATATTTTCTGGGTGATTTAAATATTGACTGGCTTTCATAAGGCTGCCCACTCAAGAGAAAGCTTCAAACTGTAACTAGTGCCTGCAACCTGGTTCAGGTTATCAGTCAACCTACCAGGGTAGTTACAAACAGTATAGTGTAGCAGGCTCAAGCGTGTGGTGTTTCCACGTTAACAAGTTCAATAACCAAACACGCACAGGAAGCACAACTAGAATGCAAATGGGGACTTTATTAGGGATATTTACACACAGTGGAAAAGGGGGGCATTCAGCAACCAGGGGTTTGACACATCTCCTCCCGATCATGTACCCCAGGTACTCAGTCTCCTGCAGGCCGAGCCGACATTTCCTTGGGTTAGCTGTTAGGCCTGCCCCCTGTAAGGCCTGCAACACCGCGCTTACCTGGTTTAGATGGGTCTCCCACTCGCTCCCATGGATTACAATATCATCAAAGTAGGCCGCCGCGTACTTATGATGGGGACGGAGAACTTGGTCCATCAACCTCTGGAAGGTGGCCGGGGCCCTGTGCAACCCAAAGGGCAGCTTCTTATAGTGGAACAGCCCGTCAGAGATAGCGAAAGCAGGAGCTAAGGGCACCTGCCAATAACCCTTCGTCAGATCGAGTGTGCTGATAAATCGGGCGGTCCCTAGCCGTTCTATTAGTTCATCAATTCAGGGCAAAGGTAGGTGTTGAACTTTGAGATTTCATTTAATTTTAAAAATCATTATAGAAGCGAATGGTGACGTCTGGTTTGGGCACCAACATTATAGGGCTGCACCACTCACTATTCGACTCTTCGATGATATCAGCTTCCAACATCGTTTTTACTTCGCTCCTTGCTTCCGGTATGCGGTAGGGTATCACCTTCACCTTTTTCCCGGGTTCGGTGATGATGTTGTGCTGTACCAGATCGGTGTGTACCGGTTCACTGGAGAACACATCCTGGTTCCGGCCGATCAACTCCGTCAGCTCCTGCTTCTGGGCTTGGCTAAGCTGCTCCTCAGTGGCACCTCCGCCGGCTTGGTCTCACATCACGTGCATTCCATTTCTTTAACAAGTTCACATGGTAAATCTGGGTCAGATGCCTACGTCCCGGCTGTCTGACCCTATAGTTAACTTCACCCACCTTCTCAAAGACTTTGTATGGCCCATTCCATCGGGCCAAAAATGTATATTTTGAGGTGGGGACCAACACCAACACTTTGTCTCCTGGCTGGAAGTCTCTTCATTGTGCCCCTCTGTTGTACACCCACGCTTAGGCCTCCTGGGCCTCCTGCATGTGTTCCCGTACCAGGGGCCACAGGGTTGCCATCCAGTCTCTCATGTCTTCCACGTGTTGCACCATGATTTGATGGGGTGACGGTTGCTGTTCCCAGGCTTCTTTAGTCACGTCCAGCAGTCCTCGGTGTCGTCTCTCGTACAGGAGTTCAAAGGGAGAGAACTCCGTTGAAGCTTGGGGCACTTCTTGGATTGAGAACATCAGGTGGGGTAGTAGCTGGTCCCAATTCCTTCGGTCCGCCGCATCTGCTTCAGGGTTCGATTAAATCTTTCCACCAACCCATCGGTCTGCAGGTGATACACTGAGGTGCATTTTATTTCGTTTGCAAAGATCCTTCATGATTCGCGACATGAACGGGGTTCCCTGGTCAGTTAATATCTCGTCGGGGATGCCTACTCGGGAGAACAGCATGACTAACTCACGTGCTATTCCCTTGGTGGCCATGGTGAGCAGGGGAATGGCTTCCGGGTACCTGTGGCATAATCCAGAATCACCAGGATGTATTGGTGCCCTCGGTTGCTCTTGGGTAGAGGTCCCACCAGGTCCATTGCGATCCTGCTGAAAGGGACTGAAATGATGGGTATGGGAATTTAAGGGCTGTGAAAGTGCAGCACCACCTTGCTGGCACTCCGGGCAACTGCGGCAGTAATCCTCCACTGCTCTCTTCATACCCAGCCAGTAAAATCGTGCCTTGATCCGGTCTAAGGTCTTCTCTACCCCTACGTGAGCCCCAAGAAGGTGGGAGTGCGCCAACTGCATAACAGATTGTACAAAGGGACGGGGCACCAACAACAACTCCATACATGCGTCATTCTTCTTCACAACCTGATAAAGCCATTTCTTCTTTATAGACAAATGGGGGTAGGTAACTGCTGGAGAGCGCTGGCCAGGTTGGGATCCTCCAATTGGGCCGTGCCGAACCGGCCCGCTAGAGAGGCGGGCTCTGGCGCCACCTCATGGTACATCAGGAACATGTCGCCCAAATTCGCCTCACCTTCCTCCAGTCTTGCTTCACCCTCCTCCTGTCCTGCTTCCCTCGGTTCCCCACGTCTCCGGACATACTGGTCCAAAGTTGGCAGAACATCGGGAAATCCCTCCCGATAAGGACCGGCATAGGCAGGTTTTGGACAACTCCCTCTGGCCCTGTGTGTTGTCCCTTTGTGGTCTTTAGGTGGAGGAGTGTGGTAGGGTAGTCCTTGGTCTCATCATGTAACCATGTGTCAGTCAGGTTCGGGGACTGGGCGAAGTCAGATCGGATCAGGGTCACCATACTCCCGGAGCCCAAAGGTGCTGTGGTGTCCTTTCCATTGGCTCTTACCGGGGTGACAGGGGAAGGACTACTCTCCTCAGCCCAGCATGCCATCAGTAAGCCGCAGGGACACCCGGTGGCTACCTCACTGGCTGAGGCCGTAGGAATTGGGACATCGCAGTTTGGACAGTTCCAGGCGATGTGTCCCAGCTCGCCACACTTGTAGCACTTCCTGCTGTCCAGGTTCAGGAAGGGGCATCAACTTGGGGAGTTGGCTGCTGGTGTCCCTCCATCCTTTGCCAGGGTCCAGGCGTGGTCCTCCATCCAGGGTTCAGCCTTCCATGGTTGTCCACTGTGCAGGACCTCCAAAGCCCCCTGTTGACCTTCCACCCGTTCCACCAGCTGAACCACGTTCTGCGGGTTAGCTTGACTTGCTAACTTTTTAGCTTCGAATGGGAGAGAGAGTAGAAATGTATCTATTACCACTTTCTCGATGGGCGTGAGCGTCAGTGGTTCAGCAGTTAGCCAGCTCTTGGCCAGCCTAATCAGATCATGCATTATACGTCCAATCATGGAACCCTGCCAATCAGGGTAACCATACCGGAGTAGGATTTCCTTTTCAGCACCTCGTAATGCGTTGCCTGGTCAGCCGTCAGAACCTGACAGGTCTTCTGTGCTGCGCCTGATAGGAAGAGTGCTAGCAGGCTGGCTCAATGCTCCTGGGGCCATTTCTCCCTCGCCACCATCCTCTCAAAGGCTTGGAGGTAAGCCTCGATGTCGTCAGCCTCTGTCAGCTTCAGCATAAACATACTGGGTGTGTAGCCGCTGGTCTGCGCATGCTCTGCGGATGTGGCTAGGGATGCCATCTGGGCCAGCAGCCTTGTGAGGGTTAACACGTGTAAATGTCTTACTCACGTCGGCCACTGAGAAGGAGAGTGCACAGTCCTTGGTAGCGGTGGCACTGCATTATCCTCAAAGCGAGCGAAGAAGGTGTTCAGCCTGTCTGGAAGCAAGACGTCGGTGTCCGCGATGTGGCTGGTTTTCCTTTTATAATCCGTGATTAGAATAAGGCTGTAACCTGCCACATGCGTCTCATGTCTGAGCCATTGAACTGTGACTCAATTTTATCCCTATACCGACATATAGCCTGCTTAATTGCATTGTGGAGTAAATAACTGCACTGTTTGTGTTCTTTCCATATTCCCAGTCTTCTTGCCCTGGTTAAATGTGGTTGTTTGCGCTTTCAGTTTTGTGTGAATGCTCCCATCTATCCACGGTTTCTGGTTGGGGTATGTTTTAATAGTCACAGTGGGTACAACATCTCCTATGCACTTCCTTATAAACTCATTCACCGTGTCTGTATGTGCCAATATTAATATCTGAAGCTACCCTGAACATGTCCCAGTCCACGTGATCAAAACAATCTTGAAGCGCGGATTCCGATTGGTCAGATCAGCTGTTGAATAGACCTAATCACGGGTACTTCTTGTTTGAGTTTCTACCTATAGGAAGCAAGATGGAATCGTGGTCCGATTTGCTGAAAGGGGGGCGGGGGAGGGCCTTTTGCATTTTGGAAGGAAGTGTAACAATGGTCAAGCGTGCTAGCACCGCGAGTACGACAGTCGATATGTTGATATAATTTTGGGAGCCTTTTCCTTAAATTAGCTTTGTTAAAATCCCCAGCTACAATAAATGCAGCCTCAGGATATGTGGTTTCCAGTTTACATAAAGTCCAATGAAGTTCTTTGAGGGTGTCGTGGAAATACTTCTCAAAGATATTTCTCAGACACCGGAGCTTGTGAATTAAAAATAGACTTTATTACAAAGTAACAAGGCTGAGTTGGTCTAACGAGCAACTGATCATCCTGATTCGGAGCTCTCATTTTATACAGTTTCATGTTTACACAACATACATAGCCACACTATGTATCTTTCTATGCTTGCATAACATTCATAGTCACTCCCCTTTAAGATACTTGTCCAGCATCTATTGGCTATTTGCCCTCACACCATTATCTTTCTGTCCCAGTTGCACTAGTTCACTCCAAGTTCTATTTGTTTTTCCCCTCCTTCTCTCTGGCCCCAACCCGGGAGCGAACAACACTGGTGACATGGCCTCCACAGTTCAACAAACAACATGAGTACACATTTCAAGGACACACACACAGTGAACTATAATGGTGACGTGGCCGACATGGCATCGGCATGAGGGAGGATATATACGGCTTTGGCAATGATGGCAGAAAATTCCCTCGGGAGGTAGAACGGTTGGCATTTGATTGTGAGATATTCTAAGTCAGGTGAACAGAAGGACTTGAGTTCTTATTCCAGTTGGCTGTGTGGTTTGATAAACATGGCTTCCAAGGCTTCAACAACACTACATGTTGATATGCAAGTCTTTAAAGGGGCTGCAGTTCAAACAATAGCAGAGCGGCCACCCTGCCACTGTTTCAGTAAACAGCTGAGGGATGGGGCTGGAGAAATGTAACCACTCTCAAATTCATTGACAAAGCTTCATAGACCAAAAATATAGTTTTAACCATGTTAGTATTTTTTGGGCCTATACAGCAGTGGTATTCAATGTCAGATGGAATTGCAGTGGGGTCGCACAATTTTAAGAGTACTGATTATTTTATGAGACAAGGTAATTTTTGAAAAAAAAATAAAAATCGAGTACATTTATTTATTGGTTCTTTTAATTTTGATAAGAGAGATGAATTTAAGGTTACTTTGTTCATGTGAAAATCAACATTTACCGATTTTTAAGGTTGTGTCATTAGATTTGGGGTGGGGTGTGTTCACCAGAAGATCTTGAAAAAAATGGGTCCCCAGAAATTCTGGTGAAATAAATTTGGTCCCCAGAAATTCAGGTGAAAAAAATGGGGTCCCAGCTGAGAAAGTTGTAATAACAGTGCTATATAGTGGTTTTTTATACAATTACATTGTTTACAAACAAAGGAGTAAAACAAGCTTATAGTTTGGGTTCTGATGGGGTTAGATGTTTGAACTAAGCTCATGAGGTATTTATAACTCAAGTGGCGCAGTGGTCTAAGAAACTTAATCTCAGTGCTAGAGGCGTCACTACAGACAACCTGGTTTGAATCCAAACCGTATCACAACCGGCCGGCCGGTGTAGGCCGTCATTGTAAATAAGCATTTGTTCTTGTTTTTTATTATTATTATTTTTTTTCACCTTTATTTAACCAGGTAAGCCAGTTGAGAACTAGTTCTCATTTACAACTGCAACCTGGCCAAGACAAAGCAAAGCACTGCAACAAAAAACAACAACACATTGGATAAACAAACGTACAGTCAATGAAACTATAGAAGATCTATATACAGTGAGTGCACATTTTGTTAGATTAGGGAAGTAGGACAATAAATAGGCCATAGTGGCGAAATAGTTACAATTTAGCATTAACACTGGACTGATAGATGTGCAGATTATGATGTGCAAATATGCCTTTGGTGCGGGCAACGATTCTGGGCTGCAAATGAGCAAAAATAACAGTATGGGGATGAGGTAGTTGGGGTGGGCTATTTACAGATGGGCTATATACAGGTGCAATGATCGGTAAACAGCTCTGACAGCTGATGCTTAAAGTTAATGAGGGAGATAGGAATCTCCAGCTTCAAGGATTTTTGCAATTCGTTCCAGTCATTGGCAGCAGAGAACTGAAAGGAATGGCGGCCAAAGGAGGTGTTGGCTTTGGGGGTGACTTGCCTAGTTAAATAAAGGTTAAATGTTTTATTAAAGATGCAATGGCTATGTCATGATAGTCCAACAATGTATGTAGCAATCCTAGGTTGTCCCTTTCAACCTTTTCAAAGTATGCTGCTTTGTGTTGAGACAGACTACAGGTATTCCCCCACATGCACCCCTCTACACAGTCTCATCTCTTTTAACATGAAAGACACACAAACCGCCTGCCCTCCTCTCACTGGACGTACAGTAGATATCCTGAGAGAGAACTGAGACAGTACAGGGAGTAAGAAAGAGACAGAAAGAGCCAAAGTCAAAATCCCCCTGTGTGGCTCCCTGGGATGAGGCCAGTCTTAGAGGTGCTATGATTTACACCATAAAGACTTCCCTGTTCCTTTGACTATAACTCAGTTAACTTCTCTATTCTTCTTTATATACGCAATTAAGGGATGCTCTCATTCTCCCTTTCTCAGGGGGCTTCTCTCGAGTGAACTCCAAATAGAGATTTTTGAAATTTGCTCAAGTGGTTTGAGAGATGTAAGGAGATGGTATACGGGGGAATAATCACATCAAGATGAGGAAGACAGAGAGAAAAATGTTCAACACCCAGTTTAGATCCTCTCTAATAATCAGAATTCTACTTCTACTGGCAGATAGAAGGAAAAGCTTGATGGTGACTGAGACTAATCATTCTTTGACTGGTGCTTCTCAGAAGACTGGGCTGAGGTCTCTAGAATGTCATATATTCAACATGTCCTGCTATTCAAAAGCACTCTCTAGTTTCTCACAATTAATTGCATAATTTTGGTCAAACAATAAAATTACTGACATGAACTTCCTGTCTCATCACATCTTCATACTCCCTTTACTTTCCTTCTTTTCTTGATATCATGCAGTAGTGCCAACCAAGCAAAGTGCCAATATACATTGCCTTCGGAAAGTATTCAGACCACTTTACTAATTCCACATTTTGTTAGGTTACAGCCTTATTCTAAAAAAAAAATTTTCATCAATCTACACACAATACCCCATTATGACAAAGCAAAACCCTTAAAAAAAAAACTGAAATATGACATTTACATAAGTATTCATACCCTTTACTCAGTACTTTGTTGAAGGACTTTTGGCAGCAATTACAGCCTCAAGTCTACTTGATTATGACGCTACAAGCTTGGCACAGCTGTTTTTGGGGAGTTTCTCCCATCCTTCTCTGCAGATCCTCTCAAGCTCTGTCAGGTTAGAGGGGGAGCGTTGCTGCACAGCTATTTTTAGGTCTCTCCAGAGATGTTTGATGGGGTTCAAGTCCGGGCTCTGGCTGGGCCACTCAAGGACAGTCAGAGACTTGTCCTGAAGCCACTCCTGAGTTTTGTTGGCTGTGTGCTTAGAGTCTTTGTCCTGTTGGAAGGTGAAACTTCACCCCAGTCTGAGGTCCTGACCGCTCTGGAGGTTTTCATTAAAGATCTCTCTGTACTTTACTCTGTTTATCTTTGCCTTAATCCTGACTTCACCGTAGGGATGGTGTCAGGTTTCCTCCAGACATGACGCTTGGCATTCAGGCCAAAGAGTTCAATCTTGGTTTCATCAGACCAGATAATCTTGTTTCTCATGGTCTGAGAGTCTTTAGGTGCCTTTTGGCAAACTCCAAGCGGGCTGTCATGTGCCTTTTACTGAGGAGTGGCTTCTGTCAGGCAACTCTAACATAAAGACCTGATTGATGGATTGCTGCCAAGATGGTTGGGTTTCTGGAAGGTTCTCCCATCTCCACAGAGGACCTCTAGAGCTCTGTCAGAGTGACCATTGGGTTCTTGGTCACCTCCCTGACCAAGGCCCTTCCCCCCTGATTGCTCAGTTTTGCCTCATTAAGAATGGTGGAGGCCACTGTGTTCTTGGGGACCTTCAATGCTGCATAAATGTTTTGGTACCCTTCCCCAGATCTGTGCCTCGACACAATCTTATCTCTCTTACATGCACTGTCAACTGTGGGACCTTATATAGACAGGTGTGGCTTTTGCCCGGACTACATTGTCTGGTGGAATTATTAAATAAAACAAGTGTACTCATTCATCTTTTAAAAGATATGTTGGTAACCATTTTCTAAAAACAATAACTCCCTCGAATCCGGGAATTATCGTGAATTACACCGCTCCACAATGGGCCTTAGAACTGCCCTTAGTCTGGAGTTATTCACACAATAATCCCTGAGTTGTCTACCTTGATTTATACTTCCTCTACCTAAACTAGTGTCAGATGGCTCTGCCACTGTAGAAAGCTCTTGCATCTTGTTGGACGGCTTAGGAAGCCGCTGTCTTTCATCTGTGTGTCTTAGTCACGGCAGACACAGTGAACCCACATTGAACACGTGCCATTTTAATTAAGAGAACAATTTGTGGAGATTGGCGTCCTGGCAGGGCAGGGGGATGGCTGTTGGCAAGGACCCGGTCGGGCAGAGGTGGCCTGCTGTGTTGGGTCTACACCGGGCCTGCTGCTCCTGGCTGATATCTCCAAGACAGAACCCAGGGAACTGGGTCTGAAGCACCAACATCACCAGGACCTCAGACACACACTATGGTACACACTGAGAACCTTGTGTGAAGCGGAGGTCACCCCTGCTCGACAACAGAGCCCTGAGTGACAGTTCTGCGACAATGACAAACCCATTCGACATATTACTGTTTGAATCCGAAACTGAATCTAGTATACATTCTTTATTACATTGTGTGTAGTGTAGGCATTTTGCAGCAGACACAGTGATCTTCAAACAGACTAAGGTGGCATATAATACCTGTTATTCAGACATTCTTGTTCATCCTGTCTAAAACTATAGCTAAGACTTCCAGACATATCATCGCATTAAGATTATAGAGTGTCACGTCTTGAGATATGTATCCAGGATTAAGGAATATTGCAGTGTGACAACAACACGAGACAGTAGGAATCTACTGTAACTGATACAGAGCAAAAGACATTCCTGTTCAGTTCTCACTCTAAATCTCTGTTGTATAGCTCTGTGAGCTGAGCTGCAGTATTGTGTCTCCGTTCATCCATTGGGCTGTAATCCCATATTGAGGAGTAATCCAGAGGCTGAGCAGTCGTATTGAGCGCTCCTCGATTACCCAGCCAAGCCTATCTGAGGAGGTTTGAGAGCTTTAGCTCTGCTTTATATGGTCTGCCTATAGGGTCAGAAAGGGGTGAGTAGGAGACTCAGGCATTAATGACGTCCAGACGAGGCTCAATGTCACAACCCACAGGGTGACAGAAGGGTTAGGATGAATCTGTGGGAAATTCTGATTAGCTGCCAGTTGTTGTTCACTCAGCAGAAAAAACAGCGGGGGTCACACGCATTACTGTAGATGCAGGACTGTACACTACACACACATGTACAGACACAGACGCACACACACAGGCACCCCCACCTTTCGGTGCATAAGGCAGACTGACTTGTTCTGTATGCATCATTCATAATTCCGGCTGTCAGAGAAAGATATATTCTACTGTGGAAATTCCCCACATCAGCACTCCATGGTAATTTCCTGCCATGCTCAGGGCATGCTACAGTAGGATGGCAGCAGGCTAAATTGCAGCAGGGACCATTACCTCAGAAAGGTGTCTGGCTGGCTCTCAAACAGGGGCTATTAGCACTGGAGTGTGCCCAATGATACGGAGGCCCCCAGGGAACCCAGGGAGAGAGAGGTTGAAATAATGACAGCCACCACTCTCCATCTACGTTTGCTTCTGCTCAACTGAGCCAGGAAATGTAAGATACTGAATAGACTGACACATTTGCATGTCCACCCAGAAATCCTAATTTGAACATTAGGTTTCATAGGTAATATCTGAGGCCTATCTGGGATTTCGCTATCATTCAAGAACCAGAGTAGTTACATGAGCACAAATAATATCCAACCTGAAAAGAATATAGATTAAGCTACAATATTATCTTTACAACATATCCTCTTAAGGATCGGAACCTTTTTTTAAATGTTTTCCTAAAATGACATACCCAAATCGAACTGCCTGTAGCTCAGGACCTGAAGCTAGGATATGCATATTCTTGATACCATTTGAAAGGAAACACTTTGAAGTTTGTTGAAATGTAGGAGAATATAACACATTAGATCTGGTCAAAGAAAAAACATGTGTTATGAGCAAGGAGTCTAGGCACAATTACAATTGTGTCCAATAGATGGCAGCAGTGTATGTGCACAAAGTTTTAGACTGATCCAATGAACCATTGCATTACTGTTCAAAATGTTGTATCAAGTCTGCCTAAATGTGCATGTTGGTTTATTGATACATTTTCAATTACATAACTGTGCACTCTCCTCAAACAATAGCATGGCATTCTTTCACTGTAATAGCTACTGTTAATTGGACAGTGCTGTTAGATTAATAAGAATTTAAGCTTTCTGCCCATATAAGATATGTCCATGTCCTGGGAAATGTTGTTGTTACTTACAACGTCATGCTAATCACATTAGCGCATGTTAGCTCAACCGTCCCGAGGGGAACCTGTGGTGCAATGTGACATTTGTGCTGGTCTCCAGCTGCACCGCTACACCTGCACCACATTCACCTTGCGTTATCTCCATCAGCCAGCCCAGCGCTGCAACAAACAACCTGTAATCCTATTAACTTAATATACAACACCACGCAGACACAACAGAACACACATTAACACTAACCACAGTCAGTTAGTTAGACACTCATACATTTTCGTTTTAGTATTTTTTGTGTAAACACACTAGCATTGTCTTTCCATCCGTTTCCCAGGACAGATGCAAATGAAACCAAATCCTGGGTTTTTGGGAATATTCTCACGCACATGTTTGGTGTGGATTTGGGAGCGCAATGTCATGTTGTCGGTCAGTGTTCCTCTCCATTTCTCACACACACACTCATGAGACACAGGGGTGTGTGGTGCGTGTGTGTGTTTGTGGGGGGGGCGGAGGGGGGTGGGGGCACTGATGACCTTAACTGTCTCGTGGCTGTCTGCTGCTGTCACCAGGCTGGCGCCGACTTTGATTAGGAGTAATTAATGCTCTCACATCTGGTGGCACTCTCCTCTCCCTCTCCCCCTTTCTCTATCACCCTTCTCTCATTCTACCTCAATGCTTCTTCTTTCTTTCTCCTTATCACCTCTTTCATCTCTCTGTCTTTCCATCTCTCCTAACCAAGCAGTGTATCATTGATTATCTGACGTGTCCACTTCTGTACGTTGAAGATACTCTCCATCTCTTACCTAGTCTAACTTCACCCAATATTTCCTGCCGTTTTTCTGTCAGGGTTGATGTGGGCTGTTCTCTGTCATTGTCACCTTCAGTTTTACCTCTTTTTGATCTGGTTTCCATGCTAAGCTGTGCCGTTTGAGTGCACTGGAGATGAAACAGTTGTTTTCTTGGAACCTGAGCAAAGGAAGTCCCTCAGCAGTGATCCCTAACCAGCCCGGGCTCTCCCAGGAATCACACATCACATGCTCTGGAAACAACACAGGAAGAGAAAAAAATAAACAGTTGGCGAGAAAAGGTCTCTCTTCAATTACCAACGACAGATGTGAACAGGGGGAGACAGACAGAGACACACAGGGAGGGAGATGGAGGTGTAGGAGTTCTAGCATAATTATATTTCAAGAACATCTCAGAGTCGGGGACAAGATGTTAAAATTATTACCTACTGTAACGCTTAATAGCCTAATGTATTGTAATTGATGTATACGTAATTGACTTATGAACTGTATATGTACACTACTGTTCAAATGTTTGTGGTCACTTAAAAATGTCCATGTTTTTGAAAGAAAAGCAAATTTGTTGTCCATTAAAATAACATCAAATTGATCAGAGATACAGTGGAGACATTGTTAATGACTATTGTAGCTGGAAACGGCTGATTTTTCATGGAATATCTACATAGGTGTACAGATGCCCATTATCAGCAACCATCACTCCTGTGTTGCAATGGCACGCTGTGTTAGCTAATCCAAGTTTAACATTTTAAAAGGCTAATTGATCATTAGAAAACGCTTTTGCAATTATGTTAGCACAGCTGAAAACTGTTGTGCTGATTAAAGAAGCAATAAAACTGGCCTTCTTTAGACTAGTTGAGTATCTGGAGCATCAGCATTTGTGGGTTCGATTACAGGCTCAAAATGGCCAGAAACAAATAACGTTCTTCTGAAACTCGTCAGTCTATTCTTGAAGGCTATTCCATGCGAGAAATTGTCAAGAAACTGAAGATCTCGTACAACGCTGTGTATTACTTCCTTCACAGAACAGCGCAAACTGGCTCTAACCAGAATGGAAAGAGGAGTGGGAGGCCCTGGGGCAAGAGGAAAAGTACATTAGAGTGTCTAGTTTGAGAAACAGACGCCTCACAAGTCCTCAACTGGTGGCTTCATTAAATAGTACCCGCAAAACACCAGTCTCTAAGTCAACAGTGAAGAGGCGACTCTGTCCAGTGTCTGTGTTCTTTTGCCCATCTTAATCTTTTATTTTTATTGGCCAGTCTGAGATATGACTTTTTTTTGCAACTCTGCCTAGAAGGCCAGTATCCCGGAGTCGCCTCTTCACTGTTGACTTTGAGAACACTGGCCTGGCTCTGGGTTAGGTTACCCAGACTTAACCATGATGACTAGCCAGTACTCACCGTCCTGTTCCAAGCCAGGGGCTTTGCTGTCAACACCAGCCCATTGACTGTGGCCCTGCCCTGGGTCCACCAAGCCACCTGCCCCCTCCCTCCTCTGGTTTCCCTGACCAATGACAGATAGCAGCTGCCTGCCAGGGAGAGGGCCATGACCAGCCATTATCACTCCGAGCATGGGGCAGTGCAGCAGGGCAGGGCAGGGGATAATTCAGGCTATTCTCTGCACACAACTTTTATTTCTGGACCCACATTACACCATCTCCTCCCCCTTCTCTCTGCCCATCCTAAACCACACAAAGAACAACATCACACAAAGGGATGTCACCTGTTTGCAGTGGCGATTTTATCATGTACATCTTGGTGGGGCAAAACAAATATTAATGTGTGATGCTTGCCAGCAAAGCTACTACGCAACACAACACTAAACAATACATGAATTGCACTTTAATGTTGACAAACGGTGTCCACAAACTGATAGGGCCGACATAAATCTGTCCCAACTGCAGTCCCAACACCTTACCACTGCTACACCTGGCTATCAGTGTCTGGCAGCAAAACAGTTCATTCAGCCTCACTTACTGCCTTTAAAAAAACATAGCTGATATGGCTAACTTGCTTAAACAAATATGGTTTCTACTGACAATGGAGATGTACAATCTATGTCATAAAAGTCAACAAGTGGATAAGCGGCAATCCGTAATTTCGATTAAGACATTAATGAGCGAGCGACAACGGACGTAGTCAATATAACTATTTGTTCAGCACTTTTGAAATGTACAGCGACAGAATTTAGAACATGGGCCGTTCTTACAGTGTTCACCCTGTACACTAAGTGAGTCTAGACGATCCTATCCGCCAATCAGGCTGTGTATGTAAATAAGGGAAATAAATTATAAAAAATATACAGTACCAGTCAAAAGTTTGGACAACCCTACTCATTCAAGGGTTTTTCTTTATTGTAGAATAATAGTGAAGACATCAAAGTTATGAAATAACACATATGGAATCATGTAGTAGCGAAAAAAGTGTTAAACAAATCAAAATATATTTTTTATTTCTGATTCTTTAAAGTAGCCACCCTTTGCCTTGATGACAGCTTTGCACACTTGGCATTCTCTCAAGCAGCTTCACCTGGAATGCTTTTCCAACAGTATTGAAGGAGTTCCCACATATGCTGAGCACTTGTTGGCTCCTCAATTGGGTTGTGGTCGGTGATTGTGGAGGCCAGGTCATCTGATGCAGCACTCCATCACTCTCCTTCTTGGTCAAATAGTCCTGACACAGCCTGGAGGTGGGTTTTTGAGTCATTGTCCTGTTGAAAAACAAATGATAGTCCCACAAAGCTCAAACCAGATGGGATGGCGTATCACTGCAGAATGATGTGGTAGCCATGCTGGTTAAGGTTTCCTTGAATTCTAAATAAATCACTGACAGTGTCACCAGCAAAGCACCCCCACAACATCACACCTCCTACTCCATAATTCACGGTGGAAACCATACATGCGAGATCATCGGTTCACCTATTCCGCATCTCACAAAGACACGGGTTGGTACCAAAAATCTCAAATTTGGACTCATCAGACTAAAGGACAGATTTCCACTGGTCTAATGTCCATTGCTCGTGTTTCTTGGCCCAAGCAAGCCTCTTCTTATTATAGGCGTCCTGACGAGGCAGGTAGCCTAGTGGTTAGAGTGTTGGGCCAGTAACCGAAAGGTTGCTTGTTCAAATACCCAAGACGACAAGGTGAAAAACCTGTTGATGTGCCCTTGAGCAATGTACATAACCCTAATTTGCTCCAGGGGCACTGTACTACTATGGCTGACCCTGTAGAACAATGTAGGCTGTCATTGTAAATAAGAATTTCTTCTGAACTGACTTGACTAGTTAAATAAAGGTTTAATAAATAAGAAAGTAGTGGTTTCTTTGCTGCAATTCGGACGATCTCCGCATGTGTGGTTCCCACCGCGAAGCATGGAGGAGGAGGTGCAATGTGTTATTTCTTCACTATTATTTTACAATGTAGAATATATTAAAAATAAAGAAAAACCCTTGAATGAGTAGGTGTGTCCAAACTTTTGACTGGTACTGTACATCTAGTTAGGGGTAAAGTGACTATGCATAGATAATAAACAGTGAGTATCAGCAGTGTAAAAAAAATGCAAATTCACATTTTCCAAATAGTCTCATTAACTATCTGATTAACTGTTCAGCAGTCTCATGGCTTTGGGGTAGAAGCTGTTAAGGAGCCTTTTGGACCTAGACTTGGCGCTCCGGTACGGCTTGCCGTGTGGTAGCAGAGAGAACAGTCTATAACTAGGGTGGCTGGAGTCTTTGACAATTGTTAGGGCTTCCTCTGACACCGCCTGGTATAGAGGTCCTGGATGTTAGGAAGCTTGGCCCCAGTGATGTACTGGGCCGTACGCACTACACATGCTGAGCAGTTGCCATACCAGGCGATGATGCAACCAGTCAGGATGCTCTTGAGGGGGAAGGGGCATTGTCATGCCCTCTTCACGACTTGGTGTGATAGTTTGTTAGTGATGTGGACACCAAGGAACTTGAAGCTCTCTACCTGCTCCACTACAACCCTGTCGATGTGAATGGGGGTGTGCTTGGCCCTCCTTTTCCTTTAGTCCACAATCATCTCCTTCGTCTTGATCACATTGAGGGAGAGGTTGTTGTTCCCACGGGTGACCAGTACTAATTATCAAAATCCAGAAAAGAGCTGTTTAATTCTACAACCACCTAAAAGGAAGCGATGCCCACCCATTCCACTACAAAGCCCTCACCTACAGAGAGATGGATCTAGAGAAGAGTCCCCTCAGCCAGATGGTTCTGGGGCTCTGTTCGCAAACACAAACAGAAGAGGTGTGACTCGCAGAAGAGGTGTGCAATGCCGCCCAGGTGAGGCTCCAGCACGCCGTCCACCATCAGAAGGATCAGGCGGACCGCCACCGCAGTGTTCCATTCTGGTGATCGTGTCTGGCTCTACCAGGAACCTCCCGCTCCTCCTGCCCTGCCGGAAGCTGAGCCCCCGGTTTGTGGGGCCCTTCAAGGTCCTCCAGAGTGTCAATTAGGTAACTTACCGTTTACAACTCCCCACCAACTACGGGATCTTCAGTACCTGGTAGACTGGGAGGGGTACGGCCCAGAGGAGCGCTGTTGGGTTCCAGCGGCTGACATCCTGGACCCCAATATTGTCCGGGATTTCCATCTCCGCCGTCCGGACCGGCCTTCTTCTCACCCTCGTGGCAGTCCTCCTGGTACGGCGTCGACCTGCGGCTGGAGCCTAATCTTGAAACATTTATGAGTGTATTGGGTTTTGATCCCAGGTTGTGTCACAGCCGGCCGTGACTGGGAGACCCATGAGGCGGCGTACAATTGGCCCAGCGTCGCCCTGGTTAGGGGAGTGTTTGGCCGCCCGGGATTTCCTTGCCCCATCACGCTCTAGCATCTCCTTGTGGCGGGCTGAGCACCTGCAAGCCGACTTCGGTCGGCAGTTGGACGGTGTTTCCTCTGACACTGGTTAAGCGAGCAGTGTGTCAAGAAACAGTGCGGCTTGGCTGGGTAGTGTTTCGGAGGACGTATGGCTCTCGACCTTCGCTTCTCCCAAGTCCGTAGGGGAGTTGCAGTGATGGACAATTGGATATCAATCCTTCTTTAATCTGTCTTCTCCGCTGCATATACACTGATCTAAGTAGATTTAACAAGTGACATCAATAAGGGATCATAGCTTTCACCTGGATTCACCTAGTCAGTCTATGTCATGGAAAGAGCACGTGTTGTTAATGTTTTGTACACTCAATGTATGTTTCCCATGTTAATAAAGCTCCTTTGAATTGGAGAGAGAGAGAGAGAGAGAGAGAGAGAGAGAGAGAGAGAGAGAGAGATTTTGTCCTCTTGACGAGGGAAGGGCTGACAGGCCCTTGAAATGTTGTCCTTGTTTCCCTGGTTTATTTGCCATGCAGCCCCAGGTGACAGACAGCACATAAATTGGGCGGGCCTACACAGTAATTGAGCAAAGAGGAACACAGGCCATGGCAACACTGTGGGATATAAGATAAGCTAAAGAGATGGCACTGAATATAGTGGAAACTATTTTATCTGATATATTACATTGCACTCAATCAACACCAGGGAATTCCTTGATAGGCTTTCATGTGTTAAACAATCCAACTGGCTGATTTTTATAATTGTGGACAGAAATAAGGGATAATTTAGTGGACTGGGTAGGATTTTCATAATTATACTCCCTGAGCAGAATCCTATTTCTATCTTTGTTGGGTTGAGATATGCATAGACACCCTCTTGCAGATTATTAATAATCTTCTATTAACGTTTTACCAGGATCTGTAATCTGGGGATTGAAATTGGAATCTCCAGCGGTATGTTCTCTTAATGGATAAGCCCCATGGTGCAATTGTGTGTGTGCTTGATTCTGTGTATTCATCCTAGATTGGACATTAGCATGCATTATGCTGTGGTCAGTAGGATGTGGACATCCAAAGGTACACATTAGCCTTTTAAAATTGAATGACCCCTCTGGGTTTCTTCCAAGAATACTGATACTCATTTAATGCAGGTTGGTGGTGCCTCAACTTAACTGTTGTGAAAACAACTATAAACCCAGTCAGATGACCCAGGAAATCCCCAACTTGTACATAGATGTGAAACATTTATCGAAACAAAGCATTGAAGAATCAGATCATGAATCTGAGTGAACAGCCATCCAGGTCATGGGTTCACCGTAATCTGCCATAGAAATTCACCCGCTAGTACATAGGAGTCTCCTCCTGCAGCCCTTGAGCTAGTGGTGAGAGTAAATAAACTCAGGCTTCTATCTATTTCATGTCTCCCACATGCTGAAAATCACAAGATTAATGTTGTATTCTGATTCGAGCTGTGTTTTTATCTGTGTCTCCATAGGGCAGGGTTTCCCAAACGTGGTCCTGGCCGCCCCTGGGTGCACGTTTAGTTTTTTTGCCCTAGCAATACACAGCTGATTCAAAAAAATCCTAACTTGATTATGAGTTATTTGAATCTGTTGTGCTAGGGCAGGACTGAGTTTGGGAAACCCTGCCATAGGGGACCATCAGTGCTTTATATGTGAGGCTAACATTGAGCAGCCAGTCGACCATGCTTGGTCTTTTGTTCTCCATTTTATATCATCATATAAATCACGGATGGGGAATTAAAATCTCCCCCCTCCTTTCTTCCAGGGCAGGGGATGTGCCTGTCAGATACCCAGCACACCTTCCTGCATAATTTAACAGCCTTGATTAGTTTCACATTTTCCAGATTTATTGATTCCATTTAAATGGGGTGTGAATTCATAGTGGCAACATGGGTAAGCAAATTGAAGCTCTTTGCTATGCTCATTTGAGTGTTTGATGAAACCATCTCAAGATTACTCCTTTCAGCTCTCATTTATCTTACGATTAAAATTATGCTATTTGAATTCTATCTAATTGTTTTGCTTGTATAAGCTACTGTGTTGATTATTTTATATTGGGGTTAGAACAACAAATGATTCACTCCAATTTGAGTGTATATGGAAGTGAGCTGGATTGTTGTGCATGGAATTTCAGTCACATATCTTATTGTAGTCAAGTTGGTTAGCACTTTTAGAATTATTGTTTGTCCACTCTACCTCAGAATTGAAACTGTTTTGGGGTAGAAGAGCACATGGTTGTTGGACAGAGGTTGTAGTGTTGAGAGAGGGTTAATAGAGGATCTGTGTCCTGCTGAAGGGAGTGACCAGTAGTCCTGGCCCCGACACTAGCTACTCTGGTCCCCCAGGGGCCCTACAGATGAGTGCATATCAGCCCCAGGCAGCCCTCTTCAATGGCTGGAGAGCCACACTGGGCCTGGAGCACCCCGCATGCTGGGTCTGGGATATTGTACAGAGACCCAGCACAGGACCTGCTATCCTGCTGGCTGCCTTGCGACTGGCGCACTGTGGCAGAGTTCACTGCTTCTGTGTGGGGCTAGAAAAACACATCACGCCCCACACCTCCCCACCCACACGCAAGCACACGGATGCATACAGGCAGGGACAGACTCACATACACTTTCTAGTAATGGATGGAAACACAACTACAAAAGAGCATACAAGTGGGGTGATGGAGCCATCCCTGGTTATCACCTGGGTGGAAACCCCATTTGCAGTTTGGTCCAGTGGCGCTGAGCTGAGAGCATTTGGGCCCTGAATCACTTAGCTAGACCACTTGCTTGCTGGGCATAATTGCAGCAGGACAGGAGACAATGTTTATTCATGCAGTCATGCGTTATTGTCCTTTCACCTGTGTGCATCTCTGTTGAATATTTATCTGTGTTCATCCTCTACTCCCCAGATACGACACACACACGCACGCACGCACGCACGCACGCACACACGCACACACGCACACACGCACACACACACACACACACACACACACACACACACACACAGGCCCTTCCCCCAGACCCCTGCCACCTTAATTTTACGTACAGACATAAATACATACAAGACCCATCCCCCTAGAATAGTTTACACATACACATACACACACACACACCACAAAACACACACCACATCCCTTTCTTCAAATTCACACACTCTCCCATATTACCGTCTGCACCAAGCCATGTCTGTATCAGATATGGAAAATATGTATAATTTTCAAGGCAAACTGGTCGGATTACAGATTGTCACTACTGAAAAAAGGGTGAAAAATACATTTTCAAACGACAGGCACCAACATGCACACATACCCAACACAATATCAACACAATATCAACACATACCCAACACATACTCTACACAATATCAACACATACCCAACACAATATAAACACAATAGAAACACATACCCAACACAATATCAACACACACCAAACACAATATCAACACAAGATCAACACATACCCAACACAATATCAACACATACCAAACACAATATCAACACATAGCCAACACAATATCAACACAATATCAACACAATATCAACACAATATCAACACATACCCAACACAGTATCAACACATACCCAACACAATATCAACACAATATAAACACATACCCAACACAGTATCAACACATATCCAACACAATATCAACACATATCCAACACAATATCAAAACATATCCAAAATAATATCAACACATACCCAACACAATATCAACACATACCCAAAACAATATCAACACATACCCAACACATACCCAACACAATATCAACACATACCCAACACAATATCAAAACAATATCAACACATACCCAACACAATATCAACACATACTCAACGCAATATCAATACATACCCAGCACATACCCAACACAATATCAACACATACCCAACACATACCCAACACAATATCAACACATACCCAACACATACCCAACACATACCCAACACATACCCAACACAATATCAAAACAATATCAACACATACCCAACACATACCCAACACAATATTAACACATACCCAACACGTACCCAACACAATATCAACACATACCCTACACAATACCAACACATACCCAACACAATATCAACACATACCCAACCCAATATCAACACATACCAAACACAATAAAGTTGAAGTCGGAACTTTTCATACACCTTAGAAAATACATTTTAAATCAGTTTTTCACAATTTCTGACATTTAATCCTAGTAAAAAATCCCTGTCTTAGGTCAGTTAGGATCACCACTTTATTTTAAGAATGTGAAATGTCAGAATAATATTTCAGCTTTTATTTAATTAATCACATTCCCAGTGGGTCAGAAGTTAACATACACTCAATTAGTATTTGGTAGCATTGCCTTTAAATTGTTTAACTTGGGTCAAATGTTTCGGGTAGCCTTCCACAAGCTACCCACAATAAGTTCGGTGAATTTTGGCCCATTCCTCCTGACAGAACTGGTGTAACTGAGTCAGGTTTGTAGGCCTCCTTGCTCGCACACGCTTTTTCAGTTCTGCCCACAAATGTTCTATAGGATTGAGGTCAGGGCTTTGTGATGGCCACTCCAATACTTTGTCCTTAAGCCATTTTGCCACAACTTTGGAAGTATGCTTGGGGTCATTGTCCATTTGGAAGACCCATTGACGATCAAGTTTTAACTTCCTGACTGATGTCTTGAGATGTTGCTTCAATATATCCACAGTCAGACTTTTTTATGGCGGTTTTGGAGCAGTGGCTTCTTCCTTGCTGAGCGGCCTTTCAGGTTATGTCAATATAAGTCTTGTTTTATGTGGATATAGATACTTTTGTACCTGTGTCCTCCAGCATCTTCACCAGGTGCTTTGCTGTTGTTCTGGGAATGATTTGCACCAAAGTACGTTCATCTCTAGGAGGGTTAATAGAGGATAAGAAGAGAAATAACAAAGAGAAATTATAGATAAAATGTATCGGTGCTCATCGGCCATTGGACATAAACATTGACTGTTTTGGAAGGAATCAGTGGCTAACTGCAAGCATTGCAAAGCAATCATTAGCCTGCTATTCAGTGGAGTGGCTGTGTGATCCCAAGTCTAGGATTAAGGGTCTCTTTTCCTAGTTTAAAATTATAAACATTCAACATTGGCCATGCTGTCAATGAAGCATGATTTTTACCACACTGAAAACAACTGTTAACTCGGAATTGCAAAATCTGACTTTAGTGAGAGCAAGACAACTGGGAACTCAAGAAAAATGACTGGGAAAATATGTTTTGAATTTTTATCCAACTCGGAATTGTAAATTCGGAACTCAGGCCTCTTTCTAGAGCTATGACCTGAAGATCACAGATGTCATCATGATTCAACCATTTCTTTCCTGAGTTCCCAGTTGTCTTGAATGCATAATAAATCCAGAGAATGCCAGACTTTGATGACAGAATTTGCCCACGAAGGACTGTGTGATATTGCGAGGGGTGAGAAGTGAGTGATGAGGCAAAAATGAAAAAGAGATGAAGTTTAGCGAAGGAACGAATGACATTTAATTTGAAAACAGCAACACACAATAGACAATAACCCGCGAGGGTTGAAACAAAAAACACAGGGTTAAATAGTGACCCTGATGACTAATATGGAACAGGTGTGGGTCATCAGGGTGTTGCTACCATCTTCCCCCGACCGCCGGTTTAGAACGCCGGCAAGGATGATTTCTGGAGAGGAGGAGGGCCCGTCGTCTTGCACGGGGCATTCGTTACAGTACCCCCCTCCCTAGGCGCGGCTCCTGACGTCGCCACTCGCCGGCACACTGGGCGACCCCGAGGGCGGGGAGCTGGCCTGTCCGGACGGCGTCCATGGAACTCCGTCGTGAACGACGGATCGCAGATGTCTACCGCCCGGACCCAGCTGCGCTCCTCAGGGCCGTAACCTGCCCAGTCCACTAGGTACTGGACCCGACCCTGCCGTAGCCGAGAGTCTAGCACCTTCTCCACTCGATATGCCAGACCCCCGGCCATCTCCGTTGGGGGTGGAGGCGCCACTGCAGGTCCGGATCCCCCTAGTGGACCAGGAACCACCGGTCTGAGGAGAGAGACATGGAAAGAGGGAGACATGTTAGTATAGGGTGGTGTAAGTCTCAACCTATAGGTGACCTCATTCACTCTCCGAAGGACAGTGAAAGGTCCCACATACCGGGGTTCTAGCTTGTGGCATGGCAAGCGGAGCTGGAGGTTCCTTGTGGACAGCCAGGCTTTATCCCCTGGTTGGAACACTGGAGCCTCACTCCGCCGTCTGTCCGCCTGCGTCTTTTGACGTTGGAATGCCCTCTGCAGGCGGACGTTGACGGCGGACCAGACTCCCTCAGCCTTCCCAAACCACTCCTCCACCGTCTGGACCTCATTAGAACCCCTTGCCCAGGGGCACAGCCTGGGCTGATAGCCTAGCACCACCTGGAAAGGGGTTAGACCTGTGGAGGAATGGCACAGGCAATTCTGAGCGTATTCCGCCCAGGGGAGGAAACGGGTCCACTCACCTGGCTGTTCCATACAATAGGATCGAAGGAACCTCCCCAGTTCTTGGTTGGCCCATTAGCCTGAGGGTGGTACCTGGATGTGAGACTGACCGCGACCCCCAGTTTGGACATGAACGCTTTCCACACCCGGGAAATGAACTGGGGACCTCGGTCAGACACGATGTCCTCCGGAAGTCCATACAATCGGAAGACCTGTTGAAATAGTACCTCAGCGAACTGGAGGGCAGAGGGGAGACCGGGTAGTGGGATGAATCTGACCATCTTGGAAAATCTATCCAATACCACGGCGATGGTGGTTTTCCCCTCTGCTGGCGGCAGATCTGTAACAAAGTCTACCGCTATGTGTGTCCATGGCCGCTGAGGTACTGGTAGGGGAAGGAGTTTTCCTGTAGGAGCCGTTCTCGGCGCCTTTGACTGTGCGCACACGACACAGGACAGTACATAGTGTCGCACAGTCCTCTCCATGCCAGGCCACCAATATTTCTCCCGGAGCGCTTCCAGGGTTCCCCTGCAGCTGGGAGAGGACCGCCCCTACCCCGAATTCCGACGCGTCGACCTCGACCGTGAAGGGCTTGAGCGGGTCCGGGTGGCGTAGTAGTGGCACGGTGGTGAATCGGCCCTTCAGGTCGATGAATGCCTTCTCCGCCGTCAGGGTCCAGGTGAGGCGTTGAGGGTTTCCTTTCACTAGTATGTCATCAATATATACGACTACATACCTCCCCGACATCTCTCGAAATACCTCATTCAGAAACGACTGGAATACCGCTGGGGCATTAGCGAGTCCGTATGGCATCACAAGGTATTCATAGTGACCTGACGCCGTGCTAAATGCGGTCTTCCACTCGTCTCCTTCCTTGATTCGTATGAGATTATAAGCGTTCCGGAGGTCTAGCTTAGTGAAGAATCGCGCTCCCCGTAGCTGCTCTATGGCCGCAGGAACGAGGGGCATTGGATATCGATTCTTCGTCGTCACCTCATTCAAACCTTGATAATCAATGCACGGCCTCAAACCCCCGTCCCTCTTCTTCACAAAGAAGAAACTGGCCGAAGCAGGGGATGTGGACATACGTCTCCATATAATCGGTTTCGGCCATAGAGAGCGGATAGATGCGTTTACGGGGAGGCGTGCCACCTGGCATGAGGTCAATGGCGCAGTCCCACTCTTGGTCGGGAGGGAGACATTTGGCCTCTTCTCTAGAGAACACTCCGCATAGATCTTCGTATTCTGGCTCTCAGGACTCTCCACTGATGTTGCCCCTACCGTAGGTGTAATACAGGTCCTCCTACATTTTTCAGAACATCCCAGAATCCTTTGTGCGCTCCAGCTGATTTTTGGGTTATGTTGCTGGAGCCAAGGAAGTCCCAAGATGATCGGATGTATGGAGGATGAGATCACCAACAATTCCAGTCTCTCTCGATGGCAGCCGTGAATTGTGAGAGTGACTGGACGGGTCACGTGAGTAATGGAACCGGACCACACCGGTCGACCATCCAGAGCATGAACTGGCATTGAGGACCTCAAACGGCGCAATGGCAGCCGAAGAGAGTCAACCAGAGTCCGGTCAATGAAACTCCCCGCAGCCCCGGAGTCAATCAGGGCTGTGGACACATAATTAGGGAAGTTACCGGAGAGCACAACTGAGCAACAGAAAGGACTGGCGATGTTAACAGTATTAGGTACACTTACTGTGCCCATCTGAACCCCCCGGCCACTTACCCCTTTTCTGCGTCCCATCAGAAGAGAGGGGCAAGATCTTCTCACATGCCCCCTCTCTCCGCAGTACAGACACAGTCCCTGACGACTCCGTCTCTCTCTCTCCTCTGCGGAGAGCCTCGTAATTCCCACCTCCATTGGCTCATGTTCCAGCTCCAATCGCGGAAGAGGGAGATGCGCGCGGCGCGCCAGCTGTTCACGGTCCCGGAGTTGGCCGTCGATGGCAATGGCCCGGGCGATGTAGGCGTCCAGCGTCATGGATTGGCTTACACAAGCCAGCTCTCACTCAACGTATAAAAAACTAAGGAGATGATCGTGGACTTCAGGAAACAGCAGAAGGTGCACCCCCCTATCCACATCGACGGGACCGCAGTGGAGAAGGTGGAAAACTTCAAGTTCCTTGGCGTACACATCACTGATAAACTGAAATGGTCCACCCACACAGACAGTGTGGGGAAGAAGGCACAACAGAGCCTCTTCAACCTCAGGAGGCTAAAGAAATCTGTCTTAACACCTAAAACCCTCACAAACTTTTACATATGCAAAATTGAAAGCATCCTGTCGGGCTGTATCACCTGCCTGGTACGGCAACTGAACCGCCCACAACCGCAAGGCTCTCCAGAGGGTTACCGGGGGCAAACTACCCGCCCTCCAAGACACCTACAGCACCCGATGTCACAGGCAGGCCAAAAAGATCAAGGACATCAACCACCCAAGCCACTGCCTGTTCACCCCACTGTCATCCAGAAGGCGAGGTCAGTACAGGTGCTGGGACCGAGAGACTGAAAAACTGCTTCTACCTCAAGGCCATCAGACAGCTAAACAGCCACCACTAGCACATTAGAGGCTGCTGCCTAGAGGCACAAACTAGAAATCACTGGTCACTTTAAGGTATGGAACACTAGACACTTTAATAATATTTATAATGTTTACATATCTGGCATCACTCATCCCATATGTATATACTGCATTCTATACTATCCTTCGGTATCACAGTCATTTAAACAATGTTTACATATCTTGCGTTCCCCATCTCATTTGTATATACTGTATTCAATACTCTTCTTCTGTATCTTAGTCCATGCCGCTAGTCCTCATGTATATAGGCCTAATTCATTCCTATACTATACTATTCTCGGTATCTTAGTCACCTAATCGTGTTTACATACTGCATCACCAATCTCTTATGTATATATTGTATACTTTAAAGCTTACTATTCCACTGGATCTTAGTCCAATGCCGCCCTGGCATATGTATACATTCTCAATCCTTTCTTCCTTAGATTTATGTGTGTTATATGTTGTGAAACTGTTAGACATTATTGTTAGATAGTACTGCACTGTCGGAGCTAGAAGCACAAGCATTTCGCTACACTCGCAATAACATCTGCTAACCATGTGTATGTGACCAATAGAATTGGATTTGATTTGATTTGACACGCACACGTGCTCACACACACACACACACGCACACGTGCACACACACACAGCCTTGGTCTAGTGGGAGAGAAAAGTAATAGCTCAATTAAGTGCCAAATGGCTTTCTGGGGGCTAGTATTTAATCTCCACTGCAGCAGGAAGCAAAGTAGATAGAGGCAATGCATTCTGAAAGGTAAGGAGAGGCATAAACTTCCTATTACGATGATTTTATAGCCTTTAAAACATACAGGCTTGATCAAGTCTGGCGATATGGGCTTAAACTACCTTGATAACCTGCATTCTGCAAGTAGTTCATGTCCTCTGCCAAGGTAATCATTGGTATGAGAGCAGAATTGCAACTGATTAGGAATGTAACAACTTAAATCAGTGTTCAAGGAAAGTCACAACATCCTCTCGTGGCTCTTTATCACTGACGAAGCATTGGTTTTCTATAGCTACTGTATGAGGAAGCAATCACACTCCTAAAACACTGCTGCAGAGATAACTGTAGAGGAGGATTAGGGAGACGTTATCAGAGCCATTATTTCACCGCCTTCTCCTGTATGCATACATCCAAGTCCATTGGAATTGGGTATAATTGACAGTTGCATCTGAATATTGAGTCCAGCACTGTGTCAATTACCTCTTTTAGCAGGAAGGAATGTTCAACATTCAAATTCTTAGAGCATAATCAAACAAATCCCTTTAGGCAAAATGAGGACTGCTGGACCACGCTCTGGTGATAGTGGCCAAAATATGTTGCATTGCTGTCAAGTAGTCCTTGACCCAGACCAATCCTTGTCTTTGACCGCTTAAATTCAGTGCTCTCAGTTTGGCTTGGTACCATGCAGCATGACTGGTGAGATTAGGTCATAGACATTATGACTGATACAGTAAATGCAGTTTAATCTGTCATAATGAGCAACAGTTATGACCTCAAAGCTAACCTTGTTCAGAGGAAAAGCTCAAACCAAGTCTATTTACCCACTGGGTCAAACAGCTGTAAAGACAAAGATATATTTACACAATCACATTATTTATATCTTCCTCCTATAGTGAGTCTCCTCCTCACACATCTGAACAGCCAATACATCTCTGTTGCTAGACAGGACTTTAGTGATGCCTGTTCTTTCTCACTTCATCTAACCTGGCCTCGGCCCAAATTCCTCACTCCTCTGTCCTACCTTATCTGTTTACTGAAGCCAGACTGTGGCCCTTCTCCTCTCCATAGGATACCTGAGATTTAACAAGAACATGTTCTTCCTGCACTCCCCTTTCTCACTCAGTAGATTTTCATAACCTCAGTTCTAATACGGCAACATGAATAAGGATATTTCATATTTTCACATTTAGAAGTTAGTACCCATCAATGGGAATCCTAACTTCACAAGTGCTGGCTGCTAGCTACTGTATATGCACTGTTGGCTTTTATCCTAGCACACTATAACACACACAGTCTGGCACACATTCCAGTCCCTTCATGTGACGGATCATGAGACCATTTGATTAAAACATCTTCACTTAATTTATTTATACAGATCACTGTGTTTTCGTGCTATCAAATAATTGATGCTAGTTGCTTTGCATCTGTCATGTAAATATGTTCTCTTTATGACTCAGGGTGGATATTTTTCCTTGCATTACACATCAAAGAAACAACTTAAAAAAAAATATATATATATATTATTGGTTTTTTTTTTAACAATACACATGCAAAATACAAGATACAGACGCACACAAGCATCAATGACATCACACCTGCCCAGACATACCTATTCTCACCCCTATCTCCAGTGCCTACACTACTCTCCAGCCACGTCCTCAAATTGCACCATTTTGTTCCTCTCCGTCACCCACCCTCTTTCAATACTTAGATAATGAAGCATTTTTTTTCATCGTCTTAACGATGGAGGATTGGTTGATTTCCAGTTTTTAACAAACAACATTTCTGAAGACTCCCCTTTAGATGTGTCTATTGCAAATCAAATGTTGATGTTTGCCAACCTTATTAACAAACCTAGAGACGAGCAAACAGCAACAGATAAACATCAGCTATTCCTGGGCTGCTTCAGCAGCAGCACATCTAGATCAATAACACTGAGACGTTTGTTAGACCCCACAGACTCTCCAAACCTGGATTTCTTTATCTCCAGGCTCTATACTGGGGTATTTCACCCAATGTGTGTTTTATTTACAATATAACTAATTCAGTATGGTCTTGTTATCTAGGCCCTCCAGCGGCCTGTTCCTCCAGGGATGCCGTGGCCTAATTGGGTTCACCAGATCTGGGGTCTGGAGCAGTGAAATCCCTGACCGCAGCAGAAATGAGAATATCAATAAAAAGTGCCCTGGATGATCTTTGCTTGTGGCAAAACTGTAGCCTGCTATATGACTGGATGCTGGGCTTTGTAATGACATGCCTCTGAATAATTGAAATCACTGTCCTCTGGCTACAAGTTCATTTACCTCTAATGTTCAATATTGCATTGTTTTATATCATATAATATATTTTAGATGTGTCATAAAACTCTCTCTAGACATTCCATGACGGTTGTTTTTCCAGTAGGGAACATTAAAAACCCATAAAAAGAAACCATATCCGGATCCGCAACAATGACTGAACCACACTGTTCACAGCTGATGATGACACTTCAATCTAATATGTTGTTGGAATGAGGACTCCATTTGCATTTCACACAATATGTCTTGACCATGCCGTCAGATATTATCTTTACATCATTTGACACCATGGACTTACTGTAAGCTCAAAGCAGTTTTTAATGCAGTGACTGGAACAGTAGGCAATACTGTATGGGGCCGATCCTGAATTAGGAATCTATGCCTTATATATCAACGTTAAGAAAAATTGTCAATCTGTCAGTTTCACCAGTTATTATTATTATTATAAACATACAAACACAGCTGTTGAACAAGACTGTTAGGCGATAAGAGCTACAATGTAATTCAAAATGAATCAGCCATGTCGTTACAGGGATGACCTTGGGCCTTGTTTGGATAATCAGTAGTAGAGGAACCAATTGAAACAATGTGATGAAGCACTGTTGATTTTCTGTCCTCTCCACAATGCAAACAGCACAGTCATTCAGTCAGCAGCACATGCTGACCTTTCACAGTCAATACTGTATACGTGGCTCTTATCTAGCTCCTGCCTAATTAGCTATTCATATCCCTACACCTTACATGACTATAAATATCCCTGCTTTATCGTCTTGTTGTCCCTTATTCCTGGGGGTTATTCATATCTTTCTCAATTCTCATTAGCTGTAGATACAGCTCTTGTAACAGTGAGATAGTGGGACTGACTGTGGCCAGATCACATAATGGTTTGACTAAAGCGGTCTAATGGAAACTCCGGTCCTTGAGTACACCCGACAGCACACATTTTTGTTGTAGCCCCAGACAAAAACACCTGATTCAACTTGTCAAGGGCTTGATAATTAGTTGACAAGTAGAATCAGGTGTGCTTGTCCAGGTTCACAACAAAAATATGTACTGTTGGGGGTACTGGAAGACTGGAATTATGAAACACTGGTCTAGAGGGTCCATGTATAGACCAGAATGGAAATGGAAGACAACCACTATACTTGAATAGCTCTAATGTTTGTGTCTACATGTTAGTACTGTAGGTGGATAACACCTATTCAAAATATAGTTATATTTCAGCACTGGTACAACAGAATGTCAATCCCATCCCCACATTAAACAGGAGGATGTTTTATGTGTCATCTCCATAATGGAGATATGCCTCTAACCCCAGGAGTCTGAAACACTCACCGGAACAGACAGGTACTGTATTTTTCACTCCCTCATCACACACTGCAAACACACGCCCTCAGACACACACACACACACACACACACTAGGAAGAAAATTAGGAAGATCACAATTGCTCCATCCATCCCTCAGCCAACCTCTCAAGATTTGATCTAATAAGTGACATTTATTAATATGCGTATTCTAAAGTTCACAAATGTAATTATGGAAGGGCAAAGTTCACTGGCCGTTACTGCTGATTGTGATTGATGGAGTGTGGTGCGTTTGTGAGGAGGGGACCTCCATATGGAAACATAAAAACGTTGCTGGATTTGAGGAGCGACTGAATCAATTAAGGCAGTAAATCTGATTAAACATACAGGGAAACAGTGGGGCGGAGCAGGGTTCAAACTCAGATTCACTGAACCCCCCTCTGCCCCTGTAGGTTTCTTATAATCACCTTATTATGTATAGTGTGTTTGTTTTTAACCTTTATTTAGCTAGGTAAGTCAGTTAAGAACAAATTCTTATTTACAATGACGGCCTACACTGGCCATACTCAGACGACGCTAGGCCAATTGTTCGCCACCCTATGGGACTCCCTATCACAGTGTTGTCTGTAGTGATGGCACTGAGATGCAGTGTCTTAAACCACTTGGGAGCCCCTGTGTGTGTGTTGGAGTGTCAGTGTAGTATGCATGAGTGTGTGGGTAGAGTCCAGTGAGAGTGCATAGAGCCAGTGCAAGAGAGTCAGTGCAAATAGTCCAAGTAACCCTTTGATGAACTGTTCAGAAATCTTATGGTATAAGCTGTTCAGGAGTATTTGTGACCCGATTCAGGAAGCTAGGCGTATGTCGCAAGTCCCGACTTCACATGATAGCTCATATTTTTTTTATCAAAATGCGAAAAAACACTGGATTACATCTTAAAACTAAGGACAACCATGCATTGTATCAGACAGGAGACATGTCCAACAATGATGTGTACGGGTAAAATAGTCTAGCTAGCTACATTTTCAGATATTACATTTTGACAGAAAGTGGTTTCATTTCAAGTGTACTGTTAGCTAGCTAACGTTAGCTTGCTGGGACGCTAGCTAACGTTATGTGTATGATCTTAGTCTTCATATGCCTGACTAGTTATAGCCATTGAACCTGGTTAAATAGCTACCTGCATATAAATCAGGGTAGTAACGTTATGAGTTGTGATTATGGTCCATTGTTTAGCTAGCTAGCTACATGTCTTAACAAAAGACTTCACAATGCAAGTAACCATTTCATAATAATTTCACTGCTACTGTTAGAAGTTCTAGCTGGTAAATTCGCTCTGGCTATCTACTCCGATTTCAGTCAGACCACAGGTAAGATAATCTAACTAGCTACATTTTCAGATATTACGCATTTTTATTTTTGACAAAGTATTTTCATTTTCAAGTTACATTGTACTGTTAGCTAGTTAACGTTAGCTGGCTGGCTTGCTAACTAACGTTACGTCATGCGTTGGGATTAATTGTTTAGCTATCTAGCTACATTCCTTAACAAAAGACTCACTTAGTGTGCCAGAGCGCAGAATAACTGATTAAATTAAATTGTTGCAAGCAGCACAGTTACAGTCACCAACGGTCTGGATAACAACAGCCTAACCAGCTCTGCTAGGGCGAGTAATGTTCAGTGAGCTGTTCTCTCTCTCTTAGATGTCTGGAAGTAGCTGGCAAGTTAGTATGCTTGGATCAACCCTTAAAGAGATGGGTGGGGATAAGGCTTAAGAGGGTGTGAACGGTTGTAGACAAAAAACGGCTCCAACAGTAGTACCAAAACATTCCAAGACGGTTTTCTCAAAAATGAGTTTACAAGTTGATCAACTTTCAAAGCAAAATTACTTTCACATTGTTTCCGCAAATGTATGACATACCATTTTGTAGCTCTAAGTCTCTACTATTAAACAGAAATTCAAACTTTTTCACATAAGACTGAATCCAGGTGGTCCAAGATTTGGTGCTCCAGTACCGCTTGCTGTGCGGTAGTAGAGAGAACAGTCTATGACTTGGGGGGCTGCCTCTGGAAGCAACGTCAGCACAAGAACTGTTCGTTGGGAGCTTCATGAATTGGGTTTCCATGGCCGCGCAAAAGACTCTGGAGCAGTGGAAACGCGTTCTCTAGAGTAATGAATCATGCTTCACCATCTGGCAGTCCACAGGACAAATCTGGGTTTGGCGTATGCTAAGAGAACACTACCTGCCCCAATGCGTAGTGCCAACTTTAAAGTTTGGTGGAGGAGGAACAATGGTCTGAGGCTGTTTTTCATGGTTTGGACTAGCCCCCTTAGTTCCAGTGAAGGGAAATCTTAACACTACAGCACTCAATTACATTCTAGACGATTCTGTGCTTCCAACTTTATGGCAACAGTTTGGGGAAGGCCCTTTTCAGCATGACAATGCCCCCTGTGCACAAAGTGAGGTCCATACAGAAATGGTTTGTCGAGATCTTTGTGGAAGAACATGACTGGCACACATAGAGCCCTGACCTCAACCCCATCGAACACCTTTGGGATGAATTGGAACGCCGCCTGCGAGCCAGGCCTAATTGCCCAACATCAGTGCCTGACCTTACAAATACTCTTGTGGCTGGATGGAGGCAAGTCCCCGCAGCAATGTTCCAACATCTAGTGGAAAGCCTTCACAGAAGAGTGGAGGCTGTTATAGCAGCAAAGGGGGGGACCAAATCCATATTAATGCCCACTATTTTGAAATTAGATCTTCGACGAGCAGGCATCCACATACTTTTGGTCATAATGTGTAGCTCGTTAGTGATGAGGATACTGAGGAACTTGAAGCTCTTGACCCGCTCCACTACTGCTCCCTCGAAGTGAATGAGGGCGTGCTCGGCCCTCCGTTTTCTGTAGTCCATAATCAGCTCCTTTGTTTTGCTGATGTTGAGGGAAAGGTTGTTGTCCTGGCACCAATCTGCCAGGTCTATGACCTCCCTATAGGCTGTCTCATCGTCATCGGTGATCAGGCCTACTACCGTCATGCTGTCGGCAAACGTAATGATGGTATTGGAGCCATCAGGTATTCCTGCCACGCAGTTGTGGGTGAACAGGGAGTACAGGAGGTGACTAAGGACACACTCCTGAGGGTTCCCTGTTTTGAGGGTCAACGTGGCGGATGTGTTGTTGCCTACCTTCACCACCTGGGGGCGGCCCATCAGGAAGTCCCAGGTCCAGTTGCAGAGGGAGGTGTTCAGTCCCAGGGTCCTTAGATTACTGATGAGCTTGGAGTGCACTATGGTGTTGAACGCTGAGCTGTAGTCAATGAACAGTATTCTCACAGGTGTTCCTTTTGTCCAGGTGGGAAAGGGCAGTGTGGAGTGCAATAGAGATTGCGTCATCTGTAGATCTGTTGGGGTGGTATGCAAATAAAGGTGGGTCCGGGGTTTCTGGGATGATGGTGTTAATGTGAGCCATGACCAGCCTTTCAAAGCATTTCATGGCTACAGATGTGAGTGCTACAGGGCGATAGTCATTTAGACAGGTTACCTTGACTATGATGGTATGCTTGAAACATGTAGGCATTACAGACTAGATCAGGGAGAGGTTGAAAATGTCAGTGAATACACTTGCCAGCTGTTCACCATCATTTATCAACATTGTGATCCATTTGAACTGTCTCACCTAAATTAAATTATCTGAAATAATAATCCAATAAGAAAACAGTTCAGGGATGGCCCGAAACTTGTGAATGCATTAATGTAAGCTTTATATGGATTTAATCACAGTCAGCGGTTCTGCCTAATGGGACCTCCATCCATTCCATATGCAGCATGTGTGTGTAACCTTGGGTAATAGTCTTCCATAGTCTCACACAGGTATGGCCTTTTCAATCACATGAAGGATTAACTCCATACTACGTCCTAGGGTTCAAAGGAGGGGATGATTGCTGTATGTCTCATTATATAGAGAGGAGGAGGGTAATTTGCCTCAGAAGGGCAGCTCTGATGGCCAACCCCAAGAAGTGATTCATTTTTACTGTCCCATCACTCATCTCGTTGGGTGGAGACCGGGACCACCCTTGACAAACGTGTCTGACGTGTGATTGGTGGGAGGACTGTGGAACCCCAAGGTCTGTGATGATGAGGTGATTACTTATGAATATACTGACCAGAATGTCTTGAATAGCATTCTGGGATATTTCAAATGTCTACAATGGAAATGTTGAACTTGAGACAGAGGAGAATAGAGCTTGGAGACGGAAAGAAGAGGTCCACCCACGTTGATGGCCATAAAGATCACTCCAACATGTCAACAGTCTCATGACTTGGCAGGCATCCACAGTGAATAAATGGTCTCCTTGGTCAAGTATCAGAGGGACAGAGCCTGAGCTTTCCATATGAACACTCCAGAGACAGGGAGGCAGATGTACACATGCAGAGTAGAAACAATATATCAGATAACAAATGGGATGTGCATACAGCATGTGATCTTTAGGGTTTCTTTCCAGTCAAAGCACACAATTGCACACAAGCAGACAAAGACGGGCCTAAAACCGGCTAGAGACCTTTTCCGATGAAGGGGGGGGGACTAAGTTTACATCATGCAATACAAAAAAGGCAACTCATACATATTTAATTTCAATGGCTTTACAAAAATACCCTTATTTTGTTATTCATGCGGGGGGGATAAAAGCTGCCAGTTTCTTGTATCCAGCTCTCCTCTGCCTTTCCATGTCTACCGGTTCTCCCTCTGCTGATCAGTGGATCATCGGCACTATTGCTGGCCACAAAAGCCTTGAGATAAAAGAGAGAGAAGACGGAGAGGAATGGGGATTACCTCCTTCAGGTGACCTTCCTCAAGGAGAAAGAGAGAGAGAGGGAGGAGAGGGACGAGAAAGGGTTCTAACAGGGTGAATAGTATAATCCCACTTTCTCTTGTTGTGAGAGAAGGACCATGACCATCCATGCATGTATATCACTTCTGACAGCATGTGTGCATGCTATAGAACTTAACCCGTTAGCTCTACTCAGAGATACTGTAGGGGTGGATTCTGCCAGATTCAATCAGGTGAGGATGCAAGATTCCCCACTTCCAGCTTTCCTGTGGGACATACAGGAAAAATACAAGCCCTCAGATGTAACAATACAGGTATAGTATATCACAGCAAAGGGACAGGGGGATTTCATCAAGAGGGGGGTTCTGACACAAACAAACACACTGTTCAGCAATAGATTGTTATACCTGGACAAGGACAACATTCTCCACTGGATTACATGATTACAGAGAGAAACAAATCAAGCCATATGAATGCACAAGACATATACATGGGACAATATAACCAATAGTAATTTACTACCTAGATGACAGTGTGCTTAGCTCTGTTTTAGCAGGAGGAAATCTGAGTATTGATTGGATGTGTTATACCTCTCAGAGACTCAGAGGGATTTCCAGCCCTGGCCAAACACTGACTTCATTACCCAGACCCAGCACTCCTGTCCTTCCACTTTCAGCCCAATAAATATGGATATGAGAAGAGATTTTCTGGCAAAAGTTGTTGAATGAAGCAAACGCACCGCAAATTGGCTATGGAATATTTCCACTTGGATGAGCCGTGACGCCCTATTGCGAATGACATGATGAAATGATTTGTTCTGACAAGACAGGTCTGGAGACTAATTAATTTGCTGTCTCTCTCCCTCTCTCCACAGGAAAGGTAAAAACGTCTTTGATCTGAAATAGAAAACATGAATTTACAACAGCATGGAGAGTTAAACAAAAAGTTCAAGTCTATTAAATGTTTTCACATAGTTCTAATGCATTTACATCCATTATGGCCAGATGGGCAACAAAAATTATTCAGACCCGTTACAGCCTTATTCAAAGCCTGGATCAAAACACAATACCCCATAATGACAAAGCAAAAATAGTTTTTTAGAAATATTAGCAAATTTATTCAAAATAAAAATATCACTGACATAAGTACATTCTTAGAACAAATGGTGCTATCTAGAACCTAAAAGGGTTATTTGGCTAACCCCATAGGAGAACCCTTTGGAGAACCCTTTTTGGTTCCACGTTGAACCATTGTGGGTTCCATGTAGATCCATTTCCACAGAGGGTTCTACATGGAACCCACAATTGTTCTACTTGGAAACAAAAAGTGTTCTTTAAAGGGTTCTCCTATGGGGACAGCCGAAGAACCCTTTTTTTCTAAGAGTGTATTCAGACCCTTTACTCAATACTTTCTTGAAGCACCTTTGGCAGCGATTACAGCATCGAGCCTTCTGTATTTGGGGAGTTTCTCACATTCTATTCTGCAGATCCTCTCAAGCTCTGTCAGGTTGGATGGGGAGTGTTGCTGCACAGATATTTTCAAGTCTCTCCAGAGATGTTCGATCGGGTTCATGTCCGGGCTCTGGCTGGGCCACTCGAGGACATTTCTGAGACTTGTTCTGAAGCCACTCCTGTGTTGTCTTGGCTTTGACCTTAGGGCCTTTGTCCTGTTGGAAGGTGAACCTTGGCCCCAGTCTAAGGTCCTGAGTGCTCTGGAGCAGGTTTTCATCAAGGATCTCTCTATACTTTGCTCCGTTAATCTTTTCCTCGATCCTGACTAGTCTCCCAGTCTCTGCCGTTGAAAATCACCCCCACAGCATGATGATGCTGCCACCACCATGCTTCACCGTAGGGATGGTGCGAGGTTTCCTCCAGACGTGATGCTTGGCATTCAGACCAAAGAGTTCAATCTTGGTTTCATCAGACCAGAGAATATTGTTTCTCATGGTCTGAGAGTCTTTAGGTGCCTTTTGGCAAACTCCAAGCTGGCTGTCATGTGCCTTTTACTGAGGAGTGGCTCCATCTGGCCACTCTACCATAAAGGCCTGATTGGTGGAGTGCTGCAGAGATGGTTGTCCTTCTGGAAGGTTCTCCCATCTCCACAGAGGATCTCTGGAGCTCTGTCAGAATGACCATCGGGTTCTTGGTCACCTCCCTGACCAAGGCCCTTCTCCCCCGATTGCTCAGTTTGGCTGGGTGGCCAGCTCTACGAAGAGTCTTAGTGGTTCCAAACATCTTCCATTTAAGAATGATGGAGGCCAATGTGTTCCTGGGGACCTTCAATGCTGCAGAAATGTTTTGGTACCCTTCCCCAGATCTGTTCCCTTGACACAATCCTGTCTCGGAGCTCTACGGACAATTCCTTTGACTTCATGGCTTGGTTTTTCCTCTGAAATGCACTGCCAACTGTGGGACCTTATATAGACAGGTGTGTGCCTTTCCAAATCATGTTCAATCAATGTTAAAGTAACACAATAAAATTACATAACAATAACAAAGCTATATACAGGGGGTACCAAGTCAATGTGCGGGGGTTGAGGTAGTTCGTACATGTAGGTTGGGGTAAAGTGAATTAGCATAGATAATAAACAGTGAGTGGCAGCAGTGTAAAAATACTGTAAATAGTCCGGGTGGACATTTTGATTAATTATTCAGCCGTCTTATAGCTTGGGGGTAGAAGCTATTAAGGAGCCTTTTGGACCTAGTTTTGGCGCTCCGGTACCGCTTGCCGTGCGGTAGCAGAGAGAACAGTCTATGACTTGGGTGACTGGAGAATTCGTTGGGTCTTCCTCTGACACGCCTAGTATATAGGTCCTGAATACCTATGTAAATACGTTTATTTTTATTTTTAATACATTTGCAAAAATGTCTTAACCTGTTTTCACTTTGTCATTATGGGGTATTGTGTGTAGATTGCTGAGGAATTTTTTATTTAATCCATTTCAGAATAAGGATGTAACGTAACAAAATGTGGAAAAAGTCAAGAAGTCTGAGTACTTTGCGTAGGTGCTTTATATTCAGCCAGAAGATCAGGTTGGTGATCTCAAGAGTTGGACGGGGGCCAAAGCTTCATCCATACAGCCGTCTGGCTAGCGACTGCCTGCGACCCAGTGGAGCAAGTCTCCTAACCCCATTCATCAGAGCCATGGATGGCTACATTAAAGCCAGCAGCACAGGGTTCAAGATGAAGGCCGTCGGACCAACCAGTGACTGGAAGTGGACTTTAATCTGACTCCAACATCACCATCCATCACCAGTGTGTGGAGATGTATGCTGTGTGCTCTGAGAATGGGTTGGAGAGAACTCTGACCCACTGTCTTTAGTCAACTTATACAGCTGCACCCTTTACATTTCTTGGCCTGACAACACAGTAAAGCCATTTATTTCTCAATGGTTTATCCAGGTATGTAAACATACTGCACAGTACCAGACTGAGCATGTTACCCTGGTCTAAAGAGGCACCGCATTACGAACACAGGGTCTTCAACATCTTTGTTGATCATGTATGTTCAGCAAACTAGAAGAAAGTTACACGCCACAATGTCTCCCCTTTTTCTCAGCTTTGAATTTGCTCTCACTCCATTAATATCAATCTTTCCCCTTGCCATTCCAAACAGCATTCCCAAATGTGTGCCCCGATGTCCCTTCTCAAATGACATTTCATTCAGTCCCCTCTGCACACCTCAGCCTGAAGGCTCGCCTGTCAACTCTGGCTCACAAGTTGTCTCATCAGACCACAGCCCTCCTTCCCCTCACATGTCTCTTCTGCCTTCCTTTTTCCGAAATGCCCTGTACCAGTGACCTCTTACCATGTTTTTCTTCCACAATCTCCTCAATACATCCTGGGTCGTGAAGCACACTCCCACCCCTGGTCGCCTGGAGCCTCTGATGAGTCTTTCATTAAGGCTAGTGTCAGAGTTGAGCCCCCTCCTCTTCTCCTCTGTTCTCAGCCACTGAGGGTACTGCCAAATTGTTTCAGGATGGATGACCTGTCAGGAGAATCCAGAGGAAATAAAAACATCCTCATCCATCACAAGGAGCCCCTTACCCACATACGCAAGCATATACAAACACGCGCACACACAGAGACACCCACCCCATGTATGGCTACAGTGACGTGCCTGCTGACTTTCTCAGACACTGGCAGGGCCTGTCTCTGTATTCAGGGGCCTTACCAACAGGGCCTGTCTGTGTATTCATGGGTCTTACCAACAGGGCCTGTCTCTGTATTCAGGGGTCTTAACAACAGGGCCTGTCTCTGTATTCAGGGGTCTTACCAAAAGGGCCTGTCTCTGTATTTAGGAGTCTTACCAACGGGCCTTCCTCTGGCAGAGCACTCCACAGGAGCAGCCCGGAACTTTGTGCTAGGCCACTGCCAGTCATTTGCAAGAAGGCCCATTCACGCCAATAATGAACGACTCTCAAATGAATCATGACCAAAAAAAGACATGGAAGTTCTACTTAGTGTGGGTTGTAATGTTCTAATGGGTAATCTGTGGTGAATTAATTGCAAATAAAACAAAAATAATTTATTTAACTATATCCTAACCATCTAAGACCAAATGACGCAACTACTAGCATACTTGAGGGTAGCGACAACAACAGTAACCAAGCAACACCCTCTGTAACAGATACCTCTTTGTCACAGGGTCTTTCTGTTATGGTCTTGTGAGTGTGTATGTAAGTGTTTGTGTGTGTGAGGGAGGTTGTCAGGATCAACCAGGAGAATTCTGGGGGTTCTTGTGAGAGAGTTCCCTGCCTTCTCAGGTTCGATCTTCCATTCCTCTCCCAGGGCCATGCTCTTCTAGAACAAGGGTTCTCAAAGTGTAGGGTCCGCAAAGCTAACTCAGGGGGTCCACAGCCAGATTTCAAAATATTGAATTACTAAACACAACAGATTAAACAAATTCTGGCCAAGGGATCTGTGGAATACATTTAGAGGGTGTAATATAATACAATAAAATATTATTAATCTAGAATTTATGTTTTTAACCAGAGGCAACATGGGCCTGGGACGCTCACAGGGATATTGGTATCCACAGTACTTATCCATTTTTCAACTCAATACTTATTGTATACTGTATTTTTTCATAAACGCACTGACATTTTAGCTTTTAAACTGCAAAGGTTTCTCTCTGCCTCATAGAAGAATATGTAGAATTGCAGGGAATTAGCCTGAAAACTGCAACATTTTCTCTCCGATGCCAAGGTGCAGGCATTTAAATGTTCCTTCCCAGGTCTTGAGACTTGGTTCGTCCAGCTATGCACTGCCGAAGTCATAGTCAACCTTCACATAACCCCTGCAACAAACACACAGTGTAGTTTCACACAGAGGCCTCTACAATCACTCAACTACACTACTATATGTCTATGCTACACATGTCAACCTGTGTACAAACATCGATACATTTTGTCATAAATAACTGACACAGCCTTAGATTTGACTTGAGCCTTGCTGGTGGAGGGATGGCCCCAGCCTGGTCCCCACTGAGCCCTGTTATCTCTGAGGCCCAACCCACCCTGACAGCTCAGGTATGACCTTATAATTTATTTCACCTTTTATTTAACCAGGTAGGCCAGTAGAGAACAAGTTCTCATTTAAAACTGCGACCTGGCCAAGACAAAGCAAGGCAGTGCGACAAAAACAACAACACAGTTAAATCTGTACAATATATGTACAGAGTGTGCAAATGTAGTAAGATTAGGAAGGTAGGGCAATAAATAGGCCATAGTGGCGAAATAATTACAAATTAGCATTAACACTGGACTGATAGATGTGCAGATGATGATGTGAGCTACTGGAGTGCAAATGAGCAATAATAATACATATGGGGATGAGGTAGTAGGGTGGGCTATTTACAGATGGGCTATGTACAGGTGCAGTGATCGGTAAGCTGCTCTGACAGCTGATGCTTAAAGTTATTGAGGGAGATGGTAGTCTCCAGCTTCAGTGATTTTTGCAATTCGTTCCAGTCATTGGCAGCAGAGAACTGGAAGTAATGGCGGCCAAAGGAGGTGTTGGCTTTGCGGATGACCAGTGAAATATACCTGCTGGAGCGCATGCTACAGGTGGATGTTGCTATGGAAACCAGCGAGCTGAGATAAGGCAGGGATTTACCTAGCAAAGACTTATAGATGACCTGGAGCCAGTGGGTTTGTCGACGAATATGTAGTGAGGGCCAGCCAACGAGAGCGTATAGGTTGCAGTGGTGGGTAGTATATGGGGCTTTGGTGACAAAACGGATGGCACTGTGATAGACTACATCTAATTTGCTAAGTAGAGTATTGGAGGCTATTTTGTAAATGACATCGCCGAAGTCAAGGATCGGTAGGATGGTCAGTTTTACAAGGGCATGTTTGGCAGCATGAGTGAAGGAGGCTTTGTTGCGAAATAGGAAGCCGATTCTAGATTTAATTTTGGATTGGAGATGCTTAATGTGAGTCTGGAAGGAGAGTTTACAGTCTAACCAGTCGCCTAGGTATTTGTAGGTGTCCACGTATTCTAAGTCAGACCCGTCGAGAGTAGTGATGATAGTCCGGTGGGCGGGTCCGGGCAGCGTTCGATTGAAAAGCACGCATTTAGTTTTACTAGCATTTAAGAGCAGTTAGAGGCCACGGAAGGAGTGTTGTATGGCATTGAAGGTTAGTTAACACAGTGTCCAAAGAGGGGCCAGATGTATACAGAATGGTGTCGTCTGCGTAGAGATGGATCAGAGAGTCACCAGCAGCGAGAGTGACATCGTTGATATACAGCGGGTGAAATAAGTATTGAACACGTCACCATTTTTTTCAGTAAATATATTTCCAAAGGTGCTATTAACATGCAATTTTCACCAGATGTTGGTAACAACCCAAGTAATCCATACATACAAAGAAACCAAAACAAATAAGTTCAGAAATTAAGTTATGTGTAATAACTTTGTATGTATGGATTACTTTGGTTGTTACCAACATCTGGTGAAATTTTCATGTCAATAGCACCTTTGGAAATATATTTACTGAGAAAAATGGTGACGTGTTCAATACTTATTTCATTCGCTGTATATAGAGAATAGAGTTGGCCCAAGAATTTAACCCTGTGGCACCCCCATAGAGACTGCCAGAGGACCGGACAACAGGCCCTCCGATTTGACACACTGAACTCTATCTGAGAAGTAGTTGGAAAACCAGGCAAGGCAGTCACTTGAGAAACCAAGGCTGTTGAGTCTGCCAATAAGAATGCGGTGATTGACAGAGTCGAAAGCCTTGGCCAGGTCGATGAAGACTGCTGCACAGTACTGTCTTTTATCGATGGCGGTTATGATATCGTTTAGTACCTTGAGCGTGGCTGAGGTGCACCCATGACCAGCTCGTAAACCAGATTGCATAGCAGAGAATGTACGGTGGGATTCGAAGTGGTCAGTGATCTGTTTGTTAACTTGGCTTTCGAAGACTTTAGAAAGGCAGGGCAGCATGGATATAGGTCTATAATAGTTTGGGTCTAGAGTGTCTCCCCCTTTAAACAGGGGGATGACCGCGGCAGCTTTCCAATCTCTAGGGATCTCAGACGATACAAAAGAGAGGTTGAACAGGCTAGTAATAGGGGTTGCAACAATTTCGGCAGATCATTTTAGAAAGAAAGGGTCCAGAATGTCTAGCCCAGCAGATTTGTAGGGGTCCAGATTTTACAGCTCTTTCAGAACATCAGCTATCTGGATTTGGGTGAAGGAGAAGCGGGGGGGGCTTGGGCAAGTTGCTGCGGAGGGGTACAGAGCTGTTGGTAGGGGTAGCCAGGTGGAAAGCATGGCCAGCCGTAGCAAAATGCTTATTGAAATGTTCTATTATCGTAAATTTATCGGTGGTGACAGTGTTTCCTAGCCTCAATGCAGTGGGCAATTGGGAGGAGATGCTCTTATTCTCCATGAACTTTTTGGAATTAGTACTACATGATGCAAATTTCTGTTTGAAAAAGCTAGCCTTTGCTTTTCTAACTGACTGTGTATATTGGTTCCTGACTTCCCTGAAAAGTTGCATATCGTGGGGGCTATTCCATGCTAATGCAATGCGCCACAGGATGTTTTTGTGTTGGTCATGGGCAGTCAAGTCTGGGGTGAACCAAGGGTTATATCTGTTCTTAGTTCTACGTTTTTTGAATGGGGCATGCTTATTTAGAATGGTGAGGAAAGCATTTTTAAAGAACAACCAGGCATCCTCTACTGACGGGATGAGGTCAATATCCTTCCAGGATACCCGGGCCAGATCGATTAGAAAGGCCTGCTCGCAGAAGTGTTTTAGGGAGCGTTTGACAGTGATAAGGGGTTGTTGTTTGACCACGGACCCATTACGAACGCAGGCAATGAGGCAGTGATCGCTGAGATCCTAGTTGAAAACAGAGGAGGTGTATTTGGTGGGCAAGTTAGTCAGGATTATATCTATGATGGTACCCAGGTTTACGGATTTAGGGTTGTACCTGGTAGGTTCCTTGATAATTTGTCTGAGATTGAGGGCATCTATCTTAGATTGAAGGACAGCCGGGGTGTTAAGCATATCCCAGTTTAAGTCACCTAACAGTACAAACTCTGAAGATAGATGGGGGGCAATCAATTCATATATGGTGTCCAGGGCACAGCTGGGGGCTGAGGGGGGTCTGTAACAAATGGCAACAGTGAGAGACTTATTTCTGGAAAGGTGGATTTTTAAGAGTAGAAGCTCAAACTGTTTGGGCACAAACCTGGACAGTATGAAAGAACTCTGCAGCTTATCTCTGCAGTAGATTGCAACTTCACCTCCTTTGGCAGTTCTATCTTGATGGGAAATATTGTAGTTGGGGATGGAAATTTCAGAATTTTTGGTGGCCTTCCTGAGCCAGGATTCAGACACGGCCAGGACATCAGGGTTGGTGGAGTGTGCTAAAGCAGTGAATAAATTAAACTTAGGGAGGAGGCTTCTGATGTTAACATCAGAAACCAAGGCTTTTACGGTTACAGACGTCAACAAATGAGAGCGCCTGGGGAGTAGGTGTAGTGCCGGGGGCTACAGGACCTGGGTTTACCTCTACATCACCAGAGGAACAGAGGAGGAGTAGGATAAGAGTACGGCTAAAGGCTTTAAGAACTGGTCGTCTAGTGCGTTGGGTACAGAGAATAAAAGGAGCAGATTTCTGGGTGCGGTAGAATAGATTGAGGGCATAATGTACGGACAGGGATATGGTAGGATGTGAGTTCAGTGGAGCTAAACCTAGGCGTTGGGTAAGGATGAGAGAGGTTGCATCTCTGGAGACACCAGTTAAGCCAGGTGAGGTCTCCGCATGTGTGGGGGGTGGGACAAAGGAGCTATGTGAGGCATGTTGAGCTCTACAGTGAAATAAAACAATAAGAGCTAACCTAAACAGCAACAGACAAGGCATATTGAAATAAGAAAGAGGCATATAACAAACACAGTTAATCAAGAGAGCTAAGACAACAACGGGTAATGGCGATGAATGGACAAAGAGGGTCAGTTAGAGAAATTGTTGTGCTACACACAGGACCTGAGTTCAGACCTGAGGCCTAGCAGGCAAACAGAATGAGGTACCATGTATCGGAACAGTCCAGCAGGCATCAGCTGTGTAGCCGAGTAATCATAAAGTCCGATGAGCAGCCAAGAGGTGAGCCAGGGAGCAGATCAGTGGACGCTGCACTAGGCGAGCGGGAGGCATGGCGTTCAGAATGCTAGCGGGAGGGGGCTAGCAGATGGATCTTCGGCGACGTCGCAGAGAAAAAGCCTGTTGAGACCACGTCAGACGATTACGTCAGCAGACCAGTCGTGATGGCTCTGCGGGGCTCCGTGTCGACAGTAGAAGGCCCAGGCCGGTTGACAAAGGTACTGTAGCCCGGGAATTAGCTAGTACACGTCGGCTGGCCGGGAGATGGGCCTAGCTCGAGGCTAGCTCAAGGCAACTGGTGGTAGCTTCTGGACAATGGTGTTAGCCAAACAACAGCAGCCACTCGGTTGCAGCTAGCTAGCTGCGATGATCCGGTGTGATGGCCCTGTGATTTCGGTAGAAATCCGGTGAAGTGGAAGGGAACGCAATCCGATATGCGCTGGGTTGGTAGCGCGCTGTGCAGACTGGCCGATATTGTTCTGAACTAAAAGCTGGCTGATGCAGGCAGAGCAGTGGTGAGGACCGCTAGCAGTGGCTAGTAACTAGTTAGCAAGCTAGCTAGCAGGCTAGCTTCTGTCTGCCTTTCAGTTAAATGATAAAGATGTAAAGAAAATGAAGAAGATAGTAGATCCATTCCATGTTGGGTGAGGCGGGTTGCAGGAAAAGTATATGGGGAATAATAAAATATTCGGAAAGACAGACTAATTACAAACTATTTACACAGGACATGAGACAGGACAAAAAAACACGTCCGCACTGTTACGCCATCTTGGAAGTAACAGTGCCTGGAATCTGAGCATGTCAGGCAAGAGACAGGAGGTTAGAGGGAGGGAGGAGGAGGTAGAGGAACTGCAAAGAGACTGTACGACTGGGAGAGAGGGGAGGAGTGATAGGATGGGTGGGTGGGGGAAGGTGGTACCTTTGGGGGATTCTTACGGGTCAGGTAGTTCTGCTGATCATTAAGGACCCACTATAAAATCCTGACCTGGGCCATGATTACACTGTCAGGGTGTAAAACAGAGGTTGCTGCGTTGAGGAGAGGAGAGGGAGACTGATAGGAGCCGGAGCCCACAATGTTGAAACACCATACTGTACCTTGAATTGAACAAATAATCAAATCAATCTTCTTTACAGAGCTTATAAAATGACCCATGCTGCTAAACCCCCTAAAAGGCAGTAAGACATTACACTATACTCCCCTTTTCGGTAGACAATAGGGCCATAGGCTACAAGCATAGGTCTTCTACTGTAACTGAAGCACTATACAGTCATTATTTAGGCCTTGTCACAAAACATAACACTACATTATTTTGTCAATGACGACAGATGAAAGTATGACAAGTTTTCTTTGTCTGACCTCTCATGGGATGCACACATCAGATATATGCTGAAGTGAGCCCGGCCAAGAATCCACTACCTGAGCCCGGCCAAGAATCCACTACCTGAGCCCAACCAAGAATCCACTACCTGAGCCCGGCCAAGAATCCACTACCTGAGCCCAACCAAGAATCCACTACCTGATCCCGGCCAAGAATCCACTACCTGAACCCGGCCAAGAATCCACTACCTGAGCCCGGCCAAGAATCCACTACCTGAGCCCAATCAAGAATCCACTACCTGAGCCCGGCCAAGAATCCACTACCTGAGCCCGGCCAAGAATCCACTACCTGAGCCCGGCCAAGAATCCACTACCTGAGCCCAGCCAACAATCCACTACCTGAGCCCGGCCAAGAATCCACTACCTGAGCATGGCCAAGTATCCACTACCTGAGCCAGGCCAAGAATCCACTACCTGAGCATGTCCAAGAATCCACTACTGAGTACAACCAAGAATCCACTACCTGAGCCCAACCAAGAATCCACTACCTGAGCCTTAATTCTTAACTGTACTGCACTCCTGCCTAGTGGTCAAATCTGAACTTTTAACCAAAAAATGTATTCAAGTTCATTATATAAAACATTACATAACAATATGAAATATAAAAATACATGTACGTAAAAAGACAACAGTAATCTAAAACAATATTTCATATTGTTATGCAATGTTTTATATAATGAACTTGAAACTTGTCCAACCATCACAAAGGATGTTAGGAAATCAAACCCTGAACCAGTTGAGTTGTTGTTTCTTCTCCACTGTATAAATACATGCATCTATCTATCCATCTGTCAAAGGCCTATCATCCAAGAACGGTAATCCTTCATGGTCACTGGAAACAAGGGGGTTTGGGAAAGTCCCTGAGAGAAGTCTGTGGAACGGAACATAAACCCTCTATTCTGGAAGGCTGAAGGTGCAGCAGTCACTAGAGAAGGATTCTGGAAGGCTGAAGTAGCAGCAGTCACCAGAGAAGGATTCTGGAAGGCTGAAGGTACAGCAGTCACTAGAGAAGGATTATTCTATATCTGAACTGTACATGGCACCTGGTAGAGTACAAAGAAAAGGGCCAAAAGTGGAAGCGATAACACAGAAAGCATAGTGTCAGACTTGAATTTCCTTTGGAAATACTTGAACATTTGCTTTAGATACTGAAGGCACACTGCCAGAAGGTTGGCCTACTTACACATTCCTGAACTCACAAACAGTCAGCAATGTGAAGAAGAACAGCAGATATTTAACCAATGAAGGAGAACATAGCTGAAGGCTTGGCTCACGTCAGTCTATGTACCTGACAAGGCTTGATTTCAGCTTAGGAGAAAGAGAAAGTAATATCCAACGGAGCTGTTATTTGGTCATGATGGATAGCGATAAAGAGAGAGGAAGAGAGGAAGATAGAAAGAGGATCGACAGTGATTCATTCATGGACGTGATAGTATTATTGAATGAGAGTGCTCATAATGTTAATCATGCAATACCCTTAAATAAGTTAGTATGCCATGCTCCTTACGCCTTCATTTCATTTGATTTCCTTTAGCCAGGATAGTCCACTCAGTAACGATTGCCACTGTTTTCCAGAGAGTACGGGGTTCCATAGAATCAATAAAAACATACCCATCACATAACAGATAAAAACCCACCATACACACTCCTCATAGTGCCTGTGGGTACATTTGGCTTGTGTAGCTGTTTGTCTTGTATCAACACACCTATAGCCTTTCCACATCGAGAGTGCTTCCTCTTTTTTTTCTGCCAGTAAGACATAAACAGTCAGCATCAGGAGTGCAGTAGTGGAATGGCATATACTGTATCAGAGCCAAGTTGTCAGTGGCACTGTGGGGCTTTGTGGGCATGGCTCTCTCCTGGAGGTGAAGGGCAGTTTGAGGACACAGATATTCCCCTGATCAGATGAAGGCTATAAATACAGAGAAAGCAAACAGCAGCTCAGACTGTTTCCATCTCTGGAGAGGGATGGATGGAACACGTGTACAAGCACTTAGGACAGAGCATATGGGCCAAACAACCAACACATTATCTGTCTATTAGGTTACACTTCTTGCTGAGAGACCCTATACTATAGAGAGTCTGCGTCACATACAGTGGGCTTTACATGCGGTATGCACTTACTAGCTGCATCTCCTGAAATAAAACTCTTAGAAGTGCTGCTTGCTTCCTGAAGCTTTCAGTGGTTTTCAGTGGTCATTCTAAATCCTTTCCGCACTACAAGTGCGTACGAGAACACTGAGCGCCGACCAAGATGGCTGCTTCGCGACTAGCTCTTAGGAAATTGCTGTATTTTGTTTGTTTATGTACTTTTTTTTTATACGTTATTAGCTCAGGAATTGTTTTGTGTCATTACATACAGCCGGGAATAACTATTGGATATTAGAGCAGCGGTAACTCACCTGAACCAGCAGCATTACGACCAGGATTACAACTTCCCCAGAGCAGATCCTTTGTTCGCTCTCCCCAGTGCAATTTAACTTATTCCAGATGCCGACCCAAAACAACAGCGCCGGCGGAGGAGAGGTACTCGGGACGGCCTCCTTGTCCAATCTCTGGATAATAAGGTTGATGAGCATAAGGCGAGAGTTGCTTTTCAGCGAGACACTATGGATTGTAACATACTCTGCTTCACAGAAAAATGGCTTTCTGGAAATGTTCTGTCTGACTCCGTGAAGCCAGTTGGGTTCTCAGTATATCACGCCGACAGGAATAAACATCTCTCTGGGAGCAGAAGGGTGGAGGTATATGTTTCATGATTTACGATTTATGGTGTAACTGTGATAACATACAGGAACTCAAGTCCTTTTGTTCACCCGACTTAGAATATCTAACAATCAAATGCCGACCGTTCTACCTCCCAAGGGAATTTTCGGGAATCATTGCGACAGCCGTGTATATCCCCATTCAAGCCGATACCACGTCGGCCCTCAAAGAACTTCATTGGACTTCATGTAAACTGGAAACCACATATCCTGAAGCTGCATTTATTGTAGCTGGGGATTTTAACAAAGCAAATCTGTAGGCAGAAACCCAAACCCCTCCTATAGGCAGAAACTCAAACAGAAAGCACCCGTGGTTAGGTCTATTCAACGCTGGTCTGTCCAATCGGAATCCACGCTTCAAGATTGTTTTGATCACGTGGACTGGAACATGTTCAGGTTAGCTTCAGATAATAATATCGACATATATGCAGACATGGTGAATGAGTTTATGAGGAAGTGCATAGGAGATGTTGTACCCACTGTGACTATTAAAACAAACCCCAACCAGAAACCGTGGATAGATGGGAGCATTCACGCAAAACTGAAAGCGCTAACCACCGCATTTAACCAGGGCAAGAAGACTGGGAATATGGACGAATACAAACAGTACAGTTATTTCCTCCACAATGCAATTAAGCAGGCTAAATGTCTGTATAGGGATAAAATTGAGTCACAGTTCAATGGCTCAGACATGAGACGCATGTGGCAGGGTCTACAGACAATCACGGATTATAAAAGGAAAACCAGCCACGTCGCGGACACCGACGTCTCGCTTCCAGACAGGCTAAACACCTTCTTCGCTCGCTCTGAGGATAATACAGTGCCACCGACACGGCCCGCTACCAAGGACTGTGGGCTCTCCTTCTCAGTGGCGGACGTGAGTAAGACATTTAAGCGTGTTAACCATTGCAAGGCAGCTGCTCCAGATGGTATCCCTAGCCGCGTCCTCAGAGCATGCACAGATCAGCTGGCTGTTGTGTTTTTACAAATTTATTAAATCTCTCCCTATCCCTGTCTGTTGTCCCCACATGCTTCAAGATGGCCACCATTGTCCCTGTACCTAAGAAAGCAAAGGTAACTGAACTAAATGACTATTCCCCAGTAGCACTTACCTCTGTCATCATGAAGTGCTTTGAGAGACTAGTCAAGGTTCATATTACCTCCACCCTACCTGCCACCCTAGCTAGACCCCCTTCAATTTGCTTACCGTCCCAATAGATCCACAGATGATGCAATCGCCACCACATTACACACTGCCCTGTCCCATTTGGATAAGAGGCATACCTATGTAAGAAAGCTGCTCATTGACTATAGCTCAGCATTCAACACCCTCCAAGCTCATCATCAAGCTCGAGGCCCTGGTTCTGAACCCCACCCTGTGCAGCTGGATCCTGAACTTCCTGACGGGTCACCCCCAGGTGGTGAAGGTAGGAAACAACACCTCCTCCTCGCTGATCCTCAACACTGGGGCCCCACAAGGGTGTGTGCTCAGCCCCCTCCTGTACTCCCTGTTCACCCATGACTGCGTGGTCAAGCACGCCTTAAACTCAATCATCAAGTTTGCAGACAACACAACAGTAGTAGGCTTTATTACAAACAACGATGAGACAGCCTACAGGAAGGAGGTGAGGGCTCTGGGAGTGTGGTGCCAGGAAAATAACCTCTCACTCAACGTCAGCAAAACTAAGGAGATGATCGTGGACTTCAGAAAACAGCAGAGCGCGCACTCCCCGATCCACATCGATGGGAACGCAGTGGAGAAGGTGGAAACCTCAAGTTCCTCGGCATTCACATCACCGACAAATTGAAATGGTCCACCCACACAGACAGTGTGGTGAAGAAGGCGCAACAGCGACTTATGTATGTGACCAATACATTTTATTTGATTTTGTTTGAGAATAAAAGTGTGAAAGATTTGAGCTAATGGTCTCCCTCCATCTACAATATCTATCACCTACAGTCTAGTAGTAGTGGCCATAGGGGACTAATGGCAACAGCACTGCCTCATGTAGGTTCTTACAACATGCCTTAGGAAATCATCCTACAAGTGATCCGCTGGAGCTATTTTAATGATTATACATTGTGAATACCCCAAGGAGTGGTGTGGGGAGGCCTGTGGGCTGGTGAAATAGAGGTAGGGGGATAGAAGGGGTCTGTTCTGTGACTGGCTGCTGAATTGACTTTTCACAACACGTCTTGAGAGGTAATCTGTCATGTTGAGTGGCAGGGGTGTTTGTGTTCCCCTCTGTGCCTCCATGTGCACGACCTCCGTCAGTCTCATGTATGTTCCTCCAGTGTGTTCCTTCCTGTCTGGAAATGCTGTGATCCCACGCTCCACCGATCACAAAAAAAGACAGCATTCAGGCATCATCACCACTGCTAAAATGATGTGTGTGTCCTCTATATCGCAGGGTGAAGGGAGCATAAGTCTAACTGAATCCTCTCTCGTCTGCATGGGGAGGATGCTGTAGACTAACAGCCTATGTCTTTTCCTCAAACATAATTGTTATGTAATTCCCCCTTGCGGCATCCTCATTGGCTCAAGATAAGATGGTAATAGCTCATTACAGGTGAGTGCCTGTTAGTGGTTTTAGGTTGGATGACAATTTCTGTTAGTTTCCGCTTTCAACACAAAGCTGTTTTCAATGTACAACAAATCATTCCAATTTAATGTACTCAATTAATTAATGCCTTGTTTTTATGTTCTGTGGTCTCACTCGCGGTGTTGAAAGCATGTCATTGCTAATGTTCAAACTGAATACAAAATATCTGATTGTCTATTGTAGGAAATAAATAGAGGGGGAGATGGGGGACTGTTACAAAATGGGGCTAAAGATTTTTGTTCAGTTAATTGAACACTCCTTGAGATCAAGAGATTCATATCTGTTTTGATCTAACAAGAATGGAGAATACCTTCCAAACTGCATCCTTCCAGGCTTCATGCTGGCAGGTATATTGGGAATTTTCTTTTCACCAGGATCCTCCAACCCCCCGCTATGACCTCCCATGGAACAATCTGTGGTGGGGGAGAGGCGGTCAGCCCAACCCAGACCCAGACACCCTCCCTGTGCCTAATGACATGGTGAGGAGCGAAATAGGCACTCAAAGAAAATAAAGCAACTGTATTCCAGTCCAGCACTGCTATATCTATAGTGCTGTAAAGACAAAATATAACTTAAGCTCAATATAGACATGGAATGGATGGTAAAGTGTAAAGGCAGGAGGATTGGCGTGGTAAAACACAGGAGTCCAGAGTAATGAGTTTGAGCATTCTTGAATGTGATTTTTTTATGATTCAATCTTCCTCCAAACAACCTTTTTACTTCAACTACACTCTGATATCTTTGTGCATGCTGACCCTTTGCAGCAAGATGAGTTCCTAGCCTGCGTAATTAATGGCTTTAAAGATAATTCACCTCACATAGGCCAAACATGGTCTAAATTGTATACAGAATTTCAATTGTGATGATCTGCGTTTTACTGTAGGCTCATCTTTTTAGACTTTCCAAACCTTCCCCCTAACCTTTCTTCCCTACCCCAAACTCAAGCCCAGCAGCGGCCAAAGAGGCAAATGTTCTTATTTGTCAGAGTGCCACATCCAATCAGTCAAACATCAGTGGTGGAAACCTTGCCAATTCTAGGCATGCAGGCTGTAACCTAGCAAATTCCATGGCGACAGGTCATTACAAAATCAACAGAACCATTTTATTCAGCCTGTGTTCATTGGCTGCTCTATCCTAGCCGAGCATGGTCCAGCCTACAGAGCAGGTTGACATGGCCAACACAATGCAAGTCTCCATCTCTAGCAGCAGCACACTTTCACTCTGTCAGGGACAATTACAGTGCTGTACTGCTGCCATCCACGGCCATCAGACAAGGCCTACATGTGTCCAATACAGATCTAGCTGTGAAAAGAGAAACTATACACAGTTTGTTCAGATGAACTTGAGAGAAGCAGCTTGTGAGCCTTTCAATATACAAGGCAAAATGTTGAGTAAAACTGAGTGTGGTTTTGGAAGATAGAGCATGAAATTAATGTTTTGGGAAAAGGCTGTCCTTTGTTGTCTCTTTTAAGATTAAAATGACTAGACACCAAAGGAGCTGTCTTAGTATTCAGCTGATATCGTATTTTATATGCATCTTTCTATTTTGAATATATGCAAGGACTACAAATGACCTCATTCCAAGTTTCTCCCCAACCCAAACAATCTGTTAGTGGTTAAAAGATTAAAAGAAGACAAGCTGTTATGCTCTGCAATCATGAATATTGAATATTCAGACACATAGCTGACATTCCCTTTCAACGGCAAAGCTAAACAAAAGCATGTGTTCATTAATGTGTTGACTGTCTGTTATGATTTTCAGACAGAAGATAAGCCTGTGTACAGCCTATAGAGACAGCGTATTTCCTGGTTAAACGGCCATAAACCTTGCATTGATTTTCAATTTGGAGCTCTCTCTATGTGGTCACTTCAAAAGATATGATGCAGTTACCAACTGCCACCTCTACTCAAGTGTCCCATATGTCCAATGGCTGTGTAGTCTCTCTGCTGTGCCAAGCACATTCAACCTCAGTAAAACAGGTGCTTCTGTTCTGCAAGTATGCATAGAAACGTTCCATAGTCAGGCTGACATGACAGTTTGGAGAGGCCAATTAGGATAAGGAGAAACTTGACTAATTGGTGCATTAGTGGGATTAGATGAAAGAATTAAACATGCAATGCAGAAATAACCAGTGAGGTTAGCAAGGGCAGCCCGTTCAGCCACAGGAGTGGCAAGATGTTCTTCTATGCCCTTGAGGACAACTTTACATGCCGTTAAAACTATGCCATATAAATACCTGCTGCGTTACAGACTGTTTGTGACGCCATGGATGAAAAGAGTCAGCTCATAGGATAGATAATAATAGCAATGAATGATAATTACAAATGTGCCACCTTGTTAAGTTGTCATTGGCTCTGCAGCACCTCGTAACCTGGGGTGCTGTTCTGTCATGCAGAGGATCAGCCGCTCCCTTTCTCCCTCCTCGCCACAGCAGTCTACTGTGCAATGTAGTGGTGTTGGTGCCTGTCCTGGGTAATGACAGGACTCTCTCTTTCACACCGGGCTGAGTCTTCACTCCATCCATCTCTTCCCAGGGAGCGCTCCTCAGCCCAGGCCCAGATAGCTCATATTTGGGCGGCGCCGGCCCTGTAATTACACAGTCACTGAGACGTTTACGGCCCTGTGAATCAAGGCCATGGACAGATTTACCATGGGCCTCTGAGGGACTGTTCCCGTCATCTCCCCGACAAGAACAGACAAAACCCCCTGCTAATGACAGCTGAACTTGCAGCATGCTTCACGTTACTTAGCAGCTCCAAGGTTCATCTAATAGTTTGCTTGGCAAATCGCCTTCTCAATTATCTCCATAATTGATGACATTTTTAGATTGTGGGTGTATAGTTTCAATCTGGTTTTATAAACTACTACAACATGCCTCCTCTCCTCAGGATACAGAGGCTGTTTTGGACACCTGTTATCTGAATTGGCCCCTATGGTCCAGTATGATTGTGTTGATGTGACACACCGCTGATTGGTGAGTCTCTTCGCTTGGAAACGCCGGACATTAAAGGACACTTTCCAGATCAATTCCCATCCTGTATGGCATGGGGGAGTTAGAAACACTTCCCTTTCCCTTCCCTGCTCCTCTCCCTCTCCCTCGCCCTCTCCCTCTCAGCCTTGTGTCTCTGTGTGTTCTTCCATTACCTCCTATGCCTGGTTTCCAGTCTGGTGAGGTCTGTTTTTAAATCAGATTAGTAGATTAGTAGTGAGTGTAGTTTAGGGGGCTGGGGGACCGCAGTGTAGAGCAGCATCCTCACCGGGAAAACGCCAACCCAAGCATCCAGGAAGAAACTCATTACTGCTCAATTCCTCAGTGGTGCTAAATGGGCTTGTTGAGTTCCTTATCGGGTTTCCAACAGAGCACGGAGCCGTGGAGAAAAACACAAGGCATCTCCTAGATTAATCTGGGCTTCTGGGCTCACAACAGGTGACAGGAGCGTCTCAGGGAATCTAGCACAGCTCTCCAGGACTGCTGATGACACTGATTCAGCATGCTGAGCTGAGACACTTTGTGCTAACAGTGTTGCAGTGTTTTCACTTGCCTCAAGCAATGCAATACCTGTCCACAGTTATCATTTCTCTCCACAAGTACATTTTGCCTGTTTGAAAGTTTAATTGCAACCCTGTTGGAATACAGATTGTACATGTATCAGGAAATACTGATAAAAGCTAAACAACAAACTCCTTTGCCTTGAATTCTCTGATTTCTGAGGAGTTATCGATACTGAACACTAAAAAAGTATTAATCACTTCTTGCAGTCAGGGAATTGTGCAGAATGAAATCTAAATGTTTCCAGAGAGCAAAACAGTTGAAAAAAAACATAAACTACATAAGAATACAGATTTCTGATTTAAATAAATGTCAAACATACTGTATCATGCAAGTTCTATAATAATGTTGAATTTGGATATAAGATGAAGAACCACAGTAGCACGCTGTGTGTGTGTGTGTGTGTGTGTGCGTGCGTGTGCGTGTGCGTGTGTGTGTGTGTGATTAAATACACTCCAATGGCCCGTTAGATGTATCCCTTATGGATCAGGGGCAGGGTCACTCTCCTGCCATGCAGTCCCATCAGGAATCCTAATGACTCTCCTGTATCAACACACACGCTGTGCACCCCAAACCCCTACCCCAGCGTATCTGGGGTTCAACAGGGGGGCTCCCTGTTACCCCTCCCCGTTACCTCTCTAGCCCAAACAGGCTTCCAGCTGGAGGTAATTTACTTGTCAATGCTTCTAATTATCCACAGGGTGCAGGGTCGTTTTGTAAATGGACAATACTCTCCATTTCTCATTGTCTTTAAAATATTCTGGGGTTTGAGCTATTCTCACTCTCCTTGACCCTTGGATGTCTTTAACCGCCTGTCATTGGCTGTCATCTGACAGCATGTCTCCAGAATTCAATTTTCAGTTAGCAGCCCATCCTGAAATAGGTGTCCAGAAACCATGGGAGGTCATCCATTTCCCATTGTGGGGCAACATGAACAAGAATAAATGAATATCTCTTGCCAGTTATTGGCCATGGACTAGCAGGACATGTTACAGTACTCTGTCAAGCTACACCACCTTAGTAGTTCAACTAGCCAAATGCCTGCATTATTAGCACATTCTACCGGTCTACTCAAGTTAGTGTACATTTATACACATCTTATACATATATCATACACCATTTTAAATACAGTATGTTTTAAAACAGCCACATTCTACAACAGTTTGGCTGATTTCCAATGGGAAATCAAAGGAAAGAAAGCTGTCAGGAATATTATAAATTGTATTTCCACCGTACTAATTATTAGCAACTATCCATCAACAGCAATATTTTAGATAGATAATTGGTCACAGCATCTAATCGATTAGATGCAGCTATCATAGATTTACACATATACTGATACTTTACCTCCAATATACTTTACCTCCAATATATTTTACCTCCAATATATTTTACCTCCAATATACTTTACCTCCAATATACTTTTCCTCCAATATATTTTACCTCCAATATACTTTATCGTAATAGATTTATATCCATACTACGCTCTGTTAATACAGCATATAGCTAAATCACGGTGTGCTCTCTGGAATATGAATACCCTGGTTGTTGTTTCAGGTATAGTTGGCAGTCATTCCTGAGCCTGATTACTGTATAACTTTAGCTTTAGGATACTGTGGTTACACATTCAGGAAAGGAATGATGACAACCACTCATTTTGACAACCCACCACACCCCTTGAGATGTCACTATAGACTACCATGCATGTCTCCGTGCAGGCTGCTCAGGTGTGGCTACACCATCACTGGTGGTCAGTGTTTCTGGGAATCCCGCAGCTGGGGAATGCAGTGGTGGTAGTGGCTGATGGGCTCATGTTTTCCACCTCCTGGGTAATAGCTATGGATCGACATGCAATCACTGCTCTTTGTTCTGCTGTGCCAAACTGGCTGCTGTGGTATGATGGGGGTGTGCTGGTGGGGTGGTGGAAAGGTGCAGTCCAGGAGGGTTTGGTTGACTGGAACTGAATGGAACTTGGCTGAATTTAATGGATACACCTAGGAATGGCAGCCTGAATACTCTGTCTACATTCGTTTGGGATTAATCAGGAATCCACTTAAATGAACATAATCAAGATGTTTAGGTATTTCCCTAGGCTCAATGCTGTGTGCTTAAATCTCTGTCACACATTTTACATTTGATACTGAACCAGGTAAAATATTACGAGTCTTTCTTGACCCTGTAGCTACTTCATAGATTAGAATGTTGCCACAGTCAAGGACATGTTACTGTAACACAAACTTAGAATGTTGCCATTAGAATGTTGCCACAGTCAAGGACATGTTACCCTAGAATGTTAGAATGTTGCCATTAGAATGTTGCCACAGTCAAGGACATGTTACCCTAGAATGTTAGAATGTTGCCATTAGAATGTTGCCACAGTCAAGGACATGTTACCCTAGAATGTTAGAATGTTGCCATTAGAATGTTGCCACAGTCAAGGACATGTTACCCTAGAATGTTAGAATGTTGCCATTAGAACGCTGCCAGTCAAGGACATATTACTGTAACACAACCTCTTGCAATGCAACAAAAAACTGAGGTTATTGCTCCCCAAGATTCTCAGACTAACAAGCTTGTATGTAGGTTGATAAGAAAAATAAGAAAAACCCAGGTGACCCAGAAAGCAAAAGTGAATTCAAGCCAGATAACTAGGAATAAAACAGATCCTAAAAAAAAAAAAAAGCAGCAAGCATGTCAGGGCGCCTTATAAAACACTCTGCCAAAATATAATGATTATCATCTCAGTAGAAAGAAAACACCCTCTGCATGTAATGAAAAGGAGCACTGGGTGCACAGAGCCCTGCTTCCCCTCTGACAGATTGATTACTGACTGATCACAGAAAAGCTGCTTTTATTTACACTGTGATTTAGAATGCTGCCTGCTACAGCATAGCACGTTGACTGACACACATTTTTCAATTTTTAAATACAAGCTGTCCAGAGAACGAGATTGATGAATGGAAGACCCTTATTTAATGCATAGGCCTCTATGAAAATTGTTAATTGTTGCCTAAGTATTAGTGTAACTTTTGACCTGTTGATCTTCCAGTAAAGGTACGTTGTCTCCAGGTACGTTGTCTCCAGGTACGTTGTCTCCAGGTACGTTGTCTCCAGGTACGTTGTCTCCAGGTACGTTGTCTCCAGGTTTCTCCTACAATGTCTCCATTGTCTTTCTATCTCCAGAGTAGGAAATTGCCTGAGGCTGTACGGTTAAGCTAATAGCACTGCAATGTCTTCTTGTGATTTAGATCATGAGAAATTAGTGGAATGTAATTCATCTTATACGTACAGTCTTATTACAGACATCAGTCAAAAGAGTGCTTCAGGAGTTTAAGGCAGCTTAGACGTACAGTACGGCAGCCCACACAGCAGGTGAAGGGAGGTAAAGTCCATTATGTCCAGCCATAGTACATGGCCCATATCAAATGCAGGGTTCAGTGGTTGTGTTGCCCTGCAGAAATAAAAGCCTCCACAGATGGGAGTACCCTCTCTCTGACCTCTAATGTTCAGGCCCCTTCTCTCTCTCCCCGCTCACTCTGTTCACTCACTCTGCCATAGGGGGTCAGAGAGAGGGTTAAGGGATAAAATGACAGTGGGAGGTGGGGATAGAGAGTAAAGTGGTAATGGATTGGGGGTAGGGACATGGGAGGATAGAGGGTATAAGTGTGAAGAAGTATAAAGATTGTACACTGCCTTGCATCTCTCTAATTTGTCATTGAGACCTGGGAATATACTGTACTGTATAATGATCTTCATTCACAGTGTTAGACTCATTCATAGGTTTGCTGCAAGACTTACCGATGGGGCCTCCAGCCATCTTGAGGGCAAAGACTGAACGGATTCTGCAGATAATAAGATCTCTCATTATCATAAAGCATAATACTCATCAAAAATATACACATTTATTCTGTCATTTCCTACAAACAGCTGGAATTGCAGATCACCATAGTCAACCTATAAATACAAATAGGACTCCTACTGTAGCCACTCACATTATCCAGCTCTAGATTACATACAGAAATGTCACGAGAAAATAAAGGTCCTTCAGCGAATAGCCCTCCAGGATTATAGAGAATGGCCCTCCAGGATAAAAGAGAAGCCACTGCAAATATCTAAATGTCAACTGTGCATAAACACTTTCCAATTAGGCTGCACACACACAGCAGCTGGGAGGTCACCAGTGCTTTGTCAGCCCCTCCGTCCCCTAAGGTCCTGGAGACTGGATGAGTGACACACGGATGTGCACAGACATGACACACACACTCATGGACCAGTCAGAACACAACGTCCAGACAAAGAAAAATAAATAAATAATTGTTTTACTGGAATCGTAACAGTGCTCTTCCTGCCTTTATGATAACTGATCATATGTATTGTATAGATAGATAGATAGATAGATAGGTACTTTATTGATCCCCCGGGGGGGAAATTTCATAAATTAGGCTTTGTTTAACTAGTTAATACGCTGGTTATAGGTATTGGGTGGAATTTCTTAAACGTAGTTAGTCAGTCCTGAATGAGGCTCAACACCATATTAAGTATACATAGAAAAGAACAGCAGGCGAGGTCCACTCCACACTAGCCCCAACAAGTCCCATCATCTCCTCATGAGAGTTGGTGATGATGACTGCTGTCCGTGTGTCATCACCACTCCACTGGCACTACGCTCATTATCCTGACGCCAGATGATGGGTCATTTGCACCTCACTGGTGCAACAGGCGTCTGTGGAACAGCTCCTAATGACCCCCCCAGGGCTTGGGCCTAGCCAATCAGACTGGGCCCTTGGCCTCCATGTGGTACAGTAGAGGAGATGCTGTCTGCATGCAGTGTGCCATGTGGCCTGGAACTCCATTGTCCTTGAGTCTGAGAGAGAGATGCCCAGACCATCAAACAGACAGACAGCCCCTCTCCCTCAGCGACCAGGGGAACAGGTGAGGCTGTGTGAAATAGCCTGTTGCCCTGCCTCAGGGATTCTTCTCTCTTTAGCCCTCTGTCAGACTGAGGCTCTCCAACTGCTGAATATAATAATACTGAGTGTGTTAAGTGGGGGAGGGATCCCGAGTAGAGGAGTGGGATGGTGGGATGAGAGAGAGAGAGGTCAGATGTGTGTAGGGAGGTCTGCCGAAATAATGCAGATGAGCTATTTCTATTCCATGTTTCCAGAGGCTAATTGCCCACGCTATTAGCATAAATACCACCCCCTGAGCCCTAGACTGGGAGGCTCAACTCCCTCCCCAATTATTGCAGGCACTGCTACAGTGGCGGGTACCCCGACCATTCTTGGGCAATGGAAGGAAAAGAGTTTAGCAGAATTAGCTAGAGAGCCCAGCTGTAGTGCAGCAGCTGCAAACCTATTCTGGTTGGCTTCCTGGCGGGCAGTGACACAGCGATACAGCGCTGCTACTCGCTAACGGCTAATACCCCAGCCGCACTACGCTAAGGATGAGTGTTGGTTCGATTGAATGTGAACGACTCAAGCTCTTTGGAAGGGCCTCAAAGCAGAAACAGTGAGTGTGCCTAGAGGGTATCCATGGCTTTTCCAGGGGTCTTCTAAGAGTCGTAGGCATGGATCAGATGCACCCAGACTTTAACCCTGCCAAGCCCCTGTGGGCATCCATCACAAGCACCATTTCAAGAGCTGCTCCCCCCCAGTCCACCTCACACAACCACACTGCAATACCAACACGCTCTGCTCTATCCTAACATCTCTCCCTTTTTCTCTCGCTCTCTCCTTCTCCCTGCCTCAAGGACGAGTTTGCATCATTTATGTTATTCCTTCTGGATTTAGATCTTATAGATGTTTACAAATTTCCAGTCTTGTTCCACAGCCTCTCTTTGTGTACTAGTGGAGGACATTTTTCTCAGCTTCATTCCAGCCCCAGTATATTACTGAATTTTTTTCTGTTAGACTTTGTATTAACACTCAAAACCACATTCTTCCTACAAAACCACAGTTTAAACAAGTATGAGATGTAGCGGATGTTATTTCTGTTATGGCACTCATCTATACAGAGAAATCACATACTATGAAAACAGAATGAAATGTATATTTGAGCAGATATATTCATATGGAAACTCAAAACACTATAAATCAATGTTCAAGGGCCTGTTTCCACTCAAACCTATATTTATTGCTCACGCTCTGCGCCCTTCATGGCTTTCACTTCATTAAGCCCAGCCTGGTCTCAAAGACTAGACGTTACACAGTAAATGTAAATCTGGGACACTGAAATTAGTCGGATGTGTTACGTTTGGTTTGGTTACATAAGACAGATGGCATACTTAAGGCAAAAATGAAAGTGGGGTGGATGGGATGGGTAGGTGTATAACGCGAACGTCTAGTAACCCAAAGGTTGCGAGTTTGAATCTCATCACGGACAACTTTAGCATTTTAGCTAATTAGCAACATTTTAACTACATGCTACTTTTCAACTAGCTAACGTTAGCCACCTAGCTACAATTCGTAACGTATAGTAAGTTTTGTATATTGCAAATTCCACAAATTAATACATACCATACGAAACATAACATATCATACTGTTCTGAGACAAGGTTGTTAAGCCGCACATACTGTAGATCCCAGATGACAGCCTACAGAAACATCTACAACATACAGCTCCCATAAGGAACTGTTAGGGTAATGGGATCGAGCATATGTACATAGACACTTCACATACAGTACAGTATAGTGCTTACTATTGCTCTAGGAGACTGAGTGTGACACACAGCCCATAAAGAGCATGCAGACAGAAAGCCATACAGTCTCTTACCATAGAAACCTGATACACAGACAGCCGCAGATAGATGTGAGTGCTGCAGTAGTCCATAGTACAGTCATTGTATTCACTGTCTATTCTGTTGGTTAAGTTACAGGTGTAGACAAAAAAAAAGGCAGCCACAGTGATCCACAGAGGTGCACTAAAGTCTATTGTACAGTAGTACACATCTGAATGGTTTTGTACGGGTCAGCAATAGAACACTGGTCATCAGGGCTAATAAATAGGAAATGTAAAAAATTACCCACCTTCTGTGGCCTCCTCAGGGTACTGGCCCCGTTCCAGATCAGATATGTGTGAGTGCTTCTCCTCTTCCTCCTGAATACACATTCAACAACCTACAAATGATTCAGCTCTCCCTCCCCACACTGAAAGCCCTTTGTCAGGGGGTTCATTGAGCTGTGGGGCTTAGATAATAACATGGCTGTGCTGTGGATGAACACATTCTTCAGAGAAGACAGAGACAATGCAGGGCCAAGAACAATAGGCCAGGCCTGTCTGGATGACTGCAGCCATGTAAACGAGTGCCAGGAAATACTGATATTTGTATGCAGCGCAATTTGACATATTTTTTAGCACTGCTCCGGAGAAAAACGACAACAAAATAACCTGGTTAATTATTTACGCCATTGGGAGGGATATGCCTTACCACTGATTTGTGGTGACGAGACTGATCAGGTTTCTATTTAAGGTCTGTAACACACAGGATCTGCTCTGTCTATTCTATACTAGCTCATACTGTATGTGCCTGCTTTAGCTAACAGGCAGAGAATACAGTATAGAGTTCCCTACCTCATATTTGACCTTTTTGGTTTCATTACTTGTTTTGTTTCTAGTGCCAGGCAAGGGGCCTGCAGTGCTAGTTAAGCGGTCTCATTTCATACTGGGAGGAAAAGTGGGGCAGCATAGATTAAAGATGAAGTTCATAAAAAATAATGAATTGGCGATGTGCCTGCTTCTCTCATAATTGCTGTCAGGTGATTCTCCCGGATATTAACGACACAAATGGAGTCTACTGTCACATGGATTTTCTGGAGAATTTAATCTTGGCACAAGAACCCATGCATCCAAAAGAGATGAGTTGTCTTATTACAAGACTATACCCCACAGCACATTAAACTGGAAACCATTGTCTATGTACAATTAAAACATAGGTATAATTGATTTATACTGTACGGGGTGAGGAAGTCATTTGGCTACTGCAAAACAGTCAATACCAGAATTAACTGTAGAAAACCTGCCAGACAGTACTTCACTTACAGCATAGGCCATGTGAACATTTCTGGAAGAAAATATTAACCTCCCCTAAATCACCTTACCTACAAGCATTATTATCATCTGAAGCGTTTCTCAGTCCTGCTGTAGCAGGGATAAGACAGGCAATTAGAAACCTCTGCATCCGATAAGGGGCAATTCTCTACCCTACAGAGTGAACATCCCCATAAGTCATAGTTACATTATCATGAGTCCTACTGGAATTATGTTGTGTGTGGGCCCATTTTATGTGGCAATTCTAAACCTACACATCAGTATTTTTTAGCTTGGCTGTCTTTTATTTATCCGTTTCAATATTCCGTCTCTGGAAGAGTCCAGGCGAGGGGCGCTGACCTGAAGTTTAAATCCCTGGCGAGGCCATTATGGAGAGACAGCGGAGAGTACGGATGGAGAAGAGAGATGGAGCACAGAGGACAAAGAACACACAGGACCACCTGCCTATAACATCTACCATACAGCAAGGCACAGGTCTGTGTGTGTGTGTGGACCATAGGGGGGAAATGCAGAAAATAATGAATTATTGAGAGGAAATTATGTCTATAGGGTCACTATACTGTACATTAGTTATAGGGTCACTATACTGTACATTAGAGTTATAGGGTCACTATACTGTACATTAGAGTTATAGGCTAATATTCCTTATTTATCTATATCAACTTGCAATTCTCTCTCTCTCTCTCTCTCTCTCTCTCTCTCTCTCTCTCTCTCTCTCTCTCTCTCTCTCTCTCTCTCTCATCAACAGACACGCTCGCTTTGCAGTGGGGGAGATTACACAGAAAGAGGGGGATGACAGGGATAGATCTGGGCTGTTTGGGATCATTGTGGTGATGGCTGGCTTATCAGGTTCCGGGCTGGAGCCTCCAGCGCCGCCGGTGCCCAGTCCGGGTCCGGCCACCACTCCAGTCCGGGTCCGGCCACCACTCCAGCTTCCGGGCTGGAACCCCCAGCAGTGCCGGTGCCCAGTCCGGGTCCGGCTTCGACTCCAGCTTCCGGGCTGGAGCCCCCAGTTGTGCCGGTGCCCAGTCCGGGTCCAGCTTCCAGTCCAGCATCTGGGCTGGAGCCCCCAGCTGCGCCGGTGCCAAGTCTGGGTCCGGCTTCCACTCCAGCATCCGGGCTGGAGCCCTCAGCTCCACCGGTGCCCAGTCCGAGTCCGGCTTCCACTCCAACATCCGGGCTGGAGCCCTCCGCTCCGCCAATGCCCATTCCGGGTGCGGTTTCCACTCCAGCTTCCGGGCTGGAGCCTCCAGCTGCACTGGTGCCCAGTCTGGGTCCGGTCTCCACTCCAGCGCCGGAGTAGTCTTCTCCACCGGTGCCCAGTCCGGGCCTGGTCGTCAGCCCCGCAACAGTGCCGGAGCATCCGCTTTTCCACCTGTGTGTGGATCATTATTTGTGTGTTGCTCCATTTTGAGCTCACACGTTACGTTACGGGTTGATTGTATTCTCTGTGTTGTTTTTCTACATTCACATTTAATAAAAGTATGTTGAACTTTAACAGCGCTGCGTCTAGGTCTGCATACACACCGCAACGTGACAAGGACTGCATATTAGTATCCTGTCAGTTGTATCTTTTTTTTATTGCTTTTAGTATATCAAATGTGCAATATGTGCATTTACCTGTAATCAAACCCTGCACTAAGGACTGTATCATACGCACATTTAGCTATTTAAGTATCTCTGTCACGAACGTGGTGAGTGGCAGACCAAGACGCAGTGCTGAAGTAGTGCGACATGATTTATTTAAATCAACTGGCACAAAATAACAAAGAAGATAAACACGAACATAACAAAGATAGGCTAAACCAAAAACAATGATCCACAAAAGACAGGTGGAAACACATGAACTAAATATGGCCCTCAATTACAAAGCAGCTGCCTCTAATTGGGGACCAACACAAAACCAACATAGAAACATAAATCCTAGATCTGTCAGGCTCTGACCATTGACAATAGAGGAGCCAACAGCTTCCCTATGATCAGAGCCTGACTTCCTGTCATTTACCTGTATAGTTAATGTTACCATGCGAATATTCACTTACCTGTTCATTTATATTAAGTAAACTATTATTACCCTCACTTATATCATATAATTATTATTATATTTCTCTGCCATCGACCTCTATAGTATAGTTAACCATGCAAATATTCCTTATTTATCTATATCAACTTGCAATTCTCTCTCTCTCTCTCTCTCTCTCTCTCTCTCTCTCTCTCTCTCTCTCTCTCTCTCTCTCTCTCTCTCTCTCTCTCTCATCAACAGACACGCTCGCTTTGCAGTGGGGGAGATTACACAGAAAGAGGATGACAGGGATAGATCTGGGATAGATCTGGGCTGTTTGGGATCATTGTGGTGATGGCTGGCTTGTCTCTTTATCTACAGTATGCGCTAAAGCGGCAATATGTAACTTTTTGGGCGACCCAACCGAATTCATAAAGAAATGTGAGTTATAGATCTGTAATTCTCAATTAAATCAAGTCTAAGAAGAGGTAGATCTGTTCTATGTGCGCCTTTTCTATTAATCCTGTTCTTAAGTTTCATTTTTGCGTCTTTTACTTTCGGTTTTATACACCAGCTTCAAACAGAGAAATGGCAGCTGTGCATATTACACCTCTAACAGAGACATGTTAGGAAGAAGTCATATTTATATCAGTTGGATGTGAGTTAGAAGGGAATGTTGGTATGTGGCCATGAGCAAGGAAATACAGCGTAAATCTATCACAATGAAATGTACTGAGGTTCTTCCTTTTTTGTCTCAGTTCATTTAAGCACATGTAATATCAGCTGTTATAATTTAGTGTCAGTCAATGCTACATCAATGACTGGCATGTTTCTATTTTGACAAAGCTACTACAGTGCATGGGCTTCAGTCCCCAGTAGATGGGAATCATGGTATTCATCACACAGAGCCACATATGGCTAATGTTATTTAAACCTCCATTCACTTTCTCTGCATCAAACCACAATCACTGGACTGGTTTTACATGCACCCAGACACATCCTCCATGTTACGCTCCACAGTCTCTGTATTACTGGCCCAACCCTTCCATGTAGGCTACACAGTGGCTGGGGGAGAACAGAGATAGCTAGCTGTCCATTTGGAGAATGCTCACCTCATTAACCCATACATTATTAAGACTCGCGTGGGGCTAATAACAAAAGGATTCAATATTGGACATTTTACACTCTATTCTACTTAATCATTGTCAATCTCCATGTATAATATCCTACGTTCAGAGAAATTTGACCCCGGGCCACTGATTGGTAGGCTTGTAAACGCAAAGCAATGTTCAATCGGCTCTTAAAATAAAAAAGGAAATTAGCAGTAAAATGGGACACAAGATAGAATGGGATATACAGACACAAAACATTCACAAACATGTTATTAGATTAATACCTCTCACTGAAGTACATAGAAATCGTTGCCAATAGACAGCTACACCATTTCCATTTGCCAACACAGTGTCTCACACACACACACAAGCTCACACACACTCACACACACACACACACACACACACACACACACACACACACACACACACACACACACACACACACACACACACACACACACACACACACACACACACACACACACTCGCACACACACACTCACACACTCGCACACGCACACTCACACACTCACACACTCACACACTCACACACTCACACACACGCACACTCGCACACACACACTCACACACTCGCACACACACACTCACACACTCACACACACGCACACTTGCACACACACACACACACACACTCACACACACTCACACACACACACGCTCACACACACACACACACACTCGCACACACACACAAATTTCGTCAATAACAACTAATATTCGTCAATGATGAAAACGAATGACGATAATGATATAACTATTTTAATTTAGTTGACAAAAATGTATTGTTAACCCTTGTATATATAGCCAAGTTATAATTACTCATTGTGTATCTATTATTACTTATTATTATTATTATTATTATTATTATTATTATGTGTTTTACTTTTTTATTATTTCTCTATTTTCTTTCTCTCTGCATTGTGGGAAGAGCCGTAAGTAAGCATTTCACTGTTAGTCCACACCTGCTGTTTACGACGCATGTGACGAATCAGATTTGATTTGAAGACGAGAATTTCATGTGATACTAATGGTCATTCAATTTGACATGTAGCTCCTTTTTCATCTGTTTTGTCCAATCAAAAGAATGCATGCCATTGCAGAATATTTAATGAAAAAATCTCATTGGCGATAATGTATTTTAGTTGCGCGGAGTGCTTGAGCAGACCTGGCTCTCCCATACCCACAGGTCCCTGGAGGTCACTTCAATCACTCTTCTCTCTTTTGAACTGATACCCAGTCAGGACACTTTCATTTGTAACTATAACGCCTGTGCCTACAACCTCAACGGTGCCCCTCCCGCCCCGACGCTCCGGCTCGCCGGTGTACTAACCACCGGGCATGAGTAGGCACAGGCGATTAGAAAAACGTATGCTATTAGCTGAATATTAGGAGTATAGTAATACTTCTGGCATTGTAGGGCAGATTATCCCCTTTTCAAGGAAATTGCTGTTAGTCACACCCCTCCAACAGTTATGATGGGGAGAAAATCTGAGCTGTAAATTGCTTAACTTGTAGCCAAGCATTTATAGCCCATATGGTTAATTATGGCTGGCATTGGATATAATCTGCCACAATAGCAATGTTGCCAGCTAAGGTATACAAGGGGATATTAGGCCTAGTTGGACTAGGCTCTCTGAATGTGGACATGATGGAAGTTAGAGGTTTTAATTATTTATTGGGAAAAAATGCACTGACTATTAATTGACAAAAATGGTCAAGAGTTTTAGTCGACTGACAAGAACTAAAACTATTGAAGGATGAAATTACTAAAATGTGACTAAGACTTAAAGGTATTTTAAGACTAAAACTAAGACAATCTAAAATAGCTGCCAAAATTAACACTGACAAACACAAGGACAGAGGTTATAATGGATTCGCTCACTCTGCTGACATGGTTCTTCTGATGGACCTCACACAGATCTCTAGTCTGTCAATAGCTCTTTATCATCTCCACGTCTGATATAATTTACACCCAGCCATCCCAAACCATGGCAAGGACAATAAGGGAAATCACACTAATATCAACAATAACCTCTGGACCAGGACAGAACAGGTAAGAAGACAGGCCTTTACACAACATTATGTTTCTCTACCTATGGAAACAGTGAGGAACATACAGCTGTGCAGCGGTTCCTGAGCCGCCCCAGTGGTTTGCTCTAGCTGACAGACAGCCAGGTCATTTGTTACCCATTGTTCTTCAGGCTCATCAAAGTGTGACTTGTGGAAGGATCCGGACTCAGAGGAAGCCCCAGCAGCTCCTTTTGAACCAGTCACGGCCCAGTGGACCAGTCTGACCAGTGAGTCAGTCGGACAACAATCCATCGCAAAGCAGCAGGCACACAGTGGAGGGAAAAATCTCTTGTTCAGCCTATTGCTTTTTCTTTCTCATCCACTCCCTGATGTATGAATCACAACATCTCTCTCTCTCTCTCTCTCTCTCTCTCTCTCTCTCTCTCTCTCTCTCTCTCTCTCTCTCTCTCTCTCTCTCTCGCTCTCGCTCTCTCCTCATCTCTCTCTCTCTCGCCCTCGCTCTCTCCTCATCTCTCGCTCTCTCGCTCTCTCGCTCTCTCGCTCTCTCGCTCTCTCGCTCTCTCGCTCTCTCGCTCTCTCGCTCTCTCGCCCTCGCTCTCTCCTCATCTCTCTACTCATCTCTCACTCTCTTGCTCTCCTCATCTCTCTCTCTCTCCTCATCTCTCGCTCTCTTGCTCTCCTCATCTCTCTGTGGAATAGGAACTATAAAAAGAAAGCCCATTTTTTTTACATTGAATATCCAGAGTACAGGTAGGCTGGAACTAAAGCCCTCCCCACACATAGGAGATCATGTCTGGGGTGAAACATTACCATCATCCCCCAAAAAAAGAATTTCCACCTACAATGGATTTTAAAGTAGGCTATAAGGATGAAGCCTATCAGTTGTTATGCCTACAAGGTTGGCTGCTCGGCCCTAGTCTAACATTAAATTCCACTTCAAATAGCTAATGTCATTAAAGGTATCATAGAAAAGCATTTTCCTCCAAAGGTTTTCAATGAGTCACATGCCTATACAAAATGTGAAACGCAGGAAAGAATGTATTTCTTTAGACAAAGCAATAGGAGAAATGCAATAATGCGTCTGTTCTACTCTCTGCTGAAAGAGGAATTACAGTAGCATTACGCTGAGGACATAACTCTGAAAGAGCTGTGATTACTCCAGGAAAGAGACAAAAGCCGTCAAGGGATGCCTGTAAAAGTTCTGGAGTTCACAGAGCAACATGCCTCCTCTGGAGAGAAAAAAAATCATTGCACACTATTACAGATAATTACATCAATCTGTCAGAGATGAGTTCATTACTTCCCTCGCCTTTCCATGTGAACAACACTAGCCGCTCCAAGCTGATGGATCTATGGTTTACTATACAGGCAAGACAAAGTATGAGAGGTGCTGATGGATAGTGCAGTATTAGCAGCTGGGCCTTTCTGATGGAGGTGGAGTGAAGCAGAACTCTCTCCTCTCCAACCCTCTCCACAAACACACAGAGGGAAAGAGCCTGGAGGGCTGATACAATCAACCATGGGGAAACCACTCCTTTTGTTTTATCATGGTTCAGTAATGAGAGCGGTGAGAGAATATCATGCATCTCCCTGGAGTCCTGAATGGCACTTTCTTTTTATCAGTGAGTCAAGTTCAGCAATGATCAACATCTCCACCCTCTACTCAGTGAGGCCAGTACCCAGGGGTCCACACATGAGATGGTCACTGTTGACGTTCACTATCCATAGACCTACTGTAGGACCCCTAACCATGCCAGCACCTGAGCCCCTTTCATATGGACTGTATGATCTCGCTAGCTATGATGCTCCAAAGGCAAATCCACGGTAACAGAGTGATGCTGAGACTCAGATTTTTCACTTTAAAATGCATGCCAAACAAAAAGCAATGATTGCAATGTTGAACAAACCATACGACTCTATGCACTAGGTCTACTTAATTTCCACATAAATTGTTACTGTATCACTGTTTTTACTCTTCAAGTAAATTTGTTTTTACAAAAATGTTTGTTGAAATTGTTAAAAGTATTCCTTGTGCATAGAGTTGTATGGTTTGTTTAACATTGCTTTTTGTTTGACGTACATTTTAAAGTCTCAGCATCACTCTGTTACTATGGAATTGCCCCCAATGCTACTGCCCTGTTGTATGTGGGTCACTAGTTCAGAAGAGAATAAAGCTAACAGAGCATCATTATTCAAACCCAAACGACTTCAATCCTGCAGGATTGCTCATCATAAGACCGGAATCAATGCAGAATGGGTTCAACATTATCACTGTTCTTCAGAGAGTGAGTTCAATTGTATGTGGGTGCAACTGTTATTCAGAGGTAAGGTAATTGGGAGTTGCACCCTCAGTGTCCCTGTCTAGTGGGGAGGGGGGGGGGGGGGGGGGGGGCGGATGTCACGGTCCAGAGAGACCATCTTTCCCTCCTGGGGTCGACTCCTTTAAACCTGCACGCTGTGCGTTCAACAGGGGCAAGTCATCTCCTCCAGTAAAGGTCATGGGCAAACATGATGGATGGCTGCTGCCGCAGGTTTAATTTAAAATAAAGAGCAATAAACAGGGGGCTGGTGCTGGTGGCGTGGGGGGATGATGAAGGATCCATTAGTTAAGAAAAGGTTGTGGGCTACTCCCGTGACATGGGACAGCAGGCCCGGCCGGTGAGAGGGACAGGCAGAGACACGTAAGCCCCAGAGAGATACCTGTCTCTCAGGGCCAGGAGCTGCCAGGGCCCCCCTGTTTATTAGTTTTAAGTGCAACGCCAGAGGTATGAGGCCAGAGGGGGGAGATAAGGGAGTCATCCAGAGGGACAGTCTCCAGGGAGGCTCTGCTCTGACAGGCTGACAGTGTTAACATTCACCCCAATAAGCTAGCATCAAAATGGCGTCTTGGCACTCACAGAAAATGACCACTCCTCTCTTTTACTCTCTCTATTTCTCTATGACTTTCTCAATGAGCTCACAAACAGTAGAATCAAGATCTACCTGCATTATCTTCACAGTACAGGTTACAGTACACACACTAGAGGAGCAAAGCAAATGCCAAACACAAGAGCTTGTGGAAGGCTATAGACTTGTAGCAGGTGGCCAAAGTTAAACATGACACTTGACAATGGATGGAACAAGCCATTAGGAAAATATCAACACAGAAACCTGTGTAACACTTGGGTAGTTCGCTACACTACCAAATGCTCCACACTAATGACATTTAATAGGTGGACTGGGCCCAAATTGTGACAGCGTGATCTATTTTGCATAACACCGCTAATGGCTACCGTCAAATGAGATTTTGTTCTTCAGAAACGGTTATCACAGTGGAGACCAATTTATTTAGTGTCACCTCTTAACTGAAGCATTTGGCAAAGACACATGGCCAATGAAAACATGAGTGAAGTCTGTCTCCATTAGCTATGTTGATCAAACAGTGACGGAGACAGCTGAGGTCTGCTTTCAATTTAGCTTATACAAGCTACAGTAATGGTATCAGATGCCCAACGAGTGGCTGATGAATGTGCCAGGTGGGGGACTTTAGACACCAGGCCAAATTAAGATAACATTTTGGTGCTGATGGTTCAGGAAACGAAATAAAATGATTTGAAGAGCCCTCTAATGTAGGCTTAAAGGATTTGTAATTGGAGTCAATGAGACGGATCAGTCAACACAGCTCAAAATAAATATTGGGTGTCTCATAATGTGGTCATTATTTTTCCCTCACGTTCATGCATAATCAATATTTACAGGATGAATTTACGTGTTTAGTTTCTCATCATGTTATTGATGAGATAAACCCACTTAGGGTTTGTTTGAGGTGGTGACCAGAAACATTTTATGGTGTTGCTCGGTACTACTGTCTTGTTTGAGACTGAACAAAATTAAACAATGAGATTAAAATGGCAGGCGTACTTTAGCAATGGAGAACAATTGAAAGCGTAAATACTCCAATATCAGCATTATCAGACATCCTTAAAGTCATTCCAAATACAGACATACAGTATTAGTTCGCATAGTATCTGTCTGATTATTCCTCCCACCGAGTCGAATGATAGACAGACGCCAGCAGAACAGAACAGAACAGGCCAGCGGTTTATTTTTGCGCCACAATCAGCATATCTATCTTATTTGTTTGGCAAGATTAAATCTTCCTGCTACACTACTGCCATCGATGAATAATATCCAAGCATAATTCACTGTGTTTGTGTGCCTTTACATCCCTGTCTCTGTTGTCTGCATATTTGTTTTCTGATTCACATATGCTTGTCAATGTAGTATGTGTTTGGTGATATGAATTCTCTTCTGTGCTCATACCTGGACTCCATGACCCCAGAGTAAACATCTTTGCTCATTCATATTCTTCATATTTGAAGATTCAGCAGTAAAAAAACAAGGAAATAAATGTAACTATTCATGTTGGGAAAATCATAATTAGATTTCTACAAGAAGAATAGATGAGCAATAAACACCACTCCTAAAGCATTGAGCAAAAGATCCATAGAAATGTGCTTTGAGACAATGGCAGAATAACCAAACCAAACCAAATATAAGATTAGCATTAAGATCAAGGTACATTTCACTTACATAGGTTTAAATTGTTTGGCGACCAAGAAAGCAAACCCAACAAAAAAAAGAAATTCTGGACACACTATGCAAATGCAGCAAGGTTGCAAATAAATATTAGCATTTCAGCCTTGGACAGGAAAGATCAGCGAGGAGCACAGCGGTATAGAGGAGACCTTGAAAGGTAAACACTGTGCTGCTGCCATTGAATCCAGAAGATCGCATCATGGGACCAGAGGCCAAGGCTAAATCAAGAGTCAGCTTTGGCAATCCTACGGTGAATACCCAGTCTTCATTCTAAACACAGTGGACATATGGTAGAATAAATATGTGTTAATATAACAAAGCATACACACATGAAACTGACAAACTGTTAAAGTACTTGGAGAAGTGATGGGAATGGGACTGAAGAGGAAATTCAATAAGTGGCAGTGTATAGTTATTGCAAATACCACCCAAAGTGTATGGTGACAATGGTTAAGGCTCACACATACAGTGTAATGCCACACAAAATTATCCCAGTGTCATTCTGCATCGTAACTGAATCAATAGAGTAGTATGAGAGTTGAATGAGATCTGTATTTAAAACATTTACATTTGACATGTTAGTAATTTAGCAGATGCTCTTATCCAGAATGGCTTACAGCTAGTGCATTCATCTTCACTTCATGACAAAAAGTATGTGGACACCTGCTCGTCGAACATCTCATTCCAAAATCATGGGCATAAATATGGAGTTGCCCCCCCCTTTGCTTGTGTAACAGTATCCACTCTTCTGGGAAGGCTTTCCACTAGATGTTGGAACAATGGTGCGGGAATTGATTCCATTCAGCCACAAGAGCATTAGTGAGGTTGGCCACTGATGTTGGGCGATTAGGCTTGGCTCGCAGTCAGCGTTTCAATTCATCCCAAACGTGTTTGATCGGGCTGAGGTCAAGGCTCTGTGCAGGCCAGTCAAGTTCTTCCACACCAATCTCGATAAACCATTTCTGTATGGACCTCACTTTGTGCACGAGGGTATTGTCATGCTGAAATAGGAAAGGGCCTTCCCAAAACTCTTGCCACAAAGTTGGAAGCACAGAATCGTCTAGAATGTCATTGTATGCTGTAGCGTTAAGATTTCCCTTCACTGGAACAAAGGGGCCTAGCCCGAACCATGAAAAACAGCCTCAGACCATTGTTCCTCCTCCACCAAACTTTACAGTTGGTACTACGCATTGGGGCAGGTAGCGTTCTCCTGGCATCCGCAAAACCCAGATTCATTCGTCGGACTGCCAGATGGTGAACCGTGATTCTTTACTCCAGAGACCGAGTTTCCACTGCTCCAGATTCCAATTACGGCGAGTTTACACCATTCCAGCCAACGCTTGGCATTGCGCATGGTGATCTTAGGCTGCTCGGCCATGGAAACCCATTTCGAACAGTTCTTGTGCTGACGTTGCTTCCAGAGGCAGTTTGGAACTCTTAGTGAGTGTTGCACTTCGAGTACAGACAATTTTTACGCGCTGCAAGCTTCAGTACTCGACGGTCCAGTTCCATGAGTTTGTGTGGCCTACCACTTCGCGGCTAAGCAATTACAGTTGACCGGGTCAGCTCTAGCAGGGCAGAAATTTGACGAACTGACTTGTTGTCTATGATTGCATGGCTGTGTGCTTGATTTTATACACCTGCCAGCAACGGGTGTGGCTGAAATAGCCAAATCCACTAATTTCGAAGGTGTCCACTTACAAACATTCCATTTAAGCTAAACAACGTATGTACAGTATAGATTTTTGCTTTTGGGCAATGACTTTTGCCTGCTCACACACTCAGGCCTTTATCAGCTTACCATCATTTACATATATAATCATTACAGGCGCTTCAGGAGTCGTTTGCTAAAAAGCTTTAATTTAATGCAAATTGTAATTAACGTTAATTAAAACCTGGGCTGTTTTTGAATGGGAGCCATGGTGCTGGAGCGTCGTTCACAAAACCAAATTTAATCTATTGACTTTACTGTGGGAAATCAGAAGGGGGCCTGGGCTGATGGTAAGAATGTCTCAGCTACATTAAGATAAGACTGAAGAACACAGGGTAGTGGAGTCAGTTTGCATTGCTCCCAGTTTGCATATTATCCAACTGTGGGCTCCAATCTCTAGTCATCACACGTAAATTTCAGCACCGCAGCTAGCTTCCATGCTTTTTCAATGAAGCACTTCAGGTCATTGGTATAGCTTGGAGGAGGAAAGCAACGTCACCTAATACTTCAATGGATACGAGAAACAATCTGTGTACAATAAGCATAACATCAAGGCATAGGTTTTAATGTTCTTACAAGCAGATAAACTTCAAGAAATCAGAACTTCTTTGAAAACTTTATTTAATCCTTTAAAACCACACTGATTAATAAATAATAGCCTTATTTACTATTTCATTTTCAATACCATACCATCTGGCTAGTCTTTTGTTGAGAAATTGCAAATCCTTTTTGATGTCTTTTAAAGCATGCTAGGCAAACGAGGCAAATGGGAAAGGCCTCTCAACGATGGTAAAGATTCAACTACCAGGCGTGGCAATTAGTAAACAGCCTTTAGAAAAGCTACAGTACTCTGCCTTAAAAATGAGACCAACTCTACTCCCAAAAGGGATCAAAGAAAGGCAGCCAGTTAAAAGGCTAATAAACTTCAAAGGGATTTTCTTTTACAAACAATATGTGCCTCCAAGAGCTCACAGAGCTGCAGAGGACATTGCCATTTAACTAATAACAGCAAACAATTAAGAATTGATTGTTGAGAAAGAAAGTGATCGTGGCACATTGCTTAATAATCACAAATGTATCCCACATCCAAAATGTGTTCCACTGTTCACAACACCAACAATATGCTCACTAACTAACGCCATTCAATAGGAGGAATGGTGATGATAATTGATAGTCATGACTCATGACAGACCAAAGTGTGTGAAGAGGAACAAGTCTGAATGGCAGAGAGAGAGAGAGAAATGGAAGCTGGAGCCATGCTGGCTGTAATCTGAGCATATTAGAAAGGCATCAAACAGTGATCATCACCACGACTTAATGGAATACAGAGTCTTTATCTGTCAGTGATGTGTACACCCAGCATACACCAGATTAGACGTCGGGCCAAAGCCATCACTGAGAGAAACTTAAACTATGCAAATCCCGTCTGAAACCATTATGCATAAGTGCTGTGAAATCACATTTCTCTTTTCATGTTAATGTGATTCATGATCCTGGGCTTTATCGTATGGAATCAATAGAATTCCACATAATGACTGGCAGAATTGAAAGTTTATAGCACAAAAAAATATATACGAAAATGTATGCACTCACTACTGTAAGTCGCTCTGGATAAGGGCGTCTGCTAAATGACTTCAATGTAAATGTATATATTTAGAACAAAATGCTCGAAAGGTGGCAGGTAGCCTAGCGGTTAGAGCGTTGGGCCAATAACCGAAAGGTCACTGGTTTGAATACCTAAGCCGATAAGGTGAAAAACTTGTCGATGTGTCATTGAGCGAGGCACTTAACCCTAATGTGCTCCAGAGGGCTGACCCTGTAGGTAGGCCGTCATTATAAATAAGAATTTGTTCTTAACTGACTTGCCTGGTAAAATAAATAAATAAATATATGTATGTTTTCTGTATACATGTTCTGAATTCAATCTGTTCAATGCTGATCCTGACTTCTCCTCATCCTCACACCAAAACAATGCTAGCCCGTTACCCCATCTCTACTATTTAACAATCAAAATAAGGGGTAGACCGGCAGACAGTATACTTTGGTAGAGTTATTTTGTATGGACAAACATCAATGTGCTTATCTGTTGTTGGTACTATTCTCCATAATGGCAGGATTCACCTCTCTCCACAGGACCACCCTCCAGCCAGTCCACACACAGTGTGACACCAGAGAGCATTTCAGCATCAGCAGCTCTGCTCTGTCCTGATCTGAAGCACATATACTTGGCAGTCAGGAGACAGAACATGTTGACTCCCTGTCCTGGTGTGAACCTGGCAGTGGTAGACACCAGTGAATAGCACTGATACAGTATTCCTCTCCATGTGATAAAACATCTCCTCATTCTTCTCCTTACAGAGATCCTCCTTCTGCTGCTCCAGTGTGGGTAAGTCAACTGGTTATGGATATTACCCGTCACTGTGTAGACCCACGTCTCAACCCATTAAACTGTCACACAGGATTTACTCAAGATGGGGGAGAGGGAGGCCAAGACATTATCTCCTTCTGCACATGGAGGGAGACAAAGGGAGGGAAGACAGAAAGGAAGAAGATGGAGGGAGGAGAGTGAAGAAAGGACTTGAGAAAATAGTATGTATCGTAGCCAGTAGTAAGTCCTTCTCAATGGCGAAGTCCACAGCAGGAGGTAAGGATGGAAGAGTAGATTTCAGCTAGGAGGAGGCTGTGGGTTTCACAAATGAAGGAAGAGGGAGGTTGGTTTGTTTTCTTTACACTTGACATGAAAACACAACTTCTCTTTGAGCCCTGCTGAAAATCATGAAATACCATGAGTAAAATATAGTAAGAGAAATAATATGATCTTATCCATACAGTTAAAAGTAGTTTCAACCGTCCTCTTTGACATTATTTTCCATAGGATGCAACTTGGTTGTAAACCACCTCCCCCTTTACTTCACCCCCCCCACTCTATTTTAAAATGTAATCATAAAAAAATAAATACAATTAAAATTAAAATGGGATGATAAGATATTTTATATGAGCTGTCGTGTGTGTGTTTGTGTGTGTGTGTGTGTGTGTGGCGGGCTGCCTGTCTCTGTAGAGCAGGGGTATGAGGCCAAACTGTACAGTGTGAGGAGATGATGATGTTGTGATAAGGGGGAGAAGAGACAGTGGGGGAGGGGAGGCATGGAGGCACTCACACAGAACAGCCCCAGTCCACTCACACAGAACAGCCCCAGTCTACTCACACAGAACAGCCCCAGTCTACTCACACAGAACAGACCCAGTCTACTCACACAGAACAGCCCCAGTCTACTCACACAAAACAGCCCTAGTCTACTCACACAGAACAGCCCCAGTCTACTCACACAGAACAGCCCCAGTCTACTCACACAAAACAGCCCTAGTCTACTCACACAGAACAGCCCCAGTCTACTCACACAGAACAGCCCCAGTCCAAGTGTTTTAAGATCTCACACCCTGTCAATCCACTCAGCCACCCCTCTGTTCACCCCTCTGTCCACCCCTTTTTCCACCCCTCTGTCCACCCCTCTCTCTCTATCGCTCTCTCCCAAGGGCCTCCCTCTCCAGGTGTGGTGTAACGAACCGGGCCCAGGATTTGGTTATTGACGGCTCTATCAGATCCCCACTACCCATGAGGCATAAGCCATTCTCTTACTGGATGTGTTTAATATGGACAGCCAGCATGATAATGGTGGTCACAGACCAGTGGAGGAACTGCTGGATGTTCACAGCACACTATGAATTGAATTTAGCTTATTTATCCTGCATAATATTCTGATGGAGAATAAAACAGAGATTTACAGAGCAGCGCCGCCGCCGGTCATTCAACCTTGGGAGGCAATGCCATTAAAGGGTAGTACTGCTTTGAGTGAAGACAAATACATGCATACTGATGGGTTGGTATTATTCTACAGCATTACCATATTTGGGTTTGGGGGGCTTAAGCAGACCAATGAGGGAAATTAGACGGAGGGGGGCAAGTCTAGAATATGCAGTTCAGTAAATTATATTCATTGAAAATTCAAATTGGACAAAAGAGGAATTTCATATCTGGTATGAACTTGCTTAGAGCTACAGTCGTGTGTGAGAGAGAAAGTCAGAGTGAGAGGCAGTTCATTGACGGCGCTGGGGAGTACGGTTCCCTTCAACAAATATCATTTGGCGACCCCCATCCCACTCATTTAATAATTTAAAGTATAGATTTGGAGCAAAATCATACTCTGTGAAGTAGATAGACGTGGAGAGTTCTTTCATTTAATGGTTCGATGATCTGTGTCGTCGCTTTTGTACACAACAACCGGCTACAATGAAAGGCAGATTTGAAATGCACGTTCCAGGAAGTTGAGACATCTGCAAAATATGAATACGAAATGGAGATTGCACAGACAGAGTTATGGAGCATGTACACCGTATCCAAAACAGTTATACTCTGCTGCCCAATGATACTGTAAATGTTGCTGCCTTGGAGTATCAACCAAATGCATTCAGCACCAAACAACTACAACACAGCATAAAAACAGATCACCTCATCCACATTTTCTCAATGTAAAATGTTGTATTTATTTAATTTAACTAGGCAAGTCAGTTAAGAACAAATTCTTATTTACAATGACGGCCTACACCGGCCAAACTCGGACGACGCTGGGCCAATTGTGCGCCACCATATGGGACTCCCAATCACGGTCGATTGTGATAGAGTCTGGATTTGAACCAGGTTGTCTGTAGTGACGCCTCTAACACTGAGATGCAGCGTTTTAGACCGCTGCACCACTTGAGAGCCCCCTAACACAGGTGAATTATTTTTTCTTAGTGTTATTAATGATATTTTCAGTCTTCCTTGACATTTCTAATCAATTACAGATTGTATCCAGGTGATTTAATTTGATTTCATGTTGCAGTGGAGTGGTTTGGGCCCTGGCAGCATTAATCACAGCATTATGCAGAGCCCCAGAGCTACCCTACCACAGGGGAAGCCTGGTTTCAGCCACACAGCCAAATCAATCAGAATCTGCTCAGGTTCCAGTGTAAACACACAGAACATTCCTTTGTTTCTCTGATATGCATGTGTCTGAATGAACTGTGTACTGTAGGGATGACACATCTACGGGATAGTTTTGTTTTCTCAACAGGATTCTTGTTGTAAATGGTCTGTCTGCAGTTTTACTAGAGAGTACTACAGGTACACTCAACGTGATACAGCGGATTCCTGTAAAGCCATTGACTGTCAAGACAAAGACAGAACCCTGATCCGAGAAAGCCTCCAAGTCGACACTGGTGAACGAAGGATGCCTTCAGTGATTCTGTACCACTTTTTTGCACAGTGAGAATCAATGGAGCTATGCCATTACTCCTGCCTTACACATGCTCCCTCACTGATGCTGCTCTCTGTGTGGGCAGATTCCATATCAAAATCATGCAGACAGCACTGGTGTCTCTCTCAAGATACCCAAAATACAACCCGCCTGGGGAGGACTGTAGTGTGTAAATACAGTACTGTATGTGTGTGGTTTATGAGTTACTGTGCTGGCTACCTCCTCCCTGTTTCCCGGCACCTCAGGATACATTTCTTTTTGAGAGGGTTTTTATTTTTGAGAATATCAACAGTGTTGAGGAGCGTATTCTCTTTCACTGGTCTGCCGATGAATTAAACTCACCACTCTAGTCATGATGGAGGTGTGTGTGTGTGTGTGTGTGTGTGTGTGTGTGTGTGTGTGTGTGTGTGTGTGTGTGTGTGTGTGTGTGTGTGTGTGTGTGTGTGTGTGTGTGTGTGTTGCCTGAGACTGCATAGTGTATGATAGGACTGTACAGTACGCTATAAAATACAGTATTTCCCTCTAAGGTGGACCTCCGTGTGTTCAGACTGGAGTTCAGGTTGTAACTCGGGTGTCTGAAGTTTTGCCAAGATGCTTATCTAACCACAGAGCAATTAGTACAACACCCTCAGAGAGTTTAGTTTTTGCTGTAGCTGTATTCACTTCTCTGCTCCTATTGTAGAGCTCATAAGGATTCTGGACAGTGCTTGGTAAAGGTTTTGGACACTAAAATCCATCGGTATTAGCTGAGAACATCACGAAAACTATGCGTACGCTTCAATAGGGCAGAAGGCACTGTGTTCTAGATGACCAGCAAGCTAACAAAAATGACAAGAAACTGCCATGTGGGGAATCGTAAGTGGCTCGTTTCAGCTAATTTTATCCTGTTCTTGATACCATGTCCTGTTTTGAGGGGTTTTGACTGATCACGTCTATGCTAATATGGCAAATATTTTCTAGCTAGCTAACCAACAACTGTAACAATGTATTTGAGATGTATATTTTAGCCAACCCGCCTACACTACCTTCCGCTATTCAAACCCTGGTTCGAATCCAGGTTTGTATGACAACCGGCCGTGATTGGGAGTCCCATAGTGCGGCGCACAATTGGCCTAGCATCGTCTGAGTATGGCGGGTAAGGCCGTCATTGTAAATAAGAATATGTTCTTAACTGACTTGCCCAATTTAAAGGTTAAATAAAACAAATTAAAAACTATTTAAAAGATTCAAAGAAACAAAATGAAATTCATAGATAAAGCATTCCTACAGGAACAGAATCTTTAATAAACAGAAGGGAGTTGTTGTCGAGTAGTGGATGGCCTGGTAGATAGTATTTATACAGCTCATTTTTCTCTCTGTTCAACCTATATCCGAAATGTCAGCAGGAATCCATTTACACCTCTAGAGCCCACATACTGTAATGAATTTACGTTACAACCCACACTGAGATGACCACAATGAATTATTAAATACAAGCCTTGCCTAACCTTCCTCCATACATGAAGTCCAAAAAATGCTAGCATTGCATCCCCACTCTGATTGCGAACTTGCATCTCTTGTGTCTACAATCATCTTAGACTCTATGTCAAAACGCAAGAAAACATATAAAATATTTTCTATTAATTTAGTGTCCTCGCATATAACAGAGCACCGAAGTGATTCTGTTAAGATTGGACAGAGTCATACCATACTTATCGACGGTGTCAGATGTGCTCCCTGTCCCCCTCTCACAACAGTCCCCAGCAGGAGACAGCAGTATTAGAGCAGGTCTCCACAGGCAGACATCCCTGGAAATCAGCAGCCAGGCCAACACTCTCCAGCCTACTAGCAGCGTGAATCCCATTCAGTCCTAAGCCTCTCACTGAGCCTGCTCTAACAGCCTCCGCCTCGCTGCTAGCGCCCCGCTGCCCAGTAATCAGCCTATTAACATGGAGATTCAGGTACTAGTATGAAAATCACCTCATTCATATTTGTCACACAGGATTACAGTATGAGTCTCTCTCTCTCTCTCTCTCCCTGCTTGAAACTGACGTTTTGGTCGCCTTTTAGAAAGGAATTGAACCTAATCTTTCAGCCATGGTACTCAGCTGTACATATTACTCTAGGGATGTGACAAATGGGGCAAAAAGCTACTTGACCCTTACCATAAAGTTCAGTTGAATAGATATGTTTTCATCCCCTGTAGGTGTAGTGTTAACCGATAGCCAGCGGTGTGCCTTGCACAAAGAAGAGTACTGTACTGCTGTGTTTGCTTTGGCTATGTGTTTGCTCATTTTTATCTTCGGTCTCATGCTGCGTTTACAATATAATCACGGGAGTGGCGACAAGGGATCTCTACTGATCACTCAACATGATGACATCATTAGCTCCAGAGGGGAGGCCATTTTTCTCCTTGAGGAATCTTGCCTCATCTGCAGAGTATCAGTCTCACATGTAATGGGGGTAAATCATTGGCTATGTCAACCAAGTGGAATCACAGAATTAAGCTCCTACATTTCCCTAACAGCATCTAATGAGTGATGAATCCTTCTGTCTCCTAGTCACGCTCATCCTTTACCAAAGACACACATTTTACCTTTGTCTTGTAATGGCCCTCTGCCTGAGTATAACTGTATTCCTGCCTGAGTTGTACTGCTGCATTGTCGGCAATTGCTGTACACTTTTAGGTGTAAACTGTAGGTTCACTGGTTTCGGTCTCCAACATCTTTGTGCGCATTAGAAATCTACATTGAAAATAACAGTTTGCCCTCAGAACAGCCTCAATTCGCCAGGGCATGGACTCTACAAGCAATCGAAAGCCTTCCACAGGGATGCTGGCCTGTGCTGACTCCAATGCTTCCCACTGTTGTGTCAAGTTGACTCGATGTCCTTTGGGTAGTGGACCATTCACAGGAAAAACCCAGCAGCATTGCAGTTCTTGTCACAAACCGGTGCGCCTGGCACCTACTACCATGCCCCGTTCAAAGGCACTTACATTTTTGGTCTTGCCCATTCACCCTCTGAATGGCACACATACACAATCCATGTCTCAATTGTCTCAAGGCTTAACAATCCTTCTTTAAGCTGTCTCCTCCCCTTCATCTACACTTATGGAAGTGGATTTAACAAGTGATATCAATAAAGGATCATAGCGTTCACCTGGATTCACCTGGTCAGTCTACAGAATGTCATGGAATGTTCTTAATGTTTTGTATACTCAGTGTACTTTAATGCATACTGTAGGTGTATTCGTCAGTCAAACATTAGTATTGATACAATGTTAAATGATAGGAAGACAATCCATAGTTCAAGATGGGATACTAGCTCTAGCTCAATACATGATGCCTATTCATTATTATATTGTAATTATACATAATTCTGAGCCAAACCTTCTTTTGTGCTGATTTATGTTATTAAAACTTTATTTTAACAGGGAGTCATGTGGAGACCAATGTCTCTTTCACAGATGAGCTCGGTATACACATCAAACACATCACATACACTATACATCAATATACACATCAATATACACTGTACACATCAATATACACATAAATATACACTATACACATCAATATACAAATCAATATAGGCCTAGACATAAATATTCACATCAATACATGAAAAGCAAAACACAATCATTAAAAACAAACACATTCTTCAGTAAAAATGTCCTCAATCAACCTTTTGAATTGCCCAAGACACATCAATTCATCCATCTTTAGAGAGCCTTGGAGATCAGGTGTAAGGTGCAAAAAAACTTCAGCCACAAGAGCATTAGTGAGGTCGGGCACTGGCTCGCAGTCGGCGCTCCAATTAATCTCAAAGCTGTTCGTTGGGGTTGAGGTCAGGGCTCTGTGCAGGCCAGTCAAGTTCCTACACACTGACTTCGACCAACCATTTCTGCATGGACCTCACTTTGTGCACAGGGGCATTGTCATGCTGAAACCGGAAATGGACTTCCCTAAACTGTTGCCACAAAATTGTAAGCACAGAATCATGTAGAATGTCATTGTATGCTGTAGCGTTAAGATTTCCCTTTTCGGCTTAGCCCGAACCATGAAAAACAGCCCCAGATCATTATTCCTCCTCCACCAAACTTTACAGTTGGCACTATGCAATGGGGCAGGTAGCGTTCTCCTGGTATCCACCAAACCAGGTTCGTCCGTCAGACTTTTCTGTGAGCTTGTGTGGCCTACCACTTCGCGGAAGAGCCGTTGTTGCGCCTAGACGTTTCCACTTCACAATAACAGCACTTACAGTTGACCGGGAAGCTCTGACAGGGCAGAAATGTTAAGAACTGACTTGTTGGAAAGGTGGCATCCTCTGACAATGCCACGTTGAAAGTCACTGAGCTCTTCAATAAGGCCATTCACATGCCAATGTTTGTCTATGGAGATTGCATGGCTGTGTGCTCGATTGTATACACCTGTAGGCAACAAGTGTGGCTGAAATAGCCGAATCCACTCATTTGAAGGGGTGTCCACATACTTTTGCATATATAGTGTATAAGCAGGGACACAATTAATGAGGGCACCATCCAATGTACACATGCATAAATCGTCAGATAAATTTTTACGTGATTTGGAAAATAACATTCTTGGTTTTACCTGCATTAAGTACCAGTTTCAGTTCAACAAAGGCTTTTTGCAAAAGGTAAAATACCTTTTAAAATTCCATAGTCACATCCATCTTACTTCCCTGAGCTTGTAGTGCCAGGGCCATTGGTTTAGAAGAGCGCTGATAGAAACTCAGAACCTGTGTGTTCCTTTATCCTGTCCCTGAGGCAGTGAACTGGAAACAACCAGGCAGGCAGTGTGAACCGCCAGGTATTGATCTGAATCAGACACACACTGAGACGCTCAATGAGGAAATGCACCATAGAGCATCTCTGGGTGGCTTGATTGGTCTGGGAAACTAACAAACCCTAGAATGTGGAGCAAAGTGATTTATTTGAAGTGCTTTGTATTAGGGGTTGAGAGGTAAAATAAGGGGAACATGATGGTGGGTAGCATACTAAATACAATAGTGGATAGGAGTGGAACCATACAATCACCAAGGTTATTGTTAAAGTTGATTTGCTTCAACCCAATCCTACTATATCCTCCATGCTTGAGGTAGCTGCCAAAGAGGACTGTAGCTTCCACCATATATGCATACTGTATAGCAGAATGGAGGGGGCAGGTGTGGATAAAGGAGGAGAGAAGGACATGAAGACTAACGGCCCACATTTAACTCCTGACCTGCATAGACACACAGGGCTTTCTGTTGAAGCTCAAAACGTCGGATGAAAAATTTACATTCCACATCGGCTCGATCAATACTCCCATTAAGCCCTAATCAATTGACCATTAACAGGTTGTTCCTCAGAAAATCACAGATTCGGAGCATTGGAAATAAATAAATAAAGGCACTCAGTGGTTATGCACACAGACAATACTGTATAAAGGTGATTTCGTGCCAGCGGGAGCGTAAAACATATATTTTTTATCTATACATTCCTCCTGTAAGACCCTATGATCTGTGAACCATACATGATACAGACAGCATCTTGGTGTCATCATACTCCTTATGTGTTCTCTCACACATTTTCACATTCATTTATTAAACAAAACTACCCTTTTTGATTTAGCTTATTTTTAGACATATTATTTGTAACAATATACTCTTCAAACATGTCAAATTTCCAGAGTGGTGCCCATTTTATACAAAGAAATTGGCATTAGAGTTATTTACGAACTTCAGCCCTCCTTTAGGAGTGCACATTCAGCAAGTCACCACAAGAGGGAGTTACTTTTAAATCAATTTTTCAATTTATTGTGTTGATGGTGCTCAGAAAATGTATTATACCTTCAGAATTAGCAGAGAGCCCACTCTGGAAATGTGATGTACTTGTAGAGTATATTGTTCCAAACAAGAACCTAAAATGAACAAAATCAAAAAGGCTAGTTTTGAGATATTAATATTCATATTTTGAATGTTGAATAAATGAATGTGAGCATTTGTATTTATACCAAAAATTGCGTGTAAGACATACATGATCAGTGACATCCATCCTGACGTGTAAGACATACATGATCAGTGACATCCATCCTGACGTGTAAGACATACATGATCAGTGACATCCATCCAAGCTTAATGCACACGTATGAAGTAAAAACTGCCTTGTGATGGCACCCTGTCAAAAAGCCATTAGTACAAGAGATGTCATTTCACACCTAAACACCATCACAACCTGCATACCTAATGATCCAAAGCGGAGGTCTCAACTGAAGGTTTCACTTAACCCTTTACAGCGGTATCTGAATAACTTAACCCCAGAAAGCAGCAGAGGCAGCTTGTTAGCTCCTCCCATCTCTTAAGACTCTGTAGCTTCCCTCCACTTGGGTAATCAGAATCAGGCCTTGTATCAAACTACGGCTGGGTAAAATGGAAATTATTCCTCTGCATGGCCAAACACTGGAAGGTCAATTTTAAAGTTTGAGAGCTGAGCATACAAAAAAACAAAACGTGTTTAAACATTTCAAAAGTTTGGTTCAGAAGACAGGATGATTTGACGTTTGAACAACCTATCTAACTTTGGTATAGTGTATAGCACAGAGCCAATAGCGTTCATACCAGAGGTTCTAGACAGCAGCACCCAAGCTGTGGTACACATGTACTGGGATTCTAAACAAGGGCAAGCAAACAGGGGTATAATCCCATGCACTGTGTCCCTCCTAATCTCCATATAGAAGAGAAGCACACAAAGTGAATGGGGAGATGGCTTTATCCCTGGATCCCCTGTTCCACTGTCTGGGCTCCAGAGGTGTGGGTGCCGAGATAAACGAGGGGGAAGGGGATTAAAACGTCCCCAACACGCTGGCTGTTTAATTGAAACCTCCCCTGGGACCCTACGGAGGGGAGAGGAGGAGGGTAGATGAGCTGTCTGGGAAGCTGCCGCTGGGGAGCCCCCTAGGTAAATCCATTCCCTCACCGCCTCTCAATAGGCGATGATGAATTGGGTGCCGTCATATCCCCCCCACCCCCCAACGACAGGGGTGCGCCGTTGCCTGTCGAGCCACATGGAGACACGATGGAGCACATTATGGTCTTTATGTCAGCGATCGTGATGGAGAAATCCCACCACAGGAGGCCCCACTTTGATCAATAATTAATCTAAACATTAAAAAGCATTTTCTTTGTGTGACAGGCCAATGGGGGCATCCGTCAATGAGAGAGAGAGAGAGGGAGTGCTACTTTTCCCGGCGCAAGGCGTGGTGCACCCGCCACCCTCCCCCGACCTAATTGTGCCCGACTCAGACTCCCTGCTGGGTTAAATACGGTAAATCATAGCAGAATTCCTCCTCTGACCCTCAAAATGAATCTGTCACGTCTGGGTGGGGTTAAAGAGAGAAGGCTTGACACGTGTGAAAAAGATAAAGCTCCCTTTGTAGATCCATACATACAGTATACATACTGTACTAACGAAAGCAGAGTATCTAACACAGACACCTTTTCCAAACACAGCATCTCTCCCCAGACCTCACATAACATTTGGCATGGTGATTCAGGGATAGGTGTCTTGTGAAATTAAATGTAGATTGAACAAAGATATGGAAGTAGGTGTTTGCATTTGTGTATACCAAGATCGATTTAAATCTCACATTTGGATGCATTTAGTTCCTGGAATAACTGTTTTCCTTCTCAGCGTAAATACCTTGATTTTAGACCATCATTGCTCAAATAGAACCCATAGCCAACCCACTGTCATACTTGAGAGATGGCATCTGTCAAACAAATGCGATGTGAGGAAGGGGTCTGATTATGTTGTATTACCTTGCATCTTTTGTCTTGTTGCTAAGTGAGATGATGATTGATGAAGGGAGGGACATTCTGTCAAGGTCAAAGCACTTTGTGTGTCAGACAGAAACTCGTATTCTAGAGACCTAGGCAAGAGAACCCTCTGAGAAAGCTTGTAGCAAAATCTTCAGTCACAGAGAGAAAATATAGATAATTTGAGCAATTTAAAACACATGTGAAAGCACTCCTTATTGAAATTAGCTTCTGTCGCCACATGAGCAGGGGTTAATAAAATTGGGGGGGGGGGGGGGGGGGGTTGGATCAACCAGCTCAGTCATCACTGTTGCTGTAGTGGAGGATGTAAAAATCAGAGCGGCATTGTTCCTCCTCAGTGATCTCAGCCAGACTCTCCTCTCTGATCGCTGCTTCGGCAGCTTTAGAAAATTAGCCCACATAACACAGTGACCTGTAAAGAGAGGAGGAAATGTGTACAGGAAGAATGAAACAATGGATAAGTGGGTTTGGAGGAGCCACATGTTCATTAAATGATGAGCAAATGGCATTTAGCTGGTATTCATGGTGGAGGAGGTAGTAGTCTGTGCCAGGATGACATCCGCCAGAACAAGACACCCTCCATTAGCTGCATGAAAGGCTGTGTCATGGTTTCTACAGGCACATTGAGGCATAATTATGTATTTTGTGTTTTGTACTGTTAAAGTAAAAAATAAAAAATATAACCATCAGAACAGGAGTTGAGTCCTAACGTTTAAATTTCTTAACTGCACGATAGGGCTCTATTGCTGAAATATTGTGGGAGTTTTCAGTCTATGTCACGTCCAAAACCCTAACGAAAGATTTAATTGGGCATGAAGTCTGAACCTGTACAGAATACAGTATGGTTTCCAAATTGCCTTTTCAATTGTGAAACCTTGATGTACTTGGACACTGGGGACTGGAGACTGTTAATGGTTAGGAAACTCCAGTCTCATTGTCCCTCAGTGGAGCGCACTCATGTTTGGCTTTATAATTAATTTAGCTCTGAATATTAATTAGGTGAGAAAAAACTATTATTATTCTTTTAATCAGATTAGAAATTCTTACTGGATTCCAAATTAGCTCCTTAATTGAAGCTCTGTGAGCTTGTTTGTGTGAAGCTGTGTTCGTTCCAAAACTAATACCACATATGCTAATTTCTGGATGGAACAGGACAGGGTTATTGAACAGGATAAACAGAAATCTGTCTGTGTTTAAGTCTTTTGATCAAGAGCCAAAGCAAACCATGGAGGTCAATTTCAAAGGGAAAGTTTTACTAGCTCTAATAGTTCTGGGAGTTCAGTGACTAAGGGGATGGTTATCCGTAAAGACTTCTGAATCAGAAAAACACTGCTTCCTTTGATGGGCTAATAAGAAATTAGTCATTTGCGGCCTGAATTCCGAAAGCACTCAAATTTACTGAGACGCTTAAAGATGCCTTATTTCAAAGACTTTTAAACCTATTATCTCCACTTATTTCTCCTTCCACAAAACGTTATTTCTTTGTGTGATATATATTTTCCTGTGTTCCATCTTGTTTGAGACAACGACAGACTAAGTCATATAGAGTAAGGTAATGGATAATTAGAGAGGACGAGAGGTGGAAAACAACAGCGTCACACACTTCTGCCCTTAACCATCTGGTGGCACTGTTCCAGCTCCTTTAGGTCCATTGTGTTACCTCATCCATAGTCATCATCCCATGACAAGACTAAAAGCTTCCGTGCCCACTAACTGAACAAAGGATGTCACTGTGGAGATGGTTTGTGGTTAAGGTTATATCTGATAGATCTGATCTGTCTCTCACACAGTCATGGTTTCAATCATCGCTGTCCTCTATTGTCTAAATGTTTTTAATTATTGGTCCTGCAGGATTTGGGTATCAATGCTATAAACAATGAATCCAAGTGTATGGAAGTTTACCTCTCTGGTCACTCTGGTCACATATTTAGAAACACTCCAGATCTAAAATATGCTACATATTATGTGAGATATTAGACTGTATACGTGCACATACTGTACTGAATGACCATCATACCTGCTGAACACAGAGAACAGTTAATGAGATATATCCCCTTATGCCTATACCTGTGGTGATGATGAACTCTCAATGGCAGTTTTGCGTTAGAATTAATTAGGCATAATTGGTGGAAGATCATTTAAAGACGACACATGGCCTTGACTTCTCCCTAATTGTGTGCTTGTGTTGGCTCTTTTGTTTTGATGGTAAAAAAATCAGACCCATATATTTTCCCCTTCCCACTGGTAGGCCGGCTGTGAGCAATTTGGTGAAGCAGGGGCTTTTTTTTTGTGGGATTGGAGAGGCTTTGAGACCGGCCTCTCTCTGATGTCTAAGAATACCCACAGACTCACACACAAAGGCATACACTTATAAGACACTCTAAACATTCTAAACACATAACCATACCCATTAATGTATGCACGCATGTGCTCACAGACAGACACACACACTCAGAAACGCACCCAGAAACACAGTGAGACGAGACCACTGGGGGTTTGTGGGATTGCTGTCTGTGGCACATTTAGAAGCGGTAAACATCAAAAACAGTTTGAATGAGACCTGAACGTGGCATATGAAATATTGATACATGCAGATTGTTAATTGACTGGCTTCAGGAGGGACAATGGGGGAGAAAGAAAAAGCGTTTGTCTGGTCTGACTCCATTTTCTGAATTCTATTTGAATGTGTTCGCCTACCCCTTCATGTCAGCCGGGTTGTAATTACCAGAAATAAACAAGCAATTAAAATAATAATTTACTTAATATGCTGCCTTGCTAAAGTGGTCCTCTGGTATACACTACTGTTCAAAAGTTTGGGGTCACTTAGAAATGTCCTTGTTTTCCATGAAAACATACATGAAATTAGTTGCAAAATGAATAGGAAATATAGTCAAGACGTTGGCAAGGTTATAAATAATGATTTTTAATTTAAATAATAATTGTGACCTTCAAACTTTTCTTTCGTCAAAGAATCCTCAATTTTCAGCAATTACAGCCTTGCAGACCTTAGGCATTCTAGTTGTCAATTTGTTGAGGTAATCTGAAGAGATTTCACCCAATGCTTCCTGAAGCACTTCCCACAAGTTGGGTTGGCTTGATGGGCACTTCTTACGTACCATACGGTCAAGCTGCTCCCACAACAGCTCAATAGGGTTGAGAACCGGTGACTGTGCTGGCCACTCCATTATAGACAGAATTCCAGCTGACTGCTTCTTCCCAAAATAGTTATTGCATAGTTTGGAGCTGTGCTTTGGTTCATTGTCCTGTTGTAGGAGTAAATTGGCTCCAATTAAGTGATGTCCACAGGGTATGGCATGACGTTGCAAAATGGAGAGATAGCCTTCCTTCTCCAAGATCCCTTTTACCCTTGTCACGAGTCGGTAGGGTGAGAGACCAAGACCAAGGCCGGTGGAGCGGAATGCTCTGACATAGGAGTGGAGCTTACGACCGGACCCACACTGGGCACCGGTGGAGCGGACTGCTCTGGCATGGGAGTGGAGCTTACGACCGGACCCACACTGGGCACCGGTGGAGCGGACTGCTCTGGCATGGGAGTAGAGCCGACGACCGGACCCGGATTGGGGATGCTCACTTTGGGCCCCCCTAACTCCAGCTCCTTCCTCTGACTCACACACTCCTCCCAACCTCGCCTGAACCACTCCCTTAACTCGCTCCATTCATTTCCCTTTGCCTTCCCCCACGCTCACCTCCTCACAGCACTTCACTCCCCCTTTATCCTCCAGCCTCGGCGCCTCGCTCATGGAGAGTGGTACTGGCGCTTCCTCCCCGCCACCAGACCACCGTCTCGAGCCCATTTGTGCTGCTTGGTCTCGAAGTGGTGGGTCATTCTGTCACGAGTCGGTAGGGTGAGAGACCAAGGCGCAGCGCAGGGACTGTAGTTCGACATCTATATTTATTTGTACTACGTATAAAACAAACACAATGACAAACTAACAAATGTAGAATTACAAACTTTACAAAAACAAACCAACAACGTAATCCCAACTGTACTCACACTTCCTTCACGTGACTTGCGAAATCTACATGGATATACACACACATATACGACGACCCACAGCCCCGGTGTGGAAACATACAAACATATGTAGGATCCCTAATTAGAGACAATGCACTGCAGCTGCCTCTAATTAGGGATCCCACACAACCCACCACCAGACCCAGAAATGAAAGACCTGTCAGACACTGACCATGGCTACATGGAGAAGCAATAGGCTTCTCTATGGCCAGAGCCTGACAACCCTGTACAAATCTCCCACTTTACTACCACCAAAGCACTCCCAGACCATCACATTGCCTCCACCATGCTTGATAGATGGTGTCAAGCACTCCTCCAGCATCTTTTCATTTGGTCTGTGTCTCACGAATGTTCTTTGTGATCCGAACACCTCAAACTTAACACTTTTTTCCAATCTTCCTCTGTCCGGTGTCTTCTTTTGCCCATCTTAATCTTTTCTTTTTATTGGCCAGTCTGAGATATGGCTTTTTCTTTACAACTATGCCTAGAAGGCCAGCATCCCGGAGTCGCCTCTTCACTGTTGACGTTGAGACTGATGTTTTGCGGGTACTATTTAATGAAGCTGCCAGTTGGGGACTTGTGAGGCGTCTGTTTCTCAAACTAGACACTCTAATGTACTTCTTGCTCAGTTGTGCACCAGGGCCTCCCACTCCTCTTTCTATTTTGGTTAGAGCCCGTTTGCGCTGTTCTGTGAAGGAAAGGACATTTCTAAGTGACCCCAAACTTTTGAATGGTAGTGTAACTCTTTGGCTTGCACAGAATAGGTCCCTCTGATGTAGACACGATTTGTTCTGTAATAATCTTTCACTGCCTCAATCAAGCACAATTTTGGCTCCTTCAATGTAAACACGGCCCTCCCCTACTTTCTGTCACTTGACAGGCTAGTGACATTTGCCAGGTGGTGTTTGGCTCTACGCTGTCCTGTCTGACATTAGTGAAATTTCCTTTAAACATCCTGTTTGTCCAAAGGACAAAATAATGTTGTGCATAATAATGAGAGGTAACTGACAGTGATGCATTAACTGTTTCCTAGAGATAGGCTGCACTGCTAAAATTCCCCCATGCCCTTCTCACTACTGCTTAGAGATTAGTTGTATCTTGCAAGACAGACACAGTAGAGCTGTAGGCTACATCTGCATCCTGCAAAGGTTGATTCTACCATTCATTTGGTCCATTACTGTACTGTAGCAGCAGGTGACTTATAGCTTCACTGTGAAGTGATGCTGTGTACAGGTGAGACGGCTGACCCTCTAGCTAAACAGGAAAGGTGGGGTGTGGCCTACAACACAGGGTCACGCCGCACCGAGAAAACGTGACCGAGAGACCAACCACAGGAACAATGAAAGGAATGATTGTGGTTGTTGAGTTCATGTTGGTAATACTGTAACAAACTGTAATTGAGTCATTAGCTAAAACACAGTGGGGCCAGGCTGTATTGATTCTCACTGCTCTGTTTATACAGTCTGAACACTGTCTGTCATGGCTACCTGAGAATAGGCGGGGCGGTTGCACATAAACTACTGAGCGTCATCATGGTATCTGGGCAAAGACTGTGGAGCGTAAAGTATGTGAGTCATAATTATGTTGTCTATCAGCTGAGTTAGGCTTTCTGGCTATTGTATCTGTCTGTCATAGTGTAATTCAAGCCAAGCACGAATTACACTGGTACACATGGAATGTCGAGCATGAATAGGAAGTGAAAAGGAGTTTTTTTTTTACTTTAGGTCACCAGAACGTCTTTCCATGACCGAAGGGTTGAATTAATTTGAAATAAAAATCCTGTATATAGTGTGGGGTGGCAAGTAGCCTAGCGGTTAGCGCATTGAGCCAGTAATCAAAAGGTCACTGATTCGAATACCCGAGCTAACAAGGTGAAAAATCGGTCGATATGCCTTTGAACAAGGCACTGAAGGAGATACTTTGGGATTTTGGCAAAGTTAGATGAACTCGTGGATACCCTTTATTTTTTTTTGTACTTTTACCCCTTTTTTTCCCCAATTGGTAGTTACAGTCTTGTCCCATCACTGCAACTCCCCTATAGACTCGGGAGAGGCATGCGTCCTCCGAAACACGACCCTGTCAAGCCGCACTGCTTCTTGACACACTGATCGCTTAACCCGGAAGCCAGCCGCACCAATGTGACGGAGGAAACCCCGTCCAGCTGGCGACCGATATCAGCTTGCAGGCGCCCAGCCCGCCACAAGGAGTCGCCAGAGTGCGATGGGACAAAGAAATCCCGGCCGGCCAAACCCTCCCTTAACCCGGTCGACGCTGGGCCTCATGGGTCTCCCGGTCACGGCCGTCTGTGACACAGCCTGATATCGAACCCCGGGTCCGTAGTGACACCTCAAGCACTGCGATGCAGTGCCTTAGACCGCAGCGCCACTCGGGAGGCGTGGATACCCTGTTTATGTCTCTGTGTTCAGTAGGAAGGAAATTAGAGGTAGTTTTGCAAGCCAATGCTAACTAGCGTAGCCCTCATTTGCTCCAGGGGCGCCATGCTACTATGGCTGTACCCTGTAAAACAACACATTTGTTCTTACACACGACGCGGAGTGCTAGAACACGTCACCGCCCTCCCGAAGCATCTAAGCTGTCGGCGTCACCAAAAAGTTAACAAAAAAAAAAGTTAGCAACACACATCCCCATGTACTTCATTCACTTCTCAAACTTACTTCACAGCTACCGCAGCGTAATTGTAGATCCGAGTCAATAGGCACCACTAACGGGGGTCAGTGTACAGCTTAGCTTCCTCTACTGTCTGACTTCCCCTTACTGGGCTTGAACCAGTGATCCTCTGCTTTACAACACACGTGGCCACCGTCCTTGATAACGTTCCAACGGGTTGAGCCACCCAAAAGATACCGATTGGATGGCTCCGTCCATGACACTGGGCTTCAAGTACAAGAGCAAGAAGAACCTTGAGCCTAGCATCTAATACAGCGTTCTCCAACCCTATTCCTGGAGAGCTACCCTCCCGTAGGTTTCCGCTCCCCCAGTTGTAACTAACCAGATTCAGCTTATGAACCAGCTAATTATTCGATTTAGGTGTGCTAGATTAGGGTTTTGGACGGTAGCTCTCCAGGAACAGGGTTGGAGAGCCCTGATCTAATAGCACTGAAATTGACATTAATCACAGCGTTTTTAATCAGAGGAGGGAATTACACTGTTTAACAGTCAGGCCACCTGCATCAGAAGGGGCAAGGTGAAGGAGGGAGAAATACATTAAATGGAGAGTGAACACTGGAATGAGAACGTGTGCATGTAAGAGAGTCATATAAGTTTAGAGAGAGAACATGATTTTCTAACGGCACATGAGGCCTAATATCCTTATCAAAGCATTTTATATCTTAATGTCCTATTCCACAACATAACTTCTACTCCTCATGAAATTTAACGACAGCCCATTACGCCTGTTGAATGACATCAAAAATCAAATCCAATTTACCAGGAAGATTTATGACGCGCCGTCACAACTATGACAACTAATGACTAGCCTACATTTAGGCAGACAGGGAATGTCAGATCCCCAGGTAGATCGACTCCGTCCCTGTCCCTCTCTGTGTGTCTGATGCTATGCCGCTTGGTCTGATGCTACAGTGCTGGGTCTGATGCTACAGTGCTGGGTCTGATGCTACAGTGCTGGGTCTGATGCTACAGGGCTGAGTCTGATGCTACAGTGCTGGGTCTGATGCTACAGGGCTGGGTCTGATGCTACAGTGCTGGGTCTGATGCTACAGTGCTGGGTCTGATGCTACGGCACTGGGTCTGATACTACGTTGCTGGGCCTGATGCTACGCTGCTGGGTCTGATGCTACGCTGCTGGTCTGATGCTACACTGCTGGGTCTGATGCTACAGTGCTGCTACGCTGCTCTCAGTGTGCCTGCTGTGCCAGGCAGTGCCAGGGACCTGTCGCCATCCCAGCATGGCACAGTGTTACGACATGTCCCGACCTTCTGTTCACCCTGGCACTCTGGCTCTGGTACTACCAGTTGGACCACATTCACGCCAGGCAAAACCATGGTGGTTAACTCTGTAGTTGGAGTATGTGACCAATGATGCCCGCAGGGGTGGCAATGCTCTGGGCATGACATACTTGAAATATATCTGTGCCTATACTGGATAGGAGACTTATGGTTATGTGTTCTTATACCTGGCCTAAAAAAATTACATGGTTTCGGAGAGACAGCACAGCGATGGAATTAGAAAGATGTTGAGTTGCATTACATTACATGGCCTTGGGTGACACCTGTTACCTTCTATCCATGATAGACAGGGCAGTGTGACGATGCTGGGCATTTCCATCTAAAAGGAACCATGAGCGCCAACATGTGTAGTTCATAAGAGCATGTTAAATACGACATTAAATAAAAGCTAATAGTCTATTTTTGTATTTTTATTAAGGCATGTATACATTTTTCAACCATTTTCCATCACAAAAATTAGGAATATGCAAAGGCATTAATTTCAGGTCAACATCTACCAGAAGAAGTCTTTAAAGCTTTTAGAAAAACATAAAAATAAAATAATGTTGAAGTAAAGATCACTGCCAACTAATATCAACACCTAATTCTCTTACCAAAACCCCAAATATCTTAAAGATATAAAAAAATGTATCTTCCTCATGAGGGGGCTGAATAATGAAAGGTCACAGAAGTAACAAGTAAAGGTAGACCTACCAATTAATTATAGTGTTTTTACTGATATCAAGTTTTATGAATTATTAAGTGATTAAACTCGTAGTTCTGTTACCAAATCAGTAACGTAATTACTGCAATTGAATTGGCTACAATGGGAAATCATGGTAGTCACAAAGCACAGTTGGGTCACCTGCTACTGTCCTCCCTTCCTCTGGCATACTGTTATGTTCAGCTCATAACATTTCTTTGTATGTTTTAAAGGTTTGGGCAGCACAGTACAGTACAGTACAGTAGAGAATAGTACAGTACATAACAGTCAAGTAAAGAAAAGTAGAATACAGTACTATACAGTACAGTTATGTACAGTAGAGTAAAGTTCAGTACAGTAAAGCACACTAGAGTACAGTATAATGTATTGTTGTAATTTACTGTACATATCTACTGTAATGTACATATCTACTGTACTCTACTGTACTGTACTGAAATCTACTGTGATGTGCTGTACTGTGATGTCAAAACTTCTGAAACATAGACGTCTATGATTGTTTGAGGCAATAATAGGCAGTGTGTAAAATATGCAAAAAAAGGAAATTGCATATTTCTACCTTTGTGGATCTATTTAGGATACATCACCCATGATGTATATAATAATGCATGTCTGTATAGTATAGTACAGATCAGTCACCCATGATGTATATAATAATGCATGTCTGTATAGTATAGTACAGATCAGTCACCCATGATGTATATAATAATGCATGTCTGTATAGTATAGTACAGATCAGTCACCCATGATGTATATAATAATGCATGTCTGTATAGTATAGTACAGATCAGTCACCCATGATGTATATAATAATGCATGTCTGTATAGTATAGTACAGATCAGTCACCCATGATGTAATTTCGTAACCGTAACCGTAATTCTGTTAAATCCACTTCACCTACTGTAGTTCAATAACCAAAATATTTATTTTCAAACTCAAGGTGTCATGTCATAGCTGAGACCCCATTCTTTCCACAGACATCTTTGAATCTTAATTCGGAGCAGATATGTATTTAACAGAGTTTTGGGGAAATATGGTCGCATGAAGAAATTCTGTCACCAAACTTTGCAACTGCACAGTTCTGCCAGTAAATGTGTTTTTCTGTAATGATCTGTGTAATTTGTTCAAAGTAGTCCTTGTGCATAAAGTTTCATGGTTTGTTAAAACTTTGAAATCAATGTTTTTTATTTGGCATACATTTTAAAGTGAAAAATCTGAGTCAAATTACAATTCCGATACCGTGGAATGAACCTGTTCAGGACCCAGACCTGTGTGGCTTTTTGTGCTGCTACACTGGTTCATTTAAGAGAGGAGCTCTCCAATGAACACACAATCAAAGCTTCTCTACCACACACACACACACACACACACACACACACACACACACACACACACACACGCAAACACACGCACAGCGTATCTCACACTGGATGATGAGCAGTGCAAAGGCCCTTTTCTCATCTCCGAGTGTATAAATCAATAGCCTTCAATCATCCTGCTCCCTTCATCGATACACACATTTCCATGGATGTCAGCTAAATAACAGATAAATAATACAGCCTGCTCTGCTCTACACTTTTCCCCCCACCACTGAGTAAATCAGTATAAGCAACCCTGCGGAGGCCTGGAGTCAATACTGTACACTACGTACCATCCCTGTCAGTTTACCTTATTGTTCAGGTGAAATAATACTTTTGAGAAATCACCCTGATATGAACCATATGAGAAGCAATTAGGGGTTGTGACAGTGCTTGTCAGTGGTTGGATGGGTGGTGTAATGAGCATACGTGTGTCCATACTTGCAGGGAACATATTGTGTGAGAGAGAGACAGTGATGGATTATATATGGTGTGTGTGTGTATGTGTGTGTTTGTGTGCGTGTGTGCGTGTATGTGTGTGTGTGTGTGTGTGAGAGCGAGCGAGAGAGAGACCGAGAGAAAGACAGAGAGAGTTTGTGTAAGGGATTAGCATGGTAGCCTGATTGGCACAGCCAGGTCAACCATGATATAAATCAGTAGTCGACGTCCATCCATGTCTGAGAACGTCGGGAGATGATATGAAATCCGTCCACTAGGGGCAACAGTGAGCGCTGTTACCTTCAAGTAGGTTTCGGTTTTGCTAGGGTGGTGTGGACGGGATGGTGGATCGGCGAAAGCATCTGCCTCGCTCTCGCACGCACACACACACACACACACACACACACACACACACACACACACACACACACACACACACACACACACACACACACACACACACACACACACACACACACACACACACACACACACACACACACACACACACACACACACACACACACACACACACACACACACACACACACGCCTCTGATTCCAAAGGTTGCAAGTTCTAATCCAGCTATAGAAAGTTATTTTTAGATTTTTGTTTTAAGCATATCCCAAACCTTAACCCTTACCTTAACCATTCGTAGTTAATGCCTAACTGTCACGTTGCATAATGATCGGGAGACAGGCGCAGGAATGCGTAATAGGATTATTATTATTATTTTAGTTGTATTTATTTTTTTCTCCCCAATTTCGTCATATCCAATTGGTAGTTACAGTTACAATCGCTACAACTCCCGTACGGACTCGGGAGAGGCGAAGGTCGATAGCCGTGCGTCCTCCGAAACACAACCCACCAAGCCGCACTGCTTCTTGACACAATGAATGCTTAACCCGGAAGCCAGCCGCACCAATGTGTCGGAGGAACCACCGTAAACCTGGCGACTGACTCAACGTGCATGCGCCCGGCCCGCCACAGGAGATGCTACAGCGATGGGACAAGGACAACCCGGCCGGCCAAACCCTCCCCTAACCCGGACGACGCTGGGCCAATTGTGAGTCGCCTCATGGGTCTCCCGGTCACGGCCGGCTGCGACACAGACGGGGCTCGAACCCGCATCTGTAGTAATGCAGCTTGCACTGCAATGCAGTGCCTTAGACCACGTAATAGGAGTTTTTAATACTCCACCAAAATTACAGCGTCCACGGGGACGAAGCCCGAAACGAAGCCCAAAACAAACACATATGCAAAAACAACCAGGGTTGAACCCAAACAAAAGAACGAGGAGTACCTCGAATAAATACACGGGACGAGACCCGACATGACAGGTGCATACCAGTACACGGGACGAGACCCGTATTACAACCAGTGCACATTACATCCAGCACGAAGGCCGAACCAACACAGCACAACTACTCACAGGCACAACGGACATGGAAACAATAATCAACCACCCAATGGTGAAACAAAGGGAACACTTATTACAATCTAATCAGAGAGAATGGGAACCAGGTGTGAGACAGTTCAGTGACACATAGAAAACCGGTGACGTAGACCTCCGGAGCTGATGCACGGATGGAGCAGCAGTACCGGGGGGATCCGTGACACTAACCTTAAGATTTCAGAGTTAATGCCTTAACTTAACCCTAACCTTAAAAATGTGGAGTTAATGCCTAAACCTTAAACACTTTGAGATGTGACGTTTGAGACTAATTCCACAGCTTCTCTCCATCCTATATGTGCTGACACACACACACACACACACACACACACTCACACAAACACACACACGACAGGCAAACACACAGGTATTATAAGCTGCAGTTCATTTTAATGTGTGAACCTACTGTATAGTACTAGAACAGTATGCATCTGTTCCTTTATGAGCAGTGCTCTGGGCCTCCAGGGTAGGTTCTGATGAGGTAGGTACCTCTAATTCACACCCAGCACTGACACTGGATACAGCATCTTACACAGACAGAATGTGTCAGAGAGGCTGGCTGCTATCAGGCAGCAGATAATTGTGTGGCCTCCTGGAGAGGCAACCCATGGGGTTTACAGTGGCCCCTGGCCATCAACGTCACAACATCTTTATCTAAAAAGAAAGACAGCAGAGAGAGAGAGAGATGCCATCAATTTGTATTTAATTTTTCTTTAACTAGGCAAGTCAGTTAAGAACCAATTCTTATTTACAATGACGGCCTACACTGGCCAAACTCGGACGATGCTGGGCCAATTGTTCACCGCCCTATGGGACTCTGTAGTGACTCATCTAGCACTGAGATGTAAAAGGAGCATAAAATTCGACATACCAATTAAGATCTGGCAAAAAAATACTTTAATCAGTTATAGAACCCATTGCCCTTTATGGTTGTGAGATCTGGGGTCCGCTCACCAACCAATAATTCACTAAATGGGCCAAACATCAAATTGAGACTGCAGAAGCCATCACCTACAGAGAGATTAACCTGGAGAAGAGTCCCCTAAGCAAGCTGGTCCTGGGGCTCTGTTCACAAACACAAACAGACCCCACAGAAACCCCAGGACAGCAACACAATTAGACCCAACCCAATCATGAGAAAATAAAAAGATAATTACTTGACACATTGGAGAGAATTTACAAAAAAACTGAGCAAACTAGAATGCTATTTGGCCCTAAACAGAGAGTACACAGTGGCAGAATACCTGACCACTGTGACTGAAATTAAGGAAAGCTTTGACTATATACAGACTCAGTGAGCATTGCCTTGCTATTGAGAAATGTTACCGTAGGCAGACAGGCAATGTGCACACTGCCCATAAAATGAGTTGGAAACTGAGCTGCACTTCCTGACCTCCTGCCAAATGCATGACCATATTAGAGACACATATTTCCCTCAGATTCCACAGACCCACAAAGAATTAGAAAACAATTCCAATGTTGTACAACTCCCATTGGGTGAAATACCACAATGTGCAATCACAGCTGTGCAAGAGAGAGAGAGAGAGAGAGAGAGAGAGAGAGAGAGAGAGATACAGAGAGACAGACAGACACACAGACAGAGAGAGAGACAGAAAGAGATACAGAGAGAGAGAGAGAGAGAGAGAGAGAGAGAGAGAGAGAGAGAGAGAGAGAGAGAGAGAGAGAGAGAGAGAGAGATACAGAGAGATGTAAAGAGATACAGAGAGAGAGAGATACAGAGAGAAAGAGACAGAAAGAGATACAGAGAGAGAGAGCCAGAGAGAGAGAGAGAGAGAGAGAGACAGACAGAGAGAGAGAGACAGAAAGAGATACAGAGAGAGAGAGAGAGAGAGAGATACAGAGAGATGTAAAGAGATACAGAGAGAGAGAGATACAGAGAGAAAGAGACAGAGAGAGAGAGAGATAGAGAGAGAGAGAGAGAGAGAGAGAGAGAGAGAGAGAGAGAGAGAGAGAGAGAGAGATACAGAGAGATGTAAAGAGATACAGAGAGAGAGAGATACAGAGAGAGAGAGAGATACAGAGAGAAAGAGACAGAAAGAGATACAGAGAGGGAGAGACAGAGAGAGAGAGAGAGAGAGAGAGAGAGAGACAGAAAGAGATACAGAGAGATGTAAAGAGACCTATTTCTAAAGGATGTTGTAAGCCACTAAATCAGTGTGTTGGACTACTGATTGAGTAACTATTGCAGGCTAAACATATTGGTTCAATTGATTTGTGTCATCAAGCCATCAAGGATGTGTTGCTGAATATATCCATCCTAATAATGAGGGGATCACTTTCCCCACTACACATGGATCCATATGGATAGAGAGAGTGGAGTCCAGCATCAGTAAATGTTTGAGAGGCGTATTTGTAAGAATGGGTCTATTACCCTCCGTGCAAGCTGACACCTCTCTCTCCATTCTATTCTAACGCCTCAGATCTCCTACGAACTGGGCCATCATTATCCCTCCTCTCCTCTACTCTTCCCTCTTTCCCTCCCTCGTTCCCTCCCTCATAAGTGCCAGTGTCGCCCTGCTACTGACACCTGACCCCTGCCGGACGCCAGGGTCAAAACCAGAGCTAATGACTGAGCAACCTGACGGAATAATTTACAACCACACAGGCTACAGGGAGGGAAGAGGATTTACAGAGGATTTGGCTGAGGGGCTAATCTCAACAGAGACCCAGGAAATAAGACCCAGGAAATAATTAAATCAAACACAACTAGTGAGAGTATTGTGTTCCTAGCTGTCCATTCAACTGTCTCAGGACAGGCAGGGCCTATCAACACCTCCAAGATTAGAAGTTTAGAAGTGTAGACACTCAGAGGGAGCAGGTGTGGTAGTAGAGGCTGGAGGGATATGAACCAGTGTCCAGCTCTAACCCATAGAGCCTCTCACATTGTCATTAGGAACAATCCACAATGGAATGGAGAAGTATGGTGAGGCTATAGAAGCAACACTGACGTGAATAAACTACTGTATAGCTTCAAACAGCCTATGCACACTCATGGCCAGCAAAGTGAGGTAATTCCTGTGCATGTCTGTCAATGTTTAGGGTCTGTCTATGAGGAAGGATTTGGTGTCAAAGCACAGAACCATTGCTGTACTTTATATCGCTGCCAGTATTTTGGATCCTGAGGGGCTCAAAGTAACATGCTTTGTCCATTTAGTTAAAAATGAGCAGAGCGCAGAATTCTGTCGCTCCTGATATGTCTGACACCCAGGGCTAGGAAAATAGAAACACCATAACTCTATGAGTGTGAATGTGTGAGTGAGTGTGTGAGTGAGTGAGTGAGTGAGTGAGTGAGTGAGTGAGTGAGTGAGTGAGTGAGTGAGTGAGTGAGTGAGTGAGTGAGTGAGTGAGTGTGTGACGTTTACACTTTTTTTGCTGACGTTTACTGACCGGCCATATTCAACAGGTGTTGAGCGTTCGTAATTTCATCAGTTATCTGCATGTATACTTCGTATTTTGGCGAATTTAGTACGACATACGGAAACTTTTGGCATACTAACCAATAATTATACTATATACTCAATTCACATCACAAATAGTATGGTTAGTGTGGTTAGTATGAGCATTCGAACACAGCTTATATCTCTGCTAGACATTTCTCTATATTCTGGATTCCATATTTCTACCGGGGGCCAACCCAGAGCACACCCGAGGAGTGGCCAGGTCAGAGGAACCAGGTTAGAGCTCTGGCCTCGGGGCAGGGTGCAGGACGGGTTTGGGGTCTGAACTCTTCTTCCTGGCTCCAGCGCCTTGAGCAGCCTCCTGGGGGAGTTGAGATAAAGCTAGTGAATGACATCACCACCCAGTCCCACCCAGCCAGGCAGCCAGCCAGGTAGCCAGCCAGGCACTGTCTGATGCAGCCCAGCAGGTTGGGAGGGAACCAGGCCAAGAATAGCTCCCAGCTCCTGAATCAATACACCATAGAAAAGAATGGAAGAGACTGCTGGCTGCTCAAATCCTAAAAGGTTATCGAGTCTGCTGTGTGTTACCACAGGGCAAGGGTTTTGCTTTTACAGGGGAGACACACATCTGGTGTCCTGGTTTTCCCCCTGGGTCACTCCCTGCTTCTACAACAACAACCAACCTCACATGCACACAAACATCCCAAAAAAGGGTATACACACAGGCAGGAAACCTCAGTCACAGAAACAAGCACACAGCCAGGAAACCTCAGTCACAGAAACAAGCACACAGTCAGGAAACCTCAGTCACAGAAACAAGCACACAGCCAGGAAACCTCAGTCACAGAAACAAGCACAAAGCCAGGAAACCTCAGTCACAGAAACAAGCACACAGCCAGGAAACCTCAGTCACAGAAACAAACACACAGCCAGGAAACCTCAGTCACAGAAACAAACACACAGCCAGGAAACCTCAGTCACAGAAACAAGCACACAGCCAGGAAACCTCAGTCACAGAAACAAGCACACAGCCAGGAAACCTCAGTCACAGAAACAAGCACACAGCCAGGAAACCTCAGTCACAGAAACAAACACACAGCCAGGAAACCTCAGTCACAGAAACAAACACACAGCCAGGAAACCTCAGTCACAGAAACAAGCACACAGCCAGGAAACCTCAATCACAGAAACAATCACACACATTCCATCTGACACAGCCAGACAGACCCACCCACTCAAAGAAACTAGCCCTGTAGAATTCTCTGCAGAAGCATCTTTACCTTGACACATCTGTGCTAACTGTGAGGTGGCATATTACTTTGTATATGTATTTATATGTACATAAGTATAGGTACTGTATAAACTCTTGTTAAACCACACACACACACACACACACACATCTACTGGGAACATCCCTGTGTTGCTGTGGTGACATGTTGTAGAAGAGGTGTGTTTTACAGGTTTAAGACAGTGGGCCTCGTGCCAAAGTGTAAAGTGCTGCGCTCCATCCCGCTGGTTCTTTCTCTCTGGGTGACAGACAGGCCCAGACCTTGTCTCACCTGCTCCACTCCTTAGCCCCAGTCCACAGAAACTCCCCAAATACAACATCACTGTAAAGACAGGGAGAAGTCTGCCTTTACAGCCACTTCAGATCTGCATTGGCAGTAAATCAAATCCACCTGCATGTAATTATCTAAGGGATAAAGGTGAGGTTTCTGTTTCTGTAGGTGTCTGAGGTGACACACCTTCTGCAGCCCAGGCCATCATCTGTGTGGGACTCCTCCTGCCCATAGGCATCTCTAGGGCATCTCTAGGGCTGACAGGTTTAGGAGTTTGGTTAAGTAGTCTAGCAGACTCTATGTGGTGTAATTTGTGTTGGTCCCCAATTAGAGGCAGCTGCATTGCGTTGTCTCTAGTTGGGGACCCTACAAGGTGTGTTCCCTTTTCCACCTGTGTGTGGATCATTGTTTGTATGTTAGTTTCCTTTGTGTGAGCGACCTTCACGTGGCTCAAATAGCTATTAGTAGTTATACTGAACAGAAATATAAACGCAACATGTAAAGTGTTGCTCCCATGTTTCATGAGCTGAAATAAAAGTTCCCAGAAATGTTCCATACACACAAAAAGCTTATTTCTACGAAGTTTTGTGCACAAATTTGTTTATATCCATGTTAGTGAGCATTTCTCCTTTGCCAAGATAATCTATCCACCTGACAGGTGTGGCATATCAATAAGCTGATTTAACAGCACAATCATCATCCAGCAACTTCGCATAGCCATTTTTATTTATTTATTTAACCAGGCAAGTCAGTTAAGAACAAATTCTTATTTACAATGACTGCTAGGAACAGTGGGTTAATTGCCTCGTTCAGGGGCAGAACGACAGATTTTAACATGTCGGTTACGGGCCCAAAGCTCTAACCACTCAGCTACCTGCCGCCTCAATTGAAGAGGAGTGGGACAACATTCCATAGGCTACATTCAACAGCCTAATCAACTCTATGCAAATGAGATGTGTTGTGCTGCATGAGGCAAATGGTGGTCACAGTCATTCCCAGTCATGTGAAATCCATAGATTAGGGCCTAATGAATTTATTTAAATTAACTGATTTCCTCATATGAACTAACTCAGTAAAATCTTTAAAATTGTTGCGTTTAATTTTTGTTCAGTATAATAATCCTTTCAGGAAAAATTAATTGTATTATTCCATTAGGGCAAACTGTGGCGAGCACTACAATGACTAGACCTGTGAATCTAGTGAGGGTTTTTCATTTAGGGTTTCCTGTCATTTATCAATTGTACAACAGAAACATTACATGAAGCGAAATGGGAAGACAGGAAGGCTCCAAAGCCCTATTCCACCACAAAAGCAATTGTCATTTCCCAACTGAAAGTGACAGATCTGCTTTGTAACACAAATGTATGTCCCTGTTTATCCTCCATCTGCGGAGGCATCTGTTTCATAATGCTTTCTTTCTCTCTCTGTTTTTCCCTGCTCAAGGTAGATAGCCAATGCATGGGGATGCTTGACACCTAGAACAAGCATGCATGCCAATATTCATTCAAATAGAAAAGTATTATAAGTGTGGTTGTCCTTGCACAGATTATTTTGTTTTGTCCTGAAGATGAATGTCTGCACTCCTGCCATGTGTAAATGTGTCCTACTGCCTATAAGGAAATTAAATAGAGAGCCTAACACCAGGCATCCATTGAAACCGAAATGGAGAAAAGTTACATATCTGTCAATGTCAGGTGGAAGTGCACAGAGAACTCATTGCTGTTAAAAGCCAGGGTCACTTTAAACCTTTGTCCCCAATGTTCCTTCCCATGTCGTGTCAGGGTCCTGCCAAGTTCACCTCAGAGTGAGGTGACAGGTCACAGGTGAAGAGGTTACCAAACAAAAACATCCATGCTGTAATGAGTAGCGTTGCTATGTGTACGGGTGGGCCTCTCTCATTAAACTGGCCAAACAGGTCATGAACCAGACATATGGATTGGACATCCAACAATATGGCCACTCTTGACCACACAGGTCAGTGTCATACAAGTTCAAAAGGGCTGCATGACCTTCCAGCCATTGACCACTGTCATCAGCCCATGAGATTTGAGTGGACAGCAGAGATGGAGGTTTGACCACTCTGTTGTGGCTCCCATGGACATGGTCAAAACGCATTCAATCATTCATGAACTAGGCCATGTCCACACATTTGCTGTAATCTCACAGATAATTGGTTTTGTGATCAAGCATATATCTCAACTTCAATTGAGATATGAACCTAAAAAACATGCTGTAGGTTCCAGGATTTGGGAGCAGAGAGCAGCCTATTCACACAACTGATGCTTAAAGTTATTGAGGGAGATCGGCACAAACACACTGGTCTCAAACAATCTAACAAAATTCTCACCCCTCCTTACCTAACCAAACACAAACTAACACCATTTATACTGTTGTGAGCCACACTTGATTGGCTGATGAGCTTGATGGACCCGCCTACGTCGTCAACAGCAACAGCAACTCACCACACCTGGAAAGGGAACAGACTAGAACAGAGAATGAAAGAAAACACAACCAGGATCACCTGGGAACAACAGAGGTTAATAGAGGGAAATCAAAAACATGTCAAAACGCATTCAATCATTCATGAACTAGGCCATGTCCACACATTTGCTGTAATCTCACGGATAATTGGTTTTGTGATCAAGCATATATCTCAACTTCAATTGAGATATGAACCTAAAAAACATGCTGTAGGTTCCAGGATTTGGGAGCAGAGAGCAGCCTATTCTGACCATTATCCCAAATTCACACTAACAAAGGGATGATGAGGATATTCTGGGACATTCTGGCTGTACTCCCCATGTCGTTTCACCTATAAGCATGGTGGAGATTGGTGAGTAACGGACCCATTGAAATCAACGGGGTGCCTGCAAGGCTTGTGGAATATGGAGCAGGACTCACTGCAACCCATTTCACACATATTGGACTTGGAGCAGCAGGAGAACATTAGAGGCATGTGTGCTTGAGGAGACATACTATATATATATATATATATATATATCACAGTAATCTCTACACTCAATACATAGGAGGTGGCAGTGCCTGGTTCCAACCATCTCTGATCTCTGACTATTCACTGGTTTACCTGCACGTCTTAAATCAGGGATTTTCCTACCATTGAAGTCCTTGGCTGGACTGAATTATTATAATTTTTTATTATTTCCAAACAGTGTATTTTTTGTTTATACATTTTCGGGATGAAAACCACTTTCAGTTTAAACTTGGCTGTGTTTATGCAACCTCAATCGTACTCCCCACTGACCTTTCCCAGCTGGACAAAATGAATAACTATGTGAGAATGCTGTTCATTGACTAAAGCTCAGCGTTCAACACCATAGCGCCCACAATGCTCATTTAAGCTAGGGACCCTGGGACTAAACACCTCCCTCTATATATTTTTTAAATAATATAATCTTTGAGAACTAACAATCACCAAAATAAAAGCTAGAATTTGAGGAAAATTGATTCAATGATTGTTAGTTAATGAAAAATCCCAGCAACAAAAGAACACAGTATTAGTCACAACAAAATGTGTATAATTGCAGGAATTTAGCTTTAAAAATGAAACAATTATCTCAGAATTTTGTACAGTTGCTGAAAAAGTTCTCTAGACCGCCAAGATGGGGGTCTCTAATATTAGCTATAAAATCCAGCCACGCCAACGGGCCGACCTTGCCCATTCCATGCCCCCTGCTACGCCCTCTGCCACGCCCACCACCTAAATCTAATTTTATTTGACACATGCGCCTTACCATGAAATGCTTACTTACGAGCCCTTAACCAACAATGCAGTTTTAAGAAAATATAGTTAAAATAATTACTAAATAATATATATTTTCTCACAACAGTCAATGTCAACTTAATGTCAATTTAATGATGGTGTTGGTGTCGTGCTTGGCCACGCAGCCGTACAGGAGGGGACTAGGCACGCACCCCTGAGGGGCCCTCTGTTGGGGATCAGTGTGGCAGATGTGTTGTTGCCTACCCTTACCACCTGGTGGCGGCTCGTCAGGAAGTCCAGGATCCAGTTGCAGAGGGAGGTGTTTATTCCCAGGGTCCTTAGCTTAGTGATGAGCATTGTGGGCACTATGGTGTTGAACGCTAAGCTTTAGTCAATGAACAGCATTCTCACGTAGTTATTCATTTTGTCCAGGTGGGAAAGGTCAGTGGGGAGTACGATTGAGGTTGCATAATCTGTGGATCAGTTGGGGTGGGTCTAGGGTTTCCAGGATGATGGTGTTGATGTGAGCCATGACCAGCCTTTCAAAGCACTTCATGGCTACCGACGTGAGTGCTACGGGGTGGTAGTCATTTAGACAGGTTACCTCCACTTTCTTGGGCACAGGGATTATGGCTTGAAACATGTTGGTATTACAGACTTGGTCAGGGAGAGGTTAAAAATATCAGTGAAGACAGTTGGTCCACTCATGCTCAGAGTATATGTCCTGGTAATCCATCTGGCCACGCGACCTTGTGAATTTGAACCTGTTTAAAAGTCTTCTTAATTAGCATTTTCTTGTTTGCTCATGGCCTTATAGCTCGTTGAGTGCGGTCTTAGTGCCAGCGTCGGTTTGTGGTGGGAAATAGATGGCTACGAAAATATATATGACAACTCTCTTGGTAGATAGTGTGGTCTACAGCTTAATATTTGACATTGCACACCAGCTGTTATTGACAAATAGACACACCCCTACCCATCGTCTTACCGGATGTAGCTGTTCTGTGCTGCCGAATCACGAAAAACACAGCCAACCGTGTCGTCATTCAGCCAAAAAACATAAGATATTACAGTTTTTAATGTCCCGTTGGTAGGATAGTCTCGAACAGAGCTCATCCAGTTTATTCTCCAGGTGATTGCAAGTTGGCCAATAGAACAGATGGTAGAGGCGGGTTATCCACTCCCCAACGAATTCTCATAAGGCACCCTGATCTGCACCCATTGTAGATAGATAGATAGATAGATAGATAGATAGATAGATAGATAGATAGATAGATAGATAGATAGATAGATAGATAGATAGATAGATAGATAGATAGATAGATAGATAGATAGATAGATAGGTACTTTATTGATCCCCCGGGGGGGAAATTTCATTGTCAAGCAGCTACAACAAAACACAAAACACAACTGGACCGTCACGGGAGACTACGGGCAGTGGGCCGTCGCTGGAGGCTCCGGGCAGTGGGCCGTCGCTGGAGGCTCCGGGCTGGGGGCCGTCGCTGGAGGCTCCGGGCTTCGAACCATCACTGGACTGTGGATGCGCACCGGTGGTCTGGCTCTCCACCACTTCGCCTGTTCCTCCATCGGCCGATCGAAGAACCCCTCTGGTGTCTTCCGATTCTCCGCCGTTGGAGGCTGAAGTGGTGGGTGTTCTGTATCCCGCACCCGAGGTAGCTCCTCCCACAGTCCCCACAATTGAGGAGACAGGAACCGCACTTCCTCTCGGAGCGGGGTGCTGCAGAGAAGGGACTCCTCCTCTGAATCGAATCCCCGTGGCGGCTCATCCCACAGCCCCCACGAGGACGAAGACGGGAGCCTCACTCCTTCCAGCTTCCGCGGCTGTAGGGGCTCTGCCGCGAGCCCCCACGACGGTCTCAACATGGGATCTTCCTCTCATTCATCCGAACGATCCCAGATGCTCCCTACGACCAACGGCGGGGTCACTTCTGGGACTCGTCGAGTCTCTTGCTCTTTAAGTTGCCGACGTCTCTTGCGTCGGCATTGGTGCTGCCCGGGCTCCTCCTCGAGGACCGGGGCAATGAAGCGAAGGTACTCCTCTTCGTTCTCGAACTCCCTCGGTACGCAGAGTTCCTCTCCCTTTCGCCACTGCTGGTTCCCACAGTGGCGCTGCTTATTCTTGGTGGGGTGGGTCACCACGATGTGGTGTGTCGGCAGACCAAGACGCAGCGCAGTTGTAGTTGAACATACTTTTAATTAGAATTATAGAAAACAAAAACAAGAATGGTACTCACAAGTGCATGCACACACTCCATAAACATCAAACATGAAGATATTGACCCACAACAAGGTGTGGGACATCTCTACTTAAATAGAATCCCCAATCAGAGACAACGCATAGCAGATGCCTCTAATTGGGGATTCAACACAAAACTAGATCTGATCAGAATTACTAGATCTGTCAGGCTCTGACCCTGGCTAAATAGAGGAGCCAAAGGCCTCCCTATGGCCAGAGCCTGACAGACAAAGACAGACTCATTTAAAAATGTTTTAAATCTCTAGATAACCCGGGCTATGAAAACTATAAATAAGGCATCCGACAAATTTATAGTATTTTCATCATGCGTGACAAGGTGATTTCACATTTTAAGAGGCCAGGGCAGCACTCTCTTTAAATTGGACTGATCCAAGTCTATTTTCTGGATGCTCTTTGCTTGATGGTAGTTATTTATCCTCTTGCTGACAATTCATCCCTTTGTGTTAAGGAATCATCCATTCACTACCCACAACACACCTCATTCATCTGTGATGTCCACAGACATCAGGGTGTGGAGCCTCCTCACTGACCTTCAGGGTGGAGCCTCCTCACTGACCTTCAGGGTGTGGAGCCTCCTCACAGACCATCAGGGTGTGGAGCCTCCTCACAGACCATCAGGGTGTGGAGCCTCCTCACTGACCATCAGGGTGTGGAGCCTCCTCACAGACCATCAGGGTGTGGAGCCTCCTCACAGACCATCAGGGTGTGGAGCCTCCTCACAGACCATCAGGGTATGGAGCCTCCTCACTGACCTTCAGGGTGAAGCCCATGCCTGGTTGTCTGTCTGTCAGTCTCTGTCTGCTCCAGCCCTGCTCTGCTCTACACAGAGGTCAGTTGGGGTTAGGGTCCCAGACACTCTCCATGGGACATGGGGACAGACAGGGGGATTGGGGTGCAGCTGGGCCTGTCCTGGATGAGGAATGGGGGATAATTATATACATTTAAAGCAGTGGAGCGTCATCCATACTCTGGCTCAATCTGACAGGAGTGACAGTGGCTCTGTCATGTAACAGCTCAATTACCACATTCTGTCTGACAATGTTCTGGCAAGACAGGACCTGACAGGACAGGCTGAAGGCTCATCAGTGTTTAAGACTAGTTCCACCCTAAGGTGCAACCTTTCATTTACCCAGGAAGAAAGTACATTCTACACAAAGTCTCCTAAAACAGCCTCTTGTGAAAGATATACATTTCAGACAAAATTACACTGGCATACCTGGATAATAGGGGAGATAAAACCCTGCCAGAATGACACAGCCTACATGATCTGTTTACCGCAACACTGACCACTGGGCTCTTGTCAGAGCCATTTACTGCCTCTTATCTCTTCATCTTTTCAGATTGGCCTTGCTGACTCACTGCTGAAAACTCTTAATATGCACTCAAAAAACTTTACTGACTCTTGGAGTGTTCCTTCACGTTCAAAGAGAGTGTGTGTGTGTGTGTGCGCACGCTCTGGGCCAAACAGAGGCCACATTATTGTAGCAGACTACAGAACGACTGATCCGATCTGAATGGAGCCGCGACACTGATTGGCCTGAATGTTTTCAAGTCAAACGTTGTGAACAGTCTCCCAGGCTTAGACAAATCAGGCAGGCTCCGCTGCTCCCCACGCAACTCATTTTTTCTCATCTAGCTCTGCTCTGAGCTGAGTAAGCCTGCATTATATAGCACTCAATGTCATTTCACTGCCTGCCCAGGAAGGCTATGAGGAGAGGTCACTTCCAAACACAAAGCTGTAAACCCCATTTTTATGGTGGATTTCATGAGGCCCTCGCTACTCTGTCTCACTCTTTATTTGCTTCACTGCTGACAAACCATATTCCCTGAGACCCCGCTGCTCCGACAGTCACATATATTCACACCCCGAATAAGGAAATATGACCCCGCTTTTAACAATAAGGAAAGCTATTAACATTCCCCCAAAATAAGAGCGTCCAGGAAATGAAAAGCATTGCCTTTGAAGTGTGTTTTGAAAGAACACATAACCACATTTTCCTTTTAGCTAATAAGGCCTAAAATTGTCCTTTTGCTCAAGAACATAAAATATTATCATTACAAGGCAACAGCTAAATTCTGCTACGCACTGAAAAATAAATAATGCCCTTTCTTCACAGGGCCTGTAACTAATCTGTAACTAGTTTGTCCTCCAAGCGGTGAAGTTAGGGTGAATAAGAAGTGAAAGTTGACAGTTAAGAGGGATGTGCATCAGGACTAACTTAGAGAAGAGGGTGAACAGAGAGGTTCAGTTTTTGTGAGGGTTAAGACATATTTATTTGGGGGTGACGATGGGCAATGGTTCAAATATTTGGGTAAGGGTTGGGCAATATTGTGATCAAACTGGGAGGACTGACATTTTACCCCTTTCATCTACTACCTTGATTAATGTAGGCTGACAGTCTGGTGTCAGTTTATTTTAGAGGGGCAGTGGTGCTGTTGTCACCAGGGGTTGGGTACAGGTGTCCCATCTGGCCACCCAGTGGCCTTAACATCCTATGGTGCACTTGTTCTGAGCACGTCCCTGGAGAACTCAGGAAACAGTGGACAGAGGTACAATATTTAATGTCTATGGTAAGCTGTTCTGTTCAGCTTCAGGTCAAGCTCATAGAAGGGTTTTCTTCTTAAAGCTGGGTAGAATTAAGTAATTATAGTAAGCCATCAATCTAGTGCAGTTTTGGAAATAAATTGCTAGTCCTTCTGAATTTTCTGTAAAATACAGACTAGATAGAAAGTCAGTCCAGTGTTCAAGTAGGAAATGTGTGACAACAAACTGTCCATACAAGCTCTGTCTATGATTTCATAAAATTCAAGGCAACATTTTATTCACTCAGTGAAATTGCATTTCCCCAGTCTGAATGGCTGGGCATTAGCACTTGAGCACTTGTAAGGAAATCTGAAAACCTGAGATGAAAAGCCAGCTGTAATCCTAAGGTTCTTGGGTAGGGAATTATATCTGAATCATTTCTGCTCTTTCAAAGCAGCAGCGCTTTCAATAAAGGGGCTGGCTAAATGGTGAGGCTTATAGCGTGCCATGTCAAAATGACAGTATAATTAGTAATTCTGCATTGGTAGAATAGAAGCTGAAAGGAGACCAGAGAGCAGACAGATGATGCACCACGACTTGTGTTTCATACCTCCATCTCAAAATAATATAGCGTATAACTGCTTTTCTGAACATAAAAAATATACAGAGTTTTATTTATTGCACTCTTTTTAACATATTTCTTCCTTTTTCTGTACCACTTCCATCAGTCTGGATGATCTACTCTGATCCCCACCCAGGGTTTTGGACTGGGCCTCATGACCTCTGTCCCCCCCTCTGGGAGAACACTGATGCTAGGTCACTTCTTCATCACCCTGGCCAGATGGCTGCCTCCTCGCTGGGGTCCCCCTCATGGCCAATGCTACCCCCAGCCCCAGCCCCCCTCTCTCCTCATATTTGTCACCCCTGCCCTCCCAGCACTTGTCGTCCCAGGGACAGGGACACTGACCCTGTTTAACCCCAACCCCAGCAGGGTCCTCTGTTCAAATGGACAGCCAAAGAAAAATAAAGCAGTGTAACAGTATGAGTGAAGAGTTTGATTATGCTAATGTACAAGACTGTAGAACCCATCTCACCACTAGATATACTTTACATTCATCTTTCACTGCTATATAGAAACACTGGTCCAACAATACAGAACCATGAGAAAAGCCATAGAAAAGCCGTGGGGGGGTGGGGGGGGTGGGGGTGGTATTGACTGAGGGCTATGATCAATGAGAGTGGGTACATGTCAGAGACACAGGGGTCCCTCCCGCACCTTCAATAGAGCGACCCATCAGATCAATGCCCAGGAAGAGAGTCCTCCCACTGAAAAACTAATTACTTGAGTGTTTTAGACAGCCAAGTCTCAGAGCTTTGTTTATGTAGGCTGTAATTTGGGAGATGGTCAATAAAAGCAGGACAAAGTTCGACTGATAGTGGCACAATGGGAGGAGGTGAGAGATGTGGTCGCATCAACTCTGCCAGAGCACTGCCAATGATGGAACCCAGGGAGGGAGCAAGGGGATCACTGTGACGGAGAAGACTGCAGAAATACCAATTAATTATTATAAAGACAGGATTGAAGACTTCACGATGCAGGCTACCTTAAGAGTTTCCCAGTGTAGTCTAAGTGAACTGCCAGTACCAGCTCAAGCATCGATTCCCCACGTATGGTGGCGCTAGGCTGTTTTGTACCAGCACTTCAGCACACAATTTAAAGTTGCTTTGAATATTTATGATGGGTTTAAAGACAACCGCCCTTAGTCCCTCAGGTGTCGCAAAGAAGCTGTAATCAGAATTCAGAGGGGCCTCTCCTCTTCCTGTCAATAGCCTCCTAGTCCACTGTGAGTTGTAAAAACAGATACTCTGCTAATAATGTCTCTGACTGGGAAAGTAACAAAGGACATTAACAGGCTTTAAGGACCTGCAACAGCCACATCTTAATGCTACTTACACTGTAGACAAGAATGGCTTTCTCTTGTTAATAAAATACTACTGTAGTTATTATAATGACTTTGGAGCCACAGCTTAAATAAATGTGGAAATGTAAAACAAAATTTATTGGGAACAAGACAAAAAGCTCAATCTTTAAATCTACAAGTGAACAAACAGTGGTTTTGTACTATACTGTAGTCTTTCTGAGACAGTCAATCGCAATATCAACATGTCACCAGAAGTATCCTCTCCCCACGTGTGAGTGGTTAGCACATGGGGAGGCAGAATTATTTTAGATTTTACCCTACCTTTTGTTCCCTCTGGGATATAATGATAGTTTGTGTTCGTGGCATGTCTCAGGCCTACCATCTGTCAGCGGAGTAGTCTGAGGATGGTCCAGGTGGATTAACGTTGTCACACACTTGTAATTGCATGACACACTTCTAGAGTAGTACATGTCTGAAAGAATGCCAAAGTATACTTTTTAGTTTTGTTTTATTTTACATTTTGTGTGTACACATGAGCAAGCTGGTTCTATATTGGCCTCGTCTTGCCCTTCAATAGATAGCCTCAGAGACCTCATGTTAGTACTGCTCCACAGTGCTGACTCTGATCTTTAATTAAAACCTCTATATCCCTCTGCAGAAAGACGATTTCCTCCTGGTCTAATTACTGCAGTTTAACTTGTACATCGGAGTGTTGCTGGCTGCCTGGTAGATGATTCATCCAGAGAGCACTGATCCCTGACCAGCAGAGCTCCTAACATTCGTTATGACACTTTTACACCACCAGGCCTGAGAACAGCAGCCTAGTACACCACCTCTGATTTAGTTAATACTCACACATCACTACAGAGAACAAGGGAGTTCCTACCTCTCCCTAAACACACTGTGTTCGCACACAAGCTCCTATTAGGCCTACAGAAATACATGCCTATAAAAACTTACTGTATCTAATGAATGGGATACACAAGGTACATTATTTACCAAATGACAACAGTTTTATGCTAGTGTAATTTAGAATTGGTTAGTCAGACAAGTTCCACACTGAAAATACGCAAAAAGATTAGTTTGATAAAGACAGAGCATATTTTCATCAGAATCATTAAGCATAGGCCTGCTCACCAAACAGATGTCATGGCCGTAATTCATGCAGAACGGGCAGAATAAACTAAATTGAACGTCTGTATATTGAAAAGTAGACAGATTTTGGTTTGTAACCCTGAAAAAATTATTTCAACTCGCCAAATTGAGCCCTGTTTCTTTGAGAATAACTGCTCCAGACTGGATGCGCTTCACTTCGCACTGGCAACTTTTTTTCAGTTGGAAAAATATTCTGTTAAATTGTATTCTGTTATTTTACAGTAAAATAGGCGTCTTGACTTTGATAAGGGCTTGGGAAATAAGTGTCTTGTCTGATAAATTAACAAAGAAAGTATATTGTGTTCCATGATATAATATAACCAGTTGATATTACGGTTTCAATAAATTCATATTAAATGGCACTTGCTTTTTTATTGACTGAATATTTATATACATATATAGATATATATATATATATATGGGGCAATTTAGCCATTAGGGTTAGTTATCTGTAATGGTTATGATAAATTAGGCATTGTTGTTCACTGTTGGCATAGGCCTGTAGATAAATACACAAAAAATGTCAGTGCTGCCTTGTGTTCTAAAAATATATATTTGAATTTTTTTCCTTAAATAATGAGTGTACTCAAACTGTAAAACAATGGCCAATGCCCATCCTGACAGAAAACCATCACTACCAGTCTCTTTTCTACTCTAATGGAACGTCATATCCTCACACCAGCCATTTGTTTTCAATTAGTTATATTTTACTGGTTCATAAACTTGTTAATAAAAACACATTATAGAAATAAATCAATATCACAAGGTATACATGGGTTTTCACTGAAGGAATCGTAAGAAAGGCCTGCAGATACATTGGAATACATAAAGGTTTGAGTTATGTGCTCATATCAAGTTAGGATTCAACCCTGAGTTGTTTTTCACTTTTAGTTTGCATCCCTTCTGAACAGAGAGGAGTAGACCGACATGGTTGACTCAGTAAGCAGCTTCCCTGTCCTACAGGTATGCACACAATTTGAAAAGGTCTCTTTGTTTGGGATTGTACCCTGTAGGAATTGTCTGGAGGGCAATGATGGTGGTGGTGGTGGTGCCTTCTAATCAGAGGAGAGCTAGGAAATCCCATGTATGGCTAAGTCCCCTGTGGACAAACCAAAAGAAGACAATGAAAAAACAAGTGTTGTTGTGCTCCTCTCTCTTTCTCGCTCTCTCCCTTCCTCCATCTTTCTCTGTGGGTTGTGTGACTGGAGGCTGGGGACACCTCTGTGTGTTATCTCCAGACAGCAGCCCATGCCCAGTGAAGAAGACTGGGGGTGGCAGACACCACACAGATCCTGGCTCACTGTCTCAAGCTCTACCTTAGGAAAGAGTCTTATCAAAGCCCCAAGAATGGACCTGCTCTAAATGACAAAGATCTGGGCAAAAAGCAACCAAAACGTATCAACATTTCTGTGGTTTTCTAACTTTTTTTTCAGGCGTTTTGGTGTTCTCCAAATGTCTGCAGTTGGATAAAGCAAATCAGTGAATACTGGAAAGCTGGTTTTAATAACATTAAAGGTGTATTTTAGAGTGCAAAGCTCATGGCAGGGCCCCCCTCCTGCTGACTGGCAGTCATTTCTAATGGTAGTGGATATCTTTGCATGTGTTAATGTACACAGTAAGCAGGTTGGCTCATGCTCCCTTTGTTACAGTTCTTATGTCACACCACATTCACTCTCTTTCTCTATTAGGTTTTTCCCCATTCAAAAGGAAAATAGACTTTCACATTACATTTGTTTAAGATATCTGTTCTTTCAAATTATAGACGTCCTTTAAGTTCACAAAAAGCTCATCACAATAATAAATAAAAAATGTATGATTGTTCTGGCAGTGAAACAAAGGATTTTCCAACTCAACAGTTTCCTGCCACCCCCTACCGGAACAGGGGAAGCGTAACTCTCCCTCATCCCAGTGGAAGGCTCTCTTTGTTCTGAACACAATGGTGAACATATTTGACAACATCAAAGAGTTCCAGGGTGTTTCTCAAACCAACTCACTAATGAGAGACGACCGTCCTGCACACGTGTGATTCAGCTTCGTTAAAGGCCAGACTGATATACTCTAACGCACTGCTCTGAAGCTGCTGCCGCCTCCTCTCCTGCTCACTTACTCACAATTAACACCTGCCTGAGATGAGTGACAAGGAGGGAGAATAACTTACTGTTCAGGCGTTGTACTTTTTATACTGATTCATTAGCCGATTTCATCACATTTACATAAACACCACTTCGGTGGTAAATCTAATGGAAGACTAAAATGGATTGTGTAATTACTGTAACACCTTCATAACACAAACCTCATTGACCTTCTCTTCCTCTACATCTTTATAAAAAGCTCAGAGGTAAATGCCAAAAGGCAGAGGGCCCATTTTATTCGAGCAGTTTCTGTTTATCACTGCGCAAAGATTAAAAACCTATCCACTGTGAATAAAAAAGCAAATAAAAAACTAAGCCAAAGTACTTATGGCCACGTCACCAAACCATGCGAAACGTTGACAAACAACTTGACCCTGAATTTCATTTAGTCTGCGAGGGATAGCACACCACTAGGAGTTTATTTCCACCACTGACTTCAGCAGCCATGCATCAAAGTCACAGCATCTAGCCACTGTATTTACAGCCTGCTCACCCAATACTGATATTGTTATGGATTATTCCGTAAAATTGGGCATTGTAATTAATCATTGTTTATTGTTGGATTAATTGCTTGACCTTTTTGGCTGTGTGTGTGTGTGTGTGTGTGTGTGTGTGTGTGTGTGTGTGTGTGTGTGTGTGTGTGTGTGTGTGTGTGTGTGTGTGTGTGTGTGTGTGTGTGTGTGTGTGTGTGTGTGTGTGTGTGCGTGTGTGTGTGTGTGTGTGTGTGTGTGTGTAGGTGTGTGTGTGTGTAGGTGTGTGTGTGTGTTCGTTCGTGCATGTGTGTGTCTACATATGCATGTGTGTGTTTGTGTGTGTCTACAGTACATGTGCATGCAGTTGTCTGACTCTTCTGAGAGAAAGAAAAACAGAGGAACAGAGAGAGACAGACGTGTATTGGCTAACAGAGAGACCATGATTTCAACCCACCTCATGAGTACCCCATGACCCAGCCTAAACCACCTACAGACCTGAAGGCACAGCTTGATTAACTATTGATCAAACAGTATCCCATGAAGACATTAACATAGTCATGCCTGGCCTAAGCTCCAACAATTACCCAATATTTCCATGCCAGTATTCATCCAGCTACAGCCATTCCAGACCATGTGGCTAAAACAAAAGGATTATTACATACCCATTTCTAAATGAAATGTTTTGTGATTAATACGATAAATACACCCAATCAGAGTCAACTACATTGGTTTCAATGGGAAATCAATGAGTTATCCCTCCAGTGATTTCTGAAGGATAGGAATGAATCCCTCCTACTCCTCCTACTCCTCCTACTCCTCCTACTTCTCCTACTCCTCCTACTTCTCCTACTCCTCCTACTCCTCCTACTCCTCCTACTTCTCCTACTCCTCCTACTTCTCCTACTCCTCCTACTCCTCCTACTTCTCCTACTCCTCCTACTTCTCCTACTCCTCCTACTCCTCCTACTTCTCCTACTCCTCCTACTTCTCCTACTCCTCCTACTCCTCCTACTCCTCCTACTTCTCCTACTCCTCCTACTTCTCCTACTCCTCCTACTCCTCCTACTTCTCCTACTCCTCCTACTTCTCCTACTCCTCCTACTCCTTCTACTTCTCCTACTCCTCCTACTCCTCCTACTCCTGCTACTTCTCCTACTCCTCCTACTCCTCCTACTCCTCCTACTTCTCCTACTCCTCCTACTCCTCCTACTTCTCCTACTCCTCCTACTTCTCCTACTCCTCCTACTCCTCCTACTTCTCCTACTCCTCCTACTCCTCCTACTCCTCCTACTTCTCCTACTCCTCCTACTTCTCCTACTCCTCCTACTCCTCCTACTTCTCCTACTCCTCCTACTTCTCCTACTCCTCCTACTTCTCCTACTCCTCCTACTCCTTCTACTTCTCCTACTCCTCCTACTCCTCCTACTCCTCCTACTTCTCCTACTTCTCCTACTCCTCCTACTCCTCCTACTCCTCCTACTTCCCCTACTCCTTCTACTTCTCCTACTCCTCCTACTCCTCCTACTCCTCCTACTCCTTCTACTTCTCCTACTCCTCCTACTTCTCCTACTCCTCCTACCCCTCCTACTCCTCCTACTCCTCCTACTCCTCCTACCTCTCCTACTCCTCCTACTTCTCCTACTCCTCCTACTCCTCCTACTCCTCCTACTTCTCCTACTCCTCCTACTCCTCCTACTCCTCCTACTTCTCCTACTCCTCCTACTCCTCCTACTTCTGCTACTCCTCCTACTCCTCCTACTCCTCCTACTTCCCCTACTCCTCCTACTTCTCCTACTCCTCCTACTCCTCCTACTTCCCCTACTCCTCCTACTTCTCCTACTCCTCCAACTCCTCTTACTCCTCCTACTCCTTCTACTCCAAAAGTGAATGAATGGTTCCATCCTCCCTCACTCTTTCCCTCCCTTCATCATTATTTGAGGTGCATTAGGCCCCCCATTAAAATGTGCATTGTTTTATGATCATTCCTTTTGAGAAACCCTGTTGATGGGGGAGATAATTATCATTATCATTATCATTCAGGATCTTATATTCAGGCTGTGTGGAGAAGAGCCTCCCCTTCGCTTGGGGCCATTCTTCCCCACCAAGTGGCAATAATTGAAATGTGGCAGATCATAATAAAGTGTATTATTCTATCATATTCATATCCTCCTTCATGCCCCCTATAAAGACTAGTGAGTAATTATTTTCTCTAGTGTAAATGTTTGGAATATTACTCATTCAAGGGTTTTTCTTTATTTGCACTATTTTGTACATTATAGCATAAAAGTGAAGACATCGAAACTATGACATAAAACATATGGAATCATGTGGTAACCAAAAAAGTGTTAAACAAATCAAAATATATTTTATATTTTAGATTCTTGAAAGTAGCCACTCTTGCCCTTGATGACAGCTTTGCACACTCTTGGCTTTCTCTCAACCAGCTTCATGAGGACCGCCACAGGAATGGAAGACCCAGAAATACCTCTGCTGCAGAGGATAACTTAATTTGAGTTACCAGCCTCAGATTGCAGCCCAAATAAATGCTTCAAGTAACAGACACATCTCAACATCAACTGTTCAGAGGAGACTGCGTGAATCAGGCCTTCATGGTCGAATTGCTGCAAAGAAACCCCTACTAAAGGACAACAATAAGAAGAAGAGACTTGCTTGGGCCAGGTGGAAATGTGTCCTTTCATCTGGAGTCCAAATTTGAGATTTTTGGTTCCAACCTCAATCAAATATAGATGGTTTGGGGTGGGTCGGACCGCAGTGAAGGAAAAGCAGCCAACAAGTGCTCAGCATATGTGGCAACTCCTTCAAGACTGATGGAAAAGCATTCCAAGTAAAGCTGGTTGAGAGAATGCCAAATATATTTGGATTTGTTTAACACTTTTTTGGTTAGTACGTGATTCCATATGTGTTATGTTATAGTTTTGATGTCTTTTTACAATGTAAAAAATAGTGCAAATAAAGAAAAAAAGTTGAATGAGTAATATTCCAAACTTTTGGCCGCCAGTGTAGTTCTCAAATGTTCGTCAACTATCTCTATAGCCTCTATAGCCCATTGTATAAACAGAAGCTAAGCACAATGTTAAATCCAAATACACCCCGTTTAGAGAAGACTACTCCTGAGAATATCTCTGAACTGGCTACTCACTCAGATGGATGAAAACATGAACATTTCCAAAGAAAATACCACCAAGCAGCTTACTTTTAGACGGAAACAGACTTGTCAGTAAATGTAAAGCATACTATTACAATTGGAATGGTAATAGTACTATCACAAATCTCCACTGCATATTATGGAATAGAGCAATGCCAAGGAAAGATTATGGATCAATGCGCTCTTATGAAAAGACTTTCCAGAACAACACCAAAGGAAGCGCGCCTGCGCCTGATATGATCTGGTGTTCTCACAATAACAAGGGTAGGCACAAGGGCACCGGTCTCAAAGGACCACATCTATTATTCATCTAAAGACTTCATGAATTAGCAATGAGATAATCTAACCATATATGTTTTACAGGAAAAACAGTGTTATCCCTAATATCTCTTTTCCTTTTGCTATTTTTTTTTATTTTTTTTAATGCAATTTGAATTTGGAGAGAAGCATCTGATGATCCGATAAATGTGCAAAGTGAATATTTTATTCAAACTAAAAGCGTAATGGACAGAAAGACATGCTACGGTCAGTGTTGCAAAAAATCTACATTTGATTGAATCTTTTCACTTTTGATGCTTATAATTGCATGTCCTATCGTATAATGGTCTCATGTTATTGCTAAGAACACAGACACTGGACAGAGGAAGATATGGCTTTTTCTTTGCAACTCTGCCTACAAGGCCAGCATCCCGAAGTCGCCTCTTCACTGTTGACATTGAGACTGGTGTTTTGCGGGCACTATTTAATGAAGATGCCAGTTGAGGACTTGTGAGGCGTCTTTCTCAAACTAGACACTCTAATGTACTTGTCCTCTTGCTCAGTTGTGCACCGGGGCCTCCCACTCCTCTTTCTATTCTGGTTAGAGCCAGTTTGCCCTGCTCTGTGAAGGGAGTAGTGTTAAAAATTTTAAATGACCTGTCCCTCAGTATGACTTTTCTACTTTTACTAGCTATTGAGGCCAAAAAAGTCAAACTATCATTTAAAAACGTTCATCTTATATAAACCCTCAAGTATAATTTCATTACTCTTTGTTTTATTCTTAATATGTGTAAAATGTTGGAAAAAACAACAATTTAGTTGCGTCCCCAGGTTGTCGTCAACCCTGTTACTTTTAAAGAAAACACCCCTTCAGAGATAATGGACTGTTCCAGGAAGTGAAATCATCTGCCTTTTATGATTTGGGGCGGCAGGTAGCCTAGTGGTTAGAGTGTTAGGGCCGTAACTGGAAGGTTGCAGGATCGAATCCCCGAGCTGACAAGGTAAAAATCTGTTGTTCTGCCCCTGAACAAGGCAGTTAACCCACAGTTCCTAGGCTGTCATTGTAAATAAGAATTTGTTCTTAACTGACTTCCCTAGTAAAATAAAGGTAAAAAAGGTGATAATGAAAAGACAAGTAAGTGTCCTCTTCTTTTAATGAATTTTCATGAGTTATGTCATGTCTGACAGAGGGGGACAAACTCATTGTGTCAGCCCTGTTACCACAAAAGCATATGTTAAAAAGTTATTTGTTTGAAATTTTAAATGTACTTATATAACATAATTTAAGCCTCTCATGAATGCACAACATGTGGTGTCATGACCTTTACCACATGGCTAGTAATGGCTGCCAATAAAATTTTCCGTCAACCCTGTTACCGTCAAACCTGTCACCATTCTAGGGTAACATGGTTGACGAAGTATATGATTTTTTGTGTGTACATGAAAATATACTTTTCTTACCATTAGTATTTACATAATATACACGTTTTTGCAAGCCCTCCCTGCTTCTCCACCATCTCACAATCCAAACAAAAAGGTCCCCCCGCAATCTGGCAACATCTTGAGCCAGTACTGGACTACATACATCCATCTGTGACTGTGGTCCACTTTTTCAGCGATGGCCCTTGTACTCAATACAGGCAGAAGGGTCATTTCTTCCTGTACAGTACTGAATTGAGCAAGAGAGGCTTTGAGAGTGGCACATTAAATTTCTTCGAAGCGAGCAATTGCAAGGGAGCTCCTGATGGTGTTGGGGGAGGGTTAAAAAGACTTGCAGATCAGCTTGTGAGTTAAGGGCGTGATATCCCTGATGCCACCACACTCTACAGAGCGCTACTCAAGCAACCTCAAGCAACCCAGTCAAGCCTCAAGCAAACACAAGCAACCCAGTCAGACCTCAACCAACCCATTTAGAGGAGCACCTGACTGAAGAACTTGGTGTGTCCTGACATATGACAAGGAGCTCTACCCAGGAATCATCATGGCAACATATGAAGGATATGCCCAAGTGAAGTGCATGCACCTTGCGAGGACAGTACCTGGTACATGTTCGATTACATTTTAAGACTGATTCCTGCTCCTGTTAATGTGACAACCCGGCACGTAGAAATACGGAAAGACATCTGGTCAAAACTTGTTGGGTAGGCAGACAGGAATGTTATATGAAGTAATCGTTCACCGGTGTTATTATCAGGGGTACCACTGATTGCGTTTGAGGGGTCACAGCAGATACAATATTAGGCTTTTGTTTATTCTGTTAAGGTCAAAACATGTTCAATAAATAATTTAATTGTGATGTAATTTCAATATCCTTCATGTTTTGTATAAAACAATTGGTTAACATTTACATCCGCAGTATCATCATGATTTTTCATAATGTTCTATGCTAAAACCTCTCATTATAAATCTGTCTCCAAAATATTCTGATTAGTCATGTTGAATTAAAGGTTTATGAATGACCCATTATAACTTCCTTACACCCATAACTGTAACTTAAACAATCAGTATAACCAATAGGTACTCTAACTGTTACTGAGGTGTCAGCCCTGTTACTGAGGTGTCAGCCCTGTTACTGAGGTGTCAGCCCTGTTACTTGTATAATATTCTAATATGATTTAAAAAATGAAAAGACAAATGTAAAATAAACTCATTTTATACGTTAAGTAAAAGAGACCAGTAATCCACTCAAAAAAACTAAACTCCTCAATATTCTCACTTTACAAACACACTTGTATCTTTCATAGTATATCAGATTTGATTTAAATATGGATTTAAAACCTTTTCAAACAGTAATTGATATGTCTGTTAGAGGGTTGACGAAACAGACATATGCATGTTGATTATATGTGGAAAAAAAAAAAAAAAAAGAGAGCCTGAGATGACACAGCACATTTTTCTGAGAGGTAAGGATCTACTTCATCCAAAAAGGGGCTTAAAGACTTTTAAAACAGTACTTTGAAAATCAAACATTAAGAATGGGAAATAGCACTTTTTCGTATAATGACCCTGCTGATAATGGGCCTCTGTACGCCTATGTAGATTCCATTAAACATCAGCCGTTTCCACCAAGTCATTTACAACATTAACAATGTCTACACTGTATTTCTGATCAATTTGATGCTATTTAATGGACCAAACATTTTATTTTCTTTCAAAAACAAGGACATTTCTAAGTGATCCCAAACTTTTTAACGGTAGTGTGTACATGTATCTGTAACGAATGCCCCGCGCAGAGCACCGGTCCCTCCTCCTCTCCAGCGATCATCCTCGCCGGCGTTCTAACCGGCGGTCGGGGGAAGATGGTAGCAACACCCTGATGACCCACACCTGTTCCTCATCGGTCATCAGGGTCACTATTTAACTCCATGTTTTCTGTTCAACCCTTGCGGGTTATTAGTCTTTCTATGTGTATTGCTGTCTTTTCTTTATTAAATTCCTATATACGCTAATTTCCTCTCTCTCGCTCGTTCTTAGCCTCATCACTCACTTTCACCCCTCGCAATATCACAGAATAACCCGCCCAACCAGAGGCACCTTTTATTTTTTTTCACTTACCTGTTTTTTGTCATCTTCACCGTTAACTCTTTTCTTTTCTCACTCATATCCCTAGGTCTCCATGGACGGGCACGTGGGGGGAGCTGGGACACCCGGTAGGTCTCCAGAGCTGGAGGAGAGGCTCCAGGCCATGGAGACACAGGTCGCCGGGTTGGTTAAGGCTCTCGGGGATATGATGTCTCTCATGGCGGCACGATCGAGCGGGGAACACCCGGTGGCTTCACAGGGAGCTACTGCGCCCCCAGCACCCGATCGTGTGGAGTCTCGGCACGTCCCGAGAGGAGAACTCCGGAGAGCCACCCCAGACAAATATGATGGCAATCCGGAGGGTTGTCGTGGGTTCCTTCTTCAGTGCGAGCTGTATTTGGGCGATCAGCCAGTGCCCGATTCGGAGAAGGTCCACACGATGATCACTCTCCTCACGGGGCGTGCACTCGAGTGGGCAACGTCACTGTGGGAGAGTGGATCCGAAGAGTTACGGTCGGTTCCTAAATTCGTCGCTCAGTTCCGAGCCGTATTTGACCATCCAGCGGAGGGGAGAGATGCGGGCGAGCGGATTATGCGCCTTGCCCAGGGGAAGGGCACGGCCTCGGAGTATGCCCTGTCATTCCGGACGCTGGCGGCGTCCAGTGGGTGGAACGAGCCGGCTCTTAGGACCGCCTTCCGTAGGGGGCTGCGGGTGGAGGTCCAAATGGAGCTGGCCTGTGTGAGTCAATCCATGCCCCTGGACGCCTACATCGCCCGGGCCATTGCCATCGACGGTCAGCTCCGAGACCGTGACCAACTGGCGCGCCGCGCGCATTCTCCCCTTCCTCGATCCGAGCCGGAACATGAGCCGATGGAGGTGGGGATCACGAGACTCTCCGCAGAGGAGAGAGAGCGACGGAGTCGTCAGGGACTTTGTCTGTACTGCGGGGAGAGGGGTCATGTCAGGAGGGCATGCCCCTCTGTGCCAGCAGGACGCAGGAAAGGGGTAAGTGGCCGGATGGCTCAGGTGGGCACAGTAAGGGTTTTACGGGCTGAGAAAATCGCCAGACCTTTCTGCTGTTCAGTTGTGCTGTCTGGTAACTTCCCCGATTATGTATCCACAGCCCTGATTGACTCCGGAGCGGCGGGGAGTTTCATTGACCGGACTTTAGTTGACGCTCTCCGGCTGCCGTTGCGCCGTTTGAGGTCCTCCCTTTGAGTTCAGGCTCTGGATGGAAGGCCGGTGGGTTCCGGTTCTATTACCCACGTTACCCGTCCAGTCACCCTCACCATTCACGGCTGCCATCGAGAGAGGCTGGAATTGTTGGTGATCTCGTCGTCCATACATCCGGTCATCTTGGGACTTCCCTGGCTCCAGCAGCACAACCCTACCATCAGCTGGAGCGCACGGAGGATTCTGGGATCGTCGGATAAATGTAGGAAGACCTGTATTCCAACGACGGTAGGGGCAACATCGGTGGAGAGTCCGGAAAGTGCCCTCCCGGGGAACATTCCGCCCGAATATGAAGATCTACACGGAGTGTTCTCCAAAGAAAAAGCCAAATGTCTCCCTCCACACCGTGATTGGGATTGTGCCATCGACCTGATGCCTGGTGGCATGCCTCCCCGGAAACGTATATATCCGCTCTCTATGGTCGAAACGGATAATATGGAGACGTATATCCGAGAGGCACTGGAGCAGGGGCATATTCGCCATTCTACGTCCCCTGCTTCAGCTAGCTTTTTTTTTGTGAAAAAGAGGGACGGGGGATTAAGGCCGTGCATTGACTATCGCGGACTAAATGAGGTGACAACGAAGTTCCGATATCCAATGCCCCTCGTTCCTGCGGCCATAGAGCAGCTACGGGGAGCGCGTTTCTTCACCAAGCTAGACCTCCGGAGCGCATACAACCTTATACGAATCCGGGAGGGAGATGAGTGGAAGACCGCATTTAGCACGGCGTCAGGTCACTATGAATACCTAGTGATGCCATATGGACTCGCCAATGCCCCCGCGGTATTCCAGTCTTTTCTGAATGAGGTATTTCGGGATATGTCGGGGAGGTATGTAGTGGTATATATCGATGATATCCTAGTGTACTCCCCGACGTTCTCAGAACACATGACGCACGTTCGTGCTGTCCTCCGCCGTTTATTACAGAACCAGCTGTATGTCAAGGAGGAAAAATGCGCCTTCCACCAAACGGCCGTCTCCTTCCTTGGGTATCGTATTTCTCCGGAGGGGGTGAAGATGGAAGAGTTGAAGGTAGAGGCAGTCAGGTCATGGCCAGTCCCTCGGGACATTAAAGGGCTCCAAAGCTTCCTCGGTTTCGCCAACTTTTACCGCCGGTTTATTAAGGGCTATAGCTCCATCGCAGCGCCACTCACGTCGTTGTTGAAAGGAAACCCTCAACGCCTCACCTGGACCCCGAGTGCCGAGAAGGCTTTTCTCGACCTGAAGGGCCGATTCACCACAGCTCCTCTGCTCCGCCACCCAGACCCGCTGAAGCTCTTCACGGTCGAGGTAGACGCATCGGAGGTCGGGGTAGGGGCGGTGCTCTCTCAGCAGCAGGGGAACCCTCCCCTGCTCTACCCCTGTGCGTACTTTTCCAAAAAGCTGACTGCTGCAGAGAGGAACTACGACGTGGGTGACCGAGAGCTACTGGCGGTAAAGTTGGCATTGGAGGAGTGGAGACATTGGCTAGAGGGCGCTCATGAGCCGTTCACTGTCCTGACGGATCATCGGAACCTGGAATACGTCAGGGCAGCCCGGCGCCTTAACCCCCGACAGGCCCGCTGGACTTTGTTTTTTGAGCGCTTCCAGTTCACCCTGACCTATCGCCCGGGAACAAAAAATGGCAGGGCGGACGCACTCTCCCGCATCCACGACCGGGGGGCAGAGACGAGGCAGGACGTCCCCATCCTGCCTCCATCATGTATTGTAGGACCCGTCTCCTGGGACATTGACACAGAGATTCAACGAGCAGGGAGACGGGATCCTACCCCAGCAACCTGCCCTCCGGGGAAGGTCTACGTTCCAAGGAGAGTGCGGGGAAGGCTGGTAACCTGGGCACACACAACACCTGCCACCGGGCACCCAGGTATCAGTCGGACCCTGGAGGCGCTCCGGGAGAAGTATTGGTGGCCGGGCATGGGGAGGACTGTGCGTCATTATGTACTGTCTTGTGTGGTGTGCGCACAGTCCAAGGCGCCGAGAACGGCTCCAACAGGAAAGCTCCATCCCCTACCAGTACCTCAGCGGCCTTGGACTCACATCGCGGTAGATTTCCTCACCGATCTACCGCCAGCAGAGGGGAAGACCACCATCGCCGTGGTAGTGGACCGGTTCTCTAAGATGGTGCGCTTCATACCACTACCCGGCCTCCCCTCTGCTCTACAGTTCGCTGAGGTGCTCTTTCAACAGGTCTTCCGACAGTATGGACTTCCGGAGGACATCGTGTCTGACCGGGGTCCCCAGTTCACCTCTCGTGTGTGGAAGGCGTTCATGTCCAAACTGGGGGTCGCGGTCAGTCTCACATCCGGGTACCACCCTCAGGCGAATGGGCAAGCGGAGCGCACCAACCAAGAACTGGGGAGGTTCCTTCGGGCGTATTGCATGGAACAGCCAGGTGAGTGGACCCGTTTCCTTCCCTGGGCGGAATACGCTCAGAACTCCCTGCGCCACGCCTCCACTGGTCTGACCCCCTTCCAGGTGGTACTGGGTTTTCAGCGCCGTTTGTGCCCCTGGGGGAGGGGTTCTAGTGAAATTCAGGCGGTGGAGGAGTGGTTTGGGAAGGCTGAGGGAGTCTGGTCCGCCGCTAGGGTCCGTCTGCAGCAGGCAGTTCTGCAGCAAAAGACACAGGCGGACAGGCGGCGGAGTGAGGCTCCAGTGTTCCACCCAGGGGATAAAGCCTGGCTGTCCACGAGGAACCTCCAGCTCCGTTTGCCCAGTCATAAGCTAGAACCCCGGTATGTGGGACCATTCACGGTCCTTCGGAGAGTGAACGAGGTTACCTATAGGTTGAGACTCACACCACCTTATAACAACCTGTCTCCCTCTTTCCATGTCTCTCTCCTCAGACCGGTGGTTCCTGGTCCACTAGGGGGGTCCGGACCTGCAGTGGCGCCTCCACCACCAACGGAGGTAGCTGGGGGTCTGGCATATCGAGTGGACAAGGTGCTGGACTCTCGGCTACGGCAGGGTCGGATCCAGTACCTGGTGGACTGGGCGGGATACGGCCCTGAGGAGCGTAGCTGGGTTCGGGCGGCGGACATCTGCGATCCGTCGCTTACCACAGAGTTCCATGCTCGCCGTCCGGATCGACCAGCACCTCGCCCTCGGGGTCGTCCAGGGCGCCGGCGAGTGGCGACGTCGGGAGCCGCGCCTAGGGGGGGGGGGTACTGTAACGAATGCCCCGCGCAGAGCACCGGTCCCTCCTCCTCTCCAGCGATCATCCTCGCCGGCGTTCTAACCGGCGGTCGGGGGAAGATGGTAGCAACACCCTGATGACCCACACCTGTTCCTCATCGGTCATCAGGGTCACTATTTAACTCCATGTTTTCTGTTCAACCCTTGCGGGTTATTAGTCTTTCTATGTGTATTGCTGTCTTTTCTTTATTAAATTCCTATATACGCTAATTTCCTCTCTCTCGCTCGTTCTTCATCACTCACTTTCACCCCTCGCAATATCACAGTATCAGACGTCTTGGCTCGTTCAGTGTGACAGGGTCTAGGTCTGCCGACTAAGTACCTCTAAGTGCTGTCACGGATCTCTCCGGTACTGCTGCACCAGTTCCGGAGGTCTATGTCACCGGCCTCTAGGCGTGACTGAACTGTGTCGTTACGCACAGCAGGTTCCCATTCCCCACTGATTAGTAATTGCATAAATGTGTCCTGTGTTCACCATTGTCTGGTCGATTTTTGTTACAATGTCTGTTGGGCCTGTGAGTACCTGTGCTTTCTCGTTTTGGCTTTCGTGCTGCGTGTATTATTGTGCAAATGTGATTACGGGTCTCGTCCCGCGTCATATTGTGCACTTGTTATTTCGGGTCTCGTCCCGTGTATTGATTAAAGGTTTACCTCACTCTTTTGTTTGGGTAACAGTCCTGTGTTTTTGTATACGTGTTTGTTTTGGGCTTCGTACCTGTGCCGTTACATGGCACGCTGTGGGGGTAATAATACAAACCCCTATTACGCATTCCTGCCCCTGTCTCCCGATCCTTATATACAACATGATACGTGCAGTCATAGGCTCAGACAAAGTTCTGGCAATGTCAGAAATGTTTTGCCTTTCATGTATTGCGGCTGGTGTTACGAGCCGATCCTGGTGACTGACCATTAGGAACACAGCCGACACTGATTATGCAAGAATAACGATTTCCCTAATCTTTACATGACACATCTGAAATCAAGCTACCTGATGGAATTTTTTAAAATGCACAAAATCGGCAATCAAAATAAACATAGCAGAATGTGACGACAACACTGAAGCAAATGGTACAATCTGGCCAGGTTGATATCAAGATTTTAATTTGGTAACATCGAACAGTGTGACATGTAATAATCCTACATACAGTTTGGGAAGGCCTTTAATTAGCAGTGAAGGACCCCACATAGGTGTCCATCTGTCAGGCTGCTCCTAAGGGCAGATGTCCCTTGCCCTATCACTGTCTTTCTGGGGCTCCCTCCACTGACACAGATCCTCTTTTAATTAAAACATTGTACTAACTGGGCTGAGCATGTTACATACTCTAACACACTATCGTCCTGTAGGGAAGCAGGCCTATCCCAGCACCCTCCTATAGAGGATGTCCAGGGCCTGATGGGACGGAGATGTGATAAGATCAGACATGGCGCAACTGTCTCCTGCTGCACCTGCCCATCCCTCTCTGGCCAGCCAACTACACTACAGCAACACACAAGACTGGGGTGGGGTGGTGGGGGGGCGTCAACAGGACTCACAGAGAGAAGCTCTCAAAGATAAATCCAATATGATGGATGATTTTTGTAAAGCTTGTCAGCACAGAGCACAGACGACTGAGGAGTCACTGCCATGTTGTATGATTAGCCAAATCCCTTACAGCATAATCAACAGCTATAGAGAGCACAGGCCCCTTACCTGAAGGGTGGTCATCCATTCCCGTTGAATGCCAACAGAGCTGGCCTTTCAGAAGCTTCAGGTGGGGAACCTGTGTTTCATCCTTGAGGACAGGCAGCATGAGGTCATCAGCCAAACAAGTTTGAGGCACACTGCAGCATGGAGCAGCTACAGGAGAACACAATCAGCCATAGCCTAATAGATTGCATTTACAGAATTTACAAATATAGATCATTTGTTGCTTTATTCTCCATTTTGTAAACATCAGCCTGACACAACTTATTTGTGGTATTGGGGTAAGCCATCAGATTCCAGATGAGAACTATTCTGCAGGCGGTTAACATATGCATGTAATTACTCACATGCAAATAGAGTGAGACTACATGTGCATAGGCGTCACGCTGACAATGTGCATGGGATCAGACTTGTGCCTAACTTGCAGGTTGGCATTTATTGGGATTACTCATGTACTGGAGGCAGCTCTGCAGAGTGGTCACTAGCTGGCACAGCCACAGTCATAGCATTTGATTCGAAACCCTAACCTTAACCCTAACCACACTGCTAACCCTAATGCCTAACCCTAACATTAAATTAAAACCAAAAAGTACATTTTTGTTTTCATGAATTTGTACAATGTAGCCAATTTTTGACTTTGCAGCTGGCCCATGTAGCTGACATCGCTCAGTTCTGCCTACAGGACAAGATTGATGACAATAAATGTCAACCTGCAACTTTCTCCCTGGGGAACACAATTATGGACCGATTTACACCTCCTCGTCTCTGTGTTGGTCATTTGTATTAAGCAAAGTGCACTTAGGTTGAACTAAAGCACCACAATGTTCTACGTTAATGAACACACTCAAAACAGGGCTGAATCGTGTGAATCCTGTGCCATATGTTCATCTACCATGCCACTCAGGTTGCCTCTTCTCAAAATGACTTCAAACTAAAGGGATTTAATTATTCTGGTTTGCTATTTGATTTCTGTTCGTGCTGCAGGTCCATGAAAAGCAACAGGTTGTGGCTAATTGATCTTGCCTGATGCCAGGAAAAATAACACACAATCTCAGGAATGTCTCGATTTGAAAATAGTTGATGTTTGATATTGAAAGACCTGTATACAATATAATCTGTATGTACACTAACCATTTTGTTTGACGTTCATGTTTTCAATTATATTGAAACGATCATTGCAATTCAATGAATCTTACTCTGTTCGTTGACTGGATGACTGAAGAGTGTGGGTAAACCCTAATAAGTGTCTTTATGTCTACAAACAGGCCAGACATCGGCTTAAACAGAGCATGATGAATATTCAAACATCTCCTGCACTGCCAGGAATGGAATCCCTACAGCCATTTTAAAGTGTGCTGTAGTTCATTATATCAGGCTCTAAAATGGAGATCTGAAGCCCAGTCTTGTCTGATGCCCTCCAGCTTTTAATTAACAAAATTACAGCACACTTCTCCCCCATTGATTACTGCTAGGGGATTGATTATGTTTTCACACAGGCATAAAAGTGCTCCAGGTGTGAAAACGTGTCCTAATGAGGAAAGCTGTGCAAACTGCAAAAATACAAAATATCTCCTAACAAAGACTTTGCTGTGACAATATTAGGCGACAATGTGGATTCTACTTCCATAACCTTTTATTGTCCAAAATCCCATCCAAGCAGAGAGAACAATGCTGGTTGTCAGTTATTGGCTTGGCTATTACAGGATGGAGCCATGTCAGTGACCACCACCATCCTCCCTGTGAGTCCTGGAGCACAGTGGAACACCAGACCTTCCCACAGGGCCTACACACTGCTATACTCATCCTATGAGTCGGGAGAAACAAGGGGCACGCGTGCACCCAAAAAATGAGAGCGGCCCTGTACTTTCTGACACCCTAGGCGAGACAAAAAATTACCACTCCCTCCTATCCCCGCCAAACTAGAATAGGGTACAGCAGGGGTCAGCAATAGTTTTCTTCTCAGCTAATAGAACAGAACATAATAGCAGCCCAATTAATTTGCCTATGCTACAAACACAGTTTAACACAACTGGTTAGTAGGCTATATAATCAGTTCAATGTAAATAACATATCCTAATATTTTCAATCTGATTACACAGATAATACATCGGCAATGCTTGAAATAATGTCACTGAAAAATTCTCAAAAGAAAGGTGAATAATGAAAATAGAAGTTTCAGGGAAGAAGGGACAGAGAAATAAGCGTTCTTACCATATTTCTCCAATACCAAACCAGAGTGTTTGAAAATAATTAAATATTTTACATCCTTATTAATCTAAGCATGGCACTTCACTTTCAAAAGTTACCTTTCCACCCAGACAGAGGCTCGAACGACGCAGACAGATAAGCTTCAACTGCTGGTGTCACGTTCGGGTGTGTAGAGAGACCAAGGCGCAGCGTATCGATGGTTCGACATGTTTATTCAAACTAAATGACGAACCATACAAATATACAAATGATAATAATAAAGACACACGTAGCACGACACGAGACAACATAACACCAATGAACCACGCCAACGGAGTGGAACACAGACATATAAGTAAGATCCCTAATTAGAGGTAATGCATAGCAGCTAACTCTAATTAGGGATCCCACACACACAACACCACACAGACGTAGAAATAATAGATCTGCCAGACTCTGACCATAGAAATATAGAGAAGCAAAGCTTCTCTATGGCCAGAGCCTGACAGTACCCCCCCCCCAAAGGCGCGGACTCCCGACCGCAAGAAAAACAAACACATAAACATGAGGGAAGGGTCAGGGAGGGAAAAACATCAACCATAAACCATCGCCGGTGGCGGTTCCGGCCCTGGCGAAGTGGATGTCCTCCTCCTTATTTCTACTGGGCCCGGACTGGGCCCCAGTGTGGCTGGCGATTCAGGCCATTTAAAGGGGCAACCCACCGGTCCTGGAAATGACCATGGTGGGGCAAAAGGCTCAGGCCATGGAGCGGGGCAAATAACCGGGCCAGAACTGGGCACCGGTGTGGCAGGCGACTCCGGCCATATAAAGGGGCAACCCACCGGTCCTGGTAACAACAATGGTGGGGAAAAAAGTTCAGGCCATGGAGCGGGGCAAATAACCGGGCCAGGACTGAGCACCGGTGTGGCAGGCGACTCCGGCCATATAATTATCACGGGAGGCTCCGGGCTGTCGAGCGTCACGGGAGGCTCCGGGCTGTCGAGCGTCACGGGAGGCTCCGGGCTGTCGAGCGTCACGGGAGGCTCCGGGCTGTCGAGCGTCACGGGAGGCTCCGGGTTGTCGACCATCACGGGAGGCTCCGGGCTGTCGACCATCACAGGAGTCTCCGGGCCGGCGACTATCACGAGAGGCTCCGGGCTGTCGACCATCACGGGAGGCTCCGGGCTGTCGACCATCACGGGAGGCTCCGGGCTGTCGACCATCACAGGAGTCTCCGGGCTGTCGACTATCACGGGAGTCTCCGGGCTGATGAGGCGCACCGACGGTCTGGTGCGTGTAGCCGGCACTGGAGGTACCTGGCTGGGCACACGCACTGGAGGTCGAGTGCGGGGAGTCGGCACGGGACGTACCAGACTGGAGAGGCGCACTGGAGGCTTGGTGCGTGGAGCCGGTACTGGAGGAACCTGGCTGGGCACACGCACTGGAGGTCGAGTGCGGGGAGTCGGCACGGGACGTACCAGACTGGAGAGGCGCACTGGAGGCCTGGTGCGTGGAGCCGGTACTGGAGGAACCTGGCTGGGCACACGCACTGGAGGTCGAGTGCGGGGAGTCGGCACGGGACGTACCGGACTGGAGAAGCGCACTGGAGGCCTGGTGCGTGGAGCCGGCACTGGAGGAACCTGGCTGGGTACACACACTGGAGGTCGAGTGCGGGGAGTCGGCACGGGACGTACCGGACTAGAGACGCGCACTGGAAGCCTGATGCGTGGAGTTGGCACATGTGGCACAGGACTAATAACACGCACCTCAGGGCTAGTGCGGGGAACAGGCACAGGACGTACCTGACTGGAGACGCGCACTGGTAGCCTGGTGCGTGGAGTCGGCTCATGTGGCACAGGACTAATAACACGCACCTCAGGGCTAGTGCGGGGAACAGGCACAGGACGTACCTGACTGGAGACGCGCACTGGAAGCCTGGTGCGTGGAGTCGGCACATGTGGCACAGGACTAATAACACGCACCTCAGGGCTAGTGCGAGGAGCAGGCACATGACGTACCGTACTGGAGAGGCGCACTGGAGGCCTGGTGCATGGAGTCGGCACTGATGGCACCGGACTGGTGACACGCACCTCAGGGCGAGTGCGAGGAACAGGCACATGACGTACCGGACTGGAGAGGCGCACTGGAGTGTAGCAGACGGCCGGACCCAGACTGGGCACCGGTGGAGCGGACTGCTCTGGCACTGGAGTAGAGCAGACGGCCGGACCCGGACTGGGCACCGGTAAAGCGGACTGCTCTTTCACGGGATTGGAGTAGGCGACTGGACACGGATAATTCCACTCCGACATTTCCCGTTCAACCTCCTCTGCTATCTCCCACATTTCCTCCAGAACATCTCCAAAATGGCTCTCCAAATAATCCTCCTCTTCTTCACTTTGCGCCCCCCATTTATATGTCGGGCCCAGTGTATTCCACATGGAAAGTGGTACTGGTGCGTCCTCTTCATTACCAGACCACCCCCATAGCCCCCCCCCGAAATTTTCCTGGGGTTGACTACGGCCTCCTTTACCTCCGTATCCACGATTACGCCGCTGTCTTCCTTTTTTCTCCTTTGCTCCAGAATATCGCTGCTTGGTCGGGTGGTGGTTCATTCTGTCACGTTCGGGTGTGTAGAGAGACCAAGGCGCAGCGTATCGATAGTTCGACATGTTTATTCAAACTAAATGACGAACCATACAAATATACAAATGATAATAATAAAGACACACGTAGCACGACACGAGACAACATAACACCAATGAACCACGCCAACGGAGTGGAACACAGACATATAAGTAAGATCCCTAATTAGAGGTAATGCATAGCAGCTGCCTCTAATTAGGGATCCCACACACACAACACCACACAGACGTAGAAATAATAGATCTGCCAGACTCTGACCATAGAAATATAGAGAAGCTTCTCTATGGCCAGAGCCTGACAGCTGGCTACTTGTATGTTTCTTAAACCAACAACAGAAGTGCTTCCCTAAAAGCTGCCTGGCTTTAAACCTTTAAGTATTGTTATAGAACACTTTATATTATCTGGATACTTTTTATTTATTTCAAAATATAAAACTATAGGTATCCTTTTTGCCCTTTTCTTTAAGGTTATGGCATACCCCCCCTTAACCAAACACACCAAGCCCCTCTCAGACTATACGGATTTGGCCATACTGACAAATCTATGGATGGCATAATTGCATCAGTCAAACCAACACAACAGGTAGGCCTACCTCTTTTATATTTTTAAATAGGAAGAAATAGGCTCCAACAAAGCCTTCTTGTTAGTCAAGTTGAATTAAAACAAAGACAATTTATTTAAATTAAATACTTTCAGCACCATTTGCTGTCCACCTCTACCTGATTATGTAGCAGCCACTCCAAAGCTGATGTCTTCCCGCATGCCTATCTAGTTTACTTTCTCCTGCACTCTCTCTCTCCTTATTAATACGTTAACGATTTACAAAGACTGTCTCATGATATTGTGATACATTTTTTCTCCAGTCTACGGGCTACATAAAAACATCATAGGGTAACTATACAGACTCTTTCTACCGTAGACTACGTAATTTATGTTAAATTAATTTGATGGAGCATTGGTGGAGCACTCTGGAGAGGCTTGGACAAGCTAAATATTTTTTGACAAATGATGTCAATTAGCCTATCAGAAGCTTCTAAAGCCATGACATAATATTCTGGAATTTTCCAAGCTGTTTAAAGGCACAGTCAACTTAGTGTAGTTAATGTCTGATCCACTGGAATTGTGATATAGTGAATTATAAGTGAAATAATCTGTCTAAACAACTGTTGGAAGAATGACTTGTGTCATGCACAAAGTAGATGTCCTAACCGACTTGCCAAAACTATAGTTTGTTAAAATGAAATCTGTGGAGTGGTTGAAAAATGAGTTTGAATGACTTCAACCTAAGTGTATGTAAACTTCCGACTTCAACTGTATGTTGGAGAGGCTTCCATTAAAGAACACACTCTGTTCTGTTACAGGTAACTCTTCATCCACAATATAGCCAAAACAGCCAAAACACATACGTCTTTCCAGCAGCAGACTATGATCGATAATGTCAAAAGCCGCACTGAAGTCAGACGCATCATCAATTTCTCTCAGCCAAACATTAGTAATTTGTGTAAGTGTTGTGCTTGTTGAATATCCTTCCCTATAAGCATGCTTGTTTTCAATTTGATTTCTGTAATATAGCATTGTATCTGGTTAAACACAATTCTTTCCAAAAGTTTAGTAAGGGTTGGTAAGAGGCTGATTGGTCGGCTATTTGAGCCAGTAAAGGGGGCTTTACTATTCTTAGGTAGCGGAATGACTATTGCTTAATTCCAAGCCTGGGGCACACACATTCTAGTAGGCTTAAATTGAAAATATGGCAAATAGGAGTGGCAATATCGTCTGCTATTGTTGTCAGACCCTGGTGGCTTGTCATTGTCGATAGACAACAATACATTTTTCACCTCTTCCACACTCACTTTACAGAATGACTATTCTTGTCTTTCATAATTTGATCAGATATACTTGGATAGTTTGTTCCTGGCATGTCATGCCTAAGTTTGCTAATCTTGCCAATGAAAAAATCATTACAGTAGTTGGCTATATCAGTTGGTTTTTGTGATTAATGAGCAGTCTGATTCAATGAATGATGGAGCTGAGTTTGCTTTTTTTCCCAAAAATTCCTATAAGGTGCTCCAAAGTGTTTTACTGTGAGGATGCCACTACGGTGGCAAAGAAAGGAGGCAAAAAATACTTAGAGGACATAATGACATAACACAAAACAGGTGTGGAGGTGAAGGGTGTTGCTGCCATCGTCCTACTGCCGCCGGTTAGAACACCTGCGAGGAGGAGCGCCGGAGAGGAGGAGCGCCGGAGAGCAGGAGCGCCGGAGAGGAGGAGCGCCGGAGAGGAGGAGCGCCGGAGAGGAGGAAGTTCTTTACATTTACTATCATTTTTAATGTATTCTATCTTTGTTTCACAGTGTAGATTCTTCTTCTTTTTATTCAGTTGAGTCACATGATTTCTCCATTTGCAATATGTTTGCCAATTGGTTGTGCATCCAGACTCATTTCCCCATTCCTTTTGCCTCATCTCTCTCAACCATACAATTTTTCATTCCTCATCAATCCACAGGGATTTAACAGTTTTTACAATAGTTTTCTTAATTGGTGCGTGCTGATTAGTAACTGGAATAAGCAATTTCACAAATGTGTAAAGTACAGTGACTGTTTGCTCCTCATTACACACCCCGGACCAGCGCCTCATCAGACTCACCTGGACTCCATCACCTCCCTGATTACCTTCCTTATATCTGTCACTCCCCTTGGTTCTTTCCTCAGGTGTTATTGACTCTGTTTCGGTTTCATGTCTGTACACTTGTTTTGTCCATGTTCGTTTATTTATTAAATTATTCACTCCCTGGACTTGCTTCCCGACTCCCAGCGTACTCGTTACACCTGTGCTGTTTAACTACCCTGGTAGGTTGACTGATAACCTGAACCAGGTTGCAGGCACTTGTTACAGTTTGAAGCTTTCTCTTGAGTGGGCAGCTTGATGAAAGCCAGTAAATATTTAAATCACCCAGAAAATATACCTCTCTGTTGATATCACATACGATATCAAGCATTCCACACATGTTATCTAGATACTGACTGTTAGCACTTGGTAGTCTATAGCAGCTTCCCACCAGAATGGGCTTTAGGTGAGGCAGATGAACCTGTAGCCATATTACTTCATCAGTATTTAACATGAGATCCTCTCTAATCCACCATTGACATTTCTATATTTTCTACAAATGTTATAACCTTGTATTGCTACCGCTGTATAATTGAAGGTATTACGTGAGTTTCAGAAATAGTCAGAATATGAATGTCATCTGTTACTAACAAATGATTGATTTTATGAACATTGTTTCTTAAGCTGCATATGTGAATGTGGGCTATTTTGAGCACTTTTCTTCTGGGATGCTTACTTGTTTTTATTGCTTTACAGGGAAGCTTAGGAGAAGTAGATTTGCTCATGTTATTTATGTTAGTGCAGGGTGAGCTGCACACGGTGGACTTCCTCCTAGGGCACACCGACTCAGTGCTAACAGTATAAATCTGGTTCATAGGCACATGATTACTGCATACAATAGCTGTAGGATCAACAGAGGCATTTGGGGCAGTTAGAGGGACATAAATTAGGTTACTTACATTGTATCTGCCAACACCCCTGGTGTAATGTACATTTGCTGAAGCATTTGAACAACTCTGTGTCACAATGGTAGGGATTAGCTGAGCTGGGCTTGGGTCATTGATAAGTAATTGTCTCAACGCAGCCTTATAAAGCTGTGAAAGGATCCAGGAACCCAAATGATTTTGGTGGATCCCATCCTCCTTATAATAGGTGTTTTTGTTTCCAGAAGGTATCGAAATTGTCAACAAAAGTTACACCCATTGAGCTGCAATAATCACGTAGCCAGTTGTGAAGAGAAAGGATCCTGCTAAAGTGTTCAATGCCATGATTCAGAGAGGGCACAGGGCCAGATATGATGGGTATTTTGTTAGTGTCTAGCAGAGAGTCAATCAGCTCTTTAAAATCCATTTTCAACTGTTCAGAGCTGCCCTTCATAATGTCATTAAAACCTACATGTACTACGATAGATGTCCTGAGTAGTACATTCGGGAGCAGCTTAATAATGTAATTTACTCAAGCTCCAGAGTAGGACCTTGTTTTTGCACCAGGAACGGTCACATTTCTTATCATGGAGCTACCCAAAATTACATCTGGCGAGAAGGACGAGGAAATCCGCCCACTCCCACGCTTCACAGAATTCGGAGAACCCTTTGTGGCGGGTGAGAGGCAGGATAACTTGAGACAATTGCTCCCAGCGCCTGGTGCAGGCCTCTGACAGATGGAGAAGCCCTGCTCGGTCCAGAGCAGGGACGGAAGGTTGCCAACGTCAACTTCGAAATCGTAGTAGTAGGCACTGCGGCCACAGACACAGGCACCCCCAGCGACAAGGACGGCGAAACTATTTGTTGTTTGTATCTGCTCCGGCCTCTCGTTGGGAGTGTAGACTGCTTTGCGGGAGGCCGCTGTCTTCGGTTTCCATGGCTTGTGGATTGCCTTGCTCCTCTTCCTCTTACTGTGCTCCTTCGACTCCGCTATCAACACCAGCCAGATGGATAACAACAAACGATAAGGCGGAGATGCATCCAACATGCAAACGCTGTCCAGCCAACGGCGTAGAAAATGTAAACATTCCACTCCGCGTTTTCCCCAGTTTCTTAAGTAGGCTGGCGACCTGACTGATCAAGGAAGCCACCTAAAGCCTATAATCCTCGGCAAGTGAACAATTGCTGCATTGGAACTCCGAGTGGTCCGGTTTGTCCCGACACAAAGCGTAGTAGATACAGCTCCTACAGCGCTGGAATCGTTCATTTATTTCTCCAGACAATGAGGGCTCCATTGCATAACTAATCTGGTACCAACTTTGTTAGCTTGATGGCTAGCAGGTATTTTGGAGTGTATGCTGTACCACCCGTATTCATGTCCCATTTGCTCATTTTTCATGCCTCTGACATGCAATAATGGTGTAATAGCCTACAATTTTTATTGACATTTTGTTTTTATTGTTGTGATAGGCGCATGTTTTACCGGTACAGCGTGCAGCATTGTTTTGCCAGGATGCCTTACTTTCACTGCTTATAGCCCTGTACCTAAACAACACAGTTACAGCTATTTCACAGACACAGGATAGGAACTTGGCCTGTTCCATCTGCAGCCCTTTACCAAGACAGACATTTTGGGCAGAGTGAAATTGCTCAGTTAAATTGAGTAGGATGGGTTGAAAATGGTGCTGTGTTTTTCCCCTCTCCGGGCAGAGAGAGTATAGTGGTAGTCTAACACTCCCTCTGTCTCTGGAGATTACTGGCCAGAGTGGATCTCATCCCCCATCTATCCTTCAGGCTCCTTCAGAAGTGGGCCAAAGATTCTCCCCTTTTCACCAGTAATAACCTGAACTGAACCTCCAGCCAAGTCTATTTGACAGAAAAACATAATTCAATTCAAATTGGTCAGTCTAGTAAGGCTCATCAGCAATGAGTAGAGAGAGTCATTTCACTTAAACATAATTACACCAACATACACAGACCTGACCAAATAAGTCATTTGAAAATAGGCTTAGGTCTACATACTCTAACAAAATAATAGAACTCTGTAGGGTACTGGTATAGGGGTAGTGGTGCTTCCCCTTCACCACACATTGCCTCTGGAGGCACAGGTTCAAACCCTGACTGCACAACTATCCAATCTATGTGGCTTCTCCTCCATCTCAATCCCTTCTTTACTGTATCTATCATTGAAAACAACAGAATACATACAAATAAAATTGAAAAAACTATGGAACTTTTCAATCTTCTCCTGATAGAATGTGATCTGTGGTACACTAGCTAAGTAAAACCCATGTAGTTGCTTGTAGGATTCATACTTTTATCACGAAGCAGTTAGGGTTAAGTGCCTTGCTCGGGGATTCAAACCAGCAAACTTTCGGCCACTGGCCCAAGGCTCTAACCGCTAGGTTACCTGCCGCTCTACACTGCTGCTACTGTCTATTATATATACTGTTGCCTGGTCACATAACCCCTACCTACAGCAAATGTACAGTACATAGCTAACTCAATTACCCCTGCACATCGACTCGGTACTGATACTCCCTCTATGTAGCCAAGTTATCTTACTCATTGTTGTCATTCATTATTCACTATGTATGTATTCCTTGTGTCACTATTCATAAAAAAATAAATATTTATCTTTAACTTTAGCATTGTTGGAAAATGACCCGTAAGTAAGCATTACACTAAGTCTACACCTGTCTTAAAAAGCATGTGACAAATAAAATGTGATTTGATTTGATTCTGCACTTCATTCTATGATTCCTTTCTATTAAATGTCCTCATACAGAAGGATGTGCCTGAGGCTTGCTTTAATGAGGCTCAGGGCTGGAGGTTTTTTGAGGAAACCTGATAAGTGATCTGTGACTGTCAAATGGAGAAAAGTGGTCTACAAAACCAACACCAGAAAGAGCACACTAGTTTAAAAAAAAGTACCATTCCGACTGTCAAAGTTCCAGTGAATGACATCTATTAGCAGGGCTACTACAGTTCATTTATTTCATTCCTGCTCCAGTATTTACTCTCTGTTTCCTTCATCCCAGGGCTTGCTCCTAGCAATATTTCAGGCTTTAGACTTAATTACTGATGTATAGGACTCTTCTCAATAGTACATACAGTATACTGCTGGGGAGATCAACATTACAGATGTGTACTGTATGACATCCAGTTAAGGAGAGAGGAGTTGTGCTGCACTCGCACCAGCATATCTCTCTCTCTCTCTCTCTCTCTCTCTCTCTCTCTCTCTCTCTCTCTCTCTCTCTCTCTCTCTGCGCGCACCCATAGGGCACAGCTTCTAACGCATGATCTTGTGACAGTGAGCTCTCACACAGTAAGAGAGCCTTCGGAAAGTGCTGACATGCAGGTATTCCAGGTCCCGTTTTAACAGATGGGCTTTTTACTGGTATCGTTTGGGTTAAAGAAACTCGCTCAAGGGTAAAGCAGCTGTCTGGATATAACCCCCTACCTCCAACCCCTTTGACTCCCTCTCCTCACCCTTATAGAGCCGAAGAGCTCAGTGCATCACACCATACTGCCTATTGCCTTATTATACAGTATAATTGTTCCTGGGCACATAGAATACTCCAAAATTACCCATTCAGATGCCACAGATTGGATGGTCCTGATAGAACTTGAGGCTACATCTACAGTACCTACCCACTCCCAACCAAATACCTCAAGTATTGCATCAACAGCTTTTTACTCAAGCTTGGCTCCGGTCCTGAGATGACACTGTAAAATCTAATTTCCGTGGCAACTTGAGCCGTATGGACCACTCCGAGCCTCCATCACTCACTCTGGGCTCAATAACCTTGGACTCATATTTCTCTGTTGCTGATTTAACGCCTTACAAAATTGCATTGCGGTAGAGGCTGTGTTGATGTCTCCACTACTTTACTGTCCTGTGTCCTGTCAGTCTCTCTCTGTTATTTATCTGGCACGTTGCGATCTACGCTATGACACATGAGCACCTCCCAATTACCCATTCATCTCCCTGTTAAATATGGTGCCAGAGAGATCCGGTTGGGATCAGAGAGCCGAGGTGAAGTATGCTGTGTTATGAAAACTCTGTCTGTCAGCTGAGTTACGAGCTGCCAGGAGTTCATCTGAAGTTCTGCAACAGAGCATCCTCCTCTCCCTGAGCTCTCACAAGCTGTAAAACTAGATTTAAATGCAAGACGTTTGACTATGGGTACATACATTCTGCATCGGAATGCAACCGAGTCATTTGTCTTAAGATGACATATAATATCATGGAAGAGGAATATGTGATGTGCTGCACTGTGGTACAAAAACCTCAGAAGTCTTGACTCAAACTGCTGATGTCTATTGAGAGTAGTACAGTGTACCTGTAATATACACGTACACAGACATTTCCCCCTGTATGAGCTATACCACAGTGGCTTTAATCTCAAATCATACACACTCTGTGTTGGAACACAACACAAGGGGGAGAAAATCTATAGTTGAATGACCTCAGTCTGTCCTGTAGATAATGGAATATACATATTTTCTCTTAGCCTAAATTATTAACAACTGTCTGAGGATTTCAGCAGGAGGATGTGGAGTGATCATCGGGATGAGGGAGTAAGAGTTAAAAGATCTCCCCACATATTTTAGCAACAAATGAAAAATATATGAGGGGTCATATGGAGGTATATGGGGTTGTAATTATGTAAATGAGGAACCTCTACTTGCTTCACGATGACTCGCACATAGAGGACTGTCGCGATCAGCTGAGCCAACCAGGAAATATAATAGCATGATAAGTAAAATGAACTAAGCTAGAATTGGAACATTAATTAATTGAGACATTTATTAGTGTCTCAAGACATTACAGTTCAATATACGCCAATTCATTGCAGTACATTTGATTTTCTGAATAAGACGGTAGTGTTGTTAAATTGGTCCAGCTGTGTTATAACTTCACTGAACAGAGTCAGGATATAAACATATTCTATTTCTGCAAGGCAATGTCCTTGCCTATCACCAGTCTACATGGCCAATTTAGAGGGAACATGCAAGGCCTGTCAGCCATTCAGACATAATTTCCTCCAAATAAGGTCCCAAAAGACTATTTATTTATTTACTTGCACTAATCGTAATTCAGTACACACCAGCCCTCTCTGGTAATTACTACATTCTGCATGCACTGGCAATTAATTTGCTGAAATATGGGACCACAACACTGCAGACACATGCACAAAAACATGTTACATAAATATGTATGCAATCATCAACATTCACAGTGCATCATGCAGAATATGAGCATCCTTGATTAGTGTGTGCCTGGATATATTGGCCTTGGTACAGTAGCTGTCTACAAGCAGGAACAGCAAGAGGGAATACAGTGTAGCAGAGACAACTTCTTCTAATTGACGAGAGCTCATTATTACCGCGATGATGCTCCTCCACTACATTATTTTAGTGGCAGCATTCAAAATGTCAGCCCAGTTGATAATTATCATAGCCCAGTTTCCAGCACAACCTAATATCAGTCCTTTACAAAGACCACAGATAAAACCTTCTCTCTCTCTGTGTGCAAAAAAGACGTTCAAAACCAGATTGCCAGGCTTTTGTCCGAGATTTAACCGCATATTTTGCACAATTCACAGACAGATGAGTTCCAGTAAATCCATAAAACTAACATAAAGATACAATCTAATTCCTTTGCAAAGAGGAAATTACTAAACATAATTGCACAGTATCACTTGAAATGTTGCTGAGCTTTGTCCAAGGAATCGTGTCACTTAAATTCAATTTTGCCGTTGAGATGAAAATGACCACTGACAGGTTTCAAATGGAAACATATTGAGTTATGTTAGTAGATTACAAATGCATAGTGTTCCATCAAGACAAAAACAGCTGGCATATCAACCAAACGTTTCCCCATTAAATTTCCCCTCTCATATTATTATTATTATTATTATTATTATTATTATTATTTTATTTAACATTTATTTAACTAGGCAAGTCAGTTAAGACCAAATTTTTATTCACAATGACGGCCTACACCGGACAAACTCAGACAACGCTAGGCCAATTGTGCGCCACCCTTTGGGACTCCCAATCACAGCCGGTTGTGATACAACCTGACTATATTAATGCAGATGTTATCAAGGACAAGACAAAAGTGTCCAGCAGAACAACTGCATAACACTGGTATGAGAGTAAAACAATTATAGCAAATAAATAGCAAGTCATTCAATCTATGGGGCAGGACATGTCATGGCAGGGGGGTGTTTTGACTGACGGGCCATACCAGGCTCATATTGACCCAGGGCCTACTATGTGCTGTTGTATCATTGTGTAAATTAGACTCACTAGTCTCCACCAGCAGCTATAGGCTGAGACATGGGGTCATACAAGACCCGGGTTACATACAATATCTCAATGCTTTTGTAACACAATAGAATTTCCTGTCTATAACACATTTATACAACGGTCTGCTCTATTGTAAGCTGTTTAGTAGTGTTGAGCTAATGAGGGAGAGAAACATACAGGATTGCACTCAGTCCACATCATAGCTCACATGCATGGACAGACTCACGAGAACCCAGATGTCATTTATTAAATAATGAACGTCTGGCTGAGATTAACTTTAATTTCATAGATCTGACCAGTCCTGGCTGAGGAGAATTGATGGGCTACGATGACTCACCATCCAAACTGTGAGAGAATCTGAGTGGCTGGAGGATTTATTGAACACGTAACAGCAGAGAGCAGAAACATGCCTCTGTCACCAGCATGACTAATATCAGAACAGAACAAAAACGATAGTTTGTGTTGCCGTAATTTGTGTACCGAGATGGACTATTCATTAACTGTTACAGTAAAAATGAAAGATACCGTGCAGACAAAAACATACAAACCATCCAAGCAATTAATCATGGGGGGTATGGACTCAATGATACAGACAGAAAGGCTAGCTCTGTTCTGGGAATTAACCTTGACACTCTAGAGGAGGTGGTGGAGAGAAGGATCCTGGCCAAACTGCTGGCCATCATGGACAACGTCACCCACCCTCTGCATGCCATGGTTATGACACAGAGGAGCACCTTCAGTCACAGACTGATCCCACCACGGTGAGCCAGAGAGCGCTACAGGAGGTCCTTCCTGCCGGCGGCTATTAGACCATTTAATGACTCACCTGGGTTCCATGCCGTCTGCAACATAGACCTGGAACTGTTGGGGTGTTAGGACCTAGTTTAACAATTAAGCATCCATCCATCCGTGAGTAACTCTCTGGTCTGTAATCACTCATTCACTCAGGACTGTGTACATATTCATGTACAGTTATATCATATCACGTGCAATATTGTAAGTAATTCACTCAGGACTGTATACTAGTATCTTTTTTTTTCTCATTGTATTTAGTATATCGAATGTGTAATACGTGCATTTATCTGTAATTAACCCTGTTATAAGGACTGTATTTTATGGTAATTGTTATTATTACCCTAAATTATATCATACGCACATTTAGCTATTTAAGTATCTCTTCCTGTCATTTACCTGTATAGAATAGTTAACCATGCAAATATTTTTATTTATTTATATCAACGTGCATTAATTTTTTTCACCTAACACTCTATAACAATGTATAGTGTACATATTCAGTCATTCACTCATTCCATGCAATGCGTTTCTATAGCTTTTTTGCACTCCAGACTTTGTGTATTTTTTCGTACTGCCGCACTATATATCATGTATCGTGTATCTGTCTTTGGTGTATTTCGTTGCTGCTTGATGAAGTAATTTCCACACAGGGAACAATAAAGTACCTCTCTCTCTGTCTCTCTCTGAGTGGACAATCCATACTGTGGCTGGGGGTCCAAATGGAAACTCTTTCCCTCAACCAGCTCACCAGGGGATACAAAGAGGGGAGAGGAATGAGAGGACTGGCAGAGGAGACTTAACACATCAACATAGTGGCCAAACTACAGTACTGTGTGTTAGTATGGGGATTGTGGTAGTACCTGAGTTCCTGAATGAACTAGAGCAGGCAGACAGGTCTGTGCATAGTGAGAATAGAACAGTATGCACAGTGCTCCAGTCACCTACTATAATTACACCCATCATGACAGGTCTCTGGGTCCCAAGGCCTTGGACCTGCATCCTTTAATCTCCAGTGGTGTGACACACAACCACACACTCTTTATTGTAGTGCTGGCACAAATCCCCTGCCCTGTCTGTCCCTCTCTGTCCCCTGAGTGGGTGTAATTTCATTAGGGACTCAGGGACTCTGGCCTCCATACGGCTGCATATCTTAACATGAGCCTCTCCATAATCCTGACCTTGGGCACTATTAATGACCTGGCTGTGTGTGTCTGAGAGGCCTCTCCTCTCCTCTCCTCTCCATCCAGCCTAGGTCCTGTTTAATAATGAAATAACTCTCCACTTCCAACTTAACGCAGCACCAATCCTCTAGTCACTAGGATTAGTCTCACCTATCATTTACAGTGGGATCAATATCTCTTGGCAAATTTTGGAGAGAAGGTTTCTTAGATAAATAGTCATAATCCATCATCTTCTTCCGTCCATTCCTTTGTCCTTCCTCACTGTAAGAGTCAAAATTACTTTTATTATTTTTCAAATGAGAATTTGGACATAGAAATATGAAAGCTATATCTTAATGTTATTGAATACATAATGCAGAATTCAGCTTGTTTCTTGTTAGTCAAGTCATCAATCAAAGCAGGTCACTGAGAGAATACATGACCGTGGTGATTGTGACTGGGGTCAGAATGACTCCCCAATCTCCCTCTTTCAAAGACGACTGAAAGGCAAGAAGAGGCATCTATGTTCCTTTTCGACAAAATAGGCCAAATTCAATACAGGAAAGGTGGAGGTCGCCGTCCTAATTTGATTAGTGATTATTCCCTTGTCTTAACAATTGCTTGAGCACTCAACCTGTAGTTGTAATTACATCACTAGGTTAATATCAGCATTGGGTTTATGTTAATCTAATACTGGGAGTAGTGGGTGAGCATAGCTGTTAAATCCTGTTGATTGTGTTAGAGGCTATCGCTTTCAGCAATTCAGCTACATTTCAGAGCCACTAAATGGGTGATTCACTGGCTCATGCTGTCCCCAAAGAAATCAATCCCCCAGCAGACATGAAGCACAAGTGACAGACAAATCACTGATTCAAAATAAGACATTAATCATCACACTTTTACAGCTCTTGAATATGACGTAAATACGTTTTCACCAACCCAGACACAAACTGCTGCTGCTGCTTAAAATACACACTGTCTCACATTGACTAATGCATGGCCATTATCCCACTCTGATAGCCTTGGCATCAGCCAGATTGCACACAGACTCTTCTCAGAATTTAATCCACATCACATATCCAGAATATCTGTGTTTTCTGTGAGGTGAGGAGTCAGGAATAGCAGAAGGCACACTTTACCAACAACAACTCATCCTAATGCTTACACTGGCTCAAAACTGGGCTGACATCCCATGATTGGAGCAGAACTGCTTAACTGAACTGTTCCTATCGATCCGTTATCCTCTGTGTAGAATTATATATATAAAAAAAAACAGGCCTTCAAAATGACAATTCATGATCCTGTCGTCATAAAGCACATTCGAAGGTTTGTGGTAGAGCTAGGATTATCAACACCTACCACTTATCACTGGCAAGTAGCCTATACTAGAGAAATGTAAAGTTTGAAATGAAATAAGTTGTTAATATGGTTAATTGTTAATCTTAGAAGTTTAACGGATACATTTAAAAACTGTGTTGCACATTGTTATAAATGTATTGCTCAATTTATCATAATGTTTTTTTCATATCGCCCAGCTCTAGCTTGTGGTAGAAAAAAAATCAGTTGTTTCAGTATGTTCGGGGTCTTTTCACTAAGACATTAATAACCAGCCATCAGCTCATATCCACCAGATACATTTAACTATTATGCTCTGATGAATGGTGCCTGTATACTTGTGAAAAATCTCTTAATATCTCTTTCATCTCTTTATGTACGCACATATTCAACAGTATTGAATATTGCTCAATGAAAACTAGATTGATTAGGGAAGATCAGTAGGCAGTTGGTAGGTCATCTGTCAAAGTAGAAAAATCATTACAAATGAAAGCGGAGAGAGAGTGTGGAGTCCCAGATGATGGAAGACTACTGTGCAACACTGGCCCAAATCTTCAAACGATAGGCCTACACTCCCATGATGTTTAGTGCATGTCTCTCCCTTTACTGTATAGGGTGCACACTTTATGAATTATACATGCCTTTTATCCATACTTTGAAAGACAAAAGGGGCCCTTTCTGGAGTGCTGGCATTGTAGTGCCTTCCGGACCCAGATCAGACCCCCCGCAAAGAAAACCCGTCTGAACTGACTTTGAGAAGGGAGAGACAGACAGCAACGCCTGCATGCCTGAAGTTAAACTTGGCCCAGCTCCTCCATATTCATAAGGCGCTTTTTGGAAAATCAAAACCTCCCAAAAAAATTACCTTTAATAAAACCGCTCCCGTCTTGGATGTGGGAGATTGTTTGATGTGTGTGAGGGGGGTATAGTGATGTCATTAAGTCAGGGCATCTGGATGCACCAGCAGCATCCAAGGCTTGGCTACCTTCTGACTTTATGATTAAAAAAACAGTGAGATTCCTGTACACAGTGACGAGAGCAGTCACAGGCTGTTGTTACAGGCAGCATATGCGTCAAAAGGAAAATGGTATATTGTATTCTATTCAAAGAGAGGGGTGAAGTGCTCCTGAATTCTGACATTGTCTACAGAATTCAGGAACTGATTGTACCATTTGACTGCCCTCACCCCACTGCGAGAGAGAGAGAGAGAGAGAGAGAGAGAGAGAGAGAGAGAGAGAGAGAGAGAGAGAGAGAGAGAGAGAGAGAGAGAGAGAGAGAGAGAGAGAGAGAGAGAGAGAGAGAGAGAGAGAGAGAGAGAGAGAGAGAGAGAGAGAGAGAGAGAGAGAGAGAGAGAGAGAGAGAGAGAGAGAGAGAGAGAGAGAGAGAGAGAGAGAGAGAGAGAGAGCGTTTTCATTTGAATAAGAGAACATTATACTGCCAAATGGGTTGGAACAACAGCCAATTTAACTCAGTGCATTCAGACATTGTACTCCCACTCTGTGAAACAGCTATAAGGAAGACAGGGGTAGAGGGTAAGACTGAGAGACAGACAGACTGCTGTACAGTATGAACACTCATGTCTGACAACATGTCAGATAGCTTTCTAAGGGTCAAGACGCTCGCAGAGATTGTTCACCAGTCCACGATACACATCACATCCATGAAAGTGTGTGTGTGTGTGTGAGTGTGTGCACATCTTTTCCTCATGGAATTTGCTTTGTTTGTGATAAACCATAGTATCTGCAGTAACAATATCTGTACAACTCCCTACTGTCTAGTCAATAACCATCAGTGTGTGTATGTGCTCAAGACTATTAATGTTCTAGAGATCCCTGGGTTGTTATAATGTAACCTTATTTATCAAAGCATTTGGAGGTTTTATGGTGATGTGATTTATATGGACTTGTGGCACGTTAATGATGCCAGCAAGCCTTGCCTTGCCTTCCATCCATATTCATGAACAACTGTGTTAGGGGAGCAGTGGGAGGGGGAGGAGCTCCACTAGGCGTACCAATGCCAAACCAGAGCTGCCAAAGGCAAGAGTTGCAAGAATACATGCAGACTTTGGATATCTGATACATTTATCATTCCTTCTGACGTTTGGAATCGTAAACCAGGTTTTCATCCAACCATTTCATGCGGATGAATTACCTGACGCATAAAAAAGTCACGACAGGGATGAAGGAAACAGGAAAAGTCAGTATAATTTCATTAATGTCGACAGAGAAATTGTTCGTTAGACATGGTGGGATCTTTTTGTGTTGTATTAAAATGTATTATGTGACAAATGGCGGTGGAAACGCCTTTATCGAAGTCAACTTTGAGTCACAATGATTTGGTACACATAGGCCTACCACCACCATGTGCAAAATAATTCAATAAGTTATGATGAACTTCATTCACATGGAGGTTAAGTGCACAATGATCATGCACATTTCCAAAAGGCTAAATATCGAGGGTAGGCTATGATTTGAATGCTGGTGACATGATTGGTGCTTGGATGCCAATTCTCAAAGAAAATGAGCTTGCTCTTATCTCATCATATAACCCCCTGTCCACTTTATTAGTGAGATATTGTCTAGAGAGCATGCACCAACATTGATAGAGTTAAACTTAACCACAAATGTGCTTTTTATGTGCATTACATACTCACCCGCAACCTTTTATCCTCAACAAGTCAGTTTAATGGAAACACACCTCTGGTGGGAAAATGCGCAAATTGTTTTTATTCAGATTTTTGAATATTCACATGAAAATCTGTGGCCAATTGGATGGAAACCTAGCTACATACTGTAAAAGGCTCGGAGGAGAGAAGAGTGGTGAAAGCTCTCCTGGATGTAAAGGAGTACCAACCAGACTGCCGGTGGACTCTCAGCAGGGAGGGGAGGGGCATGTTCTAAAGATTGTGGATATCAAAACGCTACCGAAGTTCTATCAACACATTGACTGTAGTACTCGCTTAGGAAAAACACTAGATCACTGCTACTCGCCTTTTTGAAATGCCTACAAGGCCCTCCCCTTGCTCCTGTACCCAAGAAAGAAAAGGTAACTGAACTAAAATCACTATCGCCCTGTAGCCGCGGGGCACTCCAGAGGGTGGTGCGGTCTGCCCAACCCATCACCGGGGGCACACTGCCCGCCCTCCAGGACACCTACAGCACCCGATGTCACAAGAAGGCCAAAACGATCATCAAGGACATATTTTGTTAGATACTACTGCACTGTTGGAGCTAGGAACACAAGCGTTTCGCTACACCCGCAATAACGGGTCAATCAGCTAAATATGTGTATGTGACCACCAATACATTTGATTTGATCAGCTAGTGAAACCTTCAACTCCCCCAATTCCATTTCAGTAGGCCAATTCACCATGTTGAAAAGCAGATGGATATAGCAGTGCAGCTTGCATTTTAGATTATCAGATTGGAGATTGTCGCCCAACTGTGGTATTCGGAAACCATATTTTAAAACAAGGGGATTACAATTTCCTACTCATAATCAGCATGGCAGAGCAGAACAATCTTAAACAAATAGTCCACGGACCCACATACGCCGGTTCAATCCCAGGATGGATTACAAAGGGAAGGTCTGCATGTTGAAGTGCCGGTCGAATTTGCATTCTGCCCGTTAATTGTACAGCTGTGCGAATACTGTCACAGTTTCTAAGTTAGCAGCGGGCGGCACATTCAAAGCAACCAATCCACTTCAAGGATGTGGTGTTAATTTAACCCTTCACTCTACAGTATACTATCCATTTCAATAAAGTAGCAGCAGGATTTCACGTCCTATTAGCTATCGTGACCTAATCAATGAGCTGTAGCCCCAAAGAGCTGAAAGTTAATTACCAGGGCAGGTCTCTGTCTGTGCTGTCAGCCAGTCAGGTAAGTATTGGTAATTAAAAGCAGGGAGAAATATCTGTTGAAGGTCCCTGGTAGTGGGAGGCAGCAGGCTGAACAAAATGAATTGTACAGAGACTCCTGGTTGAGGCCTAATTGGCTGTTGAACCAATCAATAAAACAATTTCATCTGTTGCTATGGAACAACAAATACCAAAACACAAATAACATTTCCTTGGGGAAATAGGGAGGTGGGAGGGCATCTTGTTCTTGTTCTTTTTCTTTTGATAAAGATATTTTGTTTTTAGAAAAGATTCCTAGTGTAAAAGGAGCAGTGCATAGTGTAGTCAAGGACATCTCTTTTGTCTCTTTTCTCAGAGGAATATTTCCAAAGCCCCACACATCTGTACTTTCATTAGTGCTGTCACACAATGGGCTGTGGTGAGTTGACTCATAGACAGCAGTCAACATACATTCCTTTGATACAATATAGTACAGAACACACACGCCTGTATGAATCAGAGGTTCTTCTCCTCACGCAGCCATGTATAATTGCCATCAACTTCAGCAGTCTTCTCCACATCGAGGGACATCAGTAAAGGAAAAATAATTAGCACACTCCTACTATTAAAACCCATCTATCCATCTTTTGATATCCAAAGGTCTTTGTAGAACACACAGGTACTGAGTGCCATGTACTTTACCTCCAGTCCAGAGTATACAGTGCTTTCAGAAAGTGTTCATACCCCTTCACTTACTCCACATTTTACTGTGTTACAGCCTTCAAAGTTGATTAAATATTTGTTTTCTCACCAATCTACACGTAATACCCCATAATGACACAAATGTTTTTTAGAAACGTTTACAAATGTATAGAAAAATAAATACAAAAATATCACATTTACATAAGTATTCACACCCCTGAGTTAATACTTATTACAAGCACCTTTGGCAGTGATTACAGCTGTGAGTCTCTAAGAGCTTTCCACGCCTGGATTGCGCAACTTTAGTTATGTCAAATTGGTTGTTGATCATTGCTAGACAACCATTTTCAGGTCTTGCCATAGATTTTCAAGTATATTTAAGTCAAAACTGTAACTCGGCCACTCAGGAAGATTCACTCTATTCTTGGTCAGCAACTCCAGTGTATATTTGGCCTTGTGTTCTAGGTTATTGTCCTGCTGAAAGGTGAATTAATCTCCCAGTGTCTGGTAGAAAGCAGACTTGACCAGGTTTTCCTCTAGGATTTTGCCTGTGCTTAGCTCCATTACGTTTCTTTTCATCCTGAACTCCCCAGTCCTTAACGATTACAAGTATACCTATAACATAGCAGCCACCACTATGCTTGAAAATATGTGGTACTCAGTAATGTGTTGCATTGGATTTGCCCTGAACATAAGACTTTGTATATTCTAACAAAAAGTGAATTGCTTTGCCAAATTTCTTTTGCAGTATTACTTTAGTGCCTTGTTGCAAACAGGATGCATGTTTTGGAATATTTGTATTCTGTACAGGCTTCCTTCTTTTTACTCTGTCAATTGGGTTAGTATTGTGGAGTAACTACAGTACAATGTTGTTGATCCATCCTCGGTTTTCTCCTATCACAGTCATTAAACTCTGTAGCTGTTTTAAAGTTACTATTGGCCTCATGGTGAATGGTGAAATCCCTGAGCTGTTTCCTTCCTCTCCGGCAACTGAGTTAGGAAGGATGCCTGTATGTTTGTAGGGACTGGGTGTATTGATACACCATCCAAAGTGTAATTAATAACTTCACCATGCTCAAAGGAATATCCAATGTCTGCTATTTTTTATTTGTTTTATCTACCAATAGGTGGCCTTCTTTGCAAGACATCGGAAAACTTATCTGGTCTTTGTGGTTGAATCTGTGCTTGAAATGTACTGCTCGACTGAGGGATCTTACAGATAATTTTACAGAGATGAGGTCGTCATTCAAAAAATCATGTTAAACACTATTATTGCATACAGAGTCCATGCAACGCATTACGTGTCTTGTTAAGAACATTTTTACTCTTGAACTTTATTTAGTCTTGCCATAACAAAATGGTTGAATACGTACTGACTCAATTTCAGCTTTTCATGTTTAATAATTTTGTAAAATTGTCAAAAGAATAATTCCAGGCTGTAACACAACAAAATGTGGAAAAAGTCAAGGGCTGTGAATACTTTCCAAAGGCAATGTAGAGGAAATCCCATAGGGAAATAGCCATCCCGGCCTTAGTAAAAACAATTTTTTTTTAAAAGGCCCCATTAGACACCCTAAGTGTGAGAGGAGTGGATGTGTGTGTCTCAGGTCAGGGAGGCCAGGCTCTAATGAGAGATGTGGCTGGATGAAAGGAGTCTGAGCTGGACGGACAGGAGAGTGATGGAGCTGTTGACATGGGCCCAGGGTGCCCAGGAGGCTGGAGCCTCACGGTTTAAGATGTGGACGTGGGTCATCGTGTTTAAGTGTCAGCACTCGAGAGCATGTGAGAAATCCATGTCTCTCCATGGTCCAGAACCACTTCAAAGTTCTTCCCTGACATTGGAACAGGTTCCTGTTGTTTAACGTCTGTTTGCACTTCACACCATTACTTCTCCTGATCACATTACAACAGTAAATAGGCTGCTTTCTATTGGCAGGTAATCATCATCATCAGTCATTTGAATAATGCCATGAAACAGATGGCAAATACAATGTGTGACGTCAGGGTCAACATTTCTAAATGGTTTGATACACATTTAAATTAGATTTTCTTGCAGCTTTACATGTGTATTTAAAGGAACACAAGTCTAAATATGCACAATGAGGACATAACTCCACCTAGCATCAACACCACATTTACATGTCATTCAAAATGTCACATGAAACATGGACACTGCATATGAACTTGTCATGCATATTAGTCTATTTATGCTTTAGTAAATGTTCCTATAATTTATAGCCATGCTAAACATTCCTGAAAATGAAAAAGATAAATGACAGCATTTCTATATAATACAATGCTTTATACCATGGCATTGTTGAATACTCGTTTATGATTGGTTTGAAGGGTATTCTAGAGCATGCATTATTTCCCTATAACGCACGGTACAACAGCACGGTAGAATTCAATGGCTTTAGCTCATTTTTACATGTTCTATGTTTAAGCTGCTTTTGAAAGCAAAAGTCCAATTGAAACGTTGCTGAATTCAATTTTCATAATAGCAAGCTAGGACTGATGATTTGGTTAGCTGTTTGTTTGGTTACCAAGGCAACTACTGTAGCAATCTAGTAAACTTGCTAGCTGCTGGATGCTGAACACATTTCTACCTGCATATGAACACGTGTGTTACAATTTTAGCCATGGTATGAAAGGTACAACCAACTCAGGGCTCTATGCGTTCTCTGGAAAATAATGCAACTCCACAGAAGATTAATTCCACTCCGCTAGTGAGTCGTAAAACTCACCTTCCACCTCGTTCATTATTTTCCATAGAACGCATAGCCCCTCGTTGATTATCCCTTACATGAAACAATGGGTTCTGTCTAGAAAATCATTGACAATAATAATAATCAATAATGAAATTCATATAATCATTGTGTGTGTGTGTGATACTGTCATCCATCTGGTCTTTGGGACATCTGGTCTCTGGTACATCTGTTCTCTGGGACATCTGGTCTCTGTGATATCTAGTCTCTGGGATATCTGGCCTCTGGTACATCTGATCTCTGGGACATCTGGTCTCTGGGACAACTGGTCTCTAGCATATCTTTCAAAGTTCAACATATAATCAATTCTCACAGACTCCAATCCCTAAATGCAGAAGACACATTTCCGTGTTTATTCATTCAGTTGTACAACTGACTAGGTTCCCCCTTTCCCCATTCACATGGAGACAAGTATCACAGATGCAGGTTGTGGTTTCTGGTTGCCACTATCCCGTCTTTGACTGTTTTGATGCAATAGAACTTCATGGTGCCAGGCTTGCTTGATACTACAGTGACTTCTGTTTATTTCAATGTCCACAATGGGAATAAATGAGTGGCAATAAAAGGATTTTGGCAAAGGACACCACAATCATTGCCGTTTGATACACTTAGGATGGTGGAAATCCTTCCCCGTTGTTCTCTCACACATAGTGACACTGCTAACTGCATACACATATTTTATGGTTGGTGAATGGTTATGGTTGGTGGCCATTCACTGTCTGTAATTTCAGTTTGATATTTTCACAGTATTCACAGAGGCAACCCTTACGTTTTGCACTTCTCTGTGGCTTAATGGTTATTGGTCCTAATCTGTAAAACATAGTAGATCCTTTTGAGATACCAGGGTTGGCTTTGAGAAATTCTTGGTGCAGCCAAGCAATGTAGCGGTCAAGAAAACTGGCTGCCTTCCCAGTCTTCTTGCTCACCTTTTTCTTACCTCACACTTTATGGGAGACTGCTTCATACAATTTTTCCACTGATGAGACTGTAAATTGAGGTATGTGGACTTTTTTTGCTTGCCTTAAGAGTTTTGTACTGACCCCAAATCTTTTTACAAACTGTCTCTGTAGTTTGCAGTTCTTAATGATATTCAGATAACAAGCCAACGCCTTCCTAGTTGCAGATTGTCTGGACTTTGATAGGCCTTTGGCTACTAATTCAACAACTGCCACTTCCAACTTCCTCTCTGTTGTGGTTCGGATGTTCGGATGAGGTTTGGATGAGGCCTTGTCAATGAGGTCCATGGTAGTAGTGACATACTGTACTGCCTGTTTTGGCATACAGGCTTTAGCCCTTTGAAAGTTCTTCCTTCAGGCAGATGGAACCCGTACATCTTTTAGAATGTTCAAGTTGCTTTCTCTGTTCTTCTAATTTATCCGCTAGTTCCTTGAGACAAATTCTCTCTGCTTCCAATTTCTCTTGTTGTGCTTTCACCTGCTTTGACTGTTCATTCTGCTTTGACTGTTCATTCTGCTTTGACTGTTCATTCTGCTTTGACTGTTCATTCTGCTTTGACTGTTCATTCTGCTTTGACTGGTCATTCTGCTTTGACTGGTCATTCTGCTTTGACTGGTCATTCTGCTTTGACTGTTCATTCTGCTTTGACTGGTCATTCTGCTTTGACTGGCCATTCTGCTTTGACTGGTCATTCTACATTGACTGGTCATTCTGCTTTGAAAGTTCATTCTGCTTTGACTGTTCATTCTGCTTTGACTGTTCATTCTGCTTTGACTGTTCATTCTGCTTTGACTGGTCATTCTGCTTTGACTGGCCATTCTGCTTTGACTGGTCATTCTACTTTGACTGTTCATTCTGCTTTGCCTGTTCATTCTACTTTGACTGTTATTCTGCTTTGCGTTTTCTTTGTTCTGACCATAAATTTCCCATATTTTTGCTTTGTCTCTTTCATTTTCCTCATTTTACCTAGATGCGCTCTGTTCACGTTTTTTTTTTAAAGCCAGCTTTGCATTCTTCTCTTCCTTTTTCTGCAATTCTGTTCTTATAAATGTTTTCTTAACACATTTTTGTATTTTTTTTCTGCTACTGCAGCTTTTCTGCCTTCTCTTTGTCTTTCCTTGAAATGTTCCTATTTTTTAGGATACTATCAGCAAGGGACATCTCATGTCTATGTTTTGTTGTAGTTTCGTCCTTTGTTTAATATTTCATAATATTCTTCATGCTGGCTTGTTCATCTACCTTATTATTCGCAGTTGTAAATTAGAACTTTAAATCTCAACTGACCTACCTAGTTAAATAAAGGTGAAAAAATAAAATAATAATAAAATTTTAAAAAAAATGTACTTCAGGTTTTTTGGGGACATTATTCAACTGTGAACTTTGAACCTGTAAAATTCCAAATAAAATGTTATTGTAAATACGACACACAAAATCTCATCAAATGCATAAAAAAAAATATTTTCTCTGGGACATCTGGTCTCTGTGATATCTAAAACTGTCTAACAATTTATTCTGGTAGGCTATGTAAAAAAATAAAAATAATAATAATAATCACATTATAATACCGATTAATCATAAAAAGGACCACAAGTAGACCTATGGAAAACTGGAGATTTAGAAAACGTTCCCATTTTCTTCAGTTTTCCATTTCAAAATAAAATGTTTTACAGAAAATAAAATTGGATGTTCTATATCCACAACAATGCTTAAACCCCATCAGTAGACCCCTTTTGAGAAAAAAAAAAAAAAAAAAAAAAGTCAATTCAACTGTGCAACTTGCAATTGCCAATTGTGTTTGGCTAGGGTGTTTCTTTAGGTAACAAAATAAATGCGATTTATACAAAACATCATGATATCATTCTGCCATGTATGCTTTCTTTGCAATCAACATTATTTTGAATACTCTTTAGAAATGAATGTTTTGTATGTGCATGGCACTCACGCTATGCATAAAAGTACATGTATGCTTTCTCCAGAAATGCATCCGGAGGCTCCATGTGGAGGGTTTGTCAAATCCCAAATCGAGTTTAATACCGCATCGCTGTGCACCTCCCAAATGTTTTAACAATGCAAAGGGCTCCCTTATAGCCCTGTATAGCTACGCATTGACATGGTTGGTTGACTGTAGGTGGTGGCTGGAGTTCCTGTATAAACACAAACTCACTTCCTAGGCAACTTCCTTCAAAACAGCTCTGCTCTGCTCCACAAAGTGCAATAAGTATATAATTAATGCAGTAAACGCTGTACGGCCAATGCAGACTCGGATTGACCATGCAAAGCCTTTTACGCAGACTCACCTTCCAATCACAAGTCAGCTAGCGTTCCATCAGTTTCACTCATGAACTTGACACCTTCTCTGCTCAATGTAACAAATCTGCCATAAAAGGCGCTGCATGGTCAATCTGAGGTCTACATTGGCCTTGCAGCATTTACAATGATACGGCCTCTGCAGAAGTTCAGAGCTGTTTTGAAGGAAGTTCCCAAGGAAGTGAGTTTGTGTTTATATAGGACCTCCCGCCCACCCCCACCTACCGTCAACCAATCATGTCAATGTGGAGCTATAAGGAGCCCTCCACAGTGTTACAAAATGTGGGAGGCGCACAACGATGTGGTACGAAGCTCAATTTGGCCTCTCCTTCACACCCTCCGTATTGAGACTCCAACCACATTTTTGGATCAAGCATAAATTGGCTTGAAAATCAAACAAACAGCTTGGCTACAGATGTCATTGTAATCTTATCTCAGGAATCCTCAGGAAGTTATTCTTTCTGTTAAAAGCATTTGATTTTGCAATCACAGGCATAATTGTTTTAGATAACATAGGGAGATACAAAATGTTACGAGGTTTCTGTGCACTACCGAGATCTCCATACAAAAAAGTGTCCAACAGCAATATCAAGGAATTTTACAGGATCAAGTTCAATGTGTAATTAAATTGTTAAATGCTTAGTATAAGATACAACGACAAACAACAGTGTCATAAATGTATGGAAAGAAAGGTAGTGTTTTATGTCAGACAGTTTTGACCAAATCTGTGAAGTCTCCAAGCATGAGAAAGTGTTTGACATAGGAAAACAAATGGCCACTACAAAAAATGCTCACCGGTGCCATTGTTTATAGAAAGACCCATATGCAAGTATGTTGTGTATGATTTTACTTAGTGTACAAACACGGCATTCGCTTAACTAGAGATCCATAAAAATCCATAAAGAATTTGTACTTATGTTAATGAATTCCAGAAAGTGAGTAACAGTAGATAGTGCTGCGGCTGAAGCAAGCAAAGTCATTCAAAGTAAACCCCTTTGCTGTAAACAAATGCAAAGCAGGGCCATACCTAGTAGTACCACAGACCCGACTAGTGAAGCACCAGACACAAGGCAGATTGATCCAACCTATCATGGCATCAAAGGAGGCATTGATTCTCCACCTTCTTTGGCTGTTAATGAATAGTCATGAGAAGTAGAGGGGATCGTACCAGTCTGCCAGCCAAATCAAATAGGCAAACAGCAGGACACGGTACTTCCTGCTAGACAGGCCATCGTCACAGCAACTGTTGCCACGGCACAGGGCTGCCAGCCTTGGTTTGATCTGCCTGCGCAGCGGAGGCTCGGATGTGATGCTGCCAGGATGAGAGGGTGAGGGAAGGAGGGAGGGACGGGGGTTGGGACGGTTGGAGGGAAGGTTGGGAGGGACGGGGGGGAGGGAGGGACAGGGGGCTTAAATGTTGTGTAATTAACCTCTTCACTTTGCCACATTCCACTTCAGAAATCAAAACGAGTGACAGCTTCCTGTCAGCAGCCTGCACCAATCAGACCCTAATCTCCCTGACAAAGAGAGAGAACACAAAGAAAGTGTTGTCCCTGCCGTGGTGTCACTGATAGAGTCTGAGGAGACACACTGTTAACATACAGTATCAACATCTCCATTTTGACAACGAAAGGGCTCTTTGCTACTGAGATGTACATTTGGGGAAATTTTAATGACTTATCCTCAGTAAGCATCCTCATCATATTGATGCATATGAAAAAGAGACAAAAATTAGGATAGAAAATGGAAAAAGGGAGGATGGGGTAATTGAGTGGTTCAGCCTGTGCTAGTCTGATTCAGATACTGTACGTTCTCTACGTCAACATTTATACTGTCCATCCCCTTACAGAAATACAGACCTGCAGACAATTCAATGAATCATTTGTCCCCTCCTATTACTTCTGTAGGCATGTCAGCAAAAATGATATTTTAATAGGTGTGTGGCTTTTTGGCCTGCCTCTTTCCTTTGTTGATGAGTACATTTCCACTAGCCTTCTCATGAAAACCCTGCAGATATCTTATGAATATCATATAGCCTAGATACTAACTCTCCTCAAAGTGGGTATCTATATTCAGGTTTTTTTGTAAATGTGGATTATAATGCACTGACTGGCACGTAGCCTAATACAGTAAGAAAGATAATTCGCAATATAGCACTCCTGCCTGGCCTTCAAGGTGAATACACTACAGACTACAGAGAAAATGAAACATTGAGGTACAGAAGGAACTTTTCTTGAGAGGCTGGGTTAGAAACTTGCGTGACTTGTGAAGGTTGTTTTTGTTAAGACAGAACAGACCATTCATCATGGAGGGAGACAGACTGACAGCAGTGACCTGCCTGCCTGCTGCATAAGGGCTGCTGAGAAAGCAATCAAAGCTCTGTCTCCCTCCGACAACGTGCTACAAAGAGTGCATCCTGGTGAAAAGACAGAGTGAAGCCAAACGCGCTCCATTCTGCTCTGTGATGAGCAACACGGGAAATTCAATTCATCTTATCTACTTCTATAATGGAGACCTGCAACCACATTACCCTCTGCTTTCATTGAGTTACAGTTAACCCCAAGAAAGTAGAGAAATTATGTACACGGGAGGTGCAAGACTCACAGAAATTGAAAAGGAGCAGAACACCAAAACGTCTGATTCTTCAACTCCTATATGTGACAAATAATGTCTTCAATTTACGTCTCTACCCTTTTTTACTTTTGAGATTAACACACGACAGATAACCAACATTGTTATCTCAATATAACAGAATGTGACTGCAGACTATGAGATACAATTATAGAGGCAATAAGGGATCAGTAATGTCAGGTTACTATTTGAAGTTTCATTATTATTTACTCATTATCTCCAGGAGTTATAGCATACAGTGGAGAGCTAATCATCAGTGTATTCCCCACACTACTTGCCAGATCGGATCTTTAGATTAACATGAGGATAGAGCCAGATAATCCAGTTACACATCTCCTAATCTACAACTAATGCTGAGCAGTGGTGTGTAAACCCATCAACAAATCCAGCTGACTTTCAGTTCAGAGTTCATTCAGAAGGTATAGACCCCAACCCCCACACTGATCCCAGCCAGCTCTGTGGCATGTCGACAAGAAAGTCACCAATATGGAACATCAAAGTAGGCTCCCCTTGGAGCCAGCCACTCGCCTGCATTCTTAGGCCCCTTTGCGGCTCAGGAAGGGAAGAACAAGGGAGCCACCCTGTAGTCGGGTTCTGCTGTCCACCAGATGGTGGATGCTGGGAGCCAGCTAAGCGCCTGCCTGGTGATGGTCAATGAAACTTTATTGGGGAGGGGGGCCGTCCGATATAATTAAATGTTTTCAGACAGACTAATTAAAAGGGTCTGTTTTCATTACTGCAGCCCATCTGATATTACTCACTGACTAGTCAGATCCACAGCAGAAAAACCTGCAGCCACCCCACCGCTGTACCTCTTGTCCAATAACATTATTTAGGTATGCATATGGGACTGACCATGGCAACCATAGACAAAGCCAGAGGCTTACCTACGGTCAGAGCCTGACAGGCACCTTTTACACACCGAAGCCCTGATAGTAGGACACAGTCTTTAGCCTGATTTCCTCTGATGTAGAGCAACCAATCTGTTGGATGTAATGCAATTTATTACACACACTCAAATAGGTTTTCACAAATCTCACAAAAACCCTTACATGTGTAATAAAAACAGTAGATGACATTGTCTTAACATTTACAATCAGCATACTAAAAGCATCTCACACATTTCAAACAAATAGTTTCTTTATGTACATTTTCAGTTATCTACATTAATCAATCTGGACCCAGGGATACAAAGACAACCAAGCATAAGGGCACTGGGATAGAAACAATAGTTCCCCGCTCTCATCAACATTCTCATTAGGTCAAGCATTCTGTGGTAGTCTGGTCAATTTCGGACCCTGTTTTATCTGTGCATAATTTGAGGATTAGATCCCCACAGGGCCCAGTCTCTCCCTCCTACTGTAAAATACAGAGAGAGAGGTAGATTAAAATCCTCTGCGATCAGGAGGATTAGATGTGACAGTGAGGGGCTAGCAGGTGGCCAGCAGGTGACCACGCTCATTTGCTTCCGTACCTTACTCATCTATTCATGCACTGTGCTGCTAGATACCTTATCCACAAGGTCTACCACAAGTCAGTGGAGATCCATAGAACAATGATTGTTTTCCAACAGTGGCACATGAGGTTAATTAAATGGCCTTTCCTATCTTTACCATATTGCTGATCAAAGAAGAACCCAAACTCCAGTGTGTAGCTACTAGCAGTTGTTAATTTCCCTACTTCAAACACGCATCTTGTCAACAGGACAACTTGCAAATGTACTCAGCAAGCATACTAATGACTTCTGTATATCTTAAGCCGAGTCAATGTAAAGTAAAGTACTCCCCATGTAACTCCCCATGTGACCATGACAGCCCATTCAGAGTCAGTCAGTATGTGTCCATCCTGGACACCCAGCTGGTCAGTCAGGCAGAGTGACACTGCTCTGTTGTCGGCTGCCCCTGCCAGCTCCCTGTCAGAAGTGATCAGAATTGGGATGTGTGTATGTGCTTCTGGAGGTGGACAGACACAGTAGCTTGCCAACGCTCCCTGGGGGGGCTTTCTTCATGAGGCTACAAGATGTTTCACTTTTTGGCCAGTGCCAAGATTACAATCTATTAAGATTACAATCTATTATGCCAATTATCTCTATTGTATTCCCATTTCCACGTGACAGAGGCCTAGCTCATGCCTTTACCCTCATCTGGTCATGCTCTACATAGGAGGATTCAATAAACAAGGTTAAGTGTTAAGTGATAGATCACTCCGGCTGTCTCCAAAAGGGCAATTCATTCCCTTTCACATGATGAATAGGTCTGGCTTTGATTTGGTGCCTGAAGTGTTATCTGAACTCAATGCCAGAGTGTTAGACCTTTATGTCTATACAACCAGAACTTACAGCCCTTCCTATGGGACCCTAGATCTTAAAGCCCTACTTAAGAATGGAAGTGGACTCACTAATGTTATCTGTTTTGGAGAGAAGGGACAGGGGGAGGGAGATGTATGAATCTTACGTCTCCCCTAGCCTCTGATAATTTAAGGACTTTTCCCCAAACCAGCTTGCTTTAATTAGAGGGAATAAGTGGCGACATTTGGTCAAATGTATAGTTTTTCTTGAGAGATCAGGCTTGGGTTTAGACTGTGCAATCTGTGTGATTGCAGTCGGAGCAGTAAATCAGGGCATCTCCAGCCTTCAGGTACCCCAATAGAGCATGGACAATGGATACGACAAACAACTGGTCAGCGTTATCCACTGCATTGATAGCGACAGAGACAGTCAGTGCTGTTGTTGTAAACAACTCATTGGGGTATTCTAATCTAATTTATGAAATGGTTCCTTTCAGTCACTCCTGGGAATATGGGCTGTCAGGTGGGTAATTTTCTTCTAAATTAACTAGGAAATACAGCGAGCACCTCAGTCTGTTTCTCTCATTATTTAAAGCTGCACCCATATTGAAGTGAAAAACAGAGAACCACAATAGTGTGGAGAGAGTGGTGTGAGGAGGAAAAAATATTAAATTTATTTTCAGATTACAGGAAAAGGATAATCTAAACTGAAACTTTTGGGGGGAGGAGGGGCTACTTGACTTTTTCATGAACTCATTTTTATTCTCATAACATCCGACTCCCTGCTTGTATGAGAAGAGCCCTGAGGCAAACAGAGCAGTGGAAGACTGGGTCTAGTGGGCCAGGAGCCCACGGACTCAGCAGCCATTAGTACTCAGCGGCAAGCCTGACCAACTGTATCCATGTAGACACAAAGCACTTCGCTCAGAGCAGTGGGAAACCGTCCGACCTGTCAGGGGAATGAATGACTTGTCACAAGACACTTGCTTTACACCAAACAACTTCAGGCTTAGATTTCTTATCCAATGTAAATTAAAGTGTGCAACTATAGTTATAAATGTCAGATAACATTTTGGAAGGATTAAATCCAAGTATCCAGTACCGTACATCAAATCAAAGTTTATTGGTCACGTACACAGATGCAGCAAAATGCTGATGTTTCTATCCCCAACAGTGTAGCAATATCTAACAATTCACACAAAATCCAAATGTTTAAAAAAACAAGACGTCAGAATGAGGAATATCAGAGTACACACCACTCACATATACAGTATACGTATGTGAATGGTGTGTACAGACAGTATGGACAGTATATTAATAGAAAAGGTATTTACAGCAGTAGTTATATAGGATGAGCCTTGACTAGAACACAGTATATACATATAAAGTGGGTAAAACAGTATGTTAACATTATTAACGTGGCCAGTGTTCAATGACTATGTACATTAAGCAGTAGTCTCTAAGGTGCAGGGGTAAGATTACCGGGTGGTAGCCAGCTAATGGCAGTGTCTAAGGTTCAGGGCACTTCTACTGTCTCTACTGTCTCTTCCTTGTAGATGGTAGTGGGGTGAATTAGGCCGTGGCTCGAGTGGCTAAGGTCCTTGATGATCTTCTTGGTCTTCCTTTGACACTGTATGCTGTAGATGTACACGTGGTTAGCAGATGTTATTGCGGGTGTAGGCGGTGATACAGCCTGACAGAATGCTCTCGATGGTGCATTCGTAGTTTGTGAGGGTCTTAGGGGCAAAGCCACTTCCTCCCAGTCTCATTGTTGTTGGTAATCAGGCCTACCACTGTTGTGTCATCATATGGTGCTATATGGTATTGTGCCTTCCTGTATTATACTTATGCTAAAACTTTTATTCTATTCCACTGAGTTATTTACTTTGTTTGTATTCTCATCTTGTATTATTTCTTATTGTTGTTGCAATGTCGAGAAGGAACCTGCAAGTAAGAATTTTGTTGGACGGTGTATCCCATGTGCATCCTGTACGTTATGACGAATAAAACTAGAAAATTGGAAAACATATGGTACTTATCACCAGGAATCTAATGTGCAAGCGAGTGGGTCTCTTCTCTTCCCCACTGAGAGCTCAGTTGGCCCTCCTTCCCTTCAAGTCAAAGAGCACCCAGACCCAGTGCGGCTAAAGGCTAAATGCACCCGTGAGATTTGATTAGAAACACGGCAACCAGCTGCTCCTGCCAGGCCACCAAATCATCCTACTATGTTTTTAATCTAATTAAACGAACAGGGAGGAGGCAAGAAGGTATCACTCAGCATGGTGGACTTCTACATCTCCACTAATCTACAGTATATTGCACACCAGGAGACCTGGCATCACACGGAGTAGAAAACCATATTTGATAGCGGTGTCATTAATCTTTGCTGCACCTCTAATATATATTTGATGGCTGCATATTACATACTTGTCAAACACTCCCACCCCAAAAAAAGTTTTATTCTTCATAAGTCACTGCACAAAAATGCTTACGTATGCACCTGGGAGATAAATTATCACAAGCAGCTCTTTGGTAGCATTAATCAGATGAGGAAAAACTAATCTGTGGGAAGAGGTTGTTGTTAAAACATTTGCTGTACTGCTGTACTGTACTGTCATACTGTACTGTCTTTGGTAAGGCCTTCACTACAATCTCCTCAACATTCATATCTAGTTGATTTAAGGACGGTTATGGGTTCTAATAACGTAGCAGGCGTAAAATAAATGCCTGAAACTACATCCCCTACATACTGGTCTTGACGAGAATTATTTTTTTTAACAGGGATGGTTCCCTTCTGCGCTGTTCAACTAATCAAGTAAATATAGAGGAGTTAAGATGAAGTGTCGCCAAAGACAGTGAAATATGAAAAAAGGCATTAACTGCTTCTCCAATAGAAATCCCTGATCACGCTTTTAGGCGATTGTCACGGTTTCACGGTTTGTAGGCAGGACCCGAGGCGCTGAACAGTAATATGCAGACATTCCTTTATTGGTTTTAACAACAAACAAGACCAGGAAGAAACAATGAACTGAAATGGCTTAAGCAAAACCAAAGACCCACACGCAGGTGTGAAACTAACCAACTTAAATAGGATCCCCAATTAGAGGCAACGTAGGGCAGCTGCCTCTAATTGGGGACCAACACAAAAACCAAAACATAGAGATGCCTAGGCATCCGTACTGTCAAGCCCTGACCGTAACCCCAAGACAACATAGAGTTGCCCAGAGGCCTCCCTACAGTCAGGACCTGACAGCGATGTGATGGCGACGTTGGCTAGCTAAGCTCATGTGTAGAAACATGTAATTGGCTCGAATCTAGGTTGTGCCTTTAGATTTAGCAAAAAAGTATTGCGATGTTGCGCCTCTGGGTTTTAGAAACTCTGTGGTTTAGCCTTGTTAACGTCCAAAAGCGGAAGTCGCATCACAGGCTCTCTTTCCAGTTCCCCTGAAAACCGGAACATCCTGTTGTTGGGGACTTGGCAGAGGCTAGGGTACCAATGACCTAGAAACGTGGTTTTGAGTGATGTATGGTAAACAGAATGGTTTGTTTCAAGACAACCAATGAAGGAAATATCATTCCAAGTCAGCTATAAGAAGAAACATTTTATTCACAGATAAAACTCAACACGAGCTGCCATATTATACATTTGTACACAGGGTCAGAAAATCCTATACAAAACCAAGGACATTAGAAAATATGGGTTTTGATATGAAATGTGACATACGTCAACTTTCTTGAAAAACTGTTTCAGTTTGGTAATAGTCATTTAACTCATGAAACTAACCCAACATGAGGGAGAGCCAAAGACATTATAAAAATCAAAATGATAAAAATGGAATAGAAATAATTTTTACAAATTAATAAAAACTATCATGCAGCATCTTCAGAAAGGGCCTGAGGGTATATCTTTGTAAGAAGAAAGAAAGCAAATGAATATTTTAGTTATATAAATCAAACACATCAAAATACAACCAAAGCCAGTTTCTTACTCTAGATAACCAAAACCAGTTAATCTTCTTTGTTCACACCGTTTTCAGAGAAGTGATTAAAACACAAACATTCTGGCAGCTACATACAGCTAGTTGATTGATTGTATTTGCCAAACGATGTCTACATCTGAAGGCTGCAATTGCTTCACTGCATGTATACACAGGAAACTGTGGTTTCTCATGGCCTTTATTTAGGACAGTGTCCTCTTGGAGCCTATCCTAGTCTTTGATTGAGACATCCGGTTAAATTAGTAAAGAAAGGAGACGGTTGGTGTTGTATATGTATAGCTTTGAAGCATAACTCAGAGAGGGTTCTGAGTCATTGCAAACTGTCTGTGCTGTTCATCATAGTGCTTTATGGAGGTTATTCTTATATTGGAAGTGAGAATGTTGGAATGCATAGAACCAAGGCTTGGCACCACTTAAAAGAGCACACTACAAAATAGCCGTAGAACGACTCTTGCTTGTGGCATCTCATCTATGTCCTTTTGTTTGTGTCAGTAGAACCCAGTCGAGGCCCATCTAGGGATAGAATGGGTGCTAATACTCAGCATGCTTTCCCCATCGCTCTGGGGGCACAGGGAGGGTGAGGGAGGTCTGTCAGGGTGACTCTGGACACCCCTAGCACAGAGAACTGGGTAGAGCCAACTGTCACACCCATGAATCATGGCGTAGACACAGCCTGTTGGGAGCAGGCCCTGTATGGTGACCCCTCTGATTGATTTGTTCTGCCGTTGCCACACCTCCAATTAAAAATAAACAAAGGCAAACACAGCTCAGCCCCACATACCACATACTTTCTTCTCCCCTTCTCTACACCTAACCACCATCACCCATCTCAGCACCTCCACTGGGGCCCATTGTGATCAAGGCAACTGGAGGGAGGAAACATTTACTCAACCCTGCTAGCTTTCAGCTGGCAGTGGCTGAGTGATAACAGCATATTGAGTCCTTGACAAGATAACCCAGACCTGTTTTAAAAGGTAGACTACTGAACCAGAAAGATAACATAAGGCGCAAGAGGCTGGATGAACATGGGCAAAATGCTGACTGAGGTTGGTTTGAAACGTGAGAAAAGGCAAAGTTTGGGAACGCAATAACATTAGCTTATTGCTCTTCTTTTTTCTTTTTTCTTTTTACCTACAAATTATATTTTACACACAGCATAACCATATAAATACACTATACAATGCAATATAAAATAATTATTTCTTAAAAGGAATATGTTCAGGGTTTGCTTAGGTATGCTGGTTGTGATACTAGCACCATACAAAAAAATAATGACTCAAAATAAGTCGAGTGAAAAAGGCACTTCTGGGTGTTGAGTAAATGATGGCCTCTCTCTCATCATGCTGGAACACACAAACTGTTGTGTCTGTGCACACATTTCTCTCCCATTCCAACATGAACATGCCCAGAACGAGGCACTGCAGATAAGTCGGTTCAGATCTCCTGTCTCCATGCAAAGACACCCAACCCGTTGGTCTCATCTTCTGTCTTTTTGTTTTTCTGGTCATTACAGCAATAACTATGAACTGGCTGCTACATTTCATCATTCTTCCTTTCTCACTTCCTTGATTCTCCATCTCTTCTTTTTCTCATTCTCAGACTTCCACTTCCCGCAGTCCCTCTTGAGTGTCAGGTGGTGAAGCCACACTGATGTCGAAGCAGGTAACCATCATGACACGTGACTTGCATAGGTTGACACAGAACTCCAGCTCCTCTGTGACCTGACCCAGGGCCTGCAGGTACTCCTGGGACTCCTTGTCCAAATCCTGGTCCACCTCAACTGGAAGAGAAAAGACAGGAGAACAGATGATTAAAGTCCTGGTCACACACAATCAAATGAAAACTGGAAGACGGTCCACAGAATCAAGTTAACTTTCAATAGGAAGATAACTTTCTATTTTTTGTGGGGAATATGAAGTATAAAAAAGGTCTACATCCCTATAAGCCCCTATCAGTGTAGAATAATGTATCAGACACTCACACTCTCCTATCCACTTGCAAGGGTCCATCATCAGCCGTGTCTTAGTGTCCTCTAGCTCTTCCTTAAGTGCTTCATGTTTGACCTTCAGCTCCCTGATCTGCTGTTGCCGCGACTCCAGAACCTTCAGCTTACTGTTGAAGTACAGCAGGCCCTGAGAGAGAGAGAGAGAGAGAGACACTGAGGAACTGTTTGAAATAAAGAATAATAGCATTTTTGATGCTGCTAAAGAATTGCAGGATATACAGACACAAACGTGCATATTAACATTTCTGGCCATTTTCCAGGTATTGTAATCTAAGAATACTGGTTTCCTGTCATAATAGGCCGAATCGTAATTTCAGATATGAGCATGCAACTCGAAAAAATCCAATTAATTCCGTTTAGACCCCTCTTAACCCTTACTCCAAACTATTCCACAACTCCCATTAAAGAATAATGAAGCCTCAGCTATCCAGCAAAATCAACATACCTTCTCAACATCCTGGAATGGCTGCTAAATAGGAGAAAAGAGAAGAAGAGTTAGAACTCAAACAAATAGGAACACACAAACATGCATGAATATACAGAGTACTGAACCCTGTATACTGTATATAGACAGAAAAAGCCATGTGCACACAAATAGACATCTGAGAATACAAGCATGGAAACCAGCCATGATGCACACATTGCATGGTATTCCAAAACTGGCCTGGGAACAGTGGGGGATGTGTGAGGCAAAGCACTTCATTACCAGCCATTCAGCCAGTGAAGGCTGGGAAAGACAAATTGAAGATCATCTTTTCCTAATTGAAACTAAATCAAACCACCATCCAGCTGATTTAATGTCTTCTCTTAACAAATCCCTGTCTGGCTGCCTCTAACTTGTGTGAGCAGTTAATGACCCGTGGCAAGTGGAGCCAGCCATAAAGAGCCATCAAGCAACCAGGGATGGGCCATGGCGATGGCTGATGGGGTGTGGGGATGTAGAGGGTGGACGCACATTCATCACACATTCCTGGACTTCTCTTTCCACCACCACCACTCCTTCCCCCTCTGTCAATCAGCACCAGCAGTGAGCCCCAGCGATCAGTCATATCTAAAGCAATTAACACCAGACAGTAATTGCCTCCTGATCTCTTCACATTCCTGCAGAATCCCGGCTAGCGTAACACTGGGCTCTGACTGTGGTCACACAGACACTTAAAGACGTCGGGATTCGCCATTGGGCAGACTAAAGGTCAAATGTCTCAGACACATATTTTCACCTTGTTCTTTAATAAGAACCTGAGAAGGAGTGAGCTAAGACCTTCCCACGATGTCATGCCGGCGGGCCCGACTCCACCAGGGGGCAAAGGGAGGCTTAACCCCCTCAGTTAAAACTTGTGTCCCCTCAGTTTTAGTCTCCCTGTATAAAAATATCAAAAATTTCAAGTGACTGAGTGACAGGTTGGCACAAAATCTGTATCTCCGCTGCGCTGTGTCAGCACAATGGACAGAGCGTGCCACGGTGTGTATAGGGGGGATATGGAAAGCCACTGGGGCAGTTAGGTATGACTCCTTTGGGTTTCCATAAAAAGCGGGGGGAAAGACTTTTCATCTGTGGTAGGCTAAGCAGGCAGAGGCGTAATATTTTTCCGCCTGTAATATTTTACTTTGATTTATAATGTTGGGGTTAATTTTACTGTTGAAGCTGCTTCACTCAACTCTGCCTCACGCCACACCACTACAGAGTTTAGTTAGCTTCGTGCATGCAATAGTTAGTGTTATTAATCTTAGCCTATTTAGCTAGCTCAAACCAGCTAATCTGCCACTGCCATGATGAACATCAGAAATTGGCTTCGCCAACATACCCACACAAAGCCAAAGGAGAAGGGGACACCTGGCTACTGTGTCAGTGGTTGTTAAAAGTTGACAGCATTGTGACGTTCCTCCCTGACATCAAATGCACGTTTTCGTACAACACAGAAGTAAGACTTGAGGCTACAGGGCTGCTCAAGGAGGTGACGGACCTCAGCTTTAAGTTTACAGCCACCCTGGTACACAGAATCCTAAGTCTACTCGATCCTCCAAACAAATTACTCCAGGCAAAAGCAACAGATCTTTACACTGGAGTCTAAGTGGTCTGCAATGAGTGCGTCGAGAAGCTGAGGTGTGACAGCGAGTTTGAAGTCGTTTGGGCACAGTTCACAGCTCCAAGCAAATTAAGACGTTATGTAAGTACAAATCTCCAGCAATATGTGGTGGACAGTACATTAGGCCAGCAGGACAGAAGAGACTGAGTGCAAAAGAATGTGCTTGGATGCTGTCAGTGGTGAAATGTCAGAACGATTCAGCGAATGCAACAGCTAACTGGTGGAGGCTCTGTGTGCCCTTGACGCAGAGAGTCATGACTTTCTAGATGTGAAAAAGGTAAAACCACTGCTAGATCTAAGTAAAACATATTTGGTGGAAGCTGAGTTTAGTGTCGCTCACCAGTTTTTGCAGACTGAAATCGCCCGCTCTGGCTCCAAATGAGGACAATATGGACCCCACTTGATATCCAACATTTCTCTGGGCCTCTCTCCGCTATGGCGACCGTGCTTACTGGACTGACACATGGATTGACCTTTGGGGCGTCCACAGCTCCATGAGAGAACTCATTTTCCACTTGTTCAGTCAGCCCAGAAGAAGCATGCTACACCCAAGGAAAGCTCAACTAATCCAACTGGCATTTGAGGGGGATCTTACATGAAGATTTTGGGGAAAAAGGAATGATCAATTACTCAGGAAGTCCCACAGAGCATGAATGAGGCTGCAACTCTTCTGAAAATGTAAGAAACAACCTAGCTGGTTGTTTTTTTTATCAAAATCTTGGTGGTATAGCCATGGTATGGAATGGCAAAACGACTTACTTAGCCACCAGCCTAGGTTTTCTACAGCCTTGCTTTAGTGTGTAGGGTGCTGTCCATGGTGCTGATAGATTGCAGCAATTTTTCACTTCTTGGTCAAAAGCACTAAATAGTCTCGGCATTTGAACTTTTATGTTTATTATGGTATTGCGTGACATAAGCCAGACTTCAATGTAATTCCAGTGCAAGAACCCCAAATAATTGTATCCCCTCACCGATTTCAACTGCCCCCTTAGTCACTTTATCCTGGCGCCGGGTCTGCATGCCTGACTTCAATGTAGCACATTCAGAATATTGCTGAGATCAACGTGACACATGCAGACTATTGCTGAGCTTGAAATTGCTAAACAGCATGTATGTAGTGATGAACATAAATGACCTAATGACTCTAAAATAAGTGCAGTAACAGTATGGGGAGCTTGTATTACAGACAGTGAGCGTGACCCTTCGCTCACCTCAGTGGAGTCCTCCTGTCGTCGCCTCTGGAGCCGTTCTACATCGTCGATCTCGTACACCTTGATCTCGAAGGGTTCCTTCAGTGGTCCTGACATGGGAGGAAGGTCCACCCACTGGCCAGCTGTGCCAGCCTTCTTCCCCAGTGACGAGGTGTCTGGCAGGGGGGCCGGGATGAGCCGCCGCCTCTGTAGCCCTAGAGAGACACAGACAGACAGGCAACTCAATTACTGCTGGAAATATACTGTACAATGATAATATCTGCCAGGGCCGAGCTGTACAGCTCTATCTATTAGTAAATACGTATGAAGCTGGGACTGAGATGTAAAGAGATAGCAGGCTTTACACAGGCCTCCTGAGAGTGGTGTTGATTGCATATGTATAAGGCTTTCACCACTGTCTATTTCAAATCCCTACCACACAAAAGGAATTCAAAAGATTGACTACATAAATCTAAGAGAGCTGGAACACTGTCACAAGTTTCCGCTGCTGTTCAACTGATTTCAAAGTCTGCTGAATCAGAAAGGTGACAAAATTAATAAACTATAAGAATCCAATTTTTTTAAGTTGAAGCCACTATCTTTACAGGATTGCCTAGGGGAGTTGTCCTTGATGTTGTTTGGAGATTCTGTGCTATACTTCTCTGGCATACTGCTTTAATCAGTAGATCTGTAGAAATGTAGTTCTTATTTCAGACGGGAACACCCCTCAGTCTGCTTTTCAGCATGACACATCTAGATAAAATCTACAGCAGTGAACCTTGACCCTTAACAAGAGATTGTCTAAGCTGATCTGCACAGGCAAACTACTTTTCCAAAGCAATCAGGGGTATTTATAGACGTGCTGTGTGACTTTTAGACAAGAGGCTTCTATAGAGGAGTGGTAGAAACAGCTAGGGCTTATGACCTCCATTAACAACCTTCTCCTCCATTATTTAACAAGTGGACTATTTGACTTCTGACATCACACAGTGGCTTGTAAAAAACAACAAAGACTGGGCTTAAACAATAAAGCTTGAAAAGGACCTGAGTACTGCTTGGGATTTCACATTTTTGAATGCCTCAATTGATTCACCGACTAAACCTACAGTATGCTGTTGTTCAGGATATTATCAGATAGATAATGCATAATAATGTATATAGATTCAGAGCTATTACCATTGCGTTTCTTGGGGGATTTGGATGACCTGGGGCGGCCTGAGGAGGACATTCCACTCTCACTCATGGAGTCGTGTGCAGAGGAGGCGCTGCCTGTGGCCTCGCTGTCCCGGATCATGCTCTCATAACCACTGCTGCCCCCGCTGTGGTAGAAGAGGGCTGTGCGGCCCATGGCTGGGGGCAGCTCTCCACTAAGAACACTGCTATTGTCACTGCCATGGCCACTGCTGTAGCGCTGCGGCCTTCTGGGGGCTGTGATCTTACTGTAGGGGGAGGGCAGCATGGCCACGGGGGACTTGTCATCACTCAGGTTCACACCACTGTCATTACCACTGTCAGAGTCCCCTGAGCCCCTCAGGTGTTTGCCTGATGTGCTGCCTGACGCCAGCTCACTGACCCGGCTGTTGGCTGCCCGCATAGCATGCTTGGTGCCCATGATGGTCCCCCGGCCAGGCTTGCTGCTGACGGCTGCCGTGGCTCTCGGGGCGGAAGTCTTGCCAGTCGGGGGAAGGTTGGCGTTGGGGTTCCTTGTGGCTGGAGCTGCCAGGGACTTGGTGGAGGAGCTCAGGCCCTTAGAGTTGCTTGCTGACAACGAACGGGCCTTACTTCCATTGACCGCTCCTAGCGCTCTGGGGTTAACACTACTTTTGACCTGCCCAGGTTTACCTAGAACACCTGTAGCGCCACAGGGGGAAGGTGGGGAGGTTGCAATGGGAGAGCTAGTTGAGTTTGGTGCACCGAATCTAGGAATGGACCTGCTGGACTTGCTGCAGCCCAGGCTGGCTCCACTGTTTTCTCGACTGAGAGTGGGCTTGGAGCCCACCATGGACATGCTGTCACACTTTTCCAGAGACATCTGACTGCCGTAATGCTGCCGACCAGCATCCCCTCTGGCCTTCAGACTGGACGTGGCTTTGGCCGAGGTGTAGTCACCCCTGAGGCTGGAGGTTTTGAGGTTGTTGGAGTCTCCTCTGCAGCGGACCTCTAGGTCATCCTCTGACACCGGCCCCCTGGTGAGTTTGGGCCTCCCTGCTTCCCCGTACACAGACTTTAAGGCACTTTGGGGCAGCAGAGGCCTGTTCTTCTGATCCAGACTGGACTTGCGCACCGGAGGTGGAGGAGGTGAGGTACCACCAGGTTTGGGGAGCATGCAGGCTTGCTGCCCGTTTGCCTTGCTATTCTTCCCCAGAGAGGAGAACTTGAGAATGTTGGTTGTGGTGGTGCTGTCCTGGGTTGTGGCTTTGGTCTCTGGGGAGACGTGGATGACAGGCACAGTGCCCAGGGTGGTTGCCCCTCGTCTGAACTGAGGCATCTTGCTGGGGGGCTCAGCTTTCTTACTGGTGGACTTCTCACAGCCGTCCACCACCCTCTGGGCTGAGGTAGAACCCTGCACCTTGGTTGGGCGAGGTATACCATTGCTGTTGATAACACCAGCTTTGCGGCAGGGAATGCCACTCACTGGGGTTCTGGGGAGCTTGCTGGTGGCGCTGGAGTCTGGAAGCTGAGGTTCAGAGTGGTTGTCGATGCGCTGCCAGGGGTCCTCCTGCTTGACTTCCTGCCTCTGTGTTTCACGACTGCTGCTGCTACTATAGGCGATTGATGAGGTAGGTTTCACTTTCCTGGGAAGACTGGAGTGGACTATGTAAGGGCCCTGGGAGGGTTGGGAGGAGGAGCTGAGGGAGTTAACTTTAGCTGTTTTGGATGGGAATCTGAGGGATCCTTTGGTTGACTCGGGGGATGGAGAGCACTTTGTCAGGGACAGTTTGCTAGATGCTGTGCTGTCACTGTCCAGTTCAGAAAAGCTAAAGCCGCTGTCGTTCAGGGAGTTCTTGGCATCCCTTCGGGTTGATTCACAGTGGAACATACCCAGGGAATCCAGGTAGAAGGTGCCTTCTGGGCTGATGTGCTTAGTCTGTGGGAAGAAAACGTCTGCAGAGTGTACCCCTTCACTCTCCAGAGTACAGACACTGACCTCGCTGAGCCAGGAGCTGATAGATGAACCCCTGCTGCCCACACACACAAATGCGTCATCCTGTAAGGGGGTCAGCACTTCGATGTTGACTTCTGCACCCCCCACAGCAGATGTGTAGGCATCAAACTCATCGTTGATGCTGCTGATGATGCTGACGGGCCGTGAACCGGAGGCCAGGGCCTGCAGGGAGCAGTCACTGTTGAAGCTGATGATGCTGGAGGGCCGCCCGTTGTCTATGATGCTGCCGATGGAAAGCTCCTCCACCACGGTGAACACCAGCTCATCCTCTCCGTTCAGCTCCACAGGCTGCTGCAGGGTGACCGTAGCCCGGAGAATGTCTCTGTCCAGGCACCTCTCTCTCAGGGTGGAGCGCAGCTGGCACACCTCTACTGGTCCCCTGGTCTGGGCCCTATCAAGGAAAGGGGAGTCCCCAGACTCCCCCCGTTTTCCAACCTGATGGCTCATTCCCACGGGGGGCATTCTAGTGGGGGACCGCTCCTCTGCCTCTCCGTTGCCCCTGCATGAGTCTCTCTGCTGTGGGGGCGGGGGAGCAGGCTTGGGTAAGGGCTTCTTGTTGAAGTAGACCTTCTCCCGCACTACTGGCTCAGTGGCTGGCACTGTGGCTACACCCTGTTTGATTGGGCTTGCTCTGCTCTCTGACGTCATCACCTTCTCACCATCAGCACTTGTTCTACATATTCTCTGTGACCCCCCTCTGGAATGTTCCAGTTTAGACATAGAGGGGCTGATATGGGGGCTGCTGGATGGAGGAGTGGCTACAGATTTAGGAGCAAGTTTGGGTGATATGCTCTCCTGAGAGGAGGAGCCTTTAGTTACAGTCTTTGGGGAGCCAGGGCTTTCCTTTGCTTTGCTGTCCATCTTTGGGCTGGCCTGACTTCCCCTGCCCTCTCCAACAAACGCTGTAGGCTCCTCGCTGCCGTCGATACACTCCAGGCGCTCTTGCAGCTCAGCAAACGTGTTGCACTTGAAGAAGTGGTCCCTGTCCAGGGGGCCCTCCTTCCCAGACCGCTTCCTGTTCAGGGAGGGGATGATGGGAACGAAGGTGGGGGGGCCCTCGTTGTCACTCAGCTCCCGGTCAGAAATGGCGGTGCCCCCCGGCCCTACATAGATGACTGTGTCACAGGACTGTTCGCTGCTGGAGGAGTAGTCTTGGTCACTGAGCAAGGAGGGCAGGTCTGGGTCCAGGGCCACCGTCCGGGGGTGGAAGGGTCTGAGGTGGGGTGGCCGACGGATCCTCCCCTCCTCACAGGAGCTCTCCCCTCCAGAGGAACTGGATGCATACTGCAACATAGAAACATACAGGGACTTACAAAACAAGAGTATATAGGAAATGTACTACATACTTACGTAGGCTTTCTGCATAATTCACATGTTCAAGACATAACATTATTACTTTAGATTTATTAAAAAGCTATTTATATAATTTTCTCCGCCATTTTCCCATTCCCTGCTGTAGATTTGCAGTTAATTAAATTGCTTAATGAATTCATGGTGGAATAAATCATAAGGCAAATATAAATTGCTTTAAAATTGTCAGTCAATACATTTAAAGATTATAACGTGAACATCAATAGGCACACTGAAATTAAAGTCAATAATATAAATCAGTTATACATGGAATGCATTATAATTACGTCCAAGACAGATGCTAAACAAATACATGCCGTCATCACACCTAATTATCTGTAGCATACATTTCCCAAATCCGAGGGCATGCATTACACACATCCTTAGGCAGCAGGGTGGGGATCAATTCTAATTAAAATCCCAAATTGTTCTATCTTTTGACATAAATAGCTTCTCCTTTTCAGTTAATTGAGAAGTCAGTAAAAATAAAAAATGCTTATTTTTTCAATCATTGAATTGGAATTTCTGTTTACTTCCCGAATTGACTGCCTTAAATTGAAATTAAGCCCAACTCTGTTAGGCGGCCCTATTGATTACATGATTATGTGTTGAGCAGGCAAGAAAAACTACCCCTGAATTATGGCACTAATAACCTGGCATTAAGAGAGGCCCTGATTAATTTAATACCATGGCCTCAAATTTACAGTAAAGAGGGAAGAGCTTTTTCAAGATCTCTTACTAATAGGCTACTACATGAAACTGTGAACAGTGCAACTTCATTATTCTTAATAAAGCCACTGTAATAAACTATTGAGATCACTAAATAACTATTATAACTTTGAAAATCTATAGCTTTCCCCTCGTCAAACCATTAAGTGCCCTGTTCATTGAAATATGCTACTGTTCAAATGGAGAATATGTAAACAGTTTATGATACTGAAAGCTCTTCAAGTCCATACACAGACCTTGGACTTCTTCTTCCTCATCCGGTGGATGCGTGAGGCCAGCTGGATGGTGGTGAGGGAGTCAATGTAGTTGGCAGGCGAGTCAGAGATGTGGGCAATCATTGTAGTTCTGCAGTTAATGTTCCCCAGCGACTCTCTCAGCAGCATTGTCAGTTTGCTGTCCCTAGAAATGATACGTTCACACAACGTCATCATCATTACTGCTCAGGAAACGGCAGGTTGTTTCAGTGCCTTATATCCCTGGCTTTGCTAATGACTAGAAAACAAACATTACAGTGTTGGTTTACATTCAACCACGGTTCTCTACACCTTACATTAGTCTGGGTTGTTGTTTTTATATTACATTTGGAACAACTGGTTCTTCTACTGTTATTTTAGGTTCTAAGCTGAACTTTCCTTTTACAGCTTACTTTCCCCATTTCACACTTTGTCTGCATTGCATTCCCCAAATTAAATGTTCTGTCTCTTCACCTCATTTCTGATTCCATAGTGTAGCAACTACATGGCTGAGACTGAGATATGTCTTTAAGTCTATAGCACGCTAGATAAACACAGCCTTGATAGTCAAGTTAAATGTACATGCATAAACTTGTCTCTAACATTTTGATTACATGACTCGACTCCTTTACAGGAGATGATTGTGGACTACAGGAAAAGGAGGAGCGAGCACGCCCCCATTCTCATCGACGGGGCTGTAGTGGAGCAGGTTCCTTGGTGTCCACATCACCAACAAACTATCATGGTCCAAACACACCAAGACAATCGTGAAGAGGGCACGACAAAGCCTATTCCCCCTCAGGAGACTGAAAAGATTTGGCATGGGTCCTCAGATCCTCATGAAGTTCTACAGCTACACCATCGAGAGTATCCTGACTGGTTGCATCACCGACTGGTATGGCAACTGCTCGGACTCCGACCGCAAGGCACTACAGAGGGTAGTGCGTACGGCCCAGTACATCACTGGGGCCAAGCTTCCTGCCATCCAGGACCTCTACTCCAGGCGGTGTCAGTGGAAGGCCCTAAAAATTGTCAAAGACTCCAGCCACCCCAGTCATAGACTGTTCTCTCTGCTACCGCACGGCAAGCGGTACCGGAGCGCCAAGTCTAGGTCCAAAAGGCTTCTTAACAGCTTCTACCCCAAAGCCATAAGACTCCTGAACAGCTAATCAAATGGCTACCCAGACTATTTGCAATGTCCCCGTCCAACCCCCCCCCCCCCCCGTCTTTTACGCTGCTGCTACTCTCTGTTTATTAGGGAAAGGGAAAGTGGGGATACTAGTCAGTTGTACAACTGAATGCATTCAACTGAAATGTATTCCGCATTTAATCCAACCCTATTATCTATGCATAGTCACTTTACCTCTACCTACATGTACATATAACCTCAATTACCTTGACTAACCTGCACATTGACTCTGTACCGGTACCCCTGTATATAGCCTTGCTACTATACAGCCTTACTGCTGCGCATTCATTATTTTTCTATTTTTATTTTTTATTTTCTACTTTTTCTACAATTTTTTACTTAACACTTATTTTTCTTAAAACTGCATTGTTGGTTAAGGACCTGTTGTATTTGGCGCATGTAACAAATAAAATTGATTTGATTTTACATATTACATATTCAAGGTATAGATAGAAAGTTCAGTACTAGTTAACCTACCTGTATGGTACGTGCTTGGCTCCATTGGCTAAAGCCATAATCACGTTTCCCAGCGCGGTGAGAGACAGACACAGGCCTCCCCCTCCGTCTCGGCTCTTACTGAGGACCTTCTCACAACTCCCCAGGTCTATGAGGTGCAGCCTGCTCCGTCCGCCTGACACTGTAGATGACACAGGAGGAAGAGCCAGGTGAGGTTATATCTCAGCACAGACACAGTCAGACACTCCCTCTGAAGGAAGAGGGTTCCCACATGCTGCTGCTGCGCCTTACAGGCAGGAGTGGCAAAGCCCAGACCAGACCAGACATGGCAGTCTGATTTATTCATGAGTAAGCCTCTCGGTCTGAAGTGATTCAAATCTGGGCTGAGATTGTCTCAGTTTAACAGACAGGTAATAACGTTCCAGACACATAAAAGTATCTTATTGTCACATACATACAAAACAAAGGAGGACAGTCACTGTATTTGGTACCTAAATGGTCATTGGAGACTAGTTTGGGGGGCTGTGCTATAAAAGTAAAAAAAAAAAGGATACACTGATTCAGTTTAGATGGAAGGTGAGCAGAATTTCCCCAAATGTTATTCAGCTGAGGGGCAGCATATTGTAATGTAGGTCACTGATATGTTATTTCAGCTTAAAATAGAATCAAATCAAATACAACAAGTGTAGACTTAACTGTGAAATGCTTGCTTACGAGCCCTTCCTAACAATGCAGAGTTTAAAAATAATAAGAAAAAAAAAATAGTAACACAAGTGGAAGGGAGCTATATATAGGAAGTAGCAGTACCAGATCAATGTGGAGCTTTATACAGGAAGTAGCAGTACCAGATCAATGTGGAGCTATATACAGGAAGTAGCAGTACCAGATCAATGTGGAGCTATATACAGGAAGTAGCGGTACCAGATCAATGTGGAGCTACAGTGGGGAGAACAAGTATTTGATCCACTGCGGATTTTGCAGGTTTTCCCACTTACAAAGCATGTAGAAGTCTGTCATTTTTATCATAGGTACTCTTCAACTGTGAGTGACGGAATCTAAACAAAAAATCCAGAAAATCACATTGCATGAATTTTAATTCATTTGCATTTTATTGCATGACATAAGTATTTGATACATCAGAAAAGCAGAACTTAATATTTGGTACAGAGACCTTTGTTTGCAATTACAGAGATCATACGTTTCCTGTAGTTCTTGACCAGGTTTGCACACACTGCAGCAGGGATTTTGGCCCACTCCTCCATACAGACCTTCTCCAGATCCTTCAGGTTTCGGGGCTGTCGCTGGGCAATACGGACTTTCAGCTCCCTCCAAAGATTTTCTATTGGGTTCAGGTCTGGAGACTAGCTAGGCCACTCCAGGACCTTGAGATGCTTCTTACGGAGCCACTCCTTAGTTGCCCTGGCTGTGTGTTTCGGGTCGTTGTCATACTGGAAGACCCAGCCACGACCCATCTTCAATGCTCTTACTGAGGGAAGGAGGTTGTTGGCCAAGATCTCGCGATACATGGCCCATCCATCCCCCCTCAATACGGTGCAGTCGTCCTGTCCCCTTTGCAGAAAAGCATCCCCAAAGAATGATGTTTCCACCTCCATGCTTCACGGTTGGGATGGTGTTCTTGGGGTTGTACTCATCCTTCTTCTTCCTCCAAACACGGCGAGTGGAGTTTAGACCAAAAAGCTACATTTTTGTCTCATCAGACCACATGACCTTCTCCCATTCCTCCTCTGGATCATCCAGATGGTCATTGGCAAACTTCAGACGGGCCTGGACATGCGTTGGCTTGAGCAGGGGGACCTTGCGTGCGCTGCAGGATTTTAATACATGACGGTGTAGTGTGTTACTAATGGTTTTCTTTGAGACTGTGGTCCCAGCTCTCTTCAGGTCATTGACCAGGTCCTGCCGTGTAGTTCTGGGCTGATCCCTCACCTTCCTCATGATCATTGATGCCCCACGAGGTGAGATCTTGCATGGTGCCGCAGACTGGGGGAGATTGACCGTCATCTTGAACTTCTTCCATTTTCTAATAATTGCGCCAACAGTTGTTGCCTTCTCACCAAGCTGCTTGCCTATTGTCCTGTAGCCAATCCCAGCCTTGTGCAGGTCTACAATTTTATCCCTGATGTCCTTACACAGCTCTCTGGTCTTGGCCATTGTGGAGAGGTTGGAGTCTGTTTGATTGAGTGTGTGGACAGGTGTCTTTTATACAGGTAACGAGTTCAAACAGGTGCAGTTAATACAGGTAATGAGTGGAGAACAGGAGGGCTTCTTAAAGAAAAACTAACAGGTCTGTGAGAGCCGGAATTCTTACTGGTTGGTAGGTGATCAAATACTTATGAAAGTTCCCCCCCGGGGGATCAATAAAGTACCTATCTATCTATCTATCTATCTATCTATCTATCTATCTATCTATCTATCTATCTATCTATCTATCTATCTATCTATCTATCTATCTATCTATCTTATGTCATGCAATAAAATGCAAATTAATTATTTAAAAATCATACATGTGATTTTCTGGATTTTTGTTTTAGATTCCGTCTCTCACAGTTGAAGTGTACCTATGATAAAAATTACAGACCTCTACATGCTTTGTAAGTAAGAAAACCTGCAAAATCGGCAGTGTATCAAATACTTGTTCTTCCCACTGTATATACAGGAAGTAGCAGTACCAGATCAATGTGGAGCTATATACAGGAAGTAGCAGTACCAGATCAATGTGGAGCTATATACAGGAAGTAGCAGTACCAGATCAATGTGGAGCTATATACAGGAAGTAGCAGTACCAGATCAATGTGGAGCTATATACAGGAAGTAGCAGTACCAGATCAATGTGGAGCTATATACAGGAAGTAGCAGTACCAGATCAATGTGCAGGGTTATGAAGTATTTGAGGTAGATATGTACTGTACTGTACATGAAGGCAGGGTAAAGTGACTAGGCATCAGGATAGATAATACGAATAAAATAAAGAACAGAGTAGCAACAGCTATGATGAGTGTTAAAGTGTGTTTGTGTGTTGTGTTGGTATGCTGTGTATGTGTGAGTGTTTGTGACTTGTCGGTATGTGTGTGTGTGTTATGTGTGTGTGTGTGCTGTCCGCATCACCCTTTGTAGTGCTTTGCGGTCGAGGTTGGCGCATTTTCAAATACCAAGCAGTGATGCAGCCAGCTAAGATGCTCTCGATGGTGCAGCACTATAACTTTTTGAGGATCCGAGGGCCCATGACAAATCTTTTCAGCCTCCTGAGGGACTAGGCGGCAGCGGCGAACCATTAAACTCTTTGTCAGCAACACTTACAAATCGTGTGCTTCAAATACACACTCTAGCTCCGCTAAGCACAACACATGGATGCAAACAAGTCTTCACCCATCCATAAACACTCCAAATGAGCTCCAGCTTTATCCACCATTTAGTCCAGTGCAGTACAGTCTCCTATGGCTATGATAGTTACCTATGACAGCACAGATACCTGTAGAACTACTATTATCAGCACCAGAACTGATGAGGGGGGGGGATTACATCTGCTGAGTAACACTATCATTAAGGCATAATAAAGTCATCATCATTCAATTCTTGGAGGTCATTTATTTTACTCCATTAAGTCTGTAATCAGCCAGTGAAATATTTTTCCCTGTTCATGTGCAGCAATAAGGTTCAGTGCATTCATCTCTTGCAGAGCATTTGTTGAATCGAATGGGCAAATGATGAATAGAATTAAAATCAGACACTATCACAGAAAAAAGACAAACAGAGCGACACTAGAGCTCAGAAAGCACCTCAAATAATGTAGTAATGATTGATATGCTAAGTGAAGTAGAGGTAGTAACAGGGAATACTAGACAGTTGTACAACTGAATACATTCAACCGAAATGTGTCTTCCGCATTTAACCCAACCCCTCTTGAATCAGAGAGGTGCAGGAGGCTGCCTTAACCGACAGCACCTGGGGTTGTTGTTGAGGGTTAACTGCCTTGCTCAAGGGCAGGACGGCAGATTTTTCCACGTTGCCGGCTTAGGGAATCGAACCAGCGATCTTTCGGTTACTGGCCTAACACTCTTAACCGCTACGCTACCTGTAGAAGTAGTTGCAGTTGTACTCACTGCCTCCCTTGCCGCTCTTCTCCATGCGGTACTGGTAGATATGCAGTGTGAACAGCATGTGAGAGTTGCGTCTCTCCTCCTCATCGGAGTCGGGCCTGCTGGTGCTGCGTGCTGCGATGGCTGCGTCCAGGAAGAAGGCTGCCTTCTCTGCCGTGGGGGCGCGGAGCTCGCTCTGGTTCTGGAGCTGAGGGGGGAGGAGAGAGGAGAGGGAAGGGTGGGGGGGTAAGGAAGATAAGGGTTAGAGAGAAGGAGAGAGTATGGGGTTGGAGAAAAAGAGTCAGAGGAATCGGAGGAAGGAAAGAGAAAGAGGAGAGAGAGAGAGAGGATAGCCAGGTAATTGGACTCAGGCACACATTTCTTACTCATTAGATTGGGTCTCAGGGGCAATTAGCGAAACAGATATGCACACAGAGAGAGGGTGAAGGTAATGGAGGAGCATGGGGAAGGGGCACCTCCACATGAATGTTGTGATGGTGGGGTATGGAAAGAGGGGGGAGTGGGAGGTGGGAGGAAAGGGGGAGAGGGGGGAATCTAGTAGGGGGCCCACGCCACGTGGTTGGAGGAGGAGCCATGAGGAGCTTCACAGGACTCCAGGCAGCCTTTGATGTCACGGTCCACACAGAGCCCAAAAAACCAACATCTGACGGTAACACCTGTCAGTGCCTTCAAACCCCATCCCCCCACCCCCCAGTCAGTCCCATTGTGATGTAGAGGGCCAGAGCTAATGCAGGAGTAATAGATGCTGATGGATGTTGACAGGGGAGTCAATAAAAAGGTATGAAGAAAGACGTCGATATTGTTGATGGCTTTGGGGAGAATACAGCGAAGGGATTATTGAGATAGGTAAGACAGTGGGCTCAGACTACACAGAGGTAAGACTTGGGAGAAAACAGACAATCTTTGGGGTAGACAGCAGTAGATAGTAGTGAGAATCAGATCAATACACAGACATTAATATATACCAGACAGAAAGAGAGGCGGAGAGTGAGAGAACTAGAGAGGGAGAACAAAGAAAGGGTGGAAAACGGGGATATGCCTGGCCACCTTTTTCCCCCTCACCTGAGTGCCACAGATGGGGTCCTCACGCAGGTAGACCCCTGGGGACTGTCCATCCTGCACGCTTCCTGTGGACACCTCAGACAGGAGGTCCTTCAGCGCCTCGTCCTTCCCACAGATCTCCACGGCAGACACACGGACAGAGAAACGCGTGCCCGTCTTCTCCTTGCGCTCGTTGATGAGCTTGAAGAGCCAGGAGATGGCACAGGGCACAATGCCGAGGTTCTGGGAGGAGCCGTCTTTGCCGATCATGGTGAATGTCTTGCCTAGAGACGGAGGAGAGGGTGAGCGAGGGCGAGGAAGGGGGATGGAGACATTAATATACATTAGTAGTCCTGTTTATTGCTGTTGTCAACAGCCTGCTGCTAATTTCTCTCCGGAAAACTAACAAACACTAGTAATACGCTGTCTGGAATGGGTAGAGGAGAGGAAAATGCATTGCAACTGTTGATTGGGAATCTACTGTATCTCTAAGAACGTGTGAAGGGGGTGATTCAAGGAGCAATCCCTGTAGGATGAGCACAGTGGGGAAGAAAAGGGAAAAGGAAGCCTGTTCTGAGAAATGACAGCCCTTCAGACTGGGTGAAGAGTCCAGGTCAATTACAGTGGTTTTAATTCAAGACGGTTTCCTGCAGCCTCTATATAGAAGTCTCCATCCCTCCAGCCCCCACCAACTCTCACTAGTCCCTCTCCACTGTGCTCTGTTCTCCTCAGCCCACTCCAGTGCACCAGTAATCCATTTGTGAATATGGACATCAAACCGGGCCAATAAAGGGAGAGTTTTCTTTGTATAACAAAGGCCTTTTGCCAGATTTCAGTTGAGTAGAGGGGATTACTTACCGAGCCTGACATGCCCGAAGCAGAAGATGCAACCGTCCGCACCGTTCACCACAGACTGGATGACCTCAGACACTGTCCCTGAGCACACCTCTGCCTGCAAGGAGAGAGGGAGAAAGAGAGATAGGGATGGAGGGGTTAAAGAGCATTCAGTATATCTGCCATTCCCATTTTAAAATGGTGTACATTCAAACAGAATTGGAATATCAAGTCATTGCCAAACACACAAAGTATTTTCTATTTGAGAATCCCCAAATTATTTCTACAAAAACATTATTCTAGCTATCGAACACAGGAGGAGCATCAGGAAGACAGGCTCTGATCACAGATTCAGAGGGCGTCGTCGAAAGGAACAAGTGTTGCAATGTGTGGCTCATCTTTACAATCTGTTTCACCACCATGACTCCACTGGGGCAAGGCTTCTACTGCAGACAGAGATCTCATCCCATACATAACACAGCAAACAAGGCCTCTTACTGCAGAACATCTTTCTGTTATTCTTAGCCGCCAGCAGTGTGGTCCCAGCGGCACAATCTAGCAGCCTCGTCTCAGAGTCTGCCTTACTGGAGCAGGAGCAGGGCTATCAGACCCTATCAACTGGCTTACTGTGGAGGAGATGTATCTGATGGAGGAAGCTCTGAACCTTACCCCCACTGTGGAGACACTGATCCATGCTGTAGACCCTGTAGCGACTGACTCTACCAATGCTTGATGAGATCCCCCATGGTTCAGCTTCTCAAACGTAAAGATTGTACGCTCTATGGGGAGCACACAAAGCTTGAATTGCTTGGTTCATATTTCCTTTTTAGTAGGCACTAACAGCATGTTGCCTCACTGCTAGATCTCATCTCTTCAACAATCAGTTCAGAAGATACTGAACGATCAATGAAAATCTCAATGCTTTGTTGAGAGATGTTTCTAAACAGACCTCTATGGAACATTTGTGTCTGGATGTTACTCAATCACCGTCAAGAAAACATGTCCTCAGTGTCTGGCCCTTCCACTTTGATCTTAATTTGGGCATGGCTCTACTAGACTGTAAGGTCTGGACTGGGAGAGGAGAGGTTAGATATAACTGGACTATGAAAGGAGAGGTTAGATATAAGTGGACTGAATTAAATTAATTCCCCAGACTTAAAAGGGACAGCTGTTGAGGCCCAAAATGGGAAGAATGCCCCCGACAAAGACAGGCATTTTTCTACTAAGCCCCTGACCATACCCAGCCGGCATAAAGACATCCTCCAGCCCTTGAAAGAGTGCCCCCCTACACACACACACATGCACACACACACAGACTCCTCAAATGTTTGGTCTTTACTTGAGAGGCATCCTGGGTAAACACTGCGTCGAAGGCGAAGATCTTTGGGACGGCCACGGTGGCTCTCCTGTGCCCTGAGTTGGCACGGTCATTGACCGAGGGGTCGTAAAGGGTCAGCTGCTTCTTCCTGGGGTCCACCTTCAGGAAGGACATGGACTCTGACGAATCAGGTGCTTCCAGGGAGGGGCAGATACGCATCATCACTTTTACCTGCAACACAAGGAGAGAGGAGAGGAGAGGAGAGGAGAGAGAAACCAAAAGAACATACATATAAGCAAACATATGGTGAAAGACCACACATTAAACACAGATAACATGACAGACACACAGAGCTACAGGGGACATAGGAAGAATTTGTAGTGGGGAGAAAATGGACATGTTGAAATCACACCTCGACGCTAAACCTGGATAAACATCATTTCCATCATGTTACCATGGAGACAAAGGTTACCCCTGACAAATGGACCACCATTGCATGTTAAGCTGCCACTCGTGGGTCAACACATGGGCGTAAGGGTGTCAATGTATGGCTGATATTGTAAATCATAACAGTGAATGTAATATGGGCCCTTAATGACCACGACTCTGAGCCGCCCACCATGCTGAGGGATTATCCAACCAGCAGGCTGCTCTCTGGACCAAGAGCAACTCTGACTGCAGCTCTGCAGCATGGGAACATCTGGCCCCGCTTTTTCTCTCTCTCTTTCTTTCTCTGTCTCTCTCTCTCCGTCGCTCTCGGATCAGTCTGTGATCTGTACTGTTTATACTTAGAGTCCCTAGATTCTGTGTCATTTCATTTGTCACGGTACACCTTGATCCTAACACAGTATGGTAAACAAGATGATATACTGTATGTCACTGGTCATGTTTAAGGTGTTGATTCACTACACCTCTACCGTGACATGTCTCCTCTACTCTAATGTTGTAACTATGTAATGGCCATGGCATGTCTCCTCTAGTCTAATGTTGTAACTATGTTATGGCCATGGCATGTCTCCTCTAGTCTAAAGTTGTAACTATGTAATGGCCATGGCATGTCTCCTGTAGTCTAATGTTTTAACTATGTTATGACCATGGCATGTCTCCTCTAGTCTAATGTTGTAACTATGTTATGGCCACGGCATGTCTCCTCTAGTCTAATGTTGTAACTATGTTATGGCCATGGCATGTCTCCTCTAGTCTAATGTTGTAACTATGTTATGGCCATGGCATGTCTCCTCTAGTCTAATGTTGTAACTATGTTATGGCCATGGCATGTCTCTTGTAGTCTAATGTTGTAACTATGTTATGGCCATGGCATGTCTCCTGTAGTCTAATGTTGTAACTATGTTATGGCCATGGCATGTCTCCTCTAGTCTAAAGTTGTAACTATGTTATGGCCATGGCATGTCTCCTCTATTCTAATGTTTTAACTATGTTATGACCATGGCATGTCTCCTCTAGTCTAAAGTTGTAATTATGTTATGGCCATGGCATGTCTCCTCTAGTCTAAAGTTGTAATTATGTTATGGCCATGTCATGTCTCCTCTAGTCTAATGTTGTAACTATGTTATGGCCACGGCATGTCTCCTCTAGTCGAAAGTTGTAACTATGTAATGGCCATGGTATGTCTCCTCTAGTCTAATGTTGTAACTATGTTATGGCCATGGCATGTCTCCTGTAGTCTAATGTTGTAACTATGTTATGGCCATGGCATGTCTCCTGTAGTCTAATGTTGTAACTATGTTATGGCCATGGCATGTCTCCTCTATTCTAATGGTGTAACTATGTTATGGCCATGGCATGTCTCCTCTATTCTAATGTTGTAACTATGTTATGGCCATGGCATGTCTCCTCTAGTCTAATGTTGTAACTATGTTATGGCCATGGCATGTCTCCTGTAGTCTAATGTTGTAACTATTATGACCATGGCATGTCTCCTCTATTCTAATGTTGTAACTATGTTATGTCCATGGCATGTCTCCTCTAGTCTAAAGTTGTAACCAGGTTATGGCCATGACATGTCTCCTCTAGTCAAATGTAATTATGTTATTGCCATGACATGTCTCCTCAAGTCTAAAGTTGTAACGATGTTATGGTCATGGCATGTCTCCTTTAGTCTAAAGTTGTAACTATGTTATGGCCATGACTTTCAGAGCCATTCTGCCAGCTATGTCTGACGGTACTTCCTGAACTGGAGAAAGTGGAGTAATGTCTCATCTGCATGCACACCACGTTATATGCAAGCTGTGTGTGTGTGTGTGTGTGTGTGTGTGTGTGTGTGTGTGTGTGTGTGTGTTTTCATCTATGTCAGTCTCCCTGACAAGCCTCCTCAAACATAATCACACCCTTTTTATTCTATGACAACTGCAATACCATTTAAAAGAACAGGTAGGAGTGGATGGTTCCTCTGATAAGAAAATCATCCTCACTCACCCTGTCAACATTTGATTGTGAAAACTCAACCTTGATTATCTTGTAGTGTGACAGACATGAGACATAACAATGGGTAATGGTGTTTCTCCTTCCTGACAGCTCAGTGTGTTTAGGGTTTAGCATAGTGGTAGTCAATTCACTGAACCAGTGCATCGGCACGCTTCCCCTCCTCCTCCATGGTTACAAACAGCTTGAGTTTTAACAACCATGAATTGACAACAAATTAAATCTGGGACAATACAAATATTTTTTCCAAACATTCCAAACAAAAACGACTAAGATGCCTGCGATATGTAGCAGCCGATTACAACTCTAACTGTTCCCCCACCTCCCCTTTCTGCTAAGGCAGAAAAACTGACACAGGGCTGGTCCTTTCATTCTCTCTGTGTCTCTCCTGTGTCCTCCGTGCCCACACAACAGGGCTATTCTTCCCTTGGCTTGTTTATAAATATTGCTAAGGAACAATGTGTGGTGGCGACCCCATTCTGCCACAGAGGGAATTCCTCTTCGACATTCCGGCTGCTGAGTGCAAACTCTCTTTGTGCTCCGTGGGGGGCTGTTATCATGACTGACATGTACATATGTTAAGCAAATTACATTTGCTATGACATTTAAACAGCCTTCCATATATGACTGCTGAGCCTGGCCGGCACACCAACCGGGCGAGGGAGCAATAGCTAACGTCTAGAGCTGCTATATTTACATTGGCAGAGATGTGATACGAGGGGCCGGTTGGAGCCTCTGCTGCATTTTAACACCTCGGGCCCCTCTGCTAATGGCCCTGTTCTCCTATGTCTTGATCCCACCAAGAAATCTATTAGCTAGGATTTTCCCCCAGCAGCCACCCCTCCTCATGTCCAAACCCTCCACATGACACATCGCCTGGGTCAGCAGTGACATCAACTGTACATGGATGGACATGTGTGTCTTGAATAAATACATAGCAAAACATCACCCATGCCTCTCAGTGTTTGTCATTTCTTGACCACAGAAAATGCTATCTGTAGATTAGGGGGAAAGGAGCTGGGATTAATTATCTACCGTAGACAAATGAATGTTGGCAAATCAAATCGTGTTGGCTGCGGTTCCTCAAACATACACTGTTTCACAGCAGCGAACTCTTGATTGTCTGAACCAGGTGACTCCAAACTGTAGTACTGTTTGAGAGACAATGACAGAGGTTGAGTTTCCCATAACAGCCTACTTAATGAAGAGGAAACCTGGGGATATAGACTCAGAACAATGCTGTAAACAAGCTGATTTCCCTTTTCAAAACAACCCTGTGGCTGTCACATATTGCATGTCTATCTCAGTAAAAGGTGTAGGGAGAGGAAGCTTGTTAATAACGCTAGTGTTTTATGAAGATGAGATTCACAATATGGGACAATATCTCAATGGTGTGGAAATCTGGCAGAGTAAGCAACGACTTCGAACCAGGTGGGACCTAATCTTGTTAGGGGACTTCTTCTATGTAAATACAGGATCTCAGCCCAGCAAACAATACCCAATAAACCCTAGAGGAAGGGTGTGTTTATACAGCACTAACACTATTGACAGACCAATCATCACCATCCTCCTCGATTTCATCCCTTAAACTCTAAACTGTCCAATGGAGACCAGCGAGTCTAATTTCAAGGTGGCCTGAAGCCTATTCCATGAGCTTGGGGCATAAAAAAATATATTATAATTCCCAGATCAGCGGACAACCTCTAGAACCAGCGGGACCTCTAGAACCAGCGGGACCTCTAGAACCAGCCAGTCTTGAGAGCGGGTCTGAAAATTGCTGGATCTCCAGTTAATACGTGAACTGAGGTAGTGTTAGGGAGTCTCTGAAGAACTGCTTTATATACAAAAAGTAGCCAATGCTGGGTCCTTCTGGTAGTCAGAGTCTCTCAGCCAAGAGAACTATACAAAATGCAGTGATGTGTAAGAACATTGGAATATGCTGTAGTAATGTTTGCAAACTTTATGCTTTTAAAAGGGATACCGCGAGTGTACTACTTACCCAGAGTCAGATGAACTTTTGGATACCATTTATGTCTGTCTCTCTGTGCAGTATGAAGGAAGTTATCGAAACTTCCTTCAGGTACAGTAGCACCTGTAGACTTCCAGTCATTGCACAAACGCTAGTTAGCATTGGCTCGCGAAACTACCGCTAACTTCCTTAATACTGCAAGCATAGACATAAAAATGATATCTACACGTTCACCTCTCTGGGTAAGTAGAACACTTGCAGTATCCCTTCAAAGTGAATTGGATTGAAGTTTTGTGTTTTCTTTCCCTCACAAACTGTAGTCCATTCAGAGGGAGGAATGCGGCCATAACATACTGAGTGAATTCATGACATTCCAGCAGGCTTATCTGTCTGCATCTGTATGGACTGGACCAGACGACTGGCTGTCTATGTACTAATGCGTCGCCAATGTGCATTCTCCCATTTAAATGTCAGTCACTCCTAAACATATGAGTGTGTATGTATACTATAGGCCTGTTTGCATATGTAAGTAATGCCTGTCGCTATTTACCTTTCCCATCCCGGGGTTCTCCTTGACCTTTGAGACGGAGCGGAGCAGGCACGGCGGGGCGGGGGGTGGCGAGAGCTGCAGGATGCCGCTGAAGTTGGTTGGGTAGATGGAGGGCTCCTGGGATCCAGGGTTCAGCAAGGAGGGAGGCAGGTGCTTCTTCCGCTTGGACGAGAGGTTCAGCTTCTGAGCTGCCCTGGGAGGAGCAACACAAGAAGAGTTTAGCCTAACTTCAAAAATTTACAATTTAGCCGGCCATCTGTAATGTGCTGGGCAGGAAGGAAGATAAACTTCATAGGAGCTACCAGGCATTTATCTTTTTCATAGTGAGGTTTCCAACAGAGAGAGGGCTGTATAATAATTCAGCCGATTGATTTAATGATCAGGGTTGACATTTGTGAGGGTGTGCAGAGCCTTTAGAAGCCACACTGAGACTGTAGCAGAAAGGTCAACAAGCTCCTTTTTCTCTTTGCCAAAGTAAACAAAGTCGACAGGAGAAAGGCTCTGTGCCACCACTCCCGACCCTCCTCCACCCTCCTCCACTCCCAATGCTATCTCCCTTTCATCTCCCCACTCCCTACCTGTGGCCAAGGCTTTGTAAAATGCTTCAGTTCTCCACTTCAAAACAGTACAAACATAACATTCTCAAATGCTTTGATTTCAGTACTGCAATTGCTAACGCACTGCTACGGAACTAAAGACACAATCAAGCCCAATTCTGCAGCAGGGCTTTGCAGGTGTCTACAAAAGACAAGCCACCATGACACCTGTTAGAGGGCCAGCTGGTGGTTGTCATGGTGCTAATATACACTAAATGGATACATTTATCTTCTTCAAACAACACAGGAACATGACAGGAACATGACAGGTAAGGATGGCTGGCACAATGTTGCCTTAAATGCAATGGAAATGTCTGTTCTCATTATAGAATTGTGATAATAATTGTTCTGCTATTTCATATGTTACTCAGGCATATACTGTAGGTGAAGCTTGTTAGGGGGGCCCTGTTGATATCCCAAGAAAACCATGACTGATCCCTGGTTTCCCCATTCACTAAGTCCCCTGATAGACAGATTTGGTGAGGAGAGTGAGAAATAGATCGACCTCTCCTGGTACTGTGGCCTAGTAGGACTGTTTCGTTAAGTGGTTGTCTTTAAGCAGTTCCGTTGGTCTATCGTTTAGCACACCTCTCAGGGTAAGATCTGGCTGTGTGACTAAATAAATCCACGGTTATTCTGCTCTCTCTCTCACTCTCTCATTCTCTCTCTCACACACTCACCACACTCACACCACACACACACACACACACACACACACTCCTTAAAGTCTAACTGCAATATTACCAGCTCTGTAAGTCTGTAACATTAAGCCACACTTATATTGCACTCAGTGGATCAGTTACAACCACACTAAAGGAACACCTACAGAAAATTCATATGCACTTTTCAGTCAAAAGAGGTGAAATGTGTAGAGGGAGGGCTACAGCAAGAGAGAAAAAGAGAGATAGAGCCTGTCCATCCATGTGTGTCTGTCTCAGTGAGAGATTGTTGCCTAAGAGCCCAGCTGCCTGAGCTCATTAGTCCTGCTCAGCGCTCCTCTGGACAAGGTGGGCGGCTGCCAAAATATACCCCACTCTACCCCCCTGGAGTGACAGCCCCACCCCTCCCCACCTCCCCAGTACAGCACGCCCCCTGCAGCGACAGCCCAAGAGCACAATCAGGGAACACACCGCTGACTGATGAAATTATTATTACATCCAAGAGGGCTACAGGAGGAGGCTCTCCCCAGGAGGAGGCTCTCCCCAGGAGGAGGCTCTCCCCAGGAGGAGGCTCTCCCCAGGAGGAGGCTCTCCCCAGGGACCAGTCTGTGTGTGACAGCATGTGAGAAGGAGAGTGTGAGGGAGAAAATGAGATGGAATAGATTAATGTGAGATGTAGAAAAGGAAAGATAAACTCAGCAATGCTGTGTGTGTGTGTGTGTGTGTGTGTGTGTGTGTGTGTTTTATTTTATTAATTTTTTATTTATTTTATTTAACTAGGCAAGTCAGTTAAGAACAAATTCTTATTTACAATGACGGCCTACACCGGCCAAACTCGGATGACACCTTACCAATTGTGCGCCGCCCTATGGGACTCCCAATCACGACCGGTTGAGGTGTGTGTGTGTGTGTGTGTGTGTGTGTGTAAACGTCAGTCTGCACATGTATGAAAGGGAGTTTTCATTACACATTCATTGCTCAAGACAAAGGCTCTTTCTCTCTTCTCTCTCTTCAACTCTGTCTCAGATTAGTCTCATCTCTACCATAGGTGCTATTATAGAGATGAGAGTAATCTACCAACATGACAGACACACAGCAACAAACAGTGAAATACAATTAAGATTTGGATAGCATTCACAGGTTCCATGTTTTCCTTGTTCCCCTGTCCCTATAAGTGCCCATACGGCATTGCAGGGTACGCCTGTAACCTTGAGGGTTAAGCCAGCCACACAATGAGAAGAAAAGGCATGTGCGTTTATTTGAAAGGAGGGAGAGAGAAAGGTGAGAGAGAGAGCAGAGAGAGAGTCAGGGTTGTGTGTAATTCTGTTGTTCCGTCAGAACCACTCAATGGGTGATGAGCAATGACATTGAGCGCTCGCCTCTGTAACAACGCACGCATACCCTAATGGGAAAATTAATTGCTTGTCACATGGCTTTCCCTCTCTATTTTCTCTCTCTTTTTCTCCCTCTTACCTTCCCAGTAAGAGGGAGCTGCCTGTGTGCACTCAATGGAAAATGTGGAGGGAGGAGAGGCTCGGATTCCCTCACCCACTACAGCTTGCCCACCTGTTCAACGCCCATCTCTGTACTAATGAAGCCGTTTCAGTACACACCTTGGGTCTGAATATCTGAGTGCATGCTCCAATAGACCCAACACATTTCAGCCAGTTTAGACGGTTATCAGGCAATACAGCACTGCAGGTAGGCAGTAAACAAGAAGCCTCAGTCCCTCTGACATTTTTTCTACAACATACATGGCAGATTATGAAGGTTTACTTAAGAGTAAATTGTCCAATAGTGCCTATATACAATCAAATAAAATGCCATGACAGTGCAAGAGATGGAGAGAAATAGAGTACTTACAGCTCTTTCCAAGAGATGGAGAGAAAGAGAGTACTTACAGCTCTTTCCAAGAGATGGAGAGAAAGAAAGTACTTACAGCTCTTTCCAAGAGATGGAGAGAAAGAGAGTACTTACAGCTCTTTCCAATCCATTATCGAATAAAAGTGCTCAAGCTCAACTTTAGGGTCCATGCCTCAGTTTCCAGGGTTCTCCATTACTTTAGGGTCCATGTCTCGGTTTCCAGGGTTCTCCATTACTTTAGGGTCCATGTCTCAGTTTCCAGGGTTCTCCATTACTTTAGGGTCCATGTCTCAGTTTCCAGGGTTCTCCATTACTTTAGGGTCCATGTCTCAGTTTCCAGGGTTCTCCTTTACTTTAGCATTAGAGATGCAGGGAGAGAGCAGAAAGAGGCTGGCCGATCACTGGCGGGGGCAAGGGGTGTCCTTTTTACTCCGATAGCAATCGTTGACGTTTACACTTGATTTCACAGCGGTTTGTAAGGAGCCAAGGGGACAGAGGGAGGGGGGAACCAACGTCATCCTAGCTGTCCGGGACAAATCCAAGAAGGGGTGAGAGAAGAGGGGGGTTAGCAGAGGTCCCAGTGAGGAGGTACAGGGGGTCCAGACAGGTTCTCAGGATGGAGGGAGAGGAGGAGAAGAGGAGGTCAGAGTAGAGAGAAGCAACTCCTCCTCCGTACACATTTCAGTGAAACAAATGCCTGTTCTTTGTCCACACTTCTCCACAAAAAAAAGTTCAGCCTCAGTTCAGAGATGCAATACCTCCAACTGAGGCAGGCTCTCCAGCAGTCTGACAAGACGGTCCTACTCGGATCTCTCTCTCTTTCACTCTCATTTTCTGTCTTCTTCTCTTTCACTGTCTCATTTTCCCTTTTCATCCAATAGCCATTGGTTTGTGTTTAGTTCTTCCCTCTTTTTCTCTCTCCCAGTTAATCCATGCTGTTACATCTCTGCTGTGTGGCTGTAGCAGGGAGTCCTGATGGCTGTGTCCTTCCCTGTGCCCCGTGCCCCGTGGCTGAGGGAGGAGGCCCCGGCAGCAGGTAACAGTCAGAGACAGCCAGGAGGTGGAGAGAGAACCAGTGTTAGCCTGGGCTGGGGCGGGGGAGCGGAATTGGGAATAGGGAAAATTCCTGCTCCCGTTCCGGCTCTCAATCCTGCTCCTTCTGCCGGGGAAATGCTGGCAGCTGTCCTGCCGTGTCTTTCTCTCTCTCTCTCTTTCTCGTCTCAGCCCAGCCCCTTTCCCTGCAACAGCCAGATGAGGTGTCAGTGCGCTACTGCTGGCTGCTTGCGGTCGCTCTCTCTCTCTGTCTCCACACACACACTCACGTCGCATGAATACTTCATGCATAAAGGAGCCCTCTCTTATTTTGCCTGTCCCAGACTTCAAACAGATTAGGTTAGTATGCCTACAGCACATGCATGTTTGTGTGTGTGTGTGTGTGCATGTGCATTTGTGAGGATTTGTGTTTCTTTGTCTTTAGCTGAGGATGTAATTAATTAGATGAGATAATGTCATTAATTATAAGGAGTGACACATAGATAGGAAGTGAGATACTTAAGTGTGTGAAGATGGATAGACTGCTTAATCCGATGCTGGCTGAACGATGCTTTCACTCAATGGAAAGAGAGAGAGGAGGACAGACAATGAACAGATGACAGATTTATGCAGGGCAGACAGAAACAGAGTGCACTCACTCACTGGTCTGGTCAAGGGTAAAAGGGGGGAAAGCTGTGTGTGTGAGTGGGCGAAGCTAGTATGAAAGTAGCCTGTATTCCCACAACTGCCAATTTACCAGCAAATCTTTAGCTCTCCTCTGGTCCTGTTTTAAAAGACAGTCTGATTTCTACACCATTAGGGCATGCAGAGTGGCTCTGCCATTAAGCAGACATATGCAGCGACTACAGAGCTTTCCCTCGACACACTGTCCCATATTTGAGCTACAGTCGAGTGTGAGACACAAAACTAGAATATAGAATCTATAATACCCCCATAACGCATACAACAATTATTGTGTCTTACATTGAGATAAGTCAAATTCAGTTCACATTGGTGATTTTGGGGCAGTGATCAGGCAAACACCACCCACCCTTGGCCGCCACCAACCTACAAATCCACAGACCCCCTTCAGACCAAGACTGACAGCGATCAATAACTGTAAGACCAACCTAATGTGGGCATCGGTCATCGTGACAGTGTCACACATTGAGATCACGCTTGGTGTGGTTTCATGTGTACATTAAAACGGGGTGAGTAGGCTGTCTCAACGATTGTAATATATATATATAAGATTAATGCAAGAGCAGCACTGGCATCAGAAATAAAGGCTCTGCTAGGCTTTTGTTAATGACAGAATGGACATCTATATTTGAGGCTGGCCTGCAGGGGGGTGCCCGCCTGCTGCTTCACAGTTTGGCCTGTTGTCAATAATCTCCCAAGCCCCGTATTCAGGCTTTATCAAATTAGCAAGAGAAATTCCTCTGGCCCGGAGAGTCATTAGCCGGTACACCCATTAGCTTGTTTGTGGAAATGTGTCTCTGTTCCTCAGCCCAGCACCATGGCTCTTTAGGTAACAAGGCCTTTTCCAGCCTAATTACCATGTTGGCCCCATTTACCATCCTTGACATTGCCTTTCTCTGGTTCCCTCTCTTTTCTCCCCAGACAAGATAACAGTGCTCTGGCCATTCATGCAGGGATCAGATCACTGGGGCTGATATCAGACTGCATTAGCCTCCCCAGCGTGGGTCTGCCTTCTCTGGTGATTAGCAGCAGCCAAGCTGCTGTCTGTCTGAATGGAGATGGAAGCTCTGGGCTCCAGCCAGACTGTATATGTACAACACACTGATAACAACCACATCACAATGAACCCGGCTCAATGTAGTAGCAGACCTGCTGGAGTCTCTGCTGCTCTGAACAGGTGAACCTGGAGGTGAAATGGTTATAGGTTTGCAATGAATTAAAGGAATTGCTAAAACAGTGGCTTAAGGGTAGCAAACAAAGAAGTGCCACATGTGTTCAGGACTGATTGAATGCATGTGTTTGTCAATCAGTAAAGGTGTGTTTTTAATTAAAGGAACAATCAATAGGATTTTCCCCCTGGAGCTCACATCTGGTGTATACATCATGCTATTGATGGGATGACCTTGACATGGGCATCTCCCTGGCCACCGTAAGTGTGAGAGGAACATACTATGTGTGCTTTCTGATGGTGTCAAGTCTAGTTTCCTCAATATTATGAAAAGGTGTACCGCAGGGGTCAGTATTGGGACCTGTTCTCTTTACTATTTATATAAATAATATTGATCTGTATTAAATCTTGTAATATTCATCTGTATGCAGACGATACGGTTATGTATGCCATTGCAGTGACTGTTGACCAAGCTATGTTAGAGACCAATCTGATTTTGTTGCATTACAGAAAGCCCTTGTTGATTTAAAACTTGTACTTAATGCGAGCAAAACAACATATATGTCTCAGATGGGCTACATATTCACTCATTGGATGGCTCGCTCATCGAGTGGGTTTCTGCCTATAAATATCTGGGCATTTGGATTGAAAAATATCTAAAGTTTAGAAACCATGCTGATGAGCTAGTTTAAAAGATTTAAAGTGGGAATGTTTTATTTTTTAAACAGATATTGCCTCTCCCTTAATAGCAGGAAGCAGATTGTGCAGTCAACTTTCCTGCCAGTTCTTGACTATGGTGACATCATTTACCAGCAGCCACTACTCTTAAACTATTGGATGCCGTCTACGATAGCGCCCTTTGTTTTATTAGAGGTGACAGTTTTAATATTCATCACTGCATCCTGTATCAGAAGGCTGGCTGGATCTCATAAAAAATCCCATAGATCACTTCATTACTCCCTTCTGGTTTAGAAAAGCTGTATGAATTCCTATGGACAGCTGACACAGTGGCTCAACTGTAAGGGAGAAACAAGAGGTGTGGGGCTGCTGTATAAGATCACCACATCTGGGCACCAAAACAACGCCAATCGCCCACCTCTACAGAACACCGACAGTGTTGAGGACGACAACAACAGCTCGCCAAAATTAAACAACATCTGCATCTCTGCAGTGGCCTGGATGGCCAGAGGACCAGGTCACGTCCAGACTGACCCAACAGACAGCCTCCCTCTGATTAAGCTGAGATGACATCAGGACAGGCTTGGGCAGGGGACTGGACACAGAGATGATGTCATAGTGTAGCCCGGGTCTGGCAGCAGACAGAGTACACCACCGCACCACCGCCAAGATTTAGTATCAAGGTCATCAGGTTGATGATTAAAGACGTCCTCCAGCGATTTGTTTAACTTTAACTGTTGAAAAGCGATATACCAAGTATAAATACCATAGAGCACACACACTAAATATATATTTTTAGCAAAATAGTGTTTTTTTAGACTGCAATTAGATGGACTCCATCTAATTTCTCATGAATCTTTGGTTTCACTGAGTGACAGTTTCTCCTGATGTATGTTCTATGCATCTTCTCCGCTATGCAATCTGGTTTTCGAGCTGGTCATGGGTGCACCTCAGCCACGTTCAAGGTCCTAAACGATATCATAACCGCCATGGATAAAAGACAGTACTGTGCAGCCGTCTTCATCAACCTGGCCAAAGCTTTTAACTCTGTCAATCACTGCATTCTTATCGGCAGACTCAATAGCCTTGGTTTCTCATATTTACTACTGCCTCGCCTGGTTCACCAACTACTTCTCAGATAGATTTCAGTGTGTCAAATCGGACGGCCTGTTGTCCGGACCTCTGGCAGTCTCTATGGGGGTGCCACAGGGTTCAATTCTTGGGCCGACTCTATTCTCTGTATATATCAATGATGTTGCTCTTGCTGCTGGTGACTCTCTGATCCACCTCTACACAGACGACACCAGTCTGTATACATCTGGCCCTTCTTTTGACAGTATGTTAACAAACTTCCAAACAAGCTTCAATGCCATACAACACTCCTTCCGTGGCCTGCAACTGCTCTTAATGCTAGTAAAATTAAATGCATGCTCTTCAATCGAACGCTGCCCGCACCCGCCCGCCGGACTAGCATCACTACTCTCGACGGGTCTGACTTAGAATATGTGGACACCTACAAATACCTAGGTGTCTGGTTAGACGGTAAACTCTCCTTCCAGACTCACATTAAGCATCTCCAATCCAAAATTAAATATAGAATCGGCTTCCTATTTCGCAACAAATCCTAAAACTGACTATCCTACCGATCCTTGACTTCTGCGATGTCATTTACAAAATAGCCTCCAACACTCTACTCAGCAAATTGGATGTAGTCTATCACGTTTTGTCACCAAAGCCGCATATACTACCCACCACTGCGACCTGTATCCTCTTGTTGGCTGGCCCTCACTACATATTCGTCGCCAAACCCACTGGCTCCAGGTCATCTATAAGTCTTTGCTAGGTAAATCCCCGCCTTATCTCAGCTCACTGGTCACCATAGCAACACCCACCCGTAGCATGCGCTCCAGCAGGTATATTTCACTGGTCATCCCCAAAGCCAACACCTCCTTTGGCCGCCATTCCTTCCAGTTCTCTGCTGCCAATGACTGGAACGAATTGCAAAAATCATTGAAGCTGGAAACTACCATCTACCTCAATAACTTTAAGCATCAGCTGTCAGAGCAGCTTACCGATCACTGCACCTGTACACAGCCCATCTGTAAATAGCCCACCCTACTACCTCATCCCCATATTGTTAATTTTGCTAATTTGCACCCCAGTATCTCTATTTGCACGTCATCATCTGCACATCTATCACTCCAGTGTTAATGCTAAATTGTAATTATTTTGCCACTATGGCCTATTTATTGCCCTAACTTCCTAATCTTACTACATTTGCACACGCTGTATATAGATTCTCTATTGTGTTATTGACGTTTGTTTATCCCATGTGTAACTCTGTGTTGTTGTTGTTTTTGTCGAACTGCTTTGCTTTGTCTTGGCCAGGTCGCAGTTGTAAATGAGAACTTGTTCTCAACTTGCCTACCTGGTTAAATAAAGGTGAAATAAAACGTTCAAAAATTAAATAAATGTTGGGTGATGTATAAATACATCCATTAGTCCCAACACTGACTACAGGTGGAGTGTGTAGAGTGGGCTCTTTAAATAACCTGAAGGGATGTGGGAAAATTGCTGCTTGTATAGTGTGGAGAGGGCTAGTGTTACCTGGGCCCCATATGGGAGGAGGGGAGGAAAGGGGGCTGTTCATGACCACTTCTCAAATTGGAGGGGGGAATGACAAGGCCAGTGTGTCGCCATGGTTTAGTCTGGCCATGAGCTCTGCCTCCTCTCTAGCTGGGATGTTAACCTCAGTGCAATCAACCGGTCTTTCTTAGCTCTCTACTTAACCCCATCTCGCTACGCTTAAAATGCTAAAAATGGCAACTCATCACAGAATTGGTCAAATATTAATTGAGGCCACAAACTGAATGGGGCTTTGAAGGTTTATGTTGACATTAACTATATTTTTTGCATCCATATTCAGGTTCCCTTCAACAAACCAACTCAAAAGGGACGGCGCAACTCTAGCTAATAATCCTCTTGGTCATTATAGAGGAGTGTGTCTCTCCAGTTGGCTTTCTGCAGAACATTAAAATGGAGGAGAGAACTAACGGGCTTATCTCACTGTCAAATCTTAGCAATCTTAAGCCTCTGCCACTTAACTGACCGCCTGCTTCCGTCCTGCAGTCCTGGTTAATGATGGTCTAAAGGGATAGTCCTCTTCTCTAGGCTCGGCCACACCGCATCTGGGAGGAAGTGGACAAATACCTCTAGGCTAGGATTTACTGAGTTTCTTTAAAGCCTAACCAGAAATAGATACATTAATCCCTGGCAGGCCAACCAGGCAGCTATGAATGTGATGTCCTGTTACATGACCAATAACCTGCTTACCTCATCACAAACACACTTGTCTGGCTTTGTACACAGAATACCAAATGGGGCATAATATGTATGCTGACTGCCCAAGGCTGCTGGTATCTTGGCTGCATTGATCCCTGGTCAGCAGAATCCATAAGATACAAATACATACAGAGCAGGGTATATATATTCACTATACAGACTGTTATCACATTTGATTTATTGGGCATTCTCGGCTAAAACACAACACAAAGCACAGAAACTGTGAAAATTGTAACAGAATATGTTTTTGCACGATAATGCTATAATATCTGTAATATTTGTTGCTCTCCCCTTTTGGTTGAGTAATGCAGAAATGGCACCAGACAGCACAATCATGATCTCCTTAGCATTCAAATGAAAATGCATGTGGAGAGAGAGAGAGAAAGAGCGAGAGAGCGAGAGACGAAGAACACGGGATCAGCATAAAGAGGGGCCATAAGGGAAAGACAGTGGGAGAGAGGGATAGGGTGAAATACTAGAGCAAGACGAAGATGGGGGAGGAACTTATGAAGAGAACAGAGATGAAATAGGTGAGATAGAAATAAATGGTAGAAAACAGACAGGGACCACAGGAGAGAGAGAGGAAGAATGAAGGAGAGCGGGAGGGAGGGAGTGTGTGTGTGTGTGTGTGTGCGGTGATCTGTACAGCCTGGTCCTCACTGAGTTGGCCCAGTGCCAGTGAGGGGCTGTCTGAGAGGAGCTCAATCATTTTATGCCTGAGAAAGAAACAGAAAAAGGCCCGGGCCGCGCCACAGTCAGCTTTGGAATTGCTTTATTCCCAAAGTGCACCAAGACGGGAATCCCCTGTTGACCTAAAATAAATGGAACAGTTGGAAACTAAATGGAAAACATTCTAATTCAAATGGCAAAACTCCTGGTTCTGTGTTGCACTGGCCGGAGGTAGACTTTGGCAGTTGCTTGTAACCACTGAGTGGAAGTTTGTCTTTTTTCAACTGTGTTTGACTTTACTATAAATTTGAAGACACATTTTCCAGAATGTTTCAACAAATTCCTGTTGTATAGATCCTGGAGCCACTTGGATTCCAGATCAAGGATAAGAAGTTTATGCCAACGATGCTATTAGAATCAATTCCCATGTAGCATGAAACAGACTCTGCAATGCCAAGGTTAACCCCTTAGGGATGAGGGAGGGAGTGTTGTTGGAAATGCAGCCAGGTTTCCATAAGGAATGTGTGAGCTGAAACTCCTCCCTGCTACAGCTTCCTGTGCCTTTGTGTTTTTCCTCCACTACCCATAAAGCATTGTGTCTTTAGAAGTCAAGCCCAGAACTCACCCACACCCTTACCCCACCTTCCCTCCCCCATCCAATTGAGAGGCCAAGCACCCCTCTACCCAAGCCATGGGCTTAAGGAGGGCTTAGGGTGGCCACAGGAGGGATCGAAGGAAGGTAAAATAGAATTATTTGCAGTTCATTTTATTGTTTCCTAAATTACCTCCTCAATGGCCTCTGCAAACATGTTGTGCTAATGTGGCCTCTCCGAGCATCTGCTTAAGCCCTGGTGAGGGCTTTAGCTCTGCAGCCTTTATTTGTCAGTCAATGAGCTAGAGGGACCAATTTAGGGCCCCTGGAGGAGAGAGCTGCCAATTTTCACAGTGGAGTCAAAAGGTCTTCATACAGTCGGAAAATCATTCTTCTACAGATTGACAATAGCATATTTACTACAGTCTCACCAGGAGAGGAGAGAAGCTTTGGAAGGGAGAAAAGACACAGTCACCATGATGATTTGGCGTAAGCTGCTGAGTTTGGAGAACATTTATTTTTCTCCTGATTTGATGCAGTATGTGACAGATGATAATGAAGATATCCTCTTCCCTTTTCTCTGGGCTGTAGCATCCCCACCCCTGGTACTGCTGACAAAGATTAAGAGCTACTTTCATCTCCTGCAGAATATGTTCCACTGCTTCGCCGACGCTGTTCCCAGGTAATCCAACACACTGTTATGTTGTCTTCACAGGTCGCAGAGTATGTGGAATAAAATTACACTCCCAACACTTCATGAGCTGAAACTCACTCGCCCACGTCTTCGCTGTAAGCCTCAAGAGCACATTTTTGCTCAGAGCAACACTACTGTAAAGCAGAACTTTCTGTATTCACTACTCACATGTCAGATAATGTGAAACATTCATTCAGTACCAAGAAGACCACAACATCAAGCTGTCATTGGCTGATTGGCATTTCACTACATCTCCAATAATCAATTCCACTGACAAGATCATGAGAGAGCAGGACATCTAATATTCATGTGGGATGCCTTTTCTATTGAAGACACTGGCTCCTTTCCTTGTTAATCAACATATCAGAGAGAGAGAGAGAGAGAGAGAGTTCTCTTACTCCACTTCTTCCCATCATTAATCAGGGTCTGTCAGGGTAAGAAACCTAGCGATTACTAATTTGTTCTCCTCCACGCCGTGACTATGACAACAACCAGGCCCGGCCGAGCCCCGCGGGCTGCTGGGAACAATTGGGAGAGATTGAGCAGCAAAGCGAGGTGGGGGGGGGGGGGGGGTTCAAACATTGATATACTGTAGATGGCAGATTAAATTATTCCTTAATCTGCCATCTACATCCCAGTCAATATGCACCACTTGGGAAAACATGAGGGATGCAAGTCTAGTGAAAGTGATTTGGGATTCCAAAAGGGTAGAGGAATTCCTAGGTTCTGAACAAAGCTATTTTGAGAGACTATGGAAAGGTATACAGTAGAAGGACTACAGAGGTGTGTGAGGTTAGAGATTTAGACATTTGTAAACAGAGCCAGGGGTCAGTGACTTCTACAGTATTACTCAGGTTAATATGAGGTTTACACACTCACACACACACACACACACACACACACACACACACACACACACCCAAACACACTCAAAGTCACATAGTCAGCTCTGCAGCAGGCTCTCACGTGCTGGGTCATGAACTGATTACAAGCTATATAATACACTCCACCCAGACAATCTGCATGGAGCCAGTGGCAGGCAGGCTGTAAACACAAACACAGGATAAACCCTGTTTTATTTTGATCCTGCCTTTTTACCAGGAATACGAGACACTTTCACGTTTCTGATTCAAAACTCCAAACATGGCCAGTGTTACGCAATATAAAGATGAGCCTGTAGCAGAACAACAGTAGCCAAGCAGGAAGAACAGCAGGAGACGTATGTAAGGGGCTCCTGAGTGGCGCAGCGGTCTAAGCCACTGCATCTCAGTACAAGTAGGCGTCACTACAGACACCCTGGTTCGATTCCAGGGTGTATCACAACCGGCCGTGTTTGGGCGTCCCATAGGGTGGCGCACAATTGGCCCAGCGTCGTCCAAGGTTGGCCGGTATAGACCGTCGTTGTAAATAAGAATTTGTTCTTAACTGACTTGCCTAGTTAAATAAAATAATATATATATATTTTTTTTTACATCCCATAGTGGAGGTAGACAATCACTGTCAACACTATCCCTGTACACCTTGGCTTTGCATTGTTTTTACTATCTGCAGAGAAGTGTAGTTCTCTTTTCAGATGTTTGTAAAGTCGAGCAAGCTACAGAAGCAGGAGGATGGTAGAGAAGTGGTGGTGGTGGAGTGGTAGAGCATTTCACTCTGTTAGTGATGATGAGGTAAAAGCTTAACTGCCTGGCCTGACAATGGCTCTCAGGCTCTCTATCCCTCAAATGGCTTTCTATCCTTGTGTGAATAAGAATCGCTGTGGTTTGATATATAGAGAACTACCGGTCGGGGAAATCAACTCACACTGATTAGGCCTAAGCAGTTATTAATTATTCATATGTAGTGCAAGGCTGGGAGCTGGGACAGACAGGGCTGAAAGTGTGGAGCAGAGGGGCTGGAGGACACAGAAACACAGCAGCCCACCGGGAGCCATCTTGTTTCTGCAAACTGAGGAAGTAAAGCCAGGATGAGCTCAAGGGAGCAGGGATCACAGGCTCTGTTGTGGTTCAGGGAGACAATGGGTCATAACATTCTTCAACGCATATTCCATGCAGGCAGCTACTGGGAAATGTACTTGTATTCTTATTCCAGCCTCTCTCTCTCTTGTCTCCAGAACAATGATAATAGACTTGATTTGCATGACACCTCTAACTGAGGGATGCCATTGAGATTTACGAGGTGTGGGGGTAGCTGGCCTCAACCCCCACTACTGTAATGCATAAGATCCAGCCAAAGTGGGAGAATATCAGTTTAGAGGCTCCTATCACTGAACACTAACGCCCAGCAGGATTCCTATGTCCCTCCATTAGTAGCCTCATCATCTGTGTGAATGAATGGTGAAGTCCTGCTGGCCATGGATAGAGGAACAGCCTAGCAGGCCTGGTTATGTACTGCCTAAATGCTGAGACCACAGTCCGTCTCCTGCCCACACACCATCAAACACAACCTGGCCTTTTACATCATCACCAACAGCACACGAAGAGACAAAGATACTCTTATGTCAAGTAGCAGGCACACAGGATGTAGTGGGTAGTGGGTCTCCATTCTAACATCCCTTGTTTGAAAGGAATCTGTCACAGCCCGACCACTGTTTCCCTATGTCCTACAGGGCTCTCTATGGTCCAGTGTTAGCCAGAGCTCTGCCTTGAGTCAGCGTTTCAGCCTTTGTCAGCTCTAGCAACCCCCCACCCCCACCCCAGCTATATGAGTGGGCCAGGCCAGCCAGACTTCCTGACTCAGGAGTTTAGGGGGAGTAGACATGGTACTAGTCAGCGCCCTCCTTGGGGGTCTCTCTCCCTTCAAACAGCCAGCTTACAGTGGACCCAGAGCACAGCACTCTCCCTCCCTCTGGTCGCCTCCAAACCAGTCCTCTCTCTGGGTGTGTTTACCATGCAGGTTAACAGCCACAACCGCCTCCACCCTGGCCGTCACAACACTGGCACAGCAGTCTCGCCCCTAGAGACGGTCATGACCAGGGGAGGGTAGAGCCAGTCTATACCACAACAGGGGTATCGGTTGATAGAGCTCCTCAGTGGTGGTCTGATGAGGCACTATCTCCACTGTGCAGCAGACTGTAATGCCCAGGACAGCCAGAGGAAGTATAACTGGCTTGAGAGGGAGAGTCTGCAGTGGGGATCCACTCAGGCTGTTATAAGATGACCTAGCTCCCTCCAATTTCCTCAAAGAAAACAAGAACCAAAACTATTTAAAGCCGCCAATACTAAATAATCAATTAAACAAACGTTGAAAATGACTTCATTGGCATTTCCTGTTCAGTTCAACCTCAAATATGAATTGGCAAATGACGGGATCTATCATCTGACACTATAACAGAAGAAGGGGGTCTGGAGTAAGAGCTGAGAGGTGGGTAGAGCTGTGGGCTGTAGACGGGGGGTTGAGGACGGGGTTGAAGGTGTGATATTGGAGTAGAAGGGATGTGGTGTGATCCATCTGGTTGGTGCTAGGCTGGGGTGGTGGTAGTAGGCCCCCCAGGAGAGGAAGGGGCCTGCCTGCTGGTCTGCTGCAGATCCCAGAGGCAGTGGGTCTAGGCTGGATCTCCATCAACACCTCCCTACTGATGGCCTTGATAGCTTTTCACACCTGGCCTTATCCGGAGGCTATGGTGCTAGAGTCCCTTCCCCAGGCTCAGCTGCTGCTGCTGCTACCGCTGCTCAGATATTAGCCCCAGCAGTCTCATAGCCTGATTATGACAGGAAAATACCAGCTGGTATTTTATCCGACAGTAAACAAAGAGACCAATAGCATGGCGTAGCCTAACCATAATCCACCAACTCTCCAGCGCTTCTATTGATATATTCAGTGCCTTAGACATGTGTTCAACAGCTAAGAATCAACAGGTTCTATGTTAAAAACAATAACAACAACACAACTAAAGGTATGGATAAATAAATCAATACCAGTCAGGCTATGCTGAATGCAGAAGCTAGTGTTAACTTTACAGCTCCACTCCGCTTACTCCCCTCAAAATAAAGCTGAGGCTTAACTTGCATTTCAACAGCGTTCTCTCCTGACTACGCATTCTGCACAAATTCTACCAACTGTAGAAACATCCATCTCTGTGAAGCTCAGCAACCAAACCATTACCCTTTCACATTCAGGGATCACACAGAACAACTCCACCTCAACCTCAACATCAACACTGCAGCACAAACACCCAAACACTGCAGATGCATCGCCCATCTCAACTAAGATCTCCTCCTGCCCTGGTTTGGGGTTAGTGTGACTTACTTGAGTCCCATGGTGGTGGTGTGTCCAGTGTTCCCCTCCACAGATCCTGACCTCCTCCTCCTGAAGCTGGCGGTCTGGAGCATCACCCCGAGCATGCTGACTGTGTGTGTGTGAGGCTCTCAGCAGCACTCCACTCCCCCTGCCTACGTCCACTCAGTCTCTTTATCCCCTAGCCAGCAGGTCCAGCCCAGAGCAGAGTAGAGCCGCTCCACAACTCCCTCCGCTCAGCATTAATAGTCCGCCAATTTATCCCTGACACAAAGATCTCCACTGTCACTCACAACACAGCCGGACAAACACCCTGCATTTGCCTTCTGTATTCGCCCTCACAGTATCTACCTCTCTCTCCTGTCTCCTCTGTAGTCAAAGTGAAGTGTGGGTGTGAGTGTTACACTTCACCTCCATGTCCCTGCCCCCACCACTACACCAACCCCAACACTCACCCCTACATCCCTGCCCCCAACACTTACAGCCACCACTACACCAACCCCAACCCCACACAAACCCCCACCAACAACCTCACACAGGAAGAACACAAGGACATTAGCACACAAACACACACACACAGGATAAGAACAACTTCTAGAAACTTCTGTACAGCAACAATCACTTGATTATACTTTAATGAATTGTAGCCCGGGACCACAGCTTTCAATGGGAAGTTGTTGCAACAAAACTTTGATTAAGTTATTTGTATGGAGATCTTCTATGGAGTTCCCAACGGCCAAACATGAACCATGTTGAAGCAGCACTTCATATTTCTGACACAAAGACCAGGCAGGTCTTGTCTGGGGAGAGGCTGGATTGTTCGACTGCAATTACAGGATAATGCCTTGCCTCCCCCAACCCACAATCACAGTGATTACAGCAGTACATACACACACTCACCTGGGCAGCAGCAGGGCCGTAAAGACACTTCCTCCTGTGCTGACACTCCTCCAGGGCCACATTCCTAACAGCTGTTATCCCTGTTCTGGCCGCCCTGCACACTGCCTCTGTAGCAAACACTCCTCTTAGCTTTACGGTTTGCTCTCTGTTACTTGAACAGCAAAAGTAGTTCTGAACGGCTCTGTGGTTAGTACTCCTGCTTCTTTCCCTCCACCCCTCCCTTTCCCTCTCCCCTCCCTTTCCCTCTCTCCTCTCTTTCTCTCCACCCCTCTCTTTCCCTCCACCCCTCTCTTTCCCTCTCTTTCCACCCCTCTCTTTCCCTCCACCCCTCTCCCCTCTCTTTCCCTCTCTCCTCTCTTTCCCTCCACCTCTCTCTTTCCCTCCACCCCTCTCTCCTCTCTTTCCCTCCACCCCTCTCTTTCCCTCCACCTCTCTCTTTCCCTCCACCTCTCTCTTTCCCTCCACCCCTCTCTTTCCCTCACCCCTCTCTTTCCCTCTCCCCTCTCTTTCCCTCTCCCCTCTCTTTCCCTCTCCCCTCTCTTTCCCTCCACCCCTCTCTTTCCCTCCACCCCTCTCTTTCCCTCCACCTCTCTCTTTCCCTCCACCTCTCTCTTTCCCTCCACCCCTCTCTTTCCCTCCACCCCTCTCTTTCCCTCCACCTCTCTCTTTCCCTCCACCTCTCTCTTTCCCTCCACCTCGCTCTTTCACTCACCATCTCTCTTTCACTCACCATCTCTCTTTCACTCCCCTCTCTATTTCCCTCCCCCTCTCCATTTCCCTCCCTCTCTCTCTTTATTTCTCCATCTCTCAGTCTCTTTTTATCCCTCCCTCCATGGGTCCTGAGGGACAGAAACACACCTCGTTCCCAATCAGCAGGTATTAATGGAACAGAGGGATGAGCAGGGTGGACAGTGCGGCGGCAGTGGCAGCGGAGACACGTCACTTAGCTGAGCTGCCAGGGCCCCTGCTGTGAGCGGTGCCTGCTCTCATTACTGAACGCTGTGTCAATGGACTAATCACATGCTCTGTCACAAAGCAATCAGTGTTCAGCACGCTAGTGAGCTGAATGAGTACTCCCTCCTACCCTCACTCTCTATACTGAGACAAACACAGGCACGTGCGCACACACACACACACACACACACAAACACACACACAGACACACTGACCACTCTGCTTGAACAGACCCTGACCTTTAACCCTTCCTGTCTGCAGGCTATTTTATAATATCCAATTGCGCATTATTGATCCGGACCAATCTTTCTTTCAGTACACTCTGGTTGATAGGGCAAGAAGAAGGGTTGAATGGGGACGTGTCAAATACTAAACTATGTGATGCATGTTTATTAGCTTCGACCAAAGCATTTCATTTCATTTAACATTACCTCTAAGGTAATGTCAAAAATGTCTCTTTACTAGAGATATCAGACCCTTTTTTGAGAGAGAGAGAAAATAACTGATTTATCAATGAAAAAAGTGATGAAAAAATGAAAGCTTAGGAGAAGAGGTTTGATGAGCAATCAGCAACTAGTAATGAAACGGTAGCAATAGTTCAGCTTCAATTGTTGAATTCATACTGAGGCCCATTTCCTGTCTACATAATGTCTAGAGACATTATGTAGAGGGGACTCAACCTAAACCATTTTACCTGGGCAGGGAGTAGGTGAGCCACAAGAGATAACACTCGATGGGGGAATTCTCCCAGCAGTTGAAACTGAGAGTAATGGTAGTTTCTGGGTAACATTTATAATAACATGTTTTTTCAATGCAACAGGCAAGTTTAACATTTTTAAAAAAAATGTATCTGCACCAGAGGCAGTCACAGAGGAACCAGAATTTTCTTTCTCATTTTCCTCTTTCCTCTCAGCATCTCCATAATTGCATTCTAATAAAAATGTAATCTGTGAGTTGAACAGCTTTCCTGAATGTCTGTTGAGCGTGCTACACTCCAGAGGGGAGCAGCCACTTTGGTTATTCAACTCAAATATCCTGGTCGCTGAGCACTTTCACATGGATTAAAAAAAATATATATCTTTAGAGGACGAAAAGGAATATTAATTACAAATTAGTTTTCAATCAGCCTCAAAACGTGATGGGGATAATTTGGTCTTCAGGTTTTTACATTGATAATTAAAATGTCTGTGGGAGAAAGTGAAAAGAAGGAGCTTTGTTAAACACAGTTGTGCTTGCTCTGAGACCTAAAACACTGACTGGCAGAACAAAACCCTAGCCTGCACACTGACCCTGGTGCTAGAGTAAAGATGAAGATGATGATAATTACATTCTAGTGATGGAAGCAGTGGAGGTGCTTGCGGAGGCAACAGTTGTAGTAGCTGAGGAAGTGGGTGTACTTCCAGTCCAGCGCAGTGCATCTCCACCACCCATCACCAAGCCGTCCGACCTCCCTGTATCTGATCTGTATCTGTATCTGTGGAATGTGATGCTGTTTGAAGCTGACTGGGCCCTGTCATCACCCTACTTCTCCCCACCAAGCAAAACAGCACACATTATTGGCAGGGAAGTATCTCTGGGATGAAATAAAGGTGGAACCCTTCACCGCTTCCACCACCTCCCCTCCTGTCCCACCAGGATGCAAATGAGTGGGGAAAACAAGTCCCTCTCCCTTCTTTCCCCTCTGTTTCTCCCTCACAGAAAGGCACACACAGCATGGATGCCCAGCCTTTGCTTTTTGAGCCCTTGTCCAAACAAAACAGTGCAAATAATAAATCACCCTCTGAAATTAACCCTGTCCATGTCTAGGTCACAGCTCGCCGTTGTTCATGCTTGACCCACCGCCTCACTCACAGGAAGTAACACGTACAGGAAGTGACACATTTAGAAGAGCATTTGGCAAATCCTCCCTGCCAAGGGAGAGGCCCCATAGTCCCAGTCCTATACTCTGACCCCGCTAAAGTTGACAAGGGGAGCTCATTTGGAGCATTTGGAGAGAAAGCTGAGCCTTACTGTCACACTCGCCCCCCTTGCCTGTGTCCTCTGCCTCCCAGGGTGCAACGCTCTAACAGCCCTATGCATCATCCTTACCCAGCTTCCCTCAGGCTGTACAGTGACGGTGAACGTACACACTGACCAACCTGCCTGAGAGTCTACCAATGACATCCTTCTGCATTAGAGAAGCCATTGGAGAGCTGTCTTTACCCCCAGTGGAGGCGCACATATCATCCTGAGCATTAGTACTGCCACTGAGTGTCTGCTAAGACTGACTACATACAGGGAGCAGCAAACAACTCATTGGGAATTTAGACAATAACAAGACTGAATATAAGCTAAACTGCACTAGAGGCAAAACTGACTGACTTTAAATAGAGCCAAACAACTAAAAACACAGCTGTACATCAAAGAAAAACACAATGGTGAAACTGTGTGCTTGAACCTAAGCCCTTTTGTGAGACATTATCCATTCATTGGCACTGGTGCCTTGCTAAAGGTACCCTCACTACATATTCTCCACACACCGTTCCAGCACAGCCTAAAAGCATGCCATAATTCAACCATGGCAAGGACAACATCATCATGGAATAGGTCCACATCACGCTAGACTCTAGTGCAATAATTAACCATGACCTCATTGTGTGAAGACAAGTCTCCACACAGATCCCTTCCACAGCAGCACACCATACAGAGGCAGCCAACCAAACACACCTTAAAGCCAACATGATACAGCACAGCAGACCATAATCATCATCACTCTCAGCCCTTTGTCAGACTCTCTCTTCAGCTGTGATTTGAGTGAAAGGTGGGTTGTGTGTACTGTGGACGGCGCTTACCTGATGAAGAAAGAGGCTGCAGCAGATGCACTCTGAGTGGAGCTGGGTGTGGAGGTGTGTCCAGGGGCGGAGGGGGCGACGTCACACTGTCCCAGTTGGACGGGGCTCCTCTGTCGGCTGGGTGGCAGGCTAAAGTTGGAGCTGGGGACCGGGGCCTCTGAGGTTGGGACAGGGACGTCAATCTCTACCTCCCCCATCAGACCCTGTGCCTGCAAAGAAACAGACCGATAGAGACAGACAGAGAGACCGACAGAAAGAGACACAGAGAGTTAGCAATGAGGGGCCTCAAGAGTTAACCACCACTACTGGACCTCCACACCTTCTCTTCCAGTCTCTCTCTCCTCTCCTACGCCACAGACGGGCAGACAGCTGCTCTAGCCATCCCAGTAAACGGGTGTCAGCTATTCACCTCAGCAACAACTAACTCCCCACAGGACGGCAAGGGCACTGTACTGGACTGGACTGGACTAGACTGGACTGGACTGGACTGGACTGCTTAATTCTGGCAACACTAAGGAGGATGCATGGTGTGAATGATAATGAAGTGATAGCAGTTTAGCCGTTAAATCATTGGCCATATACTGTACATATCAGCAGCTAATTTGCCAAGTGTGAACAGCTTTGTAACACACAGCTTGACTTAAACAGGAAAATACATATTTAACACCCAACAACAAAATACATCTCCATATCTACACACAAACCATAAGCAGTGGAATACCATAGTAGACGCAACACTTTTCTCAGATAGGCCCATGATGACTACTGCTCTGTGAAGGTATACTTAAGGTTAAGATGTAGAGGGGTAAAAGAGCAGAGTCGGTCTGCAGCGCTGCCTGCCAGCTGGGGCATGAGTCAGGAGCAGAAGGAAGCTGCCTCAGCCTGGCCCCAGGCCCCAGGGGTGGTAATGACTAGGGGTGATGAGGCAGATCCCAGACTGCTCTCGGTGCTGGTCTGGGGGAAGGGGGCCAGAGAATTGGTCTCTCTCTGACAAAGTCCACTGATCACCCAGGCAGCCCATAATAAACATCCCTGTTCCTACCAGGTTCACTATGACAACACAGAGTTAATCCTCACCCTAACCACTAGTATATCAAACTGCACAGTGATCAATGAGACTTGACAAGAACCAGTTTTGTGGGTCAGCCCAGAACAAATGGTAGAATTAAGCCTCTAGTTATCCTTTACTGTTATCCTGGTGACACCTTCACACTGGGTAATCAGCGACCCGGAGTCAAACACGACATGTGGCTTCACAATATATATTTTGTCAACACTATCCAGTCCCTCTGCATATTTACTTGCTCAATGTTTGCCCTAGATTCTTGTTTGGTAACTAAAATAACATAATTTACAATCTTTTTATAAAGTGTTCTACTGGTGTATGCAATCTATCAACGAAGGCTGACAGCTGAGCTATTTATATGACATAGCTGACATGAGAGTGCTATATATCAAGATGCAGGGGCATACATTCTGACATTCACATGAACACAGGCACCTCCGTCAGTAGGCATTACCTCAGCACAAGCACTGACTCTATAAGCTTGCCATGATCACCACAACCAAATGGGGTTGTTTTGAATCCCAAGGGAATTGTTCATTGACTGTACCTCAGAGAGCCATTTGTGCTTGCCAGTTCTTCTTATTAATAATCACATAAACCTATTATTGTTAGACGCCAGACACCTGTGTGTGTTATTCTGGACATCTATAGATATAAGACTAATCACTGAACATGCTTATTTAGGATGGCATTTTGGCTGTGTTGAAAGTCCGACTTGGTGGTTGGTGTGTTGTGAGAGAGCGAGGGCCTCTTGTACGTCTACATGTCAGGGTTATGATTTGTGAAGTTTGTGATGGAGAGACGGGGTGCAAACTGAAATGAGCCGAGTGCAGATTCTTCTCACGCACCTGGCGGAGCGGAAAGACTAACGACAGCAGGCGGTGTCCGTGACAGGACAGGAACTCAACACATACCAGAGAGGTGTGCCCGTGTCACATCATCCAGAAAGACTGAAATACTTCACACACCAGGTAAGAAGCCTATCTGGACAGCTCATCCACAACCCTGTCATAGATTAAGACAATAGTGGTGTCAGGTTTTAGAATCAAATTGGCAGCAGGTTTGAGGAGCCCATTGAGAGTAGGGAGTAAGGGTTGCGGAGGGGTGTTGTGTGGTGTAACCAGAAAAAAAAGCTCACTGTAACACACACAGACACCCATATGATTTTGAAGAACACATCATGATGCCTGTCAGAGAGCATTCCCCCAGGAGAGAGACTCAGGACTTAAGCTCTTCAAGCAACCTGCTCTCCAAGGCGGTAGGCCACTAAGGCCACTGCTGTCCCTGGTTAAGGGTCCTGGTCAGGTAATTAGGCAATGACAGTGGTGCCATGTGTCCAGGTTCATTTACACTGAGTGTCAGTAATAAGGGGACCTACCACCCTTCAACGGCCAACCCCCTGGCCCCCCGCCCAGCGGATAGCTCCTGTTTCCCGGGGATAAGGGGGAGTTGAAGAGACAGTATGATTCCAATACAGACTGTCTCAGGCCAGCTGGGCTCAGTGACTCCCTTCCCATCAGCAGTTTAAAGAGCATCCGCTTCTCAGAGCCGGAGCATAGTAGGGATCCCCGGTGACCTCTGATCCCACTGTCCGACAGGCCATTACTGCTGAGGTGAAATAGACCCTGCTAATCTGGGCCCGTCCTACTCCAATGGCTTCAGCAACCACTAGAAATGGTGGAGTAGAAGTGTATAGACGGATCACTGGGATGCACAACAATACATCCATTCCCTTCTGGATTTTCCTGAAATTAGAAAATGAATTTTGACTGAACAGTATAGGAGGGACTCATCAAAAAAAGAGTTAAAATAGAAATGTTCCTCCTCTATCCTTCTCTCTCTTTCTCTCTCACACTCGCTCTCCACTATCAATCACTCTCTCGCTCCCTGTGTGGCAGGGTGCCATGTAGGCCCAGCTGTGGCAGACAGCAGCCCAGATGGTCTGTTGGGCTTCCAGTGGGTACCAGACGAGCGAGAGGTCACACAGGGCCACCAGCGGCCAACAACACACTCTAAACCCCCAGGGTCAAGAGCACTCGGTTTTAGCAGATTAGTGCGCATTTTATTGTGGAGCAGAGGGCAAATCACAGATTTGGGTCAATCAATTAGTCATTTTGTAGTGTCCACTGTTAAATTCAGTATTCACTACTCACACTGTTGTCTGCACTTCTTAGAATGACGGAGTTGTTAATCTAAACAAAATCCGACATCAGGGGTTAGAAGTCATAGGTGTTAAATTATCAACTGAGGGGGGAATTTAACCACAGATGCTTTGATTTTGCTTCATCAGGTTTTTGGGAGACTGGAGTTCTCTAGCCGACCTCACAGAGGACGGATGTGCTGTTTCCTCCATTTAAGCCAAACATGACCCAGTCTCTCAGTGAGCCCATTGTCCCAGCTGTTAACTGTAGTGTAAATGACCACACATTTAATTCCAAGCCAGAGCCTTTTCACTATATGAAAGTTTCATGGTGTCATATAATGGGCTGTGTGCTGGTAGACTAGATAGAGCATTAAGGCTTGAACACACATCGCGCCGAACATGGATCTAGTGTTTGTCTGCCGATCACGCGATCCTACATGTAAAATCGGTACACACAAGGTTCACAAACGTACTCTCGGCCAGCAAACGCTATTGGTGTGTCTGAGCCCTAAGGCCCTCGGAATAAGGGGCCATCTCCCTTCTTTTGTCTGCACTACAGAGCTCTACACAGTGCAGCTCCAAATCCTCTATGGCCTGTGCAGGTTTTTGTCATTCTGAGGGATCTTGTTTTAATGAAAGAAATGTGCTTTAGAAAGTAACATTTCTGTTGTTTGTATTGCGGTATCCTGAAGGAACATGTGTCTCTGAAGGCCCAGGCTCAGCTGTGTGGCATTGAGCAACGCTTCATCCTAGCTCCCATCAGTTCTAATTGCTTTTAGACACATAGGAGAACACAAGTCTTCTTTATGCAAGGTCTTTTGATTTGCCCTAGATTGCATACATGCTGTATAGAAGATTCCGGACGCCTCACATAAACTGCCACTAAAAGCACTTGTTGACGGTTAAACAAAAACCTGTTCTCAATCTTCAGAGCACAGAATAAGGAATAACACTGACGGATGCCGTAATTGAGTGCAATTTTGGAGTCAGCTATTTTCAATGGCATATTAAGTAGAAGCAGCCAAAACTGAAATAAAACGGAGGAGCCATAAACAGCTTCTGATTGAGAACATAAAAATTACAGAAGTAGAAAATATGATTGAATAATGATTTTTTTGCTCTTTTTGATCATTGCTCTCAGACTCCCTAGTGTAGAATGTCACAACAATGTGTAAGAGACAGCTTAGAGGACAACATCCCATAACAATAACCCTGGAAAAAAGTATATAACAATACATGGGGAATATGACTGTATGGAGCAATATACTGTAGTATGCCTGAGAGGAGATTTACAGGAAGATTGTAAGTTGGTCATTGGATCTGAGCTGCCCTTGAGGAGGAGGAGGTCAGTGCATTAGTCTTTCTTGGTCTCCCCAAGCAGCCAGTAGCACCCAGGACCCATGACTCCTGAGGAATGAGAGGTCACCTCTCCTGCAGAGTTCTGAGGCTCAGAGTCTGTGTGAGGTTCTTCTCATTTCTCTAAAGGTCTGAGACAGAATATTTCCATTGTCAGACTTTATTTGCTCAAAGTTCTCAGGCCGTTCACAAATAACTTTGAAAACAACATTGACAAGAGTAACAAGCTGCCTATACAACATTTTCCTAGATGTGCTTTGACAAAGTGTATTTGAATCAATAGTGATAATGATGAGTTTTGAATACGTACTGGGCTGGGCTGAGGGAGGAAGTTGTTGACTCTGGAGATGCTCCACATGCCCTCCAGGTACTGCTGGGCCTGGATGGTGACCGATCCCAGGGTCCCAGTCATCTGCCCTCCCCCCACCACCTGGACACTGGTCTTGGGCCCAGCAGAGACAGAGGAGCCTTGTGGATAGCCCTGCCCCCTGTGCCAACTCTCCACCAGGGGCAGGATGGTGTGGGAATGGTCATGGGCTTTGGAAGGCTGCCTCACATGGGCACTGGAGGAGGAGAGTGTCAGTTTATGGGGCTGCCCAGAGAGGGTGGTGGAGGGCAGAGCGGGCATGTCGTGGCTCAGGGTCAGGGCCGCAGCCGGAGCAGCTACTGTCTGCAGGGCTTCCTGCCTCAGCTGGTGAAGGGGCGTAGAACACACCTGGCAGCAGCCCTCATGGCTCCCAGGCACTTGGAGCTGGTCGAATAGGAAGGCTGCGTAGCCAGGATCCTGCAGAGGAAATAAAGAGAAAAACTTAACATGGTCCCATTCAGAGAAAAGCATGGTTGACTGCGTCATATCTCCATATCAGTGTGATTGGGGGGATTCCTTGATGTTGTTCATATTTTCCAGGCATGTCAGACAGTGGCTATCGGTGTGGTCCCTCCAGGAGGCTGCCCTCTGTGATCCCAGTTCTACCTCCCTCCCTGCCTGCCTGCCTGCCCTAACCACATCCACATACTCCACCTCAGGAACTCAGTTTGTTTAGAGCTGCTCCGCCTGCAACCAGTTGCTGGTGGATGTGCCTGCCTGGGCCTTGGACCCAAGTCAAACAACAGGGGCAAATGAGAAGAGGTAACGAAAAGGCAGTTTGTGGAATTAGTGGGAGACGCCACCAAATCAAAGTCTGAGCATTCCTTTGGAACACCAACTCAGCCAGACTTCTCCAACTTTCTGCAAGTCTGCTTAAGGCCCCAGAACCTGAATAACAGTTTTACACGGCACCAAATTAGAGAAGGAGACCAGTGGAGGTTTGGCCTTTCCCTCTGCCTGTTAAAAGACTCCCTGAGGTGTCCCTCGCAGCTGGGTAGGAAGGGAGTTGTGGGGGTTTACAGAGGGAACCACAAAAGAAAACAACAGCTGAGCCGATCCTAGGAGCTCAGAGCGGACTATTTACATATTATGATAGTCAGTATGAAAACATACGATAAGACGCACAGCGTGAAAATAACCATCTCCTCTTGACAGCTATAGACTCATAGAGCCATTGATGACCACTCACTACACCCAGCCGTTCACTACTGATTCACGCCATCCCTGCTTTTCCTCATCATGCAAGTGGGGTTCTAAGATCACTTACACTCTCTCAAACACACACACACAAACACACAGTCCCAGTCTCTGAAGGGGCATAAAGGCGCAGTAACCTCCCACCCATTGGAGTGGAGCTCTAAGACAGAAACCCACAGATACATATTGTTTATGAGGCCCCTGTTCCAGTGAGCCTCTGTGGTGATCAGGAAGGACTTGAGACGGCCTGGCCAAACAACAACCCACTGCCTTTAATGCACTGCCACTTAATACAGCAGGCCCAACACAAGAGTCTTCATATAGACACAACCCGTTGACTTTAAATCTCCCCCCTCTGAAGGCAGCTCAATACAGAGACGTTTAGGTGACCTCCATCTTAGAGCCCCTATGCTTATACCTACAGTATAAATGGGTATCAGTACAGAAATAATACAATCTGACCTGTTTCTCTATGCTTATATTGCACCTCTCCTCCTTTTATTAGGGCCGGGACGATACCAGTATCACAATGTTTATTCAATGGCAAAAATTAAAACACAAAGCAGACCAAACTCTCTTTAAAAACCTGCTGTATGTAAAATATTGTGTGCTATAGTTTGGAAGATAAATACCTGTACATGTGACTCTGGATGTTTCTAACATTAAGTATGAAACATACTGAGAATCTCACTGCCGATAGACTGCCGGTACTTATCAGAGTGGGAGGCCGTTCCTTCTCTTGCTAGGTCAAAAACGGTACCTGCTGCGTGCCGACCCGATAGCGACGAATCTGACGTTTATATTTGTAGAATCGCAATGCTCATCAGTGGCCAACAACTTGACTTTGAGCCAATCAGAGAGCACGGGGAGACAAGTTTTTAATTTAAGAGGATGAGCCAGTCACACTTCATATGCAATGTAGGCTATGGGATGGCAGCTAGCTAAGTGCACAGACGCAATGCACACAACACTAAATACTTCCTACAAGCTAGCTAACCACTGTAGCTAGTATTGACATTATAATGAAATCACAATGGATTAGCTAGATTCCATGAAACAGCTGATTGTGTTAGCTGCCAAGTTAGTGCAGTGTCCTTAGCTAGCTAGCTATGTTGTGCTAGCTAGGGAATATGCATATGTTAGCTAGCTAGCTAAACATTTGGCTATGGGCTGACACTGGCAGTGTGGGATTATGGAGAGTGAATGTAATTGTTTATTCGTCATCTTGCTAGGCAGTTATCTAGCTGTGCCCATCTGACTAGTATCAACAAGGGCTTTCTACAAAATAGCAACATTTGCGCAGATAGCTTGGAATCTAGACCATAAGCAATACGCACTGATATGCATTGCCAAACAATGCTATTGCCACTTTCTGGTTTGGAGTATTTTAACAAGGCTGAGTAGCTGATGACTTCCAAGGTCTTTGCTGTGTGAAAACAAAATAGTTGTTTTTATGTTGGCTAATGCAGGATATGTTAGCTACAATTATGCTCTTAGGAGGAAATTCCCATGAACATGCATTTATGTAAAGAGGCTTAAAATGTAAACACCATTTTGCTTTGGAGAAAGATCTGGTGCTGTAAGACACTGATACATATGAGGGATCTAATGTGAAGGCATTCTATTTCACCCCGTTTAACAGAGGGCAGTTTCTGAACTCACCAGGTCTGTAACGAATCAGGGGAGAAATCGTAGAAACGGGCACGCTTCAGTCTGGAAAAACGTATTTGGTTGTGAGCAGTCATAATCATAGTAACCCACCCTGGTTTCTTCAGATCCACCCATTCCTCACCCCTCACCCTCCCACCAAACCAACCCTACCCCACCTCAGGGCATGACTATATGGATGAAATCAATTCCTCTTTCCTTCTCTCTATCCCATACATCCTATACTTTCCTCCCTCCATGTATTGTTAGGTGTTGATTTAGGAGAGCCAATAAAAACAGCCACAAAGCCCATCTGTTATTCTGGAGGTTCTGGAGGTTAGCGAGTGAGTTTCCCTTGTAAAGCTGTCTGTATGTGAGCATTATACTCTGGGGAAGAGTGAGCCGGAGGTCAAGGGTAGGAAGGGGATCATGGTGATGATGATGATGATGGTTATGGTTATGATAGTGGAGATGATGATGCTAGCCCATATTTGAGGTGGAGAGTCTGAAGGGCAGATAATATGTGATTATATCCACATCAGGTACAGTATGAGGAGAGCAAGCCGTAAATCCAAAATAATCCGATAGGGCATGTCTGTTGTTTTAAGACTTGTCAAAGGATTTCAGCCCGAACTGGAGTCAAAACTCTCACAAATGCACACCTAAAAAATTAATGCTGTCTGTAGGAAGCGGTTTCCAATATACAGATAACAAAATGTGATTTTACAGGCACGTTTCAAGATATCTTTAACACAAACCGATGACCTGAGGAGGTTGTGTAATTCCTAATGTGGAATACATGAGATGTGACATACTGTACTATGCATGCATTGAGGCCTGATACGTTTCTTTTATTATCCATATGATCTATTGCTGACAGGTGCAAGTGAGTGTAAATAATAGCCCAGTTTGAGAGACACATGTAATGAGCTGCAACAACACAATACAAGTGTTCCAGACCATTGAGAGGGACATGAAGGTCTGAGCTTCTTCAACCATTGTTAGGTAGAAGTGGAAGACCACTAGGCTTCAAGCACTCTAGAGAGAGAGAGCGTGAGTTAGGGACATGAATAGAGAGAGGGAGGCAAGTTGGGGTTGTGCCCCTTGCCTGGGGGCTTGTGGGTCGTTGTGTTGGTTTACTGGCTGTCAACGAGGAACTTTATTAAACTCTGGGGACGAATGAAGTCAGATGCTATGGCCTTATTATGTAAAGGAGGCCGGCATGCAATGGACAAGAAGTGCCTTTGGAATGGACTGTATGTCTACATAGATTACAGACTGTAGGTCTACATAGACTGTAGATCTACATAGATTACATACACAAAAGAAGTGCCTGTGGAATGGACTGTAGGTCTACATAGACTACAGACACAAAAGTTTGTCTCTCTGTCATACTAACAACGAGGAGAAACAGAGAGGCAACAGGAAGTAGAGGTAGGAGACAAACTGTCTGGGTGGTGAGTGTCATCAGAAAGCCTTTGCCCAGGGGCTGATGGGAAACAAGCTCAGCTGTAACCGCTTTGATATGGAGAGAAAGAGTAAAAGATGTGCATGATGTCTCTCTGCGCTCCGCATGGTTCCTCCGGGTGCCTCAATGCAAATGGAGCGGGGCAAAGTCACACTGAGACGACCCCACCCTACGTTTACCGTCTGATGAAATTCAGCCACGGATCGGCCGACCGGATACAGAACGCCGACCCATGACTTACTTAAATCATGGAAGCGGACATAGTGATTTCAAATGCATGAGGAACCTTGCCAGACTATAGACTTTCAGGCACGCTCCGTTCAAAGTAGAACACTCTTGGAAACAGTATTTTATATTCCATTGAGTTGCGGAGCGCCTGGCAGGTGGGGAGCAGTGACCTTCACCACAAAGCAGCTCTCTGTGTTGTGGTGGCCATTCAGTTAAAGGAAACAAGAGGCAGTACAGCCACAGCACACCCAAAAGTTTGCTTTATAAGAATCAATTGTGCAATCTCTTATTCCTTCCTTCATTCTTCCAGTTTTCTCCTATACTATTGTACAGGGAAACTTTACCCCCTATGACTCAGTAGGTCAAGACTGTGCTGTCTTTCCACACTCGAGCCCATCCCCAACAGTATTATTGCTGTTAACACAATACAGCTGAGTTTTTCATACTTCCCATAACGGCATATAAAACCAACAGGACCAAACAACAACACAGCTGCTTCATATGGCGCCTTTTAAAAACTGGAAATCCTCCACTCTCCCTTCTCTTATTTCTCCATAAGGGCAGCTTAAGCCGTATCTGTTTACTTGGCTCTGACACCTTTGACCCGTCAGTAGTACTGTCCCAGTGTGTTTGATTTGGAATAAACCAATAAACCACAGGAGCCTACAGACCGATCCCACAGTGAGGACGAGAGCCGCCAACAGGCCTACTCTCCCAGGCCAGAGAAAAACGAGCACCGCTGAAGATTACATTCCCAGGATAAAATGCTCCCATCTAGTGGTAATCCCTCCCAACCTCCATACCCATACCCTCAACTCTCTCACCCCTCAGCAGACCCATAGATCTAATTTGACTTCAGGAACAGTTAATGCTGAACCACCAGTTGTAGCAGTGGAGAACAGATCATTAAGTTTAACCACCCAGGTCCTGTGCTGTGGAGCTAGAGAAGACAATTGAGTCAGGATCTCACACTAGCATGCTGTTTACCTCTGTGGAAACGTCTCCTGTGGCACACAAAATGGGAGGGTCATCAAACCACATCAAATAGATGTTTACTGCTGCCTGTCTGTCTGTAGCACACATAATAAAAGGAACACTTTCCCAAGCAGAAACTCTCTATAAGCAACAGCATTGGGGTGTAATAAGAACATAATTCCAGAGATATAATATCTACCACTGAAGTAATTAATTTACTCCTGACTGACAAAATAAGCAAGCTCTCAGTTGAAGTAGCTGTTACTGCGGGTGTAGCGAAATGCTTGTGCTACTAGCGCGGACAGTGCAGTACTATCTAACCATAATATCTAACAGTTTCACAACATATACCCAAACACACATAAATCTAAGTAAGAAAGGATTGAAAATATATACATATATGTCAGCCCGGCATTGGACTAAGATCCAGTGGCATAGTAAGCTTTAGAGTATACAGTATACACATAAGAGACTGGTGATGCAGTACGTAAACACGATTAGGTGACTAAGATACCAAATAATAGTATAGCGTACAGTTTAGACATATGAGATGAGTAACATTATTAAAGTGTCTCGTGATTTCTAATCGGTGACTATAGGCAGCCACATCTGGTGTGTTAGTGATGGCTGTTAAGCAGTCTGATGGCCCTGAGATAGAAGCTGTTTTTCAGTCTCTCTGTCCCAGCTTTGATGCACCTGGACTGACCTCGCCTTCTGGATGATAGCGGGGTGAACAGGCAGTGGCTCGGATGGTTGATGTCTTTGATGATCTTTTTGGCTTTTCTGTGGCAACGGGGGCTGTAGGTGTCCAGGAGGGCAGGAAGTTTGCCCCCAGTAATGCATTGGGCAGACCGCACCACCCTCTGGAGAGCTTTGCGGTTATGGGCGGTGCAGTTGCCGTACCAGGCGGTGATGCAGCCTGACAGGATACTCTCAATTTTGCATCTGTAGAAGTTTGTGAGGGTTCTGGGTGATAAGCCACATTTCTTTAGCCTCCTGAGGTTGAAGAGGCGCTGTTGCGCCTTCTTCACCACACTGTCTGTGTGGGTGGACCATTCCAGTTTGTCAGTGATGTGTACGCCAAGGAACTTGAAGCTTTTCACCTTCTCCACTGTGGTCCCATCGATGTGGATCGGGGGTGCACCCTCTGCTGTTTTCAGAGGTCCACAATCATCTCCTTCGTTTTTCTGACGTTGAGTGAGAGGTTATTTTCCTGACACCACAATCCCAGAGCCCTCACCTCCTCCCTGTAGGCTGTCTCATCGTTGTCGGTAATCAAGCCTACTACTGTTGTGTTGTCTGCAAACCTGATGATTGAGTTGGAGGCGTGCTTGGCCACGCAGTCATGGGTGAACAGTGAGTGCAGGAGGGGGCCCTTGTGGGAACCCAGTGTTGAGGATCAGCGAGGAGGAGGTGTTGTTTGATACCTTCACCACCTGGGGTCGACCCATCAGGAAGTCCAGGATCCAGTTGCACAGGGCGGGGTTCAGACCCAGGGCCTCGAGTTTGATGATGAGCTTGGAGGGTACTATGGTGTTGAATGCTGAGCTATAGTCAATAAACAGCATTCTTTCATAGGTATGCCTCTTATCAAGATGGGTTAGGGCAGTGTGCGATTGCATCATCTGTGGATCTATTGGGGCGGTAAGCAAATTGAAGAGGGGTCTAGAGTGGCAGGTAAGGTGGAGGTAATATGATCCTTTACTAGTCTCTCAAAGCACTTCATGGTGAGAGCTACGGGGCGGTAGTCATTTAGTTAATTTACCTTTGCTTTCTTAGGTACAGGGACAATGGTGGCCATCTTGAAGCATGTGGGGACAACAGACAGGGATAGGGAGAGATTGAATATATCTGTAAACACAACAGCCAGCTGGTCTATGCATGCTCTGAGGACGTGGCTAGGGATACCGTCTGGGCCAGCAGCCTTGCGAGGGTTAACACGCTTAAATGTCTCACTCACGTCAGCCACTGAGAGGGAGAGCCCACAGTCTATGGTAGTGGGCCGCGTCGGTGGCAATGTATTATCTTCAAAGCGAGTGAAGAAGGTGTTCTGCATAGGAGGGGTAGGTTAACGTGCAGCGCAACCTAACCCAGCCAATCAGAATGAGTTTTTCCCCACAAAAGAGCTTTATTATAGACAGAAATACTCTTCAGTTTCATCAGCTGTCCGGGTGGCTTGTCTCAGACAATCCCGCAAGTAAAGAAGCCAGATGTGGAAGTCCTGGGCTGGCGTGGTTATACGTGGTCTGCGGTAGTGAGGCCAGTTGGACGTAATGCCAAATTCTCTTTGGATGCGGCTTATGGTAGAGAAATTATCAAAATTATCTGCCAACAGTTCTGGTGGACATTCCTGCAGTCAGCTTGCCAATTGCACGCTCCCTCAAAACCTGAGACATCTGTGACATTGTGTTGTCTGACAAAATGATGACGAAATGCTGCACATTCTAGTGGCCTTTTATTGTCTCCAGCACAAGGTGCACCTGTGTAATGGTCATGCTGTTTAATCAGCTTCTTGATATGCCACACCGGTCAGGTGGATGGATTATCTTGGTAAAGGAAAAATACTCACTAACAGGAAGTATTTTTGCTTTTGACTGCAAAAGTGATCTTGACTCTTGGTGACCACTGTGCTACAGTATGTGTGTAATATGCTATGTATATTTCTACATATGCTAGAAGGAGCTTATTGCACTCATTTTCTATTATTTATACAACCAGATGCCACTGTCTATCAAACAATCAGCCATAGATGGACACTACGGGCCAAGTAGAATGCATGAATTTATTGACCTCTGTCAAAACAAGCTTCCTGCAATCAAATAACCTCACATAATGATATACACAACTAGCTTTGGGACACAAGACTCCCAATGTCACTCATGTTAGCCAAGAGTAAACACAATAGGGTTATAGCTACCTTTCATACTAACTCTGTGATTAAAAGAACACGTAGCGCCTTATATGAATCACTGCACAGCTGTAAAGGTGGGAGGAATGGGTGAAAATGAGAGAGTGAGTGACTGAACCGTGTGTGTGTGTGTGTGTGTGTGTGTGTGTGTCCGTTTACACCACACCCATCCATCACTTCAACCTTTCACCACTTGGCCAGTTTACCTCTTCCTGTTCACTCATGCAAACAAAGAAAGCAAGCTCCTTTCAAACTGTTTGGGCAGATTTCATCCATCCCTCGCCCCTTTAATGTCTCTCTCTCCCGCAGAGACCTAAGGCAGCCATCAGCACTCTGTTTTTACTCCAGATCAGTCAAGCTGTCATCAGCTGGGATAGGCTATAGACTAGGATGGGAAGCTTGGGAGCAGTGGATCCAGTCTAGACTCCTCTGTGAGAGAGTGAATTACTTCACCAACTGACATCTTCATCAACGACATCATGGAAGTGGACACTACTGGTATTACTGCTATCATTCACGACTAAACTGAATATTTAGCTCTTGTGTTTGGTAAAACAAATCAGGCTTTCTCTAGGTCTATACTCCATAGAGCAACATTCTATTTCCCCTAACCAGTAGTATACATGATCTAGAGTGAGGAGGTGGGTTAGTGTGATGGGGAGCAGGGGATTCAAACATATCAGACCATAGCAACCGCTCTACAGCAAAGTCAGCAACACATCTATGATCTACAGTATGATATGTGTCATGTACCTCTCTATTTCACCAGTGTAGCAGTACACATTCAGCAAGCAGTATGATGAAATATATATGATATTCTACTCTGTTGCCTGTGGCCAATCTGGGGTAGGCCGAGCACAGCGATAGTAGCTCTCATGCTGCTCTCTCCCACCAGGGAGACACAGTGAGTGTATTTATGCATGCTGCTCACCAGCTACTCAACACTTCTAATTAGAATACCTGATTTACGCTCTTGGAAACTCTCCAGATAGTTCTTATTTTTTTACTATGTTTACTGAAACAAACAAAAATAAAATTGTGAACAATTCAGCAGGCAAAGTGGAGAGCCAGGTGTTGTTTTAAGCTCTGCAGGTATTGTGGAGAAGGAGGAGGAGCAGGAGATGGTATGGGGGAGGAGGCTAGAGCCCCCATGCTCAGTCCAGGAGCATCAAACTAATGAGAGCTTTACTGGTTGGCGATCTACACACTGGAAAGCCCTTATCAAATAACCAGTCCGACTCCATTCTTCGCTCCTTGTTGGTGCTCACTGGTAATGAAATAGAAAAGTAACTGTTTCAAGTAAACCTCTTGAAAGTGTAAAAAGGAAGAAAAATAACATCTTTCTCTCATCTGTCGCTCTCCCTCTCCACCCGTTTAGTTTTGAGTCTGCCAGAAACCAGCCTCTCCTAGACTTGCTGTGCCTCAGGGAGCCGCAGGAGGTTAGAGGTGAGAAACTAAATGTTGTCAGAGGATCCCACAACAAAATGTCTGTCAGATCGGTATGATAGCTTTGATAGTTTGGTATGGATAGTTAGGCTACAGCTGGGAGGAGGTAGGCCTTGTCCCCTGGCTTAGTCTCAAGGAAAACCAACTGGAGTGACATTATGAGATGTTTTATACTGTAGTAAGTGGGCTCTGATAGGTGTGCATTAACTTTATATATTGGTATTCGAAGACATACACAGGGGCTTGTAAAGATACTCATTTATATACATGAGGAGAACCCACTCTAGACCTTTCAGTACATAGGAGGATGCTGATACAACAGTTATAGCTGAAGTGGCTCCAGCATAGTGTTTCATTTCCTACCCAATCTTTACAGAGTAATAACAGCCAGCTGCCTCTCCTCTGTGTGAATTGTCCCACTGAAGTCCCATTCAATTACAGCCATTGAGAATTTGGATGTTTGTGAATCTGTTAATTGTTCATATGGGTGGCAAAACATTATCTCCAAGTAAGATACTGCTAGACAAACTATCTGAGAAGACAAGATACTGATGTAACCTGTCTAAATGACTATCGCCCTGTAGCACTCACGTCTGTAGCTATGAAATGCTTTGAAAGGCTGGTCATGGCTCACATCAACACCATCATCCCAGAAACCCTGGACCCACTCCAATCCGCATACCTCCCCAACAGATCAACAGATGACACCATCTTTATTGAACTCCACACTGCCCTTTCCCACCTGGACAAGAATAACACCTATGTGAGAATGCTGTTCATTGAAGGTGAATGTAAAAAGCGCATATCATTTTAAATAGGCTACGTCATATTAAACAGCATATAAACACTAAATAGGTCAGAAGCCAGACAGGGAGCCTAAGAAGGAGTGAAAATTAATTATGAATAAAATGAATATCCTCTCCACACTTGCAGAGCTACTGGGGATGCTAAAGACCCTTTTGGTCACTCTTTCCAGGCTGGGCAGAGATGCAGAGTTTTATTTATATTTGTCTATTGGTAGGCCTAAAGGTTTCTAGGCAAAATAACCCAATCAAAACGGAAAGCTCCTTGAACGTGGGAATATGCCAGGCCTATTGGGCCAAAATCGATTACGGTCTATTGTATATATAATAGAACAAAAATTAACAAAAGGTTTACGAGATCTGATTTTTAGTTTATAAATACTTTGCTACAATGACACTCTTAGTTATCTACCCACCTTGTTCCTTTCTTTTAGCATGTGCATGTACACGATCATGCGTTCGGGATACATGTATTTTTAGATTCCATAATGATTCTTTAGTTGTGGACACTACATCACTGCACTCCCAATCTTGGTCCTCATCTTTGTAAGCATCTTGATTTTGCACCTGTGTGTTTTATCAGTTTCTTTATAAAAAAAAGAATTAGCAAACTCCATGACAGTAGCTAAAGCAAGGGGCTATACCAGCACACAAGTAGACTACAAATTCATGCCGAGCTCGTGAAGCGAGCACTACTGGAGCGAAATTGGAGCGGGCGAGAAGGCCGACGCACCAGCCTTTGGGAATCTCGCTCTGCGCTCCAGTCAAATTGGGCACGCTCTGCTCCTTCCACTCCGCTCACATAACCTGGTCCACACGCACCAACACAGTCGTGAAGAGTGCACGACAATGCCTCTTCCCCCTTGGAGGCATGGGCCCTCAGATCCTTAAAAGGTTCTACAACTAGTACCATTGAGAGCATCTTGACTGGCTGCATCACCTCTTGGTATGGCAACTGCTTGGCATCCGACCGCAAGGTGCTACAGAGGGTAGTGCGTATGGCCCACTACATCACTGGGGACGAGCTCCCTGCCATACAGAACCTCTATACCAGGCGGTGTCAAAGGAAGTTCAAAGACTCCAGCCATCTAAGTCATAGACTGTTCTATCTGCTACCACACGGCAAGAGGTACCGATCCACCAAATTTGAATGCAACGGGACCATGAACAGATTTTACCCCCAAGCCATAAGTATGTTAATTATTTAACCAAATTTCTACCCCGATTATCTAAACGAACCCTTTTTGTACTAACTTTGTTAGACTTCACATACCCTGCTGCTACTGTCTATTATCTTACCTTTATTTAACCAGGTAGGTCAGTTGAGAACAAGTTCTCATTTGCAACTGCGACCTGGCTGATGCCGTAGTTATATGTACATATTTACATCGACTCGGTACTGATACCCCATGTATACAGTTGAAGTCGGAAGTTTACATACACCTTAGCCAAATACATTTAAACTCAGTTTTACACAATTCCTGACATTTAATCCAAGTAAAAATTCCCTGTCTTAGGTCGGTTAGGATCACCACTTTATTTTAAGAATGTGAAATGTCAGAATAATAGTATGAGAATGATTTATTTCAGGTTTTATTTCTTTCATCACATTTCCAGTGGGTCAGAAGTTTACATACTGTACACTCAATTAGTATTTGGTAGCATTGCCTTTAAATTGTTTAACTTGGGTCAAACGTTTTGGGTAGCCTTCCACAAGCTTCCGACAATAGGTTGGGTGAATTTTGGCCCATTCCTGCTGACAGAACTGGTGTAACTGAGTCAGGTTTGTAGGCCTCCTTGCTCACACAGGTTTTTTTTTGTTCTGCCCACAAATTTTCTATAGGATTGAGGTCTTTGTGAGGGCTTTGTGATGGCCACTAAAATACCTTGACTTTGTTGTCCTTAAGCCATTTTGCCACAACTTTGGAAGTATGCTTGGGGTCATGGTCCATTTAGAAGATCCATTTGCGACCAAGCTTTCACTTCCTGACTGATGTCTTGAGATGTTGCTTCAATATATCCACATAATTTTCCTTCCTCATGATGCCATCTATTTTGTGAAGTGCACCAGTCCCTCCTGCAGAAAAGCACCCCCACAACATGATGCTGCCACCCCTGTGATTCACGGTTGTGATGGTGTTCTTCGGCTTGCAAGCCTCCCGCTTCTTCCTCCAAACATAACGATGGTCATTATGGCCAAACAGTTCTATTTTTGTTTCATCAGACCAGAGGATGTTTCTCCAAAAAGTACGATCTTTGTCCCCATGTGCAGTTGCAAACCGTAGTCTGGCTTTTTTATGGCTGTTTTGGAGCAGCGGCTTCTTCCTTGCTGAGCGGCCTTTCAGGTTATGTCGATATAGGACTTGTTTTACTGTGGATATAGATACTTTTGTACCCGTTTCCTCCAGCATCTTCACAAGGTCCTTTATTCTTGTTTTGGGATTGATTTGCACTTTTCGCACCAAAGTATGTTCATCTCTAGGAGACAGAATATGTCTCCTTCTCGAGCGGTATGATGGCTGCGTGGTCCCATGGTGTTTATACGTGCGTACTATTGTTTGTACAGATGAACGTGGTACCTTCAGGCGTTTGGAAATTGCTCCCAAGAATGAACCAGACTTGTGGAGGTGGCTGATTTCTTTTGATTTTCCCATGATGTCGAGCAAAGAGGCATTGAGTTTGAAGGTAGGCCTTGAAATACATCCACAGGTACACCTCCAATTGACTCAAATGATGATGTCAGAAGCTTCTAAAGCCATGGCATGATTTTCTGGAATTTTATAAGCTGTTTAAAGGCACAGTCAACTTAGTGTATGTAAACTTCTGACCAGCTGGAATTGTGATATAGTGAATTATAAGTTAAATAATCTGTCTGTAAACAATTGTTTCAAGAATTACTTGTGTCATGCACAAAGTAGATGTCCTAACCGACTTGCGGTTAGGACATCCACTGTGGAGTGGTTGAAAAATGAGTTTTAATGACTTCAACCTAAGTGTATGTAAAATTCCAACTTCAACTGTATATAGCCAAGTTATCATTACTCATTGATTATTACTTTTATTATTACATGCTATTACTTTTTTATTATTTCTCTATTTTCTTTCTCTCTGCATGGTTGGGAAGGGCCATAAGTAAGCATTTCACTGTTAGTCCACACCTGTTGTTTACGACGCATGTGACAAATACAAATTTGATGATGAGCAAATCTGCATTTACACTTTAGTCATTTAGCAGACGCTCTTATCCAGAGTGACTTACAGTTAGTTAGTGCATACATTTCCGTACTGGTCCCCCATGGGAATCAAACCCACCACCCTAGTGTTGCACACACCATGCTCTACCAACTGTGCCACACGGGACCATCACAAAAAATGAGGCAGCAGCAGCAGCATTGGTTCTTACGCCTGGGAATCCACAGAACAACTCTCTTAAACCCCCTGAGATGGCAAACTACAGCTGCAGCCAGTTGGAGACCGACTCTGAAAGGAAAAGGTTAATTACTGAATAAAAATGCAAATACAGAGAGGAAAAAATGAAAACAGAGATAATCGCATGAGATTTCTCCATAGCATTCTGGATAACTTTGTCTCACCTTAATCAACACATCAGCATGAACAGAATTCATAATTTACTGACAAGTTTTGCAACAAGAACAACAAGAAAAGCAGACTACTAAATCTTCTCTGTCTTTGTAAAACAACATGAATTTTTTTAATGAAATCATTGTGAAATCAAATGCCCCAAACAAATTCATAGTTCTATGTACTTGTCAGAATAAAGCTGATGGCAAGGTGAAATGTTGAATTCACATAATTATTATCTCCACTCCCCTGGTGGACTGGACGGTACAGTAATTATGCTGGCATGCTGCCAGTGTCTCTTATTTTTTTGACACATTTGGCCCTTTTTTGTACTGTACTGTGCTCTACTGTACTGTGTGCATTGTACTATAAAGCACTGCATCTCTTTCAGCTCAGGTGCGCTGTGCTGAGCTGCCCTGCTCCATCCCAGGCTGCTATGTGTCTTATCTCTGAGACTGTCATACTTTGTATCGCCACAGAGCTGGTGTGTGAGCGGAACAACAGAACAAAGAGTGGAAAGAGACAGTGTGGTAGCTGCAGCACGCAGGAACACTGAGGCCTGGTATAGAAGGAAATGGCACTTTAACCATGAAACAAAATTATATTACCATGCTAATAATGGCCTCTAAGAGAATGCAATTATCATTAATAATTTGAGCATTCAGCATCAACTTAGAAACTTCGTAGGTAGAACCCCCTCTATCTGGGGATGGTAATGGGACTACTAATCCACTTAATGATTGTAAAGACTTTTCTTTCTTTCTCACAGTGAATACTACGCTTATCAAGAGTGTTTACAATGGCCATTTCACCACTTTGTCTGCTAGCACCAATGGAATACTGAAAGTTTCTGTGTAGCCCACAACATTTCACTTTACATTCAAATGAGTTGGGGGTGAGTTGAAGGGAGACCAAATAAGTTGGGGGTGGCCTGGTGAATTGAAGGGAGACCAAATGAGTTGGGGGTGACCTGGTGAATTGAAGGGAGACCAAATAAGTTGGGGGTGGCCTGGTGAATTGAAGGGAGACCAAATGAGTTGGGGGTGACCTGGTGAATTGAAGGGAGACCAAATGAGTTGGGGGTGGCCTGGTGAATTGAAGGGAGACCAAATAAGTTGGGGGTGGCCTAGTGAGTTGAAGGGAGACCAAATGAGTTGGGGGTGGCCTGGTGAATTGAAGGGAGACCAAATGAGTTGGGGGTGGCCTGGTGAGTTGATTGTTGACCAAATGAGTTGGGGGTGGCCTGGTGAATTGAAGGGAGACCAAATGAGTTGGGGGTGGCCTGGTGAATTGAAGGGAGACCAAATGAGTTGGGGGTGGCCTGGTGAGTTGATTGTTGACCAAATGAGTTGGGGGTGGCCTGGTGAATTGAAGGGAGACCAAATGAGTTGGGGGTGGCCTGGTGAATTGAAGGGAGACCAAATGAGTTGGGGGTGGCCTGGTGAATTGAAGGGAGACCAAATGAGTTGGGGGTGGCCTAGTGAGTTGATTGTTGACCAAATGAGTTGGGGGTGGCCTGGTGAATTGAAGGGAGACCAAATGAGTTGGGGGTGGCCTGGTGAATTGAAGGGAGACCAAATGAGTTGGGGGTGGCCTAGTGAGTTGATTGTTGACCAAATAAGTTGGGGGTGGCCTAGTGAGTTGAAGGGAGACCAAATGAGTTGGGGGTGGCCTGGTGAATTGAAGGGAGACCAAATGAGTTGGGGGTGGCCTAGTGAGTTGAAGGGAGACCAAATGAGTTGGGGGTGGCCTGGTGAATTGAAGGGAGACCAAATGAGTTGGGGGTGGCCTAGTGAATTGAAGGGAGACCAAATGAGTTGGGGGTGGCCTGGTGAATTGAAGGGAGACCAAATGAGTTTGGGGTGGCCTAGTGAGTTGATTGTTGACCAAATAAGTTGGGGGTGGCCTAGTGAGTTGAAGGGAGACCAAATGAGTTGGGGGTGGCCTGGTGAATTGAAGGGAGACCAAATGAGTTGGGGGTGGCCTAGTGAATTGAAGGGAGACCAAATGAGTTGGGGGTGGCCTGGTGAATTGAAGGGAGACCAAATGAGTTGGGGGTGGCCTGGTGAGTTGTTGGGAGACCAAATGAGTTGGGGGTGGCCTGGTGAGTTGTTGGGAGACCAAATTGGTCCTGAAGAGAAAGAAATTGGGGATTTTTGCTAAATGTGCATTATATGTTTTACAGGCTCACTCATGGGTCATTAATTCAAGTGAAAAAATACCATTCCTCTCTACAGTGAGGAGTATCTAGGTATTTAATACACCTTTTTTATACACACACACAAACAATAGTGAAAAAAGGCAGGTCAGTTTGCTGAGGCTTTAGACTACCCACCTGTCAGAGCGAGCCGGTACATATGCTGAGAGGCACTGACAAATCACTGCCACAGTAGACCAACAGCACCAGACTGACAGTCTGGTGCACAGGAAGAAAAGTTACAATCCAACTCCTATTGTCATGGCACAGATGCAAATTATCAGATAAAAGTATTCGCAACAGTCATTTCTCATCTGCATATGAATGAATGGGGTTGAGAGAGGGGTAGGAAGTTTTCATCAGGTTTTAGTTGATTAGATTCTGGAAGTTCCCTTCCCTCCAGATCTATCTGTTCACATCGCCTGTCAGGACAGAGCCTTTAGGAGTCAGGGATCCAGGAAGTGCAGGCCAGGCTGGCAGTGACACGGAGAGAGCAATGAGAGAAACAGACTGGCTGCCCTCTGCTCAGACCTGCAGGTTCACAGCTGCTTTGTGTATACATGGCCTTGCCTCCACAGCAGGATAATGGAACATGTCAGATGACGTGAAAATAGAAAGCCGGGCGGAAATGTTTTCCAGCAGCATGATTTATATTTTTTCCTCAAAGTTAGTGGCATTTGTCTGAGCCTCTGTTTACACGACCCCCGGGCCCAATACTGATGTGAGGCTTTTAGTCCATTTAAGAGCAAGAGTAACAGAGCAGAGAAATAACAATCCTCACTACAAGACGAGAGCATCACAGTCATCTGCAGCCCCCACCGCTTACAATGCCGCAGTGCAATATATCTATTATACTGTACATTTATGGCAGTGGAGAACAGCTGCATTTAGCATAATGTCAGGGGTGCCTGGGATTATGCATTTCAAAGCTGGCCATTTTATGCATTATGTTTGAGTGGGAAATGTGAGTTCAGTGCTATCGTGTCATGCCAAATCACATACTACATCAATGTCTCCTGCTCTAAGAACATAAAAATGAGCCTGGAAATGATCCGATGGTACCACACACACACACACAACCACAAATGTGGTTCAGAGATGCAGGAGCATGCTCTGTCCGTGCTCTGGGTTTGATCGTGGGGCTGTGGGGTCAAAGGGCACTTAATTGTGCGACTCGTGGAGGTCAGTGTCACCGTGGCCTTCTGCCAGAGATGTAGAACACCACCTGAATGTCTGTCAGGAAGACAAATGAACTTTGACCTCTACTGATGACATCGACCTCAGTCAGCAAACATGGGCCACATCTTAATCTGTGTCAAGAGTAATGAGCAGATCGCTGATGCCTGCACGTTTACACAGGGCTGATGGGGCTCTCTGTGATGTATACTTCTCTAGTCGTGTTCTCAGTTAGTTATAAAATATGAAGGCTGAAACACGGACACCTCAAAAGCCAGTTTCATCAGTGGCGCTCTATGGCTAGCCCATGACAAGCAGCTCCTCTCCAGACTGACTCAGAGCTGCAGGACAGACAGCTATAAATCTCTAAATATGCTGAAATTGCTCCACTCTATCTATCTGTAACAGCCAAGCCTATCGGTCAACACAGGACACGACGACAGGGCTGTTTGCTGCAATCTGTTCAATCCAACAATGACATTCTTGAGTAAGCGGCCTTTTTAAAGAATCATAAATAACTTAACTAAAGCTTGCCACTAACTCCTTCCACGGGAAGCCTTTCAGCTATTCTGGCTGGCTCCTAAAACCCTAAACTGGAGCAGAGGCAGAGCAGGAGTTGGATATCATTTTTTCACCAGTCAATAATTAGCCAGCTCTCTAATCAGCTGTTTGTGCAGCATACCTGTCCATGCCTTCTCATTAACCCATATGGGTGCAGACGCTGTGCCATTAACCTCCATAGGGTCAGCTCTGACTCTGCCGCCTGCACACTCTTAGTAGTTTATTTGATGGCATCATAAAAGCACATCTCCCACTGGACACTAGGTGTGAGCAGAGGAGCTCTCTTCCTGTTCTAACTATTATCAAATAGGTGTGATGCATGGACTACGATAAAATAAACATTCCCTACATTGTGGAAAACTTGTGTTTGGAGGTCAGGGGATCATCCAGAAAAGGAGGTTCCCATTTAAAAAATTATTAACGAAATGCCAGCAGTGACTTCCTTTCCTAAACAGAGGCTGAAATCACATGAGGCTGGCCAGTCCACCCGCTCTGGCTGTAGGTGGAGGATGATTCAATTCCTCTGCCCGTGTCTGCTTTTCTGAAGGGACGAATCGCTCAAAACTGTGTCAACAGCTGGGAAAAGGATTCCTCCCTGTCTGTGCTTTGTGAAAGTGATAAAAATAACGCGGTGGTCTATCCCGCTGTGGGTAACGCCCTTTACAGGCTTGTTTTCCCAGCTAGGAGGGTCACTGTCAGGGAGGCCTGCTCGACATCCAGACAACACACATCAAGGCAGTACTTTCTTATCCTCCGTCTCAACGCTGTCATTTCCTGTTTTGAATGGAAGCCGGGGATGATAGCATAGACACAAACAAGCAGAGATTACCTCTGACCAACGGCAGCAGCTGTCCTCAAGTGTCCGTACCAGGGTAGGAAATCTCAATCCGTAGGGGAGTACACATACACACACACTAACACATACACTGGGGGCCAAAAGTTTGGAATATTACTCATTCAAGGGTATTTCTTTATTTGCACATTTTCTTTTACAAAACTATGACATAACACATATGTAATCATGTAGTAGTTGGACATTAGACCAGTGGAAATTTGTCCTTTGTGTCGGAGTCCAAATTTGAGATTTTTAGTCCCAACCTCAACCAAATTTAGTAAAGGAAAAGCAGCCAACAAGTGCTCAGCATATGCGGGAACTCCTTCAAGACTGATGGAAAAATCATCCAGGTAAAGCTGGTTGAGAGAATGCCAAGAGTGTGCAAAGCTGTCATCAAGGCAAAGGGTGGCTATTAGAAGAATGTCAAATATAAAATATATTTTGATTTGTTTAACACTTTTTTGGTTACTACATGACTCCATATGTGTTATGTCATAGTTTTGATGTATTCACTTTTATTCTACAATGTACAAAATAGCGCAAATTAAGAAAAACCCTTGAATTAGTAATATTCCAAACTTTTGCCCCCCTAGTGTATACGCAGTTACACACAAACATTGACACACACAAATATTCAAAAATATACACACAAATGTTTAACCCCCTGCACACAAACCTTCCAATTGTTTTAATCTGCCAACCCTGGATGACTTCCTGACTTTCCTGAGCACAACACCAATACAGTCATGTTCATGCAAAACACATCCCTCCAGCCTCCCAGCGGCTTGTCAGAGGAACAGGGCAAAGACAAAGGAGGGCAATTAAACAGACCACCAAAGTCATGGAAGCAACAGAAGAGGAGATAGATAAAAGCAACGATGGTCTGTCGATATGGGGACTCTAAAGACACATTTGGAAGGGTCAGCAATGGAGCAATGTCAATGTCTGGCTGGGGCAGAGAGGAGAGCTTTGGAGGCCAAGGGAGGTGTGGACGTCTCTTGTCTGACTCCGGGACTCTTTTTGGAATGTGTGCCTTTCATGTTCTCAGGAAGCCCCTGGCGGTGAGATACAATAAGAAGAGGGAAGGGGGTGTTAGGGGGGCCTTTGTTGACGGTGTGAGAGCCTCAAAGGAGCGGGACACTTGACTGCCCTCTCTTATCTCCGCTCTCCCCTTGTTTATGAGCTAATTAAGCATTGTTCAGCTCTATTTCCCCAACACCCCCTCCAGCTTTCTACTCATACAGTACCACCATAAGCATGACTTTCGTTCTTTTACGGCCCCCTCTATAACATAACACCCCCTTTAGAACAGCTTTCAGTGACTATGTGGTGCTCTACCCTCTACAGCTCACTATTGCTGCTTTTTGACTGTAACACCAGTGTTACACTAGTGTATTACCCCCTTGACCTCACAAAGCAATTGTTTTGATTATGCAGAGTTTGTTGATTCTGCTCTTCAGAAGTCCTTACTGTCAGCCCTAGCTATAGAAACACAAATTCTCTAGTATAACATAAGAGTTAAAGTTCACAGTTAGCCATTGTTACATAAACGCCAGCTGAAAAGTACCAGTGGCCTGGCTTTGGACCCAAGTGAAAGCAGTTCTGCTGGAGCCATGGCCCAGTGACACACGGGTGCAGGCCCACAAAGATGGAAACAGAAAAGTCTGAGCCTTTTAGGTAAAACACTGGGGTAAACCCTATATGGAAATGCGCCATATGGCCACCCCTTAACTGCTGGGGCTATTACACATTTATCTAACTCAGTTCAAATCCAGTTCAAATGTGCTCTCATGTCTTAAGTGACCTACAGTCTTTTATTGGGAGTTCAAGTCTGCCCCTGTCTGACCCCATTATAGGACGCTGGGGCCCGACTAGCCTCCCAGGAACAAAGACATGAAGGCATGACGGCTCTGTGTTAGACACAGGGGTCACTGGATGGTCAGTGAAGAGGACAATGTCTCAGCTGCAGGATTTCCTGACATACTGTGTAGTGTCTCTGATCTTAGAGACTGCTCGACAGCCTGTAAGTCATGTTGGTGCAATATACTACTCTGAGACAGATTAGGAACTGGATGTTGTGTCCCTGTTAAAGAGACCAGGAGCTACATAGCTGAGGATAGGGGTGTTCTAAAACAGAAACAAGGACACACAGAGTGAAGGAAATATTGAGCTGTTTAGGAAGAGGTCAAGTCAGGTCCAGGAACACGGAAAGAAAAAGAGTTAGTGAAGCAACAATACAACGGTTTCATAATCAATTGAAGTTGTAACCCTGTATGAGGACTCACAGGTATCCCTTTAAATCTATTCAGAGCAAATCAACTGAAACAGAATTGAAATTGACAATAATGTGGCCTGAAAGGCTCCTGAGGTCCAGTCAAAGAACAGCATTGCTAGGTATGACTAAGGCCTCCCTTGGAAGCCAGAGCAACAGTTGGATGCCATACTGAAGCTGACGCAACTAGTAAAACACTATGTGTTCATAAAACGATGCAGTTAAGCTTGACCACATAATAGTTTTACCGCCTGCTGGTTGTCTGGACTTGTGGTGGACATTACAAGATGGGGTCTCATGTAGCTCAGATGGTAGAGCATGGCGCTTGCAACGCCAGGGTTGTGGGTTAGATTCCAACGGAGGGACAAGTACAAAAAGTATGAACATGTATGCACTAACTAACTTTGAGTCGCCTGCTAAAATGACTGGAATGTAAAATGACCCTGGTTTTGTATAGGAGCTGTTTCCCACCACAGGCTTGATGTGTGTTGCCAGATGACTCAGAGAGGGGAGGTGGGCAGGAGTTTGCACAGGGTCAGGGTCTACGGCCTGAAGGACACAAACTATTTCAGATGATCATCCGACACCCCCACCTACCACTCCATCCCCCCTCCCAGGAGTAAAGTTGCTCAGGAATCCATGAAGGCCACCGGCACAGGTGTACTCCCCAAGAGCTTCCCTCCCGTCTCACTGGGCATCTGAAGAGGGGAAGGACTTCCATGTTGCACAGACACGTTCAAAGGCATTCCAGCTATGTCATGCTGGATGCATATATTTAGAGTGGTAAAAAACCAGTCCAAACAAATTACACAAAACAGCAGTACACAAAACATCATGGCATGGGAAGTTCCATAGCAATCATGCATCTAAAAGATTATAAGACAGCTTGCTTGCCAGGCTTGTAGGTTCAATGTGAGAATACAGTGTTTGGCTAAATGCTATCAGAAACACTCTACCCACTAACTAAACGCCCACTGATACCAACTCCAAAATATGCTCAGAGTAATATCTGAAGGCTAATTCATAACGTCCCATTAGAAACAGAGACTGTTATCAGGGCGTAGTATAGCAACAGTATGGAGATAAGCAGGGAGAGGAACCAGAACCAGGGAGAGGAGTGATGGTGATGAGGAATCAGCTCAACACCTAGAAGGGCATCAGGCCCTCTCAAAGAGAGACTCTCAAAGCCAATGGCCACTCTGGAGAGAGCAACTTACAAGCTTGGCTGTTATAGAGAGCTAAAAATAAGGCCATTAACACCCGCACACACACAGCTTGAGAGTGGGAAGTGGGACGGCACTTGGCTGGAGGGCCGGATGGTGTGTCCTGAGTCTGAGTTCCCAGGCTACAGGGAGAGGGGAATGATGAGTAACTGGATGGCTTTTATTGTTTGTGGTGAATTTATATTAAACGTTTAGGAGGGGAGCAGATTGGGACTCGTAAAGAGACAGAGAGGTGTGAGTTTAAGTGCCCAGCACAGAGAGGGGATGAAACAGGGCTCTTCAGGAGAAGCATGTGAAGACAGAGTGACATCATAAACCAGTGCCATTGTAACAGAAGGGATGAATAAAGGATCCTCCTCATTTATGTGTTAGTTACAGAGTCACAGTGAAGGGTGTGAGTGTGTGTGTTTTGTTCACAGCTTCCTAGTCACCTTGGTACTGTATGTCAGTGAGTGTGTGTCTGCCTATCATCTGATGTTATCTTCACACACACACACACACACACACACACACACACACACACACACCATTCCCTGAGCTAATGAGAGACTCTGATTATCTCAAGAACATTCCACTCGCTCTTTCTCCCTCTCAAACTCCAAGCTAGACTGTTATATAGTAATGATCACACAAAAAACATTCTGTCATCCAAGGAAACCCTGGCACAACCCTTGGCACATCCATGCCAGGTGACTGACATGACAGGACAATGAGGAGGATTTATCAGGTGTCATTTTCTTACGGTCAAAGTTCAAGGCACATCTTTCAAACATCTTCCGTGCCAACTGTTGTCTTTCGTTCAGGACAAAGTGTTTTAAGAAGCAATCATATTGTGGTGTTATCGGTAATCTTTATCAGTAATCTAAAGAGACGAGGGGAGACATAACAACGTTTGCATAACAGCATGGTCGCTAAGGAGGGAGGGAGACTTATCATCTCTTTATGTTACAGTTAATCTGCTGTTTGTGTTAGCTATGGAGTCTCTCTGAATACCCCAGTCAGTAAAACAATGATGAGACAGTCTAGTCTTGTAAAATGATCCAGAGATTCCATAGCTACACTTGCCAAGGCAGCAGTAGTCAAGCCTGACACTTGGAAAAATACATTCATATACCGACTGAGAAGATAGCATCTGATGAAAATCCATTTAACTGTGCAGACAGAGTTGCTCTCTTCACAGTTCTCTCTTTCCAATAATTCAGATTATGTTTCTCAGTGTAATGGTGACCTTGCTTTCATTATGAGGAGGAGTGCAATGTCAATGTCTTCAATGGAGGCTTTTTCCAGTGCAATATTGTTTCAGTCATTTCACTACTAATGGAGTAGACATATCATGTAGACATATTCACACAATATAAAGTTTGGAATATTACTAATTCAAGGGTTTTTCTTTATTTGCACTATTTTTTACATTGTAGAATAAAAGTGAAGACATCAAAACTATGACATAACACATGTAGTAACCAAAAAAGTGTAAATATATTTTAGATTATTCAAATTTTGCCTTGATGACAACTTTGCACACTTATGGCATTCTCTCAACCAGCATCATGAGGACCGCCACAGGAATGGATGACCCAGAAATACCTCTGCTGCAGAGGATAAGTTCATTAGAGTGACCAGCCTAAATAAATGCTTCACAGAGTTCAAGTAACAGACACATCTCAACATCAACTGTTCAGAGGAGACTGTGTAAATCAGGCCTTCATGGTCGAATTGCTGCAAAGAAACCACTACTAAAGGACACCAATAAGAAGAAGAGACTTGCTTGGGCCAAGAAACACAAGCAATGGACATTAGACAGGTGGATATGTGATTTTTGGTTCCAACCTCAACCAAATATAGATGGTTTGGGATGAGTTGGAGCACAGTGAAGGAAAAGCAACCAAGACGTGCTCAGCATATGTGGGAACTCCTTCAAGACTGATGGAAAAGCATTCCAGGTGAAGCTGGTTGAGAGAATGCCAAGAGTGTGCAAAGCTGTCATCAAGGCAAAGGGTGATTTGTTTAACACTTTTTGGTTACTACAATGATTCCATATGTAAAATAAAGAAAAACCCTTGAATGAGTAATATTCCAAATACCGGGGGTGTGTACATAAAGTCAGAAGTTTACAAACACCTTAGCCAAATACATTTAAACTCAGGTTTTCACAATTCCTGACATTTAATCCTAGTAAAAATTCCCTGTCTTAGGTCAGTTAGGATCACCACTTTATTTTAAGAACGTGAAATGTCAGAATAATAGTAGAGAGAATGATTTATTTCAGCTTTTATTTCTTTCATCACATTCCCAGTGGGTCAGAAGTTTACATACACTCAATTAGTATTTGGTAGCATTGCCTTTACATTGTTTAACTTGGGTCAAACGTTTCAGGTAGCCTTCCACAAGCTTCCCACAATAAATTGGGTGAATTTTGGCCCATTTCTACTGACAGAACTGGTGTAACTGACTCAGGTTTGTAGGCCTCCTTGCTCACACACGCTTTTTCAGTTCTTCCCACACATTTTCTATAGGATTGAGGTCAGGGCTTTGTGATGCCACTCCAATACCTTGACTTTGTTGTCCTTAAGCCATTTTGCCACAACTTTGGAAGTATGCTTGGGGTCGTTGTCCACTTGGAAGACCCATTTACGACCAAGCTTTAACTTCCTGACTGATGTCTGGAGATGTTGCTTTTTTATGGCGGTTTTGGAGCAGTGGCTTCTTCCTTGCTGAGCGGCCTTTCAGGTTATGTCGATATAGGACTAATTTTACTGTGGATATAGATACTTTTACACCTGTTTCCTCCAGCATCTTCACAAGGTCCTTTGCTGTTGTTCTGGGATTGATTTGCAACCCTTTTCGCGCCAAATTACGTTAATCTCTAGGAGACAGAACGCGTCTCCTTCCTGAGCGGTATAATGGCTGCGTGGTCCCATGGTGTTTATACTTGCATACTATTTTTTGTACAGATTAACGTGGTACCTTCAGGCATTTGGAAATTGCTCCCAAGGATCAACCAGACTTGTGGAGGTCTACAATTTTTGATTTTCCCATGATGTTGAGCAAAGAGGCACCGAGTTTGAAGGTAGGCCTTGAAATACATCCACAGGTACACCTCCAATTGACTCAAATTATGTCAATTAGCCTATCAGAAGCTTCTAAAGCCATCATTTTCTGGAATTTTCCAAGCTGTTTAATGGCACAATCAACTTAGTGTATGTACACTTCTGTCCCACTGGAATTGTGATTTAGTGAATAATAAGTGAAATAATCTGTCTGTAAACAATTGTTGGAAGAATTATAAAGTAGATGTTCTAACCGACTTGCCAAAATTATAGTTTGTTAACATGAAATCTGTGGAGTGGTTGAAAAATGTGTTTTAATGACTTCAACCTAAGTGTATATAAACTTCCGTCTTCAACTGTATATATATATTCAAGTCAACCTAATCACTGTTGCCATAGCGAAAACGACACAATAAAACCATCCCATTAAACCTAAATTGATTACTAATAGAGCAGCATTAACCTCTGCTGTTATGGACCTGAGAAGCATAGAGAGACAGGGTCCTGAGCCTGGTCAGGCATTTAGCATTCAGTGTTTCATACCAAAAACAGACCTAGTCTAGTCTATTGTGAGTAATTATCAGTTCCCCACCAGCAGAGTGGTGGTGTTTGCCTCTTGTCTGCTGCTGGAGTAATCCAAGCCCTCTGAGTAGCCCTCCCCAGAGTCCTTGTTACGCTGCAAGGGCAAAGTGCTGAGGCAGCAGCCAGACAGAATCTCTCTCTCGCTCTCTCTCTTTCTCTCCTCACGGAGGGGGATGCACAACCATGAAAAGAGCAGCAGCGTGAACTTTGATTGGCACACCACCCCCCCCCGCCTCCCACACACACACATGCACACACACACTGGTTGCCTCTGCCAGGATGCTGAAACTTGGCCGCAAGTGAATCTTCTAGAAAGACAATAACACCAAGCACATCAAAATCCACAAAAAAGTTATTAAAATACCACCAAATCAACATTTTGCAATGGCCTATTGAAAACCCACTGAAAACATGTGGGCAGTCCATAAGTGCAGACGAAAGAGATCAAGGATCTGGAATCCCTCCCAATGTGTTCTTCAATCTCATAAACCATTTTAGAAAAAGGCTCAGTGTTGTTATACTTGCAAGGGGAGGGTGAAGGAGTAGTACAAACGGGGGATCCAATGATTTTGACACCTATCTTTTTAGAATTACTTGTGACACAAAATTCATTTATTCATATAAAATAACGTTATTCACTTTTGGGAGCATACAACATAGCTCAGTATTTGTGTTATTTATTTGATACAGTCTTTTTAACTTATCTTTTCGTCTCAAGGGATCCAATCATTCCGGACCCAACTATATGTAGGCCTATATATGCCATGGAGGCCAATCAACCAAAGTCCCCCTCGAAGGCTGTTTCCTGTGGCACCACCCTGCAGCGGACGGCCGTTTCCTCTTGTTGTTGCCAGACAGGAATAAAACCGGAGGGAGAGCCAACACATATTGCTCTCTCTCAACCCCACGCTGTTCTGTTTACAGATGTATACAAACACTGTCTCTTACACACTACAAATGTGACTAGGTTCAGGAAACTAGGTGTATGTCGCGCGGCACTACTTCACAGGAGAGGCATTTGAACGTAAACATTTTTTGGCAGAAATGCCTTCTGGAACATGTGAACTTTCATGTGCCTTATTAACAAACTTACCATCTTTAAATAGTTGGTTTAGCCGTGGAAAAAGACAGGAACCTTCCCGCTAGACATGATTGGCTGAGATAATGGATGGGCTGGACATGCCGAGAGATGAGTTCGGATTGGTCTGCCATGTAGTACACTTCTGTCTATAACATGAGCTGCTCAGTATGTGTAGGTAATCCTTTCTATCGCAGCTTTTTTGAAAGATATCACAAAGAACTGCAAAAGTGTTGCTAATGCTCTCCACTTTCTGGAAGAGTTTTGAAATCAGTGGAATGCCCGGTGGAAGCAGAGTATGAGGCTAAGGAGAAAGGAGGCTAAGGAGAAATTCTGCCGTTTGATTGCAAATATGCAACGGGAGTCGAAAAGAGAACAGACAGAAGGCTGTTGTATAAAACACCTGTCTCTGGATTACATCTTCAAACTAAGGGCAACCATGGCATCCGTGACAGAGAGGGAGAAGCGTTCATCCATGTAAATGGGTAAGAGAGTCTAGCTAGCTACATTTTCATTTTTATTTATTATACATTTCTAATTTTGTCAGAAAGTTGTTTTCATTGCAAGTTAAAGTGTACTGTTAGCTAACTGTTAGCTAGTTACGTGTATGATCTGTGTAGTAATATTATTCGTATCTCAAAGCCATTTGCATTGCTAGTTATAACCCTATGTTAGGTAGTTAGCGAACATTGAACCTAGTTGGTTAGCTTTAGCTACAGATTCATGCAGGGTAGTAACGTTATGAGTTGGGATTATGGTTCATTGTAATGTTTACACCTTCTGTATCCTGTGCATGTGACAGTGTCCATGTTCTAAAATTCTCTGGTAGAATGCCCTGCTTTTATTTCGTCACACTCACAACCGTAAGCTATTTTCTGTAATTAGCTCACCATTAACTTGTAAATAATGATCTTGTTATTTTATTTTCCTGTAATAATTTATACAAATTAGCTAAAGTTAAGACATTGTCAACTATATGATAGTCATTATTTGAACTGGCTAGCCAGCTAACTTAACATTAGCTAGCTAACAATCTAGAAACAAACCAAAACATTGTTTACAAAGTTGCTTTTAGTTGCCTGGTTTGCTAGATTGACATACTGTATACTAAATTACTTTTTAAACAGATGGGTTTATTGGTGTTAAAATACACCAGTTATGCTATTTTGGACCACCAAGCTGTTGATGTCATGCAGCCTGTCGTTTTTGTGTTTATACTATTTCATAACGACAACGACAAGTTTGATGTCAGACGACAATAGAATGTTCATGATGTCACTGCGACAACTGTCTACAGACATTGTTCCTCAACTGTAGTGTATGATACACCATTTTCGAGTCTCTACTTTTATCAAATGTAAAAAAAAAAAAAACACAATTTCAAGTTTTGCTGCATAAAACCGAATCGAGCCGGTCGTTCACAAATGTGGTCATATGTTGTGCAGACAATCATCCAGCAAAATAAACAATCAAACGGCACAGTACAGCAATGAGGAATTAAGGAGGTGACCAGGTAAAGAAAATAGCAAAGCAAAAGGAAAAAAAAAAAGTGTCTCTGAATGCAAAGGTAGAGTGTGATGAGATAGTCCTCTGCTCCAGCTCTGTACTGCTGACTGAGCCACACAGACACAGCAAGGCTTGGCTGTGATTGATGCATGTGTTCTCTCCACTGGTTGACATCAGATTATTTCTCTGCAGTTTAATACTGCACACATGCCATAAAGCAGAGCAGCACAGCCTAGCCAGCCTCACCAGGGCAGACATGGAGGAGGAAGCAGCCCAGCCCCGCAGTCCACTCCCTCTCTTCCCTGGCAGGGCTCTCCCTCAGCAGGCTCTGCAGGGTGGGACCTTACGCCTACACCCCCATCCTGGACCGGTTACAACCAAGCCACCAAAGTCCTGAGGATCCATATCTCATATGATTACTAATGAACAGAATATCTTGAACGTGGTCATACTCTGTATCTACCTCTTTTATGACATCCCAGAATCCTCCCACAGTGTTTTCCGTAAGTAGTCAGTCAAATAGAAAAAGGTAACCAGCCAGGGAGGTCTGGGGTGTTTTTTTATAATTATTTTTCAGAACAAGCTCTATTTTGGTGGCCTCTGGTACATTATAATGCCTTCTCTTGAGATTAAAGTCATATTTACAGTTTTACTGCAAGATATGGATTGACACAATGATTTTTGTTCTTCAAAATTATGTATTTTATTGGCTCTTCTGCTGTGGACACTAAGGGTAAGGAAACCAATTTGTAATTTTGTAATTTGGGTCAACTTTCCCTTTAATAGTTTGGCCTGTCAATCAATCACTGCAGGTGGGAGGGGGCAGGATGTTTGAGTCACAGAGTTGGTAGGGTTTCAGACCTGTCAATCAATCACGGTGGGTGGGACTTTGAGGGAAGGCTTTAGATTAGTAATCCAGTCAGAAAAACTAGTCTAGTCTACTCTTTCAATTTAATGTATTGTGGCAAAAACCTAAGAAAAAAGGTTATGTTCTTTAAAGTAAACATGGATTCCCTGTTGAAAGATTAAAAAATATCAGGGGTACGACCCCCAGCCAGATTGTGCACCCCCACTGTTATAAAAAGTCTGACGTCCACGAACAGATCTACAGCTATGTTTGGAAAATTAAGCAGGTGTTAAACATGGGCTTTGCTACACAGAAAGCAGCAGTTGACTATTCCATTGTCAACACTTTAATAAAATCAGTAGGCCCATTTCAATATATTTAATAACACTAGATACATTGCCTTCAGAAAGAATTCAGACCCCTTGACTTTTTCCACATTTTGTTACGTTACAGCCTTATTCTAAAATTGATTAAATTGTTTTTTTCCCCTCATCAAACTACACACACTACCCCATAATAACAAAGCAAAAACAGGTTTTTAGACATTTCTGCAAATGTATTAAACATAAAAAACTGAAATATTATATTTACATAAGTATTCAGACCCTTTACTCAGTAGTTTGTTGAAGCACCTTTGGCAGCGATTACAGCCTGGAGTCTTCTTGGGTATGACGCTACAAGCTTGGCACACCTGTATTTGGGGAGCTTCTCCCATTCTTCTCTGCAGATCCTCTCAAGCACTGTCAGGTTGGATGGGGAGAGTAGCTGCACAGCTATTTTCAGGTCTCTACAGAGATGTTCGACCCGGTTCAAGTCGGTTTCTGGCTGGGCCACTCAAGGACATTCAGAGACTTGCCCCGAAGCCACTCCTGCATTGTATTGGCTTTGTGCTTAGGGTTGTTGTCCTGTTTGAAGGTGAAACTTTGCCCCAGTCTATGGTCCTGAGCGCTCTGGAGCAGGTTTTCATTAAGGATCTCTCTTGCTCCGTTCATCTTTGCCTCGATCCTGACTAGTCTCCCAGTCCCTGCCGCTGAACAACCACCATGCTTCACTGTAGAGATGGTGCCAGGTTTCCTCCAGACGTGACGCATGGCATTCAGGCCAAAGAGGTCACCTCCCTGACCAAAGCCCTTCTCCCCCTGCTCAGTTTGGCCAAGCAGCCAGCTCTAGGAAGAGCTGCCAGCTCTAGGACCCTATATAGACAGGTGTGTGCCTTTCTAAATAATGTCTAATCAATTGAATTTACCACAGGTGGACTCCAATCAAGTTGTAGAAACATCTCAAGGATGAACAATGGAAACATGTTGCACCTTAGCTCAATTTCAACCTATTGTTCCTGCAGTGAGGATTCAACATCTTCATCAAATGTTTTCATAATTTATCTGCAGATAAGCGCCAAAAAAGCAGTAGTAGCCTAGCAGTATGTGAATTAGAACACCAAATGAACTACTTTCTCACCAATGGATTTGGTTCAGATATGTTCAAAAAGAGCAGTTTGTTTACAAACAACTGGCAGGTAGCTTAGCGGTTAGAGTGTTGGGCCAGTAACCGAAAGGTTGCTGGTTTGAATACTGGAAATGACAAGGTGAAAAAATCTGTTGATGTGCTCTTAACCAAGGCACATACACCTATCCGGTGTATGTGGCAATAAAACATAATTGTTTTAGCTACACTAACAAGTCACTTTAGCAGTCACTGGCAAGTCTCGACATGGGCTTCAAATTATGTTTTAAGATACAAACAAGATATTTGGTTTGATACCATGGACATATAACTACATTGTATGATTTATGAATAGCAAAGGGTTATAGGAGATTGACTTTATTTAGTTAGTTCGACACCTTTTATAAACTAGTCAACACTTACTGTTTAGTCGTCAATCAACGACCAGTAAATAGCCTATGCCCCCCAACTCCATGGCTGTATAGGCCTATGACACACACTAAAGAAAATACATTAATATGCCACAAAACAATAAATAAGTGGATGTGTAAAATCACTTACAGGATACGATGAACCATCATGCTCTCCTTCCTGCATGAAAATACATTTGACTGCACCGTACAAAAATAACATAGGTACCGAGAGGAAGGACAGACAGCAGACTGACAAAGCCGTGTTTCCCTGTCATTGTGACTGACAGGCCACTGTTCTATCAATAGATCACTAGAAGATGCATATCGTTCATTCTAGCGCGAGAAGGCTATATGGACTTTTCTGACTAGAGAATTGAAACTTTTAAATGAAAAGAAGCCTATTTAATTTATGAAGTGGAAAAAGTTACAATTAGTTTGTTATCGGCTTCTTAGCAAACGGCCGGCGCTTATGGTAAACACTGCTCCCACAATCCCTTCCTCTGTCCCTCTGTCCATCTCTCCTTCCCCCTGTCCTCATCAGTCCTGTCCACAGCACACCTGCGGTGGGCCTGGCAACGTACACCTGTTCCAACCCGGCTCGGCTCCCTGAAACCCTATCCCACAGTAGAGCCTGGGAGCCTGGGAGGCTGACAGACGGGTCAGAGGTCAGTCAACAAAGGTAGAGGTAACCCCCCAGGCAAGCCTGAGAAACAGCAGCCAGCCAGGTAGACGGGCTCACTCAGTTTGACCCCTCTTTCTCTCTATCGCTCTCTATCCCTACCGCTCTCCATCTCTTGCTCCATTTCACACATACTGTATACACAGTGTACAAAACATTAAGAATGCCTCATATTGAGTTGCACCCCCTTAACTCAGAACAGCCTCACTTCATCGGGGAATGGACTCTACAAGGTGTCAAAAGCGTTCCAAAAGGAATGCTGGCCCATGTTGACTCTAATGTTTCCCATAGTTGTGTCAAGTTGGCTGGATGTCCTTTGGGTGGTGGATTATTCTTGATACACACAGGAAACTGTTGAGAGTGAAAAACCCAGCAGCGTTGCAGCTCTTGACACACTCAAACTGGTGCGCCTGGCACCTACTACGATACCCCGTTCAAAGGCACTTAAATGTTTTGTCTTGCCCATTCACCCTCTGAATGGCACACAACATAATCCATGTCTCAATTGTCTCAAGGCTTAACTCCTTTAACCTGTCTCCTGCCCTTCATCTACACTGATTGAAGTGGATTTAACAAGTGACATCAACAAGAGATCATAGCTTTCACCTGGAATCACCTGGTCAGTCTATGCCATGGAAAGAGCAGTTCCTAATGTTTTGTACACTCAGTATAAACACATTAATTTATGCGAAGACCCCCAAAAATACCAAAGGTTTTGAAAACACCACTAATGACTGGTTTGGATGCATGGTGAGCCCTGACCCTGACCCTGTCAACTCAACACTGAATAGGCAGATGAGAAGTGAATTAAGGTTGTGTAAGCTCTGAAACGTCACCCAGGGCTACAAAGGTGGTGATGCATATACTGAAACAGTACAAATGGGTTGTTGTCCATGGGAACCAATAACTTTTTGAAATCACCTCTATAGAACACTTACATAAACCCATAGTGGGATTTAGGAGTGTGTACCTAACCTGGACACACAGACACACACACACACACACACACACAATAAATACACATTAACACAGACATAAACAGATGGATAAGAAAATACAAGGACATACAGTTACGTCATTTCCTTTTTCAACTCACTTCAGATAATACAAAAATGTGTGACAATTACTTGTCTGAAATTAAAGTAACCCTTTTAAATATCTTCCGCTGAAAGAAATCCAACAAGGTGAGAAATTGCATGACAATGTTACAAATACATTACATGCACATTCTCAAGTCAACCATTGACCAAGCAATCTCACATACCTGTACATGGGTACTATTTATTTTTATTTGACCAGGGCCCGGTTTCCTGATTGCGATGGAACTTAGGCTTAGGAGTGTTAAACGATGCATCTTTACTACAACGGCCCGAAGATGTAACATGCTTTTTCCAAAACACTACGCAGAGAGAACGGTCACTAAGTGCATGGTTGGAACATGTGGCGATACTGACAGGATCGAAAGAAGAGGAGCGCTGCTCTTGGATGAGCTTTCGCCATTCAAATCTTTTCTTAACATTATAATTAATTTGACAATACTGACGACAGATCAGGTCATAGAGAGCTATTACCACCCACGGCTGCAAATATTGAGGCGGCTTATTTTAATGCTAATCTAATACAAATACACTAAATCACAGATCATTGCGCACATGTTAGGCTACACATCATTAAATATATTGTGACATATGACAGAGAGTAGCTTACAAGTAGCAAAATAGATCTCAGTTGATTGAACGTGAAATTAATTTCTATATGATTGAAATAGGCCTATAGCTTACTGTTTATATTTGAATGCAGTAATCTTGGTTTTCATTTGTTTTTATAAGTAATTTGTTTGTATCAATTGCAAAGACATTGGCAACTTTGTATTTGTAGTCAACTTTGTTGGGAAGTTATCAGCAGTCACAGAAATATGGATAAACCATGTAATTCTTGACTTGTACCCTTATTGCAGTCATAAGACAAGATCTACATATCTCTTCCAGCCATCAGAACAACCCTGCATAAACTCACACTGGCCCTGGAACTGGCTGTGCGAAAAACAAAGACATACAGTACACACACACACACAGAGACACATTTCTAAACATACACAATGGAAGCGACTGGAACCGAAAACATTTCAACCAATGAATATATTGGTTAACTTACAATGCTCTTACATTGAACACAATGAGAATACAAACAAAGTAGAAGGAAAACATGAAGGAAGGTTTCTAAGGGACATTCTTTCTTTGTACAGTATGTTTCATCAACTATAACATTTGCTCCATGAGGAGTTTCAAGAATACATGCTTTGAGTGTCGATGTACCAGCTTGTATACCTAACAAACAATAGCCTGGCTGGTTTCCCTTTGCTGAGTCCTTTCTTCTCTTTCAAGGTTTGGGTGATAGTCAGAGATAGGGAGGGAGGATACTCATTTCAACCACCATATCAAGTAACTGTCAGCCTGGCTTCAGATGCTGCTGCCTGGCCATGGAGGAGGAATTAAAGCCCTTGTGGGTCACAATACTGCCGGGCTTTAGGGCCTATAGAAACCCAACGGCCCATTGTTGTCACTGACAGCTCCTTAACTTTTCATGACATGGCTGACAGTGCAGACAAAACAAACCTTCCTCTTCCCAATCCATCACACGGCACGGCCCAAATATTGAGTAACCGTTTCAGGGCAGAAACCATCTGAAGGAGGGGGTTACTGTTCATTAAGTGCGGGTGGATCTGAGCCAGGTGAACAGGTATGGTCTTTCTATAGGCATGTTGAATGTTGACAGATCCTCTGATTACGGGTGAGGGGTAATTAGTGCTTTGAGTTCAGCCTTTAGGTGATCATCTTTGAACCTTGAGTTCAGCCTTTAGGTGATCATCTTTGAACCTGAGGTTAGCCTTTAGGTGATCATCTTTGAACCTGAGTTCAGCCTTTAGGTGATCATCTTTGAACCTGAGTTCAGCCTTTAGGTGATCATCTTTGAACCTGAGGTTAGCCTTTAGGTGATCATCTTTGAACCTGAGTTCAGCCTTTAGGTGATCATCTTTGAACCTGAGTTCAGCCTTTAGGTGATCATCTCTCCTCCTATTATACCTCACCTTGATGTCCAGCCACATGAAATATAGTGTGTAATTTCTGCTGTAGTCATCCAGACTGTCTGCCATTCACCATTGAAGTTTTTTGTTAGTTTTTAATTATATGAATCAAATACTGTACATTAACCGGGTGAATGCTTTTGATTGGGGGTGAGAATCAACTCTGCAGAACCTCAATGTCCCCACTTCAGCTGCCCATTCTCCCAGGGCTTCTTCAATGCTCCGGTGTCTAACAATGTCTGGTTAATGTGTGTCCAAGTCACTGTATTTTACTTTAGAGCAGGGTCTTATCTCATGGACAAAACTCCATCATGACAGCGTTAAGCTTTAGTATTACTCTAAATTGAGTTGAGACTTGACATATTGTATTAAGATTAGTGATTGGCTGCATTAAGTGAGGTGAAGTGGTATGGGTGATGTCAGACAAAAGACATGAGGGAGACGGGAACTGCTCCTCTGAAAATAAGACAGGTACTTAAAGTGAAAAAATACTAATTGCTGTCACTGGATGTGCAAGCTGCAGCAGACCATAAATAAAATAATCTGTCACCTTCATTGTTCTAATGCTGACCCTGCGTTTCCCTCGACAACACCTCACAGCACTGCAGCAACCGTCTCCCTCCCTCCAGCATACAGCTGTAGTGTATGCTGGCTGCTGCTACTCTGAGCTCCTTCGGGTTGACACTGAGCCAATGGCCCAGAGCATAGAGACACTAGTGAGAAACAGGAGCTCTCCAAGTTCCCCACTGAGTCATAACAACGTTAGACTGACCTGAGAGGGTTCTTTAAAAGACAAACAGGATAACACAAAAGCCACCTCTGAGGCAGCTCACTGTGTCTGTGTGTCTCCCAAGCCAGTCCCTGCCTAGGGATTCAGCATAGCACACTCATTCAACCCAAACTGTTTTCCTTGAATGTATCTGTTGGATGTTACTGAAACTGTACTTGAAAAATAAGTCTACTGGAAGCAGGGGGGTGTCTAGGGGGCAGGGGGTGACTTCCTCATCACAAAAACGGGACAGCACTAGGATAAGGCAGGGAGGGGGGAAATCCCTCACATAAACAGCCTCCATTCTAACTTTCCCAGGGTAAACTTAGATGGCACTGATCCGCCATGACAGGTACAGCAGAACTCTGTAGCACTGACGACAGGAGCACCAACAACCCAGTACAGTGTAGCTCAGATGGTAGAGCATGGTGCTTGCAATGCCAGGGTTGTGGGTTTGATTCCCATGGGGGACCAGTACAAAAAAAGTATGAACATGTATGTACTAACTAACTATAAGTTGCTCTGGATAAGAGCATCTGCTAAATGACCAGAATGTAAAATGTCTAGCAGTCTTTCCATAACACCTGGCCCTCTTCCACCAAAGGCAATATGTGAAAGCCATCCAGTCCAGAGACTCCAGGTAGGCAGCACAGGCCCAATGGATCCCTTTCCCTGCAGCTGGAGAAAATTATACCATGAGGTGAGCACAATTCCTTGACTGTTTACCACCACACAGAATAACATAAGTTCAATTCCTCCTAAATGTTTTTCCTTATCTCCCTGTTCCCATAAGAAATTAGGTGTTGAGGGGATTCAGAGGAGACTGGAGGGCTTGTAATCCAAGCTAAGCATGAGACCGTCCCTCCAACACGACAACAAAAGAGAAGAAACCCTGGGGCAAACTCACACAACAGCGACAACAACGAAAAGTCTGAGGGCCTATATTTAACAGCGGTGGGAATTGTGGGGCGAGCCATACAGGAACACTTTCAATGCATGGCGAAGGTCAATTGGGACTTAACTTCGTCCTCATACTCCGCCACCCGCTTATTTTCTCCCATCCTACCACCACCCCCCCCCCCGACAACAATATTAAGAGATAAGCATTGTTTAGCAAAACAATGAGCCACTTCCAAAGACCTTTCAATCTCAGACACTGAGTTTTCACAATCCATGAAAAAAAGTGTGGCCGTGAGCAGAGAAATAAAAAACTTCATAGGAAGACTGGGACATTATAATCGGAGTGATAATCGCAGCCTCTCATGACTCCTGTATCCACAGAAGAGAAGGACTTGACCTCTGCACCCAGCCAGAGGACAACTGCAGCTCAATAATAAGGTGTGTTGGTATGAGGAGTTATAGCCACAGCTACTACATGCTGGGAATATAAAGCTCTCAAGTCTTATAGCCATGTCACCCTGCCGTTGTGTACACATCACACTGGACTATATCATAGGCACATGGGCACAAACTTAAAACCATCAGAGAGGTGCCCATCAGTGATGACTCTTGACTTGCAGAATCACACTGTTTGACTACACTGCTATCTACACTGGGAGGCAACAAGCTTTATTCTTAACATGCCATCTGTGCCCCTATATCACCTGATGTACAGTTTTTATTTTTTTTATTTTTATTGAACCATTATTTAACTAGGCAAGTCAGTTAAGAACAAATTCTTATTTACAATGACGGACTGCACTGGCCAAACTCAGACGACGCTGGGACAATTGTGTGCCGCACTATGGGACTTCCAATCATGGGGTGGCAGGCAGCCTAGTGGTTAGAGTGTTGGGCCAGTAACTGGAAGTTCGCTGGTTCGAATACCTGAGCTGACAAGGTGAAAAAAAAAAACCTGTTGATGTGTCCTTGAGCAAGGCACTTAACACTAATTTTCTCTAGTGGCTGAACCTGTAAGTATTTTGTTCTTAACTGACTTGCCTAGTTAAACAAAAGTTACATTAAAAAATATATATATCATAAATCACAGCTGGTTGTTATACAGTCTGGATTCAAACCAGGTTGTCTGTAGTGATGCCTCTAGTGCTGAGATGCAATGTCTTAGACCACTGCACCACTTGGGAGGCCATGAGTGGAACTAAGGCAGCCTTTCCCTGTTATGCAAACAAAGCATGAGGTGAAAAAACACACTCATCTTCCACTCGTGCCTCACAATAAATGTAAGACCCACCTCACTGGACTCATTTCAAGTGGGGGGAAAGAAGAGGTTATTACCATGCCATTGCAATATTCACAAAAATCAACCAACAGCCCAGCTCAGCAGTCATGGTGGTGTCAAGTCAGGTTGATCAACTAGGTAGCCTTGGTGTAAAATGTATGAACATTATTGCTTTGCATTATTGGTCAAATATAACCAGCACTTAAGACCCACAGTAAAGTTAAACATTTATTCACAAACCTTAAGTGAACTTGGGTCTGCCAAGGCCAGCGCTTGCCTCTTCAACTCAGTCACGTTAACTTGACATTGTTGGCAAAAGCTTCCTTTTCTGTCCATTCTCTCCGACTCGGAGACAGTCACCGACCCAGCGCCCTCGGGTGGTGGCCGGCTGTTACATCTAGCGTACTCCGATGAGTGAAGTATTTTCCTGTGGTTCAGATCAAGAGGGAACGGCGACTCTCCGCTGGGACAACCCTCCACCTTCATCGGTAGAGAAACGCAAGTTAGTTCAAATAGATGAATGGATTTCTAGGTAGGAAAATACAACGGATTCAAACTTGTAGACGCACAAGCGCAGGTGTGGAAGCCAACTTGTCTAGAGTTGTTTGTTGAATACCTTGACAAAATGCAATCATGTCAATATTACTGTGTAGACATGAGCGCTACCAATCTGCAGAGGTAGGCTAAATGCGTTCAAAAACAGAAGGGTGTGCTGCGACAGGTGTTATTGCAAATCGGAACTGATCACTTTAACGGTATGTGTAAAACACGTTATATGTGTAAAACACTTACAGTAAAACTGCGGTTGTCAGGGTCCCGTCCATGAGTTGCATTTCCCCAAAATGAGTTCATTCTCCTAGGTCTGGGTATACCTACTAGACGCTGTTCTCACATACACTCACTAAAGCAAAACCGGCTGCTGGCTACCACTTTTACCGAGAGTAGACTAATAACCATGGTTGTGTCCTGCACTGGATCAGTCCCATGACAGTACAATACGAGAGAAGTTCAGTTTTGGTCCCGAGTGCGCACGGGGGGGGGGCGGGAATCAACTATTTTAAGTGGGTGGGGTTCACAAGACAACTTTTGGAAAACTTTTAAGGTGCATGATTGGACACTGCAATAGTAAATCACTTAAAACCCGTAGGTGCGTGGATCAGACGGGGTAGTTAAATGTATGATAGTTGTATTAGGTTTATAGGTTAGATATTTATAAGGCTGAAATTGCCCATTGTAATGGCTGCTTTTATTAATGCGTTACAGTAGATTCGAGTTGTATTAGTCGTGGGTAAAGGATACACATGGAATACAGCACACCGTCCAAGGAAATGTTTACTTGCAGGTTCCTTCTCGACAATGCAACAACAATAAGAAATAATACAAAGAGAAGATACATGAACATAATGTAAATGTCTCAGTAGAATATAATAAACATTTTAGCATCAGTATAATACAGGAAGGCACAATTTATAGTTCAATATTTACACATGTATCAGACAAACGGGGGGGATTGGGATGCAAGTATAAGCAATAAGCAATATACTACAAATAAGAGTCTGGTAGCAGCTATTGTGATGTGTACTGTATGTAGCATGATGTTACGTTTCTTCACGCGTTGCAGGCGGCTGTATCGGTCACCTAATACAGAGGTAGTAAAGGCCCAGTGCACTTCTTTTTGTGGAAATGTTTTTTTTTTCCCTGAGCTGCAGGTGGCTACATCGATCCGCTAATGCAGGCGAGGCTGGCCTGCTCATTAGGCATGATTAGGCGGCCGCCTATGGCAGCAGATTGAAGAGGGCGGACTTTTCTGAACTAAACTGACCAAGACACCTCCAACAACACATAAACCTCACATAATTCTGCCCAAAAACAATGAGAATGTATCTCAACCAGTGGTATACGGGCTTTTTAGATGAGTGCTGATGCCGCCCTGTGATAAGCAGTGCCCACTTTGTCTAAGGCAGGGAAACAAAATATTTTGCTTTTCCATTCCCAGCGCCTCTCCAGGGTGCCGTTGGAGAGAATCATCGTTGCCACGCTCACCAAAAGTCATCTAACATAGGGTGTGGTGTGTATTGGTAAAGTGGGACACTTTCTGAAAATTCGTTTTGCTGAACACCTTACAGAATCATCCCATTGTTTTAACCCCCAACGTGATACCATTCAAAATAGCTTAATAACTCTACTACACTATACAAAAGACATATTAAACACAGGATGGGTGACTCTTCTTCAAACACAAATTGTGCTGAGACCAAATGTGTTCAGTCGACACTGGCAAATTGGGACACCTTGATTGGCAAATTGGGACACCTTGATTGGCAAATTGGGACACCTTGATTGGCAAATTGGGACACCTTGATTGGCAAATTGGTACACCTTGATTGGCAAAGTGGGACACTTAATTCTTTCTTGTAAAGAATGATAAATTAGAGACTATATGAGTAATTTCGATATTTTAATGATACACTTCAATTATTCATACAAATTAAATGTATTAAAACATTATTTTTGTATTTTTATGGAACATTGAGAATTATAATTTATTATTGTCATTATAATGGACATTCTTGTAGAATTAAACCAGAAAGACATTACCCCTCAAAAATGTCAATGACTGTTTTATTGTCACCAGAGTCAAATACAGCAAAATAAACGTATTAGTCATCATATACCTGTATGGATATGAATATAGCTAGCTAGGATTTGTAATGTTGGTGACGTAATATCTAAGTAAAGTGGGGCTATGCTAGTTTTTTCTAGCAATCTAGCTGATGGAAGATTCTAGGAAAATGAAATTGAACATTTGATCCTATTTAGAAAATGTATTTCTCTTAAGAAAACATGTATTTTATAATCGCTGAAATTGTTGTTCTACATTAAAATGGCAGAGAGGAGTGTCCCAGTTTGACAGTAACAGGGTGTCCCAGTTTGACAGTAACAGGGTGTCCCAGTTTGACAGTAACAGGGTGTCCCAGTTTGACAGTAACAGGGTGTCCCAGTTTGACAGTAACAGGGTGTCCCAGTTTGACAGTAACAGGGTGTCCCAGTTTGACAGTAGGAGATTGACATACTGGGACACCGTCAAAATGTTAATATTCTAAAAAGGTGAGAGTAGTAAAAAAACATTTACAGTCATTTTGATTTACAATTAAATAAAACCATTCCATTCTATTTCAACATCTGGAAAATATGTATTTTAGACTTATTTTCAACATCATTTTGCTTACTGGGACTATTCTAGTTTTGCAGAGGGGCAATACAGGATGTAGGACCAGTCCTCAATACAGGAGTTGTAGTAAAGGCCCAGTGCATTACTATTTGTGACAAATTAATTTTTATTATTGAGTGAAAGGATGATAGTAGGCAGATGACTGAGTTATTTCTATAGCCTAATGTCATAATTGTTTTTGAAATATTCATAGTGATTTTAGATTATTGTAGTCAATGGTTGTATCCTGTTCTCACACAAGCAGACACATTTTTAGACATTGCTTCACAGACAAGTCAATAGGCATAGTACAGAGCCTCACCTACTGCGCCATTGCGTCCCGTTCTTGCTACTTTGGCGCCATCCTCTGGTAAATACACAGATTGCATGATGGATTTACCCAAATAAGGGGCCAGGTTAAATATTTAATTAATAAACTTTAAATATTTGATGTTGATGATGTAAGCTTCGTGCTTCATTTCGAGAATCCCTTCTACCCTCACATAACCCAGTTGCAGTCCTTTGTCTGTCTGCCTGTCTGCCTGTATGTCTGTCTGTCTGTGTCGTCGACTGGGTTGAGTGGGTTCACGCTTGTCAGCGCAACTGGTAGCAAATTATTGGCGTCCTTATGGGGTTAACAGAATGAGGCCAAATTAATACTGCCAAACGTTTGTTTTGCAATTACTCATGAAACATAACATAAACTATTCACCCAAAAAGTCAAATATAAAATTGTCTCATAAATAAGAAAATTATGTTTTTATCTGAAACTATGGCCAATTAAGTATGTAATTGTGGTGATTGATTTCGAGTGTTAATTTTTGTCTATCACTGCTCCATGCCTTCTGAACAGGAGAGAGAGCACACAGCGAATAAGCGCCGCGATTGCAGTATCCAAATTGCTTATTAAAGCAATGAGTGTTTGGGACCACAAAGCACCATCCACCCTGCTACTCTCTTCCGTTTGTTGAAATGTATTTGAAGAAGAGAAATCCAACCAGTGAACACGCTATGAAGTTGGCATGGTTGATAAGGCGCATCGGACAATCACGGGAGCTGTTCATGGTCCTGAAATAGCGGACGCCCAATAAGTTGAGATGGACAGGGTCCGAGACCATTGCCATTTAGGCTACCTGTAAATCCAGGTTTGTAGCGTTCCTGATCACTTTGTCTATCACCTTACTTATGTATTATCATTGTAATTTTCAAGGTAGTTGGGGTTGGGGGGGGGGGGGGGGGGTGTATAAGGTTACCATTTATGATTGAGTATGTTACAGCTATTTAGAGTGCACTCACTCACCTTTGCTTTTCTCCTCAGAAGATGACTGGTAAATCCAAATATAATATCAGAGTCCACGAAGAATGTACCCAGATCTATGAGACTGGGGTTGGGCTTGTCAGCTCCAGATGAGCCGGAGGAGTTTGGTAAAGCCATGAGGGAAATGTGCGTAATGTTCCACGCCCCGGGTTACCGAATTTACATCTATATTTGTATCTCAATTTCCATTTCAAGAGATATTTTCATTGACCCCAAAACATCGCATGATTTCAATCCAAAAGCTATTCCGGACATCCAATATTGACTCGGAGAGAGCTCACTGTCTCTCCATGACCACTCTGCTCAATGCCCAGCAAATTGATCTCTCCCGTGCATGGCCAGCAGTCCAGCAAGACAATAAACCAATACAATCCATCCGTAATCGAAACCTTTTATATCCACAGGTATAGTACTTTTTGACCCATCCTTGGACTCATGCCTGGTCTTTCAGCTCGCAGGTCTCGGAACGAAATCACATGTGCCTAAGGAGGACCACCGTTTGCAGCCCCAATACCCCCTCTCCCTCTTTCACCCTCTCTCGCTCGCTCACTCACTCACTCGCCCAGTCGCGCAATTCCCCTGTCAGTCAGTCGTTTGCTGCGCTTACTGCCGAATTGCTAGAGGCTCCAACATTCATTTATCAACGCAGACACTCACGAGAGAACTGCTTCCCAATGAGCAGATTTGAGATCTTTGGTGGAACTAAACTTGTGCCATGACCCATTTAACTTAGTTGGATCCTCTCGTTTTTTTTTATGAAACTATTTTGTAGTGAAACCCTGAATTGATCAGTGCACTGCATATTGAGTCAACTCTTGTGCTCACGTGTGTGTGGCTTGAGACTATTCATTACGATGCTAATGTATGCTATTGGCTTAGCTGCCTTCCAGTTCCAGATCCAATTTTAATATTTAAAAAACTTTGAAAGACAAAGTCTTATTTTCAAAGCATTTTCAAATACAGAGCTGTATGAATTGCCATTTCAAAGTAGATCATGTCTATTTTGTGTGCTTTGAAAGCTGAACACAGGACATTAGAGATGTTCTCTTAATAAAAATCTTATCTGGCTGCACAGAGGACCTCGTTTAAGATAAGCAGCCAGTCATTACAGTCATGATAAATTCATTGGTACCCTACGCCTTTTGAAGATGTCTCTTTAAAGCATCGATATAGTTTGGTGGGTGTGAATATTTTAAAGTTTGATTGAAGATTGTATTTATTATGCCAGAGTATAATACAATTCGATGCACAATTATGTGTGCTCATGGTTGGGTTTATTCAAATGTAAGAATTTGGTAGTCTATTTTATTCAACCTTTATATATTCAGATGTGTCTCACTGAGATAAAAAAAAAACTATTTATAAGAAAGATTAACCTGAGGGATATCAAGGTGGCTTAAATAATGCAGTTGAATCATTAGTGTTGTGGGGATGCCCATAATGAACTCTATATGTGACCCAGTTATGCGTCTTTCCTACCCTACAACAAACAAACGCTCACTCATACGCACAGACACAACCATAGCTTAGACTTGTTAAATGGAAGGATTCACTGGAGCTTCAGAAGACCGATAATTACTCTCCGTAGTAAAGATGATTTACCATGTCCGACCGCCAACCAGTTCCCCATCGGAGAAGGTTCGAGTCACCCCCGACCGCTGATGAAATTCCAAGGACCACATCCCATGGGACTACTACCCCTACATGAGCATGCTCAATATCTTATCCAACTTGCTAACCTTCGCAGTGCACAGGGCTTCATGAGAACCATTTATTAAATATTGGTCATATTGTTGGCACACTGCTGAGAACACAGGAAAGAAGTCTGTGTCTTGGATGCAGAGAATAATATATTGATGGCGCTTTAATGAATGAATCATACATCAATACAACAAAGTTACAAATGTTATTCCCTTAGAAACATTGGGATCATTATTTTAGCGGTGTAAAATTTAATTATTTTTGTCGAGAATGCTTAACTTTTAGTTATCAATAGTCTATTCATTGTACTCTCCTTCTGCAACAACAAAGATAGTTATTCTTCACCGGAAGATGTGTCAAACTGGCTGGAATACAATTAGCCCTTTCCTTTAACACGTCGGACTGCGACGATGCTCAAGGCGCTGTTTGTCTGGACTTGAGAAACAGTTGGACGCAACGAGGCTATTGACATAAATAACACAAGGGGGCACGAGAGAGAGAGCGAGAGAGAGAGACATGCTGTATTTCCAACAGATCACACAGACCCACAAAGAATTTGAAAACAAATCCAACATTGATAAACTCCTATATCTTTTAGGGGAAATACCACAATGTGCAATCACAGAAGCAGGATGTGTCCCGTTGACATTAGAACATCCAGTGGAGTAACAACAACATTGTAAATACCACCTATAGTTGTGTTCATCTTCCCCCATTTTTCATACTACAACTATTTGCACATTGTTAAAACACTACTCTTAGCTGATAATGTAATACTTGAAATGTCTATATTTTTTTAAGTGAAATGTTTACTGTTAATTTCTAAAAGTTTTTTTGTTGTTGATGTTAAATTTGTTCTCACTTTTGTTTGTTTATTTCACTTCTTTGGCAATGTAAACATATGTTTTCAGTGCCAATAAAGCCCCTTTGAATTGTATTGAGAGAGAGAGAGAGAGAGAGAGAGAGAGGGAGAGAGAGAGTGGGAGAGAGAGAGGGAGGGAGGGAGGGAGGGAGGGAGGGAGGGAGGGAGGGAGGGTGAGAGATAAAAAGATGCTCATATATCAAACAAGGTTAATACACAGGTGAACATTGGTGCACAGATGTAGGCTACAATGTTGTAAAAAATAAAAAACAAGTTTCTAAAAACTTCTGGCATCTTTGATTAAGCTATGCTAAAGAAATGGCGTGAAATCAGTCTAATCCACCCTTCTTAATTAATCATCTAATCAGCCTAGACTATACTCAAGGATTCATTATTCTCAGAGTAGGCTGCTCCATCTATTGCCTAGGAAGTATTTGTCAACCTGATCAAGTGGTCCTAAACATTTCACAATTTTGACAAATAACTGTTGAACTGTTAAGAACCACTCCACCAGAGAGACCAAACTACAAGGAGGCATCCCTTCTTCAGGTAGCCACACGCAGTCCAAGCTGGCATAAAGAGCACTATCTGCAACAGACAAATATTTTTTGTTAATTTTTTGTACAGCCATCACTGTAGGCCTACATTACACCACCAGTACTTCATATTTTTAGAGCAGTTTGAAAATACATTTCTTTAGTCAGGGCCACTTACATGAGCAATTAGGCTTAAGTGCCTTGACAGATTTGCATAGGTCTACTGTAGTAGGCCCTAAGCTAAATAGACATACATTTTCAAAAGTTATCTTACCGTGAGTGGAGAATTCATCTGAGCCATCCATGCCTATGCTGTGCCTGTGTGACTTCAGTGAGCAGCTCTTTATATAGTGTTTTGGGGGTAGGTTCACACAATCTTTTCATTCAGTGAGGAATGAAGTCCATGCAGGTCCGACCGGCTGAGCTAGGTTCCACCGGCAACTGGTGCTGAACGACATGCTGCCGCCCTGATGATGACACCTGTAGTCACTCACTCTCTGCACATTGCTGGAAATGTCCTGAAGTATCAACTCTGTACCAAAGAATGATACAGAGTTGGGTATACACAAATGTAGCCTATTATAGTACAACGGATTAATAAATACGGATTAATAAATACAGCAAGATTAAATACTGCATGAATGGAAACATTTTATAAGGCAAACACTAGGCAGCATACTTTTGGGTGTCCTGGGTAACTTAATGTTCTGAGGCGCAACAGAATAGTCTTGAATTATGATTCTTTATCCATATTCATAGATTATACAAACATATCAAATTGCTGTCACACACACTTCTCCCCTATGCTGTTCCAACAAGGGGGAGGGTCTTATCAGTCTAATTGGCAGGTTATGGCTCTGTGTGTAGTTTACATGAGTACTGTGCAGCTCCAAACCTTTATAATTCACGTTGATCTCCTTGAGGGAGAATGCAGGGATTTCAGCTAGATTATAAAAATGGCCTCCAATAACAGAAGACAAATACTCCAATTCATATGAAAAGCATCAGATAGGGAAAGATGTTTGAGACTTCATCTGAGAATGCATTGTGTGAGAGCTTGACGTTCCCCATGATTATGTCACGACACAGATTTCAATGCTGGCTACAAAAGTATTTTATTGAAGTACATGTTCTATAAATGAACTGCATTACAGTCACCATCTTTCCTGGAAACTTCTCAACCTCTTTCAGCACTAAAGCAGCAGTCATTCTACCCACAAAGTGCCTAGAAGGTACATCATTCTACCCACCAAGTGCCTAGAAGGTACATCATTCTACCCACCAAGTGCCTAGAAGGTACATCATTCTACCCACCAAGTGCCTAGAAGGTACATCATTCTACCCACCAAGTGCCTAGAAGGTACATCATTCTACCCACCAAGTGCCTAGAAGGTACATCATTCTACCCACCAAGTGCCTAGAAGGTACATCATTCTACCCACCAAGTGCCTAGAAGGTACATCATTCTACCCACCAAATGCCTAGAAGGTACATCATTCTACCCACCAAGTGCCTAGAAGGTACATCATTCTACCCACCAAGTGCCTAGAAGGTACATCATTCTACCCACCAAGTGCCTAGAAGGTACATCATTCTACCCACCAAGTGCCTAGAAGGTACATCATTCTACCCACCAAGTGCCTAGAAGGTACATCATTCTACCCACCAAGTGCCTAGAAGGTACATCATTCTACCCACCAAGTGCCTAGAAGGTACAGCATTCTACCCACCAAGTGCCTAGAAGGTACATCATTCTACCCACCAAGTGCCTAGAAGGTACATCATTCTACCCACCAAGTGCCTAGAAGGTACATCATACTACCCTTCGTTTCCAATGATCACTGATAATACTCTGATAATACAAACAGAGTGAATTGCTTCCACATACATTGTATACTGTGGTACATACAAAGCATACAGATATAGTGATACCCATTCTAGGCACAGTGCAGCCATATTACTTGACATCAAATGTTGTGCTACTAATGGTTTTACAATGACAGTTTCCCAACTGTACATGAGATTATCGCAACTATATAAATTGTAAATGGTTAGGATGAATCTAAATCAAAATCAGTTCATCTGCAAACGTGTGTAAATGTCCAGTGTAAGACTGAAATGGAAAGAGGGAGGGAGTGAATGATGGAGAGCTAAAAGAGTTGATGATCTTGGTCTTCAGGATCCTTCTGGACAGGCTAAAAACTCAATGTACTCTCCATTCTGAAACACACAAGGGGAAAACAGTTAAGAGCGGAATTTCAAGCAGTGCTGTTCAGTACAAATAGTGTTATTAATGCTGATTTTGTAATGTCTGCTACTGATCCACATAATGCGTCTCAGTGGAATCTTCTCGCCAGGTGGTCATCATACCAGACAACACAGTTTAGAGGCCATCACAGGAACAAATCACAAAAACCAGGCAGACTACCACACTGCAAAGTTTCGTGTCACTGTCTAATCGAACTCAACCAGGCAGCCATTTTGGAAAACATACTACAAAGAGGTTATACAGAGATGCAACACATCGCCGTACAATGAGAAGTGACACAGGTACGACCTCCAAGCACAGGAGAATCCAAAGAGCTAGCTGTGGCCATTCTAGACTTACCTCAGCATTATCTCATAACGTCCCTATTCTGTAGCCCACATGGTTTTACTTTCAAATCTAGCCTATATGTAAAATCTAATACATAGGCTACCTCTTGGATGCTTCATGCCAAACCATTCATTCACAAGCATGGATCATATTAATGTGTTAGTTGTAATAAATATATTGCTAATCTGATCATCTATAATATTTGTCCAAATCTGTTAATACAGGGATGAGATGACACTCATTCTCATGTTGAAAAGTAAAATGACCAAACATGGATCACCTCATTAATTTCATCTGACTGATGCAGTGAAAAAATTAGACATAAGTGGTGATTAGGAGGTTTTTAAACAAATGGGAAGTTGTACCAAATTGAAGATGGAAAAAAGGTTGGTCAGAGTCTGCTGAACTGGTTTAGGTTTGGTGACAAAATCAAACTGACAAAGACGGGTGAGGTAAAATATTATTCACTCAGTTTGATTTCCGTGAGCTCAGGTCGGCGAGAGAAGCTCTCTGAATTGAGGCAGAGATGAAAGCTGTTGGAGGAGCACAGAGGAGAACAGTAAAGCTAGATCATAGTCCAACTCTTACCAGGGCGTGGTAATGTTACAGGCTGGCCTGGTGTAAGAACTTCACCACAACGTACTTCCCCACAGACTGAGCCTAAGAGAGAGAGAGAGAGAGAGAGGGGGAAAAGAAAACCTTGCATAACTAGTCTGGGTTACCTTTACAGTACACATCCTTTACTATCCATGTTACATAACTAGTTTGGGTTACATTTCCTCTACACATAATTGTTTGTAAGTTGGAGAGAGGCTCCTAGTCCCAAACACTCAGCACTTGTATTGTCGTCTTCCCGTCGTAGCCTGGCGTGTCCAGGTCTCCCCCGGCCAGGTGCCACATCTCCAGGCCCTCGATGTCAGCACTGGCTGCCAGACCGCAACACACCACCAGATAATTCACTGGGAGAGATCATATTTAAGAGGTTTCATGATAAAGGGACTAAACAAGCAACCAGATATCTACAGTAATAAGGTTTTATAGTATAATCTTACACTAAACACACTACTTGCTTCTGAATAGGACTATGAGTCTTTATTTGCTTCCAGAGACAAAGGCCTTGCTCCAGTAACAGGCAAAATCCATCTCTCTTTTCTAAAAGTGAGGATATCAGCCAAACAGAGCAATTCAGGGTTCTGTGGTGGCGGTGGTGGTGACGTTTGCATGCTGCAGAGGTCCGAAGTTATGTGGTCAGGGAGCATTCCAAGTGTTTATGCAAGACAACTGGGACAACTGGTCGTACCTGCGCAAACTATGTAGGATGAGTCTTTGGGCAATGAATGTGTGAGAATGTGCTGTGTGCTTCTCACCTGCACATCTCTGAGCCGGCATCCTCCAGCTCCTTCCTGGAGAAATGGGCTCCTGTCTTTCTCAGAAGCTTCACCACCGCTTTGTGTCTGGATGGACAGAGACACACACGGATATAACCGACCCTTTTCAAATACAGATGCTATACACAGAGTACTAGAATCAAGGAAAAGATGAAACATACAAAGAAAATGAACGTCACACAGTGCGAGTCAGAGTTCAACTGAGTAGACCACTACTGATGCATTGTTTGAGGTGTGATTTATTATGACTGCAATATGCATTAGTCATATCTGTAGTGTGCATTAGTCATCTGCTGACAGAGACCGGTTAGGGCACTGTGAAAGGGTGCTAACAGTAGGGACAAGTTCCAGTTAACCATCCACGCATGGAGTCTTAACAGAACGTCTCAGAATGTCTCAGCAGCGCCAAGGATACACTACATGATGGTGGGAGCAAACAGAGACATTTCTAAAGATGGCCAGAACCAGGGACATTGAATTTAAACTAAGAACATCTACGAAATGTTTGAGGTTAAATGCACACTATGTTGAGAGTTGGTCATGCACAGTTAGCTCTACTTTGAGATAAGGTTTGGCCATAGAGACAGTGGTAATCCAAGGCTAATGTATTTCTAGTCCTTTCGTTAGAGACTAGTCACAGTTTCTGTCATCCATGAAACTGAGGACAGGCAGGTAAGACTGGTTCAAGACGCTCCACTCAGTTTCACTCCTTATATGGTCATCAGGAAGGAGTGATAGGTGGCTTTTGACATTTAGAATGGCATTATTTACTGCAAGTACTGTAACTGTTACAAAATGGAACATATTGCATTATCACAGAGACTTAGTCATTTTGACAGTGTAAGAGAGCCAGAATGGGACATGGCTATTTCCCCAAGCACACAGGTGTCTGAAGTTAATTATGCTTCCAGGTTGAACATCTCACTCTGCAACTCTCTGCCCTTCAGTACCAAGTCAACATGGGCATGCCTGTGCCTGCCCTGCCAACGGTTTACAGCCACCTCTCTCAGTGCTCTCACACACACACACTTGTACAAGTGCACACACTTGTGTATTTCTCCTTGAGGCACCCACAGCATGATACTTAAGACTGCAGCCTTGAACGTCTTACTCTCCCCAAGCGATGAGCACACGGCAATGTCAATGAATGATAAAAAAACGAAACATTAAAATAACAATTTGGGGTAAAAATTTAATACTGGAGCTATTGGCATATTACAATTAGCAGCTAATTACTGTGGTGGCCTCTAAATTCCATTAGAATCCCTCTAGTTTCAACCCCCATCTGAGAGTCTCAGTAGCAGTCCTCCCCTCCTGGACATGATAGTCATTTAGTAGGCCCAGACTCCCTGCCTCAGACACTGTAAGGAGCTAACTGCCTACTGTTTGTACACCATTCCCTCTAAAGACTGCCATGGAAATAACACACAGTAATGATATAATTCACATAGAATTAAGTGGGGCATTTGGAAATCCCCCATTGGCCATTAACAACCTCCTTAATTCTGTGTGAATGATATGATTACTGTGTGATGCACACCCCACTCCCTGGGCAGATAGAAGCCATCAGTTAGAATGGGCTACTGGGGTCTTGAACATCTACTGTAGGGGCAAAGCTTTGAAGGACATATCATACTCCATTTCCCCAACGCCATCCCTCTATTCCTCAATGGCAATCAGCAACCCCCTCCAAAAATGTAAAGCTCTCGTCTTGGCCAACGTTATTGTTATGTCAAGTTTATTTAGTCAATATTTTCTCTATATAACTCTATTTCTTGAACTGCATTGTTGGTTAAGGGCTTGTACATCTAACACAGTATGACCACTGGGTTTACTGTCTACAATTTGATGAAACTCAGCAGGTATGCGCTGCACTAACCGGTTCAACTAACCGTAGCGTGGGACTGAGGGAGTAATACCACCACACACATTTGTCTCTTTCACCCTATACACTGACGATGGTCTGGGCCAATTTGACACAATACACTAAATACAGTAAATACATTATTTTAACCTCCAAAAATGGATTTCCCGTCATTTAGGATGTCCTCTTTCATATGCTGTTTTTGCTAAGTTAACAGAACAAACTATTCAACATGTAGAGACAAAATGTTTGATACATTTACCAATTTTTAGCAACATTTCAGATCACTGTCCTTCGGCCTCTGAGAATCACAGGGAAAACATACTTATATCCTTTTGATAGCCATCGTTAGACCTTTGTGCATGCCCAAAATTGTCTCATGCACAAAGGTCAAGGTCAAAGGTCAAATTGCAGGTCAAGTACAGAGTTGTTATTCTGCTTTGCAAGTTAGTTAACCCTACCTAGTGGACTAGATGAGGGGTCATGCTGAAAAAAATAAGTTAAATGGTATTTCAGTGTTGTTAAACTCACTACTGGGTCAAATTGATCCGCAACATAAGGGGTCTCGTAAAAGAAAACCAAATATGCCGTCTTATTTTCACCAAGCAGGCTAGGTGAACGTTGTCTTCAGAGAAGAACCGGAATAGATAGAACTGGTATTTAACATTGGGTGTTGAGAGTAATTCAGGCTACTAGGCATCTATCTGCATTGAGCCAGTGAATTTAGCAGAACCAGTCAGGTCATCATAACATATGTGATGTTCATGGTACAGTGCAAAGCCTGTGGTGTCAGTATGCAAACGTGTCTTATAACACACTCTGTCCTACAGTCCTGTAATCATGCCATTAGAACAGGTGTTTTCTTCTCCTCCTCCTTATAGTATGTGAGGTCAGTTGTTGCAGTGATTATTTTTTACTAACAGACGTGTTGTATTTATGTAAACGTTCCTCACCATCTCCTTTTTGGCATCCAAGGCCTCTATGTCTCCTATCTTAGAAGCAGCACTAGCTAAGGTGGGGGTCAGAGCATCCCGGACATCAGCAGAAAAACCACCAGGTGTCATGCCAATACAAAGGAAAGCTTTTTTTGTAACGTGTTGTAAGTGATGCCGATAAAAATACACTATAAAGTTGGATTTAACACTTTGGGAAAAAACCTACCGCTGGGCATTGCAGCGACTTGAAAAAGTTATTTTTTGTACTTCAATTGTAGCCCTGTCCTGTCAAATAAGCCAGAGCCAGATGAAAACCTGTTAGGTTGAAAGTAACCCTGCAGACTCAGTGGTGGTGATGTGGCCCGGCGTTGCAGTGATGCTCAGGGACTTGGCGATGACCTGGATGAAGCGACTGTCGCTCAGAGTGAACTTGGCCCCCTGCAGGTCAGCGATCATCTCCCCCCGCAGGTTCTGACTCAGCATCTGGACAGGTACGACAGAGACAACAAAGGACAGTCAACACAGACAAGCATGATCAAGGATTACACCATCATGTCACTATGACCTTTATCCACATGTGAATCATCTCTGCCATCTATTGCCGTTAACATTCTTACGTGATATTTTCTTCTTAAATAGGACTAACACAGGTGTTTAGCCTAGTGTTGACATTTGCTTCAAAAGCTTTTCTACAATGGGCCTGCAAAGTTTAGTAAGGTAATAAGTGCGTACCTTCTTTTTGGTCTCTTTGCTAAGGCCCATCCCGGCCAGCAAGTAGGACAGCTTGCACAGGGCAGCCTCAGGAGTCATGTCAGAGCCTGCCACCAGCCCTGAGTCACTCAGGGCCTGAGGGGAGCAGGAAGACATGTTAACACACATCCATCCACATCATGTGCACTCTCCCACTCCTACTGAACAGTGTTCTGGGCTACCTTTACCGTGGCGTACAATGTAGTGACAGAACCCCTCAGACACTGGGTGCAGTTGACCATGATCACGCCCCTATCTGTAGCATTCCGGAACTCCTCAAGCAGGTCAGCACGGCTGTCAGGGGCATTTCCACTACCGAACGTCTCCAGGACGATGCCCTGCAGGAAGGACTTCACCTGCACACACACACACAGAAGCAGTGTTCGAATACCCATACTAACATACTGTATATTACATACTTAATTAGTATATATTATTAGTTCATTCTAGTATACTGTAAACAAACAGTATCGTTTCAGTTGAGCGTATTAGATGTTCGTATATCCAGAGCGTTGTCAGATTGTAAATTCAGAGCGTTTTGTTATGGGTGTAAAATGGCACGTTGATGCCCTCTATTGGTAAATGTTAATTACTGCAACTCCAATGTTTTTACCAGTGTGCTTAATATACCCAGATGTATTGCAATGTACTGAACAAGACTGGTTACTCGCATCAATGTCTCATCATTTAACATCCAAACACGTTTCCTTCTTGGAGCATTCAGAGCGCACACTGGACGCTCTGGCCGAGGAGTAGGGTTGATCCGAGCGTTCAAGGGCAGTCAAGCACCCAAGCTAACTGGCTAACGTTGGCCAACTACTTCTAGACACAAATGAGAGAACACCTCACTCTGACCATTTTACTCACCATAGTAGAGCTGGTTACACTGTTTTCATGTTATCCAGAACGTTGGTGACTGTGGGGGGGGGGCATAGGGGTGTGTGGCCTGGAGAGCTGGAGCTCATATCAAACCTATTGAACAATTGATTCAGCTCATTGTCTCTGTCCTGGATCCCCTCCATATGCCCACTGTTTGACTTTTTGAAGCCAATGATATTTCTCATACCATTCCACACCTCTCTCACCTGGCTCTGCCTCAGCTTGTCCTCCATCGTCTGCTTATACACTCTCTTCCCCTCAGCAATCCGCAACTTCAGCTCCCTCTGGACCCATCTCTATTTGTCCCTGTCCCACTCCTTGAAGGGCCTCTTCTTCTCATTCAGCAGGGCCTTCAGGTCGCTGGTGACCCAGGGTTTATTATTTGGAAAACAGCGTACCTTCCTGCTGGGTACGGTGTTGTCTACACAAAATTTGATATAGTCCGTTATGCAGTCTGTAAGTCCATCAATGTCCTCCCTATGAGCCTCACAGAGCACATCCCAGTCTGTTGTCTCAAAGCAGTCCTATAGGGCCTCATTCGCCTCTGGGGACCATCTCCTAATGGTCCTAGTGGTCGCTGGCTGCTGTTGGACCATAGGCCTGTAGAGTGGGGTGAGGTGGACAAGGTTGTTATCCGATCTACCGAGAGGAGGGAGTGCAGTGGAGTTGTATGCATCCTTCACATTAGCATATAGCAAGTCCAGAGTTTTATTATTCCTGGTTGGGCACTTCATGTACTGTTTGAACGTGGACAGCATTGAAGAGAGAGAGGCATGGTTAAAATCCCCAGAAATGGCAAAGAAGGCACTGGGATGCGTTGTCTGTAACCTCGCGATAACAGAGTGGATTACATCACACACTGGGTTTGCGTCAGCGGAAGGCGGGATGTAAACAATAACAGCAATGGCCGCCATGAATTCCCTCTGCAAATAGTAGGGTCTCAGGCTAACCGCTAACAGCTCAATGTCCGGGCTACAAAACTGTTCCTTAACAGTAATATCGCTCGGATTATACCATCTGTTGTTAACTAATAAAGCCAGCCTCCCTCCTTTACGCTTACCGGAATAAGCGCTATCCCTGTACGCTCTAATGGTCTGGAAACCACCGATAGTGAGGTTCCCTGTGGGGATGTCTTCATTCAGTCTCGGTCAAGCATACTAGACTAGCTTCTCTGTAATCCCTTTGTCCACGGACTAGACCCTCGAGTTCCTCCATCTTGTTATTCAGCGATCTCACGTTGCCCATAATGATAGACGGGAAAGCCGGCTTGTACTTCCTCAGCTTTGCTTTACAATTCCATCCCGCCCTGCACCACGCCTTCGCCTTTTCAAATCGTCCAGGATATCAAACTTTTCCCTGGGATGCAGCAGCGCTGAGTGTGCTAAATCCAAGAGCTGGGCTCCGTTGTAAAAAAAATGTAGGACTCGTGTGTACGTTCGCCGCTGCTAAACGTAATAAAAAATGCCTCAGTGATAAAAAGGACCGCTAAAACCTTCATAAAACAGTAGCGCTCCATAATCCTGAACTATTATAGTTCAACTAAAACAACAGTTAACGCACAAACAACGGGCGACCACACAGGGCGGCGCCAACAGAGTGTCCATTGAATTAACAATGTCCATTGAAACGCACAACGACTATACCACTTAGCTAAGAATGTGATTATGTGAATAATCAAGTCAACAAATTTTGGTTAGTTAGTTAGTTAGATAGCAAATATACTGCCTGGCAAGTTCGATGTATTAGTATCCAACTAACGTTGGCTAACATACCAGTATATACTGCTGTAATGCTATACGTTTTTTAAGTATAGCGTAGCTAACAAATTGTCATGTAACGTAATTAATTAATCATTACTTTATTACATTGCTCAACATTTTTTTTAACATATGTCATTAGTTAAAGCAATGAATTTGTATTCGCTCAAGTCAGACTATTTTCCCCATTTTCTTCAAATCTGAAAACATTTTGAAGCCACGCCCATTTTCTGAAGAATTGCATTATAGGTCCTAAAAGTATACGCCATCCATACTATGACCAATAAGCATACTATATACTCAATTGGCATCACGGTTAGTATAGGTATTCGAACACAGCTCCAGAGATGAGCGGCCATCTCAGTCTGGCTTGTGGACAAAGAAGGAGTGTACGGAGCTAGGATCGAGTTTAACAACCGGCCCAGAACCCCATCCCCCTCCAGACCATCTGGTGCCTATGCCACCCGGGTTGTCTCGGTCTCAGGGTGATTCACTGGCTCTAGGAGATCTCTTTACAACACCAGCCCTGGCATCTGGAGAGGAGATGGCTCAAAATGGCCAGGCACGGGGAACCATTAATTTCAAGGTGTTCAGAGACAGCGTCATTTCACCTGGCAACGGGCCTTAGACCTAACTTGTGGAGGGAGGGAATCATAGCAAGAGCTGGGCATGGCCCGATATCTTCCATTGGAATTCAGATCAAGAGGCTAGCTATCCAAAAATGTGTGCGACACAGAATCCCAAATAAACCCCATTCTGGCAGAGAACGTGGAAGGCAGAGAAGAGCCTGATGCATAATCAAAGCAGATAATAAAAACAGATAAAAAATGCATCATGGCCAGCGTCGGCAGAGGGACCAGATTGAGACAGTAAAGCCATCCTCCCTTCAGTCTGTAGCGAGGGAGGCGTATCTAAGTGTTTAAGTGTCTGTGCCAAGCCCCTAATCTTTAGTGGGTAATTGGACATGCCCCATAACCCAGTCTCATTTTTCACTGAGCTAAACGCTGCTGGCAGCCCCAAAGCAGCTCCCGGCTGTATGCAGACCACTTGGAACACCCACAAGATGCTGGCTCATCAGAAAACACAGAAGGACCTGTGGCACGGGGTGGACGATTGTGTGGGAATAGCATGGTTTTTGATTGTTTGCGTACTGTTGTGGTTTGTGTTGTGTTTGCCGTGATTATGATTTAATTGCCCCCAGTGACAAGCCACCCAATCAGTGGCTTATTGCCAATGGACAATGGACCTATGGGGACAGACCAGGGGTGGGACTTATCCTTTTTAAAACAGAAAGGTAGATTGAGAGAGGTAGGTTTAGGGAGGTAGACTTCGATTCGGATGACCAGGAACCAGCACAGCTGAGAGAGCGCTGAGGAAGGAAGCCGACCCGGTCCCGATTCTTCAACGCCGAAACACGACGTCCGACAGAGGCAGTTGGCGTGTACTCCTGGAGAGCAGCAGCACCTACGAGTACGAATCCCGCCATACTGTCCTGTTGATTTAAATGTGCGGTTAGCCCGTACATTTTATGCCTGGACTCTGTACTGGTTCGCTGTTTCTTGTGCCCAGGCGGGAGGCGATCGACTGGCGAAGGCGGAGGGAACCGGGGACCGGTTGTGTCTTGGACTTATCTCGGCTCGGCTGTGTATTAAGACAAAGGGACGATTTTAACTTTTCTATGTACTTTTAATTATTGTACAAAAAATAAATAATTGTTTTATAGTATTTCAGCCTCTGCCTCCTCTTGGGTTGCTGTCTCACTGCTCTCCCCCAAATTGTAACGAACCTTAACTTAGTATCTTGAGTTCCTAGGGCTCTTAGTATTTTACCTAGGTGGCGTTGTTCGGCAACATATTACACTAGTCTCGGCCTCTGACACCTGCATGAGAGGATTCACCACAACAGAGCTACAATGAAGAGTTTTAGATAAATATGGCCCCAAATGACTGTTCTGATTTAGCCTTTCTAAGATAGGGTATTACTTTCACTATTACAGTATATCAGAAGTAGGAAGACAGTTGTGATTTAATGATGTGGTTGAATGGGAAACAGGCACAGGGCAGAGCCACCATCCACACCCACCCTGGGAAGCTTCTTACGGTCACTGCAGTGATGACTGGGAAGAGTCTCAGCAGACCCACATTACGGTTCATCAGAGTGTTCACTCTGAACCGTGCGGTCGTTTTCGTGCTCCGCACTGTGTCCCAGTTAACTGCAGGGGAGAGGGGAAGAGTTCAGTGAAAACATCTATCAGCCACGTCAAAGATTTGACTTGATATACATATGAACACAAAACAGGACAGACCCAGTATTACACCACTGAATTACTTGTAATATCCATTTCAGCGTTGGCCAGAGGAGCCAGGTTAGGAGAGCAGAAGGCATTGAAACTCGCAGCACCCACCTTGGCCACACAGTTCTCCCGATATAGCTTGTTGTGGAAATACAGACAAACTTAGAGACGTAGCTGGAGAATGAATGAAACCTAAGACCTCAGTATTAAGCATATACACTGAACAAAAATATAAAACGCAGCATGTTAAGTGTTGGTCCCATGTTTCATGAGCTGAAATAAAAGATTGTAGAGAAATCTTATTTCTCAAAAATTGGTGCACAAATTTGTTTACATCCCTCTTAGTGAGCATTTCTCCTTAGAAATGCTATAAGATAATCCATCCACATGACATGTGGCATTTCTCACACAACACAATGCCACAGATGTCTCAAGTTGATGGAGTGTGCAATTGGCATGCTGACTGCAGGAATGTCCTACACAGCTGTTGCCAGATAATTGAATGTTAATTTCTCTACCATAAGGCGTTCCAATGTCATTTTAGAGAATTTGGTAGTACGTCCAACCGACCTCACAACCGCAGACCACGTATATGGCGTTGTGTGGGCACCCAGTTTGCTGATGTCAACGTTGTGAACAGAGTGCCCCATTGTTTGGTGGGGGTTATGGTGTGGCCAGCTATGGACAATGAATACAATTGCATTTTATCAATGTTCCTTATTGATGTCTGTTTTCTCCTCACACCCAGCACTTTGGAACTGGCTTGGGCACCCTGCTGCTGAAACAGAAGGCCCAACCAAATAGACTGTCTCGCTTCATAAAGTAGGCTAGGCTTGTCTCACTCTCTTTTCCTTTCTTTATCCTCAGCTTTTTCCTCATGTAAACAGAACCCGGTCCAAGTCTTAATGAGTTTGTAAAGTAAACAGAACAAAGGAATGTCCTCCAAATAGAGGTAACATTGGCGTCCCGTGTTCTCCTGCTAGCGCTGTAATAAGAGATTGTGCCTGGGCTAAACAGCTGTGCAAAGATTTCTCATAATCACCCTTAACCTACTTTTTAAGACACGGGACAGGACACAATAGAACAGAAGGGGAAATAGCGAGCTTACCCCTCAGCACCAAACCAAAGGCCCAAAGACACCACGCTAATTAGCCCTGGCTCCAGACGCAATCTTCAAACATATGTTGTTGATCATCTTAAAGTGATAGTGCCACTGGAAACAATATTCAAATCACCAATTATTCATTTATCTTCTGGTGTAGCGACGGTGTGGCAGGGAAACGGGTATTAGCATATCGAGGGATGGGTAGGATCCTGCCCTGTGGCCTAACCTGCTGATAAGCAGCAGAGTGGTGGGAGGGGAGAGGGACAGATGAGAGGTTGGGGTAAAGGCTTCCCACAAAGAATTTCACTAATGATTTTCACTCATCTGTTCAATAAATCAATCAATAAGCCAATTTTCCAATGTTAGGATATATTGATATTAGCTTTGCCAATGTTATTTCAAGTCCAAGTTCAAGTCCAAAAACCAAATAACTCAGGCATTAGGGACATGTATTAGCAATGTTTGGTGACAGCTAGTATGTGTTCATCAAAATAATGATGGTAATAATGAAAACGAACCTTACAGAAGCAAGGAGGACAGATGATGGAATCAACTACTGAAATTACATGAAATATAATGAGACTGATAAATGAGTCTGTGGGACGGAAGCTGAATCCATACGTCCTGTGAATCTTCTGTGAGACTGTTGAAGCGATGAGGACGTGAGGAGTAGAGGGCTGGGGAGGTGACATTTGTCAGTCCTCAAAACCAACATTACCATGATCCAAGCAGGCACAGCGCCACCAGGGAGGGATACAGAGGATTGAAACAACACAGTGTAGCGTAGGCACACAGCAAGCTACCAGTACTATAGGGCCTTTTCGATAGTTCATCGGCGTGGTGTATCGGCATCCTGTCAAAACAACAGACAGTTTTAGAATGACATGTTCCCAGGCATTAGAAACGTGTGTCTGATATCCCCAGCTAAGCATTGTATATCCTGTAGGCCTTCTGCTATGGAGGTGTCATAGTAAACAGATTTTGGGGGAGGATGTCAACCTTCATCCTGCCATGATATGATGTGCACTAGAATATGTTGCTATTCAAAGAGCCTTTGAAAAATCCTTGTATGCCTTGTAGGTTAAAAAAGCCTGGTATGCCTTGTAAGTTGAAAAAGCCCTGAAATAAAAGCTGTCAATGGTTATACAACAAGAAGCAGAGCTTCAGTATTGTGTTTGAATTTGACAGTCAAATGAAGCAGTTATTCTAACCTAGTAAATGCAATACACACTCATCTCCTGTTTAAAGAAATGGTAAGGGCGTGAAAATTAATGTATCGGTAGTACTGGTAGGTTGAGGTCCCTTTCACATATTTCTAAGACCAGGTATAGCCTAACTACAACTACTCTATTAGAATGAGAAGGAACAGAAATAGAAGGCTGCAGAGGAGCCCAGGAGAGGTGGGGCCATCCACAGAATATTTTGCCTGTAGCGCTGTGGAACATGCAGGGGCTCTTTTGCGAACTTCAGACGTGCAGCAATGTTTTTTTTGGACAGCAGTGGCTTCTTCCGGGTGTCCTCCCATGAACACCATTCTTGTTTAGTGTTTTACGTATCGTAGACTCGCCAACAGAGATGTTAGGCATGTTCCAGAGATTTCTGTAAGTCTTTAGCTGACACTCTAGGGTTCTTCTTAACCTCAATGAGCATTCTGCGCTGTCATCTTTGCAGGACGGCCACTCCTAGGGACTGTAACTTTCTCCATTTATAGACAATTTGTCTTACCGTGGACTGATGAACATCAAGGCTTTTAGAGATACTTTTGTAACCCTTTCCAGCTTTATGCAAGTCAACAATTCTTAATCTTAGGTCTTCTGAGATCTCTTTTGTTTGAGGCATGGTTCACATCAGGCAATGCACCTTGTGAATAGCAAACTTACATTTTGTGAGTGTTTTTTTATAGGGCAGGGCAGCACTAACCAACATCTCCAATCTCGTCTCATTGATTGGACTCCAGGTTAGCTGACTCCTGACTCCAATTAGCTTTTGGAGAAGTCATTAGCCTAGGGGTTCACATACTTTTTCCAACCTACACTGTGAATGTTTAAATTAGGTATTCAATATAGACAAGAAAAATGTACCATTCCCAGTAAATCATGCCTTGTATTATACTCAATCCTAGTGGCAAACGTGAGAATCACATAAATATGAAAACTTTGGAATATAGTTCTAATCATTAAGGTATTGGGAAATGTCTTATTTAACTCATCATATGTCAATAACCCACAGGAATATGTTAATCTAATAAACCAAGGACAGAACCTGGGTCTTCAATGGTATAAATCAGTTACCAGTGAGTGCCTATTACACTGCCACATGACTGCTAATGCATTTCAATGGGACAGATGAGGCAGGGCAGCTTAGAGGAGTGAAACCTGAGTCCCCCTTAGAAACTATGGCCATGTTTCTTAGTTTCTAGTGCAGTGGTATTCAAATACAATTTGAGAAGGTCCAGTCACACAGATGTGGGAAAGGAGGGAAAGGTCCTGATAGAATAGATATTATAATTTATCTGTGCTCTAGTACAACATAGTAACAAACTTACCATTGTCTATATTAGGATTTGGGATACATGGTTTTATATCAAATGTTTTCAGGACTACTATTAAATACATTGAATGAGACCAATGTTGTGGAATTCTAACCAATAAGGAGAGACTGATATTTCTTCAAACAATCAATATTTATTTGCAATAATGAAGCTGGTCAGTCATGCACTCCGAGGTGTACGACTGACAGCTCGAATGACAAGGAGTGCAGAAGTGTCACGACGGGGCGCATACACAGCCCAAGGTCTGTCAAGATTGGGTGCATGGAGAGACCAAGACGCAGCACAGGGATTGTAGTTCGACATTATTTACTCACAAAATTAAAAAATGACAAACTCTCAAACAAAACACGGTATAACAAAATGTAACAAGGTATAACAAATGAAACGTGTTTTTACAAACAAAACGTAGCACACTTACTTGACCGGTGACTTTTGAAATATAACGACCCACACAAAGGTGTGGGACATACAAACATATTTAGGATCCCTAATTAGAGACAATGCAGTGCAGGTGCCTCTAATTAGGGATCCAACACAAAAACACCACACAGAGCCAGAAATAATAGACCTGTCAGACTCTGACCATGGATACATAGAGAAGCAATAGGCCTTATAAGGCAAGAAGCCATATATAATCAAGCTATCTTATGCAAGCATGTACAAAAACCTGTGATCTTGGTATGTGTATGTGTGTGGATGATTAAGAGGAAACTAGGGTACAAGGCACACACTAACTGTGAGAAAGGTCGTCTCAATCTGTAGCAACTACTGGTTATTCTAGTCTTCTTGTGAGGACAATAGAATGTCAGAGCGACAGGAAATCTCTCCAGGCACAGTTCCTCAAAAGTAGATGAATGGTTCCCCGGTCTGCCTAGATGATGTGGGGTTTCACACTTACACACTTACACATGCATGAACCTTCTGCCCAGCAAAAGACTTGATAATCACTTTATCACTGGTGCGCAGGATTTAACACTTTTCTCTGTTTTCAGTAGATTAACAAGAAGTATAGTATGTCCCAAGAACATCATGGGACATACTATACTTCCCTAGTTAGGTTCTTATGCTACACACTCAAAACAGTTAAGACAGGCCTATACTAATGCACGCACAATTCTCTCTCATATGATCAAGTTTCTTTAACAATATCCCCCTTTTTGTCAGCATCCCTTTGATGGCCTCATGAATGTCCTCTCCTCGTATGTGTACTTCAAGAGTTGTTAAACCCAACAGGTCCTCACAGAATACATTTTTTGTTTGTCATAAAATCTCACAAATACCAGAAGCTGGGCATTATCGGTGGTATCTGTTGATTCATCCACAGCTAAAGAAATGAATGGTGCATTCTGAATGGCCTCATCAAGTTGTGAAATCACATCTTCAGCTAATATTGCAGTTCTTCTCATTGCTGTGGAATCTGCCAGTGGGATCTGTTTGATCTTTTCCTTCAGCGCAACCTTTTGTTTACCATCAAGCAAGGTCTCAGCAACTTCACTCATGCATTCTTTAACCATCTCTGCATCAGTAAATGGCTTTTAGCGTTTTCCCAAAACCCAAGCACTCCATTGCACGTTCTTGCACAGTCATGGAATGCACAAGCACTTTGGTGGACCTCGCATATTGGGCTTTGAGCTGATTTATTTCTCACTCTCACCTCTGTGTTTTTGGGATACGTTTGCTAGAAATTACTGTTTTGTGTCATAGTGGCGCTTCACATTGGCACTTTTCACAGGTATATCAGGCACATTGGTTTTGAACTTGTTGCAGGGCGAATGAATGTGTACTTGTCTGTCCACTGGTCTTTGAAAATGCAATTTTCGCTATCATCTTATTTTCCTTGAACAAGCCATCCTCACATTCACAATGTCTATCGATGGACATATTTCTGTGTGTGTCTGCCTGCTGCTTGCTCCCAGTCCCAACACAGTCTTTCACTTTCGAAGATATTTGCGATTGGATGAGACGCGGCTCTCTTCATGAGACTAATTTGCATAAATGCATGCGATTGGATAGGACGAGGCCCCAGGCTGGTGTTTTTTAACCACTGCTAGAGACAAAGAGGCTGCGCTTTACTTGGGAAAACGGCACCAGGTCGATAATGTTTGAAAGTTGTCTGAAATGAATTTACTGACTTCGATATCGTCACACACACACACACACACACACAGGCATGAACCTTCCTCCCAGCAACAGGCTTGGGCCAGGACAATCGCTTTATCACTGGTGCGCAGGATTTAACACTTTTCTCTGTTTTCAGTAGATTAAGAGGAACCAGTTTTTTCTCTTCTGACCAACACAAAACCATAGGTCTCGAATGTCAGCTCTTGGCTGTGTCCCAAGAACGTCATGGGACATACGTTCGGTTTGTCGCCCCCTCTGGCTCGTGCAGTGGAGGGGACCTTCGTGGGCTATACTCAGCCTTGTCTCAGGGTAGTAGGTTGGTGGTCTGTTGATATCCCTCTGGTGATGTTGGGGTTGTGCTTTGGCTGAGTGGGTTGGGTTATTTCCTGCCTTGTTGGCCCTGTCTGGGGGAATTGTCGGACGGGGCCACAGTGTCTCCTGACCCCCCCTGTCTCATCCTCCAGTATCTATGCTGCAATAGTCTATGTGCCAGGGAGCTAGGGTCAGTCTGTTATATCTGGTGTTACTATCCGGTGTCCTGTGTGAATTTAAGTATGCTCCCTCTAATTCTCTCTCTCTCCCTCCCCTCCCGGAAGACCTGAGCCCTAGGACCATGCCTCAGGACTACCTGGCCTGATGACTCTTTGCTGTCCCCAGTCCACCTGGTTGTGCTGCTGCACCAGTTTCAACTCTTCTGCCTGCGGCTATGGAACCCTGACCTGTTCACCGGACGTGCCACCTTGTCCCAGACCTGCTGTTTGTTTTCAACTCTCTCTCTCTCTCTCTCTCTCTCTCTAACACACCTGCTATTTCAACATCTAAATGCCCCTGCTATGAAAAGCCAAGTGACATTTACTCCTGATGTACTTACCTGTTGCAACCTCTACAACCACTGTGATTATTATTTGACCCTGCTGGTCATCTATGAACGTTTGAACATCTTGGAGAAATATCTGGCCTTAATGGCCATCTATTGTTATAATCTCCACCCGGCACAGCCAGAAGGGGCTGTGCCGGGAGCCTGGTTTCTCGCTAGGTTTCTTCCTAGGTTTCTAGGGAGTTTTTCCTAGCCTCTGTGCTTCTACAGTACATCTGCATTGCTTGCTGTTTGGGGTTTTATGTAAAAAGGGCTTTATAAATACATTTGATTGATTGATTGATTGACTTCCCTAGTTAGGTTCTTATGCTACACACACAGTTAAAACAGGCCTATACTAATACCTGCACAATTCTCTCTCATATGATCTAGTTTCTTTAACAATATCCCCCCTTTTGTCACCATTACTTTGATGGCCTCATGAATGTCCTCTCCTTGTGTGTGCTTCTAGAGTTGTTAAACTCATCCAGTCCTCTCAGAATTCCTTTTTTGTTTGTCATAAAATCTCACAAATACCAGAAGCTGGGCATTATCGGTGGTATCTGTTGATTCATCCACAGCTAAAGAAATGAATGGTGAATTCTGAATGCCTCATCAAGTTGTGAAATCACATCTTCAGCTAATATTGCAGTTCTTCTCATTGCTGTGGAATCTGACAGTGGGATCTGTTTGTTTACCATCAAGCAAGGTCTCAGCAAATTCACTCATGCATTCTTTAACCATCTCTGCATCAGTAAATGGCTTTTTGCGTTTTCCCAAAACCCAAGCTATTCTCTGTAAGCACTCCATTGCACGTTCTTGGGCTGTCAGGGAATGCACCAACACTTTGGTGGACCTCGCATATTGCTGCTGCTTGCTCCCAGTCCCAACACAGTCTTTCACTGTTGGGACTGGGACTATATTTGCATATATTTATGCGATTGGATGAGACGTGGCTCTCTTCATGAGACTAATTTGCATAAATGAATGTGATTGGATAGGACGGGGCCCCAGGCTGGTGTTTCTTCACCACTGCTAGAGACAAAGAGAGGCTGCGCTGCACTTGGGAAACAGTGCCCGGTCGAGCAAGTTTGAAAGCTCTCTGAAATTAATTTACTGACTTCGATATCGTTTGGCGCTGTTCAGTCTGTATTGACCCTTTGCTGGGTCCGGACACAGACCACGGTCCGCCATTTGAGTATGACTGGTCTAGTGTTTACTCCAAGTACCATCCACAGTAGTGGATGCTGAATGAAATTAGAAGGCTGGTTAGCCTAGAGATATCATTCAGCAGACATTTGATCCAAAGCGCTTAACAGTTAACACATTTTCTTGGCCCACGAAGGAATCTTCATTCCCCATTTCCCTTTCCAGAGAATGAATTATACAGGAAATAGTAGACTTCGGCGTTCCTCAAGGTTCCGTTTAAGGATCTCTCTCTCCTTCTCTCCTTTTACTGCTATGCGGACAACACGTCTGTACATTTCAATTAAATATGGTGAAGTACCAAAATTGCCTACGCTGGAAACCTGTGTTTCAGACATAAGGTTGAGGATGACGGCAAATGTTTTACTTTTAAACTCAGACAACCTCATCTATACTTGTCACTTCTACGTAGATTAGACTACGGCTAACCGGATAAAGCACTAAATAAACTTCAGTTAGTGCTAAATACGGCTGCTAGAATCTTGACTATAACCCCCCAAAAAATTGAAATCACTCCAGTGCTAGCCTCTCTACACTGGCTTCCAGTTAAGGCTAGGGATGATTTCAAGATTTTACAGCTAAACTCCAAAGCATTACATGGACGTTCTCCTACCCATCACTCCGATTTGGCACTGACGTACATACCTACACATACACTACGGTCACAAGACACAGGCCTCATTGTCCCTAGAATTTCGAAGCAAACAGCTGGAGCAGGGCCGGCCCGTGGCATAGGAGGAATAGGCAAATGCTAGGGGTGCCATCCATCCATAGGGTGCCCAAATGAGTGATTTGTATATATATATTTTTTTACTAATACTATTTTGATACTATTAATTTGAAATATTACAAAAAAGCGAAAGCCCCCACGACAACATAACTACGTAGCTTATTAGGCCATATCTTCTGTGTTGCCCGCAGCGTCACCCCAGCCGGTGCATCAGTCTCTCTCATAGTTAAACTTACCTGATTGTGGGGGATGGGTGAGTTCAGTTATCTGAAGTGGTGAAACATGATACATTAGCATCAGTAGCCTACTTCAAACAAGACCAAAGCCCTCTGGTGCCCAGGGAAGAAAAAGAAGAAGAGAAGAGGAGGAAAAACGGTATGACAGAGGAAATGGGATGTGATGAATGAATAGTTTATCTAATTGCATAGTAGTTACCGTTGGAGCAGTGTTACTACTAGTAGGCTGGACAATAGAACGAGTCAAAATTCACCCAAGCAAAAGAACGTTGGCTAAGCTGGAACACTAGAGCGAGCCCATAGCAAATGAATGGAATCGAACGTTCGCAGAGGCTGTTTTGACTGGAGTGATGCTTAGAATTCCATTTAGCCTAAATGGCACAAACAAAATGTATCCATTTTTATTTGACCACTACAATCTGTTCGTCGGACGAAACTGGAAGAAAAAAAACTTGTGTAGAAAGTAAACATCTGCACCTCGATGGTGCCAACTGTGCTTATGTCTGCGTAATGAGAAAGTAGGGAAGAAATGAAAACGTATTACTATTTCTGGTCTAGTGATCGATGACAACCGAGCCCGCTGCCCAGATTTACATAATTACAAAGAGGAGATTATCCTGATTAAAATGGTTCCAGACTTGAAAAAATCAAAATATACAAATAAATAAGGCATGTTTTTTTGTGATTACTTCAAAACTACGGCAAGCAGCTGGGAAATATGGTCATATTGTGAAACTGGGCTCCACGGCGGATGAAATGAACTAGTTTTTATCAGAAAAAACATTGTAAAAAATGTAATGTGTCCAGCCTACTACTAGCTAGTTTACTTTGAATGATACTAGTTACGTTCGCTAATTTAAATAGCTAGCTAGCTAGAGTTAATTTTGGTTACTTTTACCTTAAATTCATTAGGGAATGTTGGAAAGACTATTCAGGTGTTTGGGGAATAACCTAACCTATGAGAAATACGCTTTTTCTTTAAAGTGTGCTGCACGAACCATCCATTGTCCGCCTCAAGAAACCAGGCATAGGCCTACATTTTATTGACATCTTAGCTAGTCTAGTTAGCCAATGTTAGCCCTGCTTGTAAAAGTCAATTAAAAAGCTTTTCCTTTCCCATCCCCTTTTGTAATTAATAGTTGTAAGCCTTTGCATTTTCATTATTGATTAGTCTTATATGTATTATGGTTGCATAGAAAACAGCATGCTAGAGAAGTGCTCATTGAATACATGTTTTGTGCATGAATACTAGGTGTAATTACTCTTGCTATTTGTGTTTAGGCTATAATGTGGCTTAGGTGTTATTATTGTATAGTTTCACCATCAGTAGCTTTTTTATTAATATAATGTAACACCTAATGGTCACATATACTCCTCTTCTCTCTTCAGATGCACTTTCGAAATACTTGAAACCCACCCCTGCAAATCCTGGGCCACCTGCAGACAACTTCTCTACCTCAGTACAGCCAGGTGATGCAGCATCAAGTGCTCCTGTCTCCTCTACCTCAGCACACCCCAGCGATGCAGCATCAAGCGCTCCTGTCCCCTCTACCTCATTATAGCCCAGCGATGCAGCATCAAGCGCTCCTGTCCCCTCTACCTCATTATAGCCCAGCGATGCAGCATCAAGCGCTCCTGTCCCCTCTACCTCATTATAGCCCAGCGATGCAGCATCAAGCGCTCCTGTCCCCTCTACCTCATTATAGCCCAGCGATGCAGCATCAAGCGCTCCTGTCCCCTCTACCTCATTATAGCCCAGTGATGCAGCATCAAGCGCTCCTGTCCCCTCTACCTCAGCACAGCCCAGCGATGCAGCATCAGGCATCTACAAAAAGGCTGCACCAATTGACCCTACTGACTGGCCTTCTGTTTTAACTGATAAGGTAAGAACAGAGTTTGTTCTCAGAGGACCGTATCAAATAAAAAACAGTTTCACATTTCCGAAACAAAAAGACGGGAGAAGGTGTCAGCATGACTATTTCCATAGAGTCTTAGTCAATGGAGACAAAATCAAAAGAAGCTGGCTAATGTACTCAAAAAAGACATGGAAGGTTTTGGAGGTCCGTCTTGCAAAGGGGCTAACAATAGATAAGCAAGAGATGGCATTCGCGGAGGCTGAGAGAAACAGGTGGCGTGAAGTTCTTACCAGATTGGTGGCAATAATTCAGTCTTTAGGTGAAAGAAACATAGCTTTAAGGGGATCCACAGACACATTAAACAAACCAGACAATGGCAATTTTCTCAAAGAGGTGGAGCTTATGGCCAAATTTGATCCAGTAATGAAGCAGAATGTTGGTAGGGTGGAAAGTGGAGCTGGCTGTCACACACATTACCTGGGCAAAATAATCAAAAATTAACTGATAGACTCCATCAGCGCAAAAATACTGGAAGAGATCAAAACATCAAAGTATTTCTCCATCATTGTAGATTGCACCCCTGATCTGAGTCATAAGGAACAGCTCTCTGTCATTGTCAGGATTGGGTTACTGAAAGACATACCACAAATTAAAGAACATTTCATGGGCTTTCTTGTGTCAGAGGAGTCAACAGGGGAAGGTTTGTCATCTATCAACCTAAAAAGGCTGGAGGAGCTGAACATCCCCTTTGAGGACTGCAGAGGACAGTCCTATGACAACGGCGCCAACATGAAAATAAAGAAAATCTCAAAGCAGTTTCTGTGTGAGTGTATGAACACAATGATCGGTGGTGGAATTGGCTGCAATGCAAGGGGCACCAGCTAAAATCTTGCCTAGGGCACCAAATTGGTCAGGGCCAGCCCTGAGCAGGAGGCAGGGCTTTCACCTACAGAGCTAAATCTTTATGGAATGGTCTGCCTCTCCATGTGAGACACAGACTCTGTCTTGACCTTTATGTCTTTACTGAAGACTCATCTCTTCTCTAGGTCCTAAGATTTAGTGTAGTCTGGCCCAGGGGTACAAAGGCAAGGACTGGAGTGATGTACCGCCCTTGTCGTCTCCCCGCTGGGATTCTCTCTCTCCGAGTTGAAAAACATATGTAATAATATTTTTAAGGGTGTAGATGAAACCACCTGATTCAGCTGATCTTTTAATCAAATTCATGTTCAAGACTGCCAAAGGTTTGAGGTGAACATTATAATTTAGGTTAACTTGTACCCTTAACAAACGTAATATTAAAATCAAATCAAATGTTATTGGTCACATATACATGTTCAGCAGATGTTATTGCGGGTGTAGCTAAATGCTTGTGTTTCTAGCTCCAACAGTACAGTAGTATCTAAAAATTCACAACAATACACACACATCTAAAAGTAAAAGAATGGAATTAAGGAATATATAAATAATAGGACGAGTAACGTCGTAATGGCATAGAGTAAATACAGTAGAATAGAATACAGTATATACCGAGAGATATGAGACATACATGAAATGAGTAAAGCAAAAATATGTAAACATTATTAAAGTGACTAGTGTTCCATTATTAAAGTGGCCAGTGATTCCATATCTATGTACAGTATATATAGGGCAGCAGCCTCTGCGCATGCAAGTGGTACTTTTAGTTGAGAGCTTGATAATTTTACACTGACAGAACCTCACAAAAAAACTAAAATCGATCAACATGACAAGCATTATATGTTCAGTACGAGGCTGTCACAATAATTGGCTGAAGAGGAGGCCGTTTTTACAACAGCAATGTTTTGAACACCAACCTCTGACGTTATGTCGATCTGAATGTACCTGTGGAGCCCCATACGACCTGCATCCACCTTCTAAAGATGCAGTCTTTGTGGCTCTGGCTCAAAACATTGAACCTAAAGAGAAAAAAATAAACTTTGTGTGCTCCTACCACTTCTTTGACAAGAAGCCTACAGTGGAGCATTCTTACCCAGGCTTGGCTACGTTGCTCCACTCGTGAAGAAGCGTTGGATGTTGGTCAGGCAGTCGTCAGTGACAGGGAAGCCAAACACTTGAGCAGTTTGCCTGCTCTCATTATGAGTCTCCCTCTTGCTCTTGTATCTAAGCACATTCTCATAATAGCACCATTTATTTCCTCTACAACTCAATAACAATTCCCATTTTATATAGACTTAATTATTATGATTATTAAATATTATTAGGAGCGCCCATGCAGTATGGTGTTTTATCGTACGGTATTGTTATTAAATTGTCCATTGGCTTGTTTAATAAGCCATTATGATTTCTGCATACAGGATTGTCTCTTGCAGCATTTTCCTACCCTGGTGGAACATCAATCCCTCTACAAAGGCAGCAAATACAGTGGGGAGAACAAGTATTTGATACACTGCCGATTTTGCAGGTTTTCCTACTTACTTACAAAGCATGTAGAGGTCTGTAATTTTTATCATAGGTACACTTCAACTGTGAGAGACGGAATCTAAAACAAAAATCCAGAAAATCACATTGTATGATTTTTAAATAATTAATTTGTATTTTATTGCATGACATAAGTATTTGATCACCTACCAACCAGTAAGAATTCCGGCTCTCACAGACCTGTTAGTTTTTCTTTAAGAAGCCCTCCTGTTCTCCACTCATTACCTGTATTAACTGCACCTGTTTGAACTTGTTACCTGTATAAAAGACACCTGTCCACACACTCAATCAAACAAACACCAACCTCTCCACAATGGCCATGGCCAGAGAGCTGTGTAAGGACATCAGGGATAAAATTGTAGACCTGCACAAGGCTGGGATGGGCTACAGGACAATAGGCAAGTAGCTTGGTGAGAAGGCAACAACTGTTTGTGCAATTATTAGAAAATGGAAGAAGTTCAAGATGACGGTCAATCTCCCTCGGTCTGGGGCACCATGCAAGATCTCACCTCGTGGGGCATCAATGATCATGAGGAAGGTGAGGGATCAGCCCAGAACTACACGGCAGGACCTGGTCAATGACCTGAAGAGAGCTGGGACCACAGTCTCAAAGAAAACCATTAGTAACACACTACGCCGTCATGGATTAAAATCCTGCAGCGCACGCAAGGTCCCCCTGCTCAAGCCAGCGCATGTCCAGGCCCGTCTGAAGTTTGCCAATGACCATCTGGATGATCCAGAGGAGGAATGGGAGAAGGTCATGTGGTCTGATGAGACAAAAATAGAGTTTTTTGGTCTAAACTCCACTCGCCGTGTTTGGAGGAAGAAGAAGGATGTGTACAACCCCAAGAACACCATCCCAACCGTGAAGCATGGAGGTGGAAACATCATTCTTTGGGGATGCTTTTCTGCAAAGGGGACAGGACGACTGCACCGTATTGAGGGGAGGATGGATGGGGCCATGTATCGCGAGATCTTGGCCAACAACCTCCTTCCCTCAGTAAGAGCATTGAAGATGGGTCGTGACTGGGTCTTCCAGCATGACAACGACCCGAAACACACAGCCAGGGCAACTAAGGAGTGGCTCCGTAAGAAGCATCTCAAGGTCCTGGAGTGGCCTAGCCAGTCTCCAGACCTGAACCCAATAGAAAATCTTTGGAGGGAGCTGAAAGTCCGTATTGCCCAGCGACAGCCCCGAAACCTGAAGGATCTGTATGGAGGAGTGGGCCAAAATCCCTGCTGCAATGTGTGCAAACCTGGTCAAGATCTACAGGAAACGTATGATCTCTGTAGTTGCAAACAAAGGTTTCTGTACCAAATATTAAGTTCTGCTTTTCTGATGTATCAAATACTTATGTCAAAACTAACTCTCTGTGAGAGCCGGAATTCTTACTGTTTGGTAGGTGATCAAATACTTATGTCATGCAATAAAATACAAATTAATTATTTAAAAATCATACAATGTGATTTTCTGGATTTTTGTTTTAGATTCCGTCACTCACAGTTGAAGAGTACCTATGATAAAAATTACAGACTTCTACATGCTTTTTAAGTGGGAAAACCTGCAAAATCGGCAGTGAATCAAATACTTGTTCTCCCCACTGTATATAACATTGGATTCTGGGTTCCTGGAGTACCTTTGTCCAGGTGATGAGGTCATGGCTGACTGGGGCTTCACAATCCGTGATCTGCTACACGAGAGGAAGGTCAAATTAACAATTCCAGCCTTCATGTGGAATGCGTAATTCAAAGGCTCAAACTGTTTAGAATCATCTCATACACAGTGCCAATCAACCTCTCATCTAAAATTGACAAAATACTTTGAATCTGTGCTGCCCTGTGTAAGCTGCGTGGTGATATCATTCATGGAGATGTTGCATGAACTGACCAGTCAAATTCCATTCACAGGGTCGATTTTCCTAATATGAATTAAAGTTGTCCAAAGTTATGTTAAATTTCAATTAATTCTATAACAACTCAACTTAATTATTTGTTTTACATACTCATAAAAAAAAGAACAAAGCCATAAAATGTCCACAATACTGTGACTGTTGATGAATTAAGTCAGGCTTTTTAATTGAAAAACAATTTGTTAATAGTAACTGCAAACTGGAGAGACATCTGACTACATACTTCTAAAGAGCTGCATATGTTTGTCACTCAGTGACAATCTGCCTCCTGATGCTCCTCCACCAACCGACCGACTGACCGACTGACCACGCTGAGTGAGCTGAATCCAATAGCTGGGCTCGGATGTAAATAATTGAGGACTGTACGCTCGGCACTGCTAAGCGTAAGTAAATGTGTGTCAGTGATCAAAAGGACCGCTAAAACCTTCGTATGTAAAACAGTAGCACTCCTGAACTATTATAGTTCAACTGTTGCAAAAACAACTCACGAAAAACATACTAAAAACAACAATTAACGCACAAACAATGGGAGCTGCTTAGCAGGCGACCACACAGGGCGGCGCCAACACAACGCATGTAAAGTAGAATGCCTTCAACCTCAGGACAGCCTCTGCACAGAACTGTGCATCACAGGGAACAGGGATGACAGCTTGCAGGGACGGAGTCCAGATCAGCATTTTTAATTACTTTCTCTCAGTCCTGTGCAAACCATACCGTACTGATAGAACTCGGCCCACCTTACCACTGTGGAGGTACTGATAGAACTCGGCCCACCTTACCACTGTGGAGGTACTGATAGAACTCGGCCCACCTTACCACTGTGGAGGTACTGATAGAACTCGGCCCACCTTACCACTGTGGAGGTACTGATAGAACTCGGCCCACCTTACCACTGTGGAGGTACTGATAGAACTCGGCCCACCTTACCACTGTGGAGGTACTGATAGAACTCGGCCCACCTTACCACTGTGGAGGTACTGATAGAACTCGGCCCACCTTACCACTGTGGAGGTACTGATAGAACTCGGCCCACCTTACCACTGTGGAGGTACTGATAGAACTCGGCCCACCTTACCACTGTGGAGGTACTGATAGAACTCGGCCCACCTTACCACTGTGGAGGTACTGATTGAACTCGGCCCACCTTACCACTGTGGAGGTACTGATTGAACTCGGCCCACCTTACCACTGTGGAGGTACTGATTGAACTCGGCCCACCTTACCACTGTGGAGGTACTGATAGAACTCGGCCCACTTTACCACTGTGGAGGTACTGATAGAACTCGGCCCACTTTACCACTGTGGAGGTACTGATAGAACTCGGCCCACTTTACCACTGTGGAGGTACTGATAGAACTCGGCCCACTTTACCACTGTGGAGGTACTGATAGAACTCGGCCCACCTTACCACTGTGGAGGTACTGATAGACCGCTGTACTCTTGTAATTTTTCATAGTGGAACCATCCACTCCAAAGGAGAACACGAAGTAATTAAAAATGTCCCCATACGTAATTTCAGGCCATTTATCATGTCATCCACCCAATCATTAATCATGGAGGGATGGGGTACGGTGATACCATCCCACCTCCGAAGAGCCATTTGTATGTGAGCCATGTTTTGTTTTTGTTTATTTGTTAAGATGTGTTATTAATGCACGTTTTTTTAATTATTACCTAGCCACCGCTTTGACGGAAGTTGTGAAACGGAAACAAACACAATCGCATTCACATGGAACTGGGTCAAGTGGGCGGGGCTACATAAGGCGAATAGCATTTAGCAAAAATTGAATAAAATCTATACATTTCATACATGAACATACCCATAAGCAATCGTTTAATGTGAAATTTGTGGATATAGCATTTTGGAAATAAACTTCAAATATACAGTGGATATACTGTACAATTGATATACACTGAGTGTACAAAACATTAGAACATGACAGACTGACCAGGTGAAAGCTATGATCCCTTATTGATGTCACTAGTTAAATCCACTTCAAGCAGTATATATGAAGGGGAGGAGACAGGTTAAATAATAATTTTTAAGCCTTGAGACAATTTGCAGTCTGCTAATTATATGTAATTATGTTACTCCTTACGACCACCTAGCTAGCAAGTTTCCTCCATCAATGTGTTGCATCAACACACGTCATACAACATCATTCAAATCAAATAAATGTACTTTGTTTGGGCAACAACAAATACATTCTAAAAGTCCTGTCAAACTCTTTACCGTTATTTAATTTAATTTAATTTAACAAGTCAGTTAAGAACAAATTCTCATTTACAATGACGGCCTACTTACAGGGTCAGCCATAGTAGGACGGCGCCCCTGGAGCAAATTAGGGTTATATGGTACATCACCCCGATAGTTCCTCTGCTGTTGATGACCAAGAGCCGCTCTTCAGCACAGAGGCTCACATCCAGAGAATCAACACTGTCACCGTTGCTGCTGACAACCTCTGCCGGCCTGGCTGTGCCACATTGCTCCGATGAACAGATGTTTACAATTTGAACACATCAGACTGATCAAGTTGGCTCAACCTTGAATTGGACAAAGCTCTAGAGAGAGGTAATTTCTAAAGCTGGAGAGCGGACATGAGGGAGACTTTTTACATTCCACCATGATTACTAGACAGCTGGTGGTGGGGGAAGAGTGCATGTCAACCCAAGGGATGTTCTTAAAGTGACAGACCGCTACCAATGAGAGGGTGCTGTGTTCTTCTTCGATGAGGTTTAACGGCGGTTGGCATCCAATAAATGTTGCATTACCGCCACCTACTAGACTGGAGTATAACTCCCTTATACTTTGCTTTAAAACATTTTTAAATACAACATACCCTACCATCTAACACTACACTCCCATTTAAAAAGAAATAAATAATAATAATAAATACCATACTTAACTATTTAAATCTATTTAGTTCTACTTCAGGCCAACAGCCTGAAAGGATGGGACAACACCACTTAACACACCCTGTAACTCTTCTGATGTCAAGTCTGGCACACCCAAATACCTCTCTGCAGCTGCCAACACAACCTCTATTTTCTGTGACTGCAGTACAGTTGATAACCATTGCTATAAATACCAAAAATCCAATCTTACTGAAACATATATCACTTGTTGGTTTATCTCTCTGTTCTGTTACAGATCTACCACTCACACCATTCCTCTCATGATCCCTCCCCCTTGACCCATCTTTCTCTACTTTCTTCAATGCCTCAGCATATGACAACTTCTGCGCTACTCTAACCCTGGAAACCTCAACCTGCATCTCTCGCACGTGAAAGTTCTGATCCCCAGCCCCATGGGCACCCCTACAATTAACACCACTACTTTCCTTTGTCTCATGCCCTTCTGCACACTTCTCACACCTAGGAACCTCCCTCCTACACACTGCTGCCACATTCCCATAAGCTTGACACCTGTAACAACGTAACGTATTCGGCACAAAAGCTCAAAACTCAAAAGAACAGACAATGACTCTTCTGTTTCTCCACTCACGCCACCCTGTCTGCATCTCACCAAACAACTAGCATCACCAACACCAGGAATCTTCCCCTTCAAGTTGGTCAGCTTTCACATTTACCGTTACCCCAGTAATCGCTCCTTTCAATGGCGTCCTTTTCTTGAGACAAAACGATCACATCTCTTGCTCCCATTGGTTTAACACAGAGCGCCAGCTACCTCTGACCAGCAGAAACACAAACAATTATTACTAGTCCACTTAGATAGATAGATAGATAGATAGATAGATAGATAGATAGATAGATAGATAGATAGATAGATAGATAGATAGATAGATAGATAGATAGATAGATAGATAGATAGATAGATAGATAGATAGATAGATAGATAGATAGATAGATAGATAGATAGATAGGTACTTTATTGATCCCCCGGGGGGGAAATTTCATTGTCAAGCAGCTACAACAAAACACAGGGCAGGTGCAAAATGCCACAACGATACATAGAGCGGCAGTATGAAAAAGTATAGAAATACAAGATATCTGGAGTGCAAAAAAAAGCTATAAAAAGACATTGCATAGTATGAGTGGTTGGCTGAATATGTACACTATACATTGGTGGATGTTGGATGGTTAACTATACTATACAGGTCGATGGCAGAGAAATACTTCAGTAGCTAAAAATGCGTATGATATGAGCGAGGGAATAATAGTTTACTTAATAGACAGACTGGGTAAATGAACAGGTAAGTGAAAATTTTGCATGGTTAAATTAGCTGTACAGTTAGGTATACAGTTATATTTACAGATAAGTGAATACTTGCATGTTTACACAAACTGTACAGGTAAATGACAGGAAGAGATACTTTAATAGCTAAATGTCTGTATGATATCATTTGGGGTAATAATAGTAATTCCCTTAAAATACAGTCCTTAGTGCGCAGGGTTTAATTACAGACAACTGCACGTATTGCACATTCGATATACTAAAAGCAATGAGAAAAGGTGCAACTGGCAGGATACTAATATGCATTCCTGAGTGAATGCCTACGTAGGTTAAGTCCAATAATTACTTACAATATTGCATGTGATATAATATAACAACTGTACATGAGTATGTATATACAGACCTGTATGAATAAATAGGTCCTGAGTGGATGAGTGCTGACGGACCAGAGTTACTCACGGATGGATGCATAATTGTTAAACTAGGTCCTAGCACCCCAACAGTTCCAGATCTATGTTGCCAACGGTACGGCACCCCGGTGAGGCATTATATAGTCTAATAGCCGCCGGCAGGAAGGACCTCCTGTAGCGCTCTCTGGCACACCGTGGTGGGATCAGTCTGTGACTGAAAGTGCTCCTCTGCGTCATAACCATAGCGTGCAGAGGGTGGGTGACGTTGTCCATGATGGCCAGCAGTTTGGCCAGGATCCGTCTCTCCGCCACCTCCTCTAGAGTGTCAAGGCTCATCCCCAGGACAGAGCTAGCCTTCCTGATCAGCTTATTTACCCGAGAAGCATCACCGGCTTTGATGTTTGCTCCCCAGCACACCACTGCAAAAAAGATGGCACTGGCCACCACAGACTGGTAGAAGGTATGCAGTAGTTTACTGCACACGTTGAAGGACCTGAGCCTCCTCAGAAAGTAGAGTCGGCTCTGGCCCTTTTTGTACAGGGCCCCGGTGTTACCGGCCCATTCCAGCCTGTTGTCCATATGGACTCCCAGGAACTTGTATGACCCAACGATTTCCACATCCATCCGCTGTATAGGGACTGCAGTCAGTTGTGCCTTGGTTCTCCTGAAGTCCACCACCATCTCCTTTAATTTGCTGATGTTGAGCTGAAGGTGGTTCTGCTCACACCACAACACAAAGTCACTGATTGTGCTCCTGTACTCCTCCTCCTGCCCACCCCTGATGCACCCTACAATAGCAGAGTCATCCGAGAACTTCTGTAGGTGGCATGTTTCAGAGTTATATCTGAAGTCTGCGGTGTAGAGGGTGAACAGGAAGGGGGACAGGACCGTACCCTGGGGGGCCCCTGTGTTGCTAACTGCCCGTTCTGACACACAGCTCTGTAGTCGCACAAATTGTGGCCTACAAATTGTGGCCACAATTTGTGCAACTTCTGGTTACCTTCACCGATTCCACAGCACACAACTCTGTTTTCACCCACCCTGAAACCACAAATGGATCAGCCAAAAGGCAAGGGTCCACTTTTTCCAAAAACGTAATTCCTGCAGTCACAGACTCATCACCACACCTACCACCTCCGATACTTCACCACACCTACCACCTCCGATACTTCACCACATCTACCACCTCCGATACTTCACCACATCTACCACCTCCGATATTTCACCACATCTACCACCTCCGATATTTCACCACATCTACCACCTCCGATATTTCACCACACCTACCACCCCCGATATTTCACCACACCTACCACCTCCGATACTTCACCCTCATTCACTTACATTTCTCCTCCTGTCTTCAACTCACTCTGCTTACACTTTCTACCATTCTTCTTTAACAAACCATCTTTTCCGGACATATTTAACCGCCTCAAGCTCATCCTCTTCCTCCCTCTCTCTCTTAGACCTCCTCTGCCTCTCTTTTTCCCTCCATTCCTCCTCCTTATTCCAAGTATAACTCTCCTTATGATAATACTGCAGTTCTCCTGACATACATCTTTGGCTGTCACAATCTCCTTACAATCAGCACAAACCCCTCAGGATGTAGCGCTCATCAGTGCATCCCACTTGTAAAGCAGCTGCTTTGTCTTGATGTTCTTCTTTATCAATAGCTACCACAACGCTTTTCCATTTCAAACAAGCAGCTCTGTTTCTCCCGGTGTCCTCCCATCAGAAAAACCTATTTTCAAAAGGAGTTGAATGCCAATTTTTTACCAGCTATATCAAAACTGTAATGTTACTAATCTGCTTGATTTTATTATAAACCTAAGCAAATATAATTATTCACAATGATAATATTGCCCAAAATGTGTTTACAAGTTAAAACAATGCACATGCAATGCTGAGACAGAGACTCACCAGAAGGAAGAAGTCCATGCTGTAGACCTACGTCAATGGCCTCCAAGGATCATTTCAATGGAGTGGCGTCTTCAACCAATAGAAAAATGTTAGGTCTATGCTTAAAGTTGTTGGCAAAAAAAACATGATCATGTGGGAGTAATTAAAGGCTCTTCTTTTATTATTATTTGTAATTGTATTTGTTTCCATGGATCTTATCTGTAATCCTGCCAGTGGAGATATGTCTGGTACAAAAGTCAGGGTCTCTGGCTACATCAGATACATTAGAAACCCGAAGGGTTGACATTTAATTTTAACAGTTCACAGGCTGCCACTTCTGCCTCCCAATTGTGTCATTTTGCCTTGCCCAAAACCGGTTCTTGTTCACTTCTTATTTATCTTTCTGCAATAGTTGTGTCCTCCTACAACTGCTTGTATTGATATGTTCAGTAATTATATTACTGGTAATGTATTTTCAATGCTATCATAATGTTTGGTGTTTTTACTACTACAGTCCTTTCTAAATGTTCTATTCCAATCTTCCCGCTACTAAAACGTCATTGTCCTTGAATGGACGTTCCGTTATTTGCCAGTAGATGGCGCACAATTACACATATATATATTTTTTTAATTGAACCTTTATTTAACTTTGATTACACAGGACAATAACATAACGACACATTATTGTGTCCAGTAAGTGACTAACAGACGTTGTCCATTAAACTCAGCTCACTCTGTTTATGTATTTTGAATTCTAAAATAATTTGTTGTATTGTCTTTACTTCCATACAGGAATTAAATCTGCAGTGAGACTGCTGTTAGCCTGGTTGCCATTTCTGTTCAGCTATTACATTCCACTCCTTGCCACTCCTGTCATTGAATTCCACTCCTGTGAGAGGGTAAGAAAAGAGATTTGAGTGCTTTTGAACGGGTTATGGTAGTAGGTGATATCATGTCACCGTGTGGGACTGTGGGTCAATGAACCTCGTCGGAGTGGGCGCCCTGATTCTAGCTTGTGAGCTAGGCAGGCTACTGCCTGGGAAGGTCTCCCACTCAGAAGTAAGAGATGGGGAGGGGGGCGGGGCTAGGTTGACCTCAGGTCTCCCCACTGGAAGCCTGAGGTAGGAGGAGCGGGGGAATCTATCAAATAGCACACCTGTAACTTTGTACAATTAGTAATATCAGTCACACTACGAAATGCTACCAAATAAACCACAATTTATATACAGGGGATGGCTATGGAAATGGTTGGGTCATACAAGTTCCTGGGAGTCCATCTGGACAGCAGGCTGGAATAGGCTGGTAACACCGGGGTCCTGTACAAAAAGGGCCAGAGCCGACTCTACTTTCTGAGGAGGCTCAGGTCCTTCAACGTGTGCAGTAAACTACTGGAGGGGGGGGGGGGGGGTTTGCCCAGGGCAACATACAAGCTAGAACCGCCACTGATGATGAGCTACTCACACTGTCTTCTACACAGACCTTTTAGTCATCTGAACTCTGCTGTAAATATTTCATAGCCACAAGTCTGCCATTGTCTCTTTCTTACACCACACAACAATAACGTAACTCACTTGTATAGTCACCTGCAATGTCCTGAGAGCTATAGCTCTAAATAATGGGCATACCAACTCTCAATATTGGGGTTTACATGCTCTTTTAAATTAAATTGGGCTTGGATTTAGCCTCACCTGTCACCTGTCAGTTAGCAGGGATTACATTGTTCTACTTTGTGCAAAGTGAATGAAATCCAGAGGGTTGTAAATAAAACTTATCAAGAGATCACATGACCACCAACATCTACAAAGGCCAAGGTATCAGATTACATAATGAGGGGGGGGGGGCAGAGAGGGGGCGAGAGAGAGAGAGACTACCTATAAAGTAGAGAAGACACAACCAACCTTCCACTTGAGAGTCCGTGTGAGATTTGGGGAAATGACACAGTAGCAGAGATGTCTCATCAAATTCATCAAAGGGATGCTGATTTAATTCTCAGGTTAGTGCCATTTATTTGACTTACTCTGAAACATCCTTTGATAAGTAAAATGAATAAATTAGTTTGAACCAAGGTATTTTTTATGAGGTATAGCTATCCATAGTAATATTTTACATTCCTTTAAAATGAGAAAGCTGTATTGATAAAGGGTGGCAGGTAGCCTAGTGGTTAGAGCGTTGGGCCAGTAACTGAAAGGTTGCTGGATCAAATCCCCAAGGTGAAAACCTGTTGATGTGTCCTTGAGCAAGGCACTTAACCCTAATTTGATCTAGGGGTGCTGTCCCTGTAGGTAGGCTGTCATTGTAAACAAGAATTTGTTCTTAACTGACTTGCCTAGTTAAATAAAGGTTCAATTAAAAAAATAAAGACCATAGTTGTTACACAAGAGTAAGGGCCATTCCTTTTAAAACATTTGTAATAATGTAAAAAACTACGAAGCAATTATCACATTTTAAATCAAAGGTGCTACCACAGAAAAAACACAGTTACTTCACTGGTATAGATAATTATTGAACTTCCATTGTTTTTGCAATCCCTCCCTCCACAAGGTGATACTACAGAAGCCACTGACAACAAAATGCAGAGGCCGCTGACTGCCACGAAGCATGGACTACACAGGTACCAAGTCCAGCAACATAAGGGCCTTCTCCGTAGCCTAGAGTTGGAGCATAGATACTGTATGAGGGAGATCGAGCAGCAGCAGAGACAGTACTACAGGGCACTGGGGAGACTGGGGCCTGGCTGCTGTCCCTCATTCCAGAGGTCTAGAGCAAAAACTCCTTGCAGCTCCCCTCTTCCTGCCCTCCACGGTGCACAGACAGGGAGCCATAGAATGGAGAGCACCAGGGCCCAGATGGCCACATCTGTGAATGGGAAGAGTAACACTGAGGAACCACAACCTGACCCGAGATTGGCGTTGGACCATTCTGCCGGTGTTGAGACTAACATGATTTGGACTAGGGCTGTTGTCAGACAGCCTACTTGGGCAACCTTGACATTTGCAGATATAACACACAGATACATGGCCATAATCCAGACGATGGAACCCTTCAGGAAATGGAAACACATTATTTTGTCATCTACAGGTCAGCCAGAAACCAACCAAGAGCCTAGCTGGGACCAGCAAGATCTAAACAGCACAAAGGTCATGAGGTCAGCCAGCATCAGAACACAGAGAGTATCCCTCTCACATGAATCCACACAGAGGTTTAAACAGTTTAACAAAACTGACAGATAATAGACCACCTATCCACCACTATTGATGCTCCAAGAGATTGACTAGGACTTGTAAACTGAGTGAGGATGCCTCTGGCTGCCTACCTGCATATTTGGTAAATAACTTCAGCAAAATGAGAAGCACGGCCAACGCAGGCCACAAGGTGGTGTTATTACACTTTGTATCGAGGACGGTAGGCCAAGCCTACATACACATTTTGTGCGGTCTATGCTTCATACAGTAACCTAGACTGCATGCATTTTTTTTAAATTTAAGGCTAGAAAGTAGCCTATATTTTTAAATATATGTTTATTAAGCAAATGTACTACTTTCATTTAAAAATGCATATTAATGCTGTTGCAATTTCATGTTGTGGGCCGACGTGTTTTATGTGCTGTAAAATGGATACGAATGAATGGTTCTTCCATAATGTAATTGTAATTAAACACATTTACCCAGTACATTTAGACTAAAAATATTTGTTAGGTATTATTTAGCACCATAGATGCGCACCCAATACTATGAGGCATCCACTTCCTTGTATGGTGCCAATGGGTTTATATACATCATTGTATGGTGTATTACATTTTAGTGCTCTTTACCACATTGGCACCATACAAATGCGACCATGCATTGACTTTATACGAATAATTGGACCGCATTTTGGACAATGCACGTAATTCGCGGAGCCCAAATGGCGTCCTCTTAACTGTGCGAGCTCATGCGCAAGCCAACTGACTTACTGAACGATCTAGGAAGTGGCTGGTGATGTAGTCCACACCTTTCCGGTAGATCAGAGTAGCACTGCAACTCGGCTGAAAAGGAGAGAGGCGAAAGCGGGTTGGAAATTACTGAGAGAGGCGGGGGGAAACAGAAGGTAATATATATATATATTTAGGGGGGAATTCTGTTTAAAAGATACACGAAACTTAAGTTGTCGACTAACGTCTGCATTTTTTTTTCTTCATATTTTGTTGCGCTCTCCACAATGCACCATGTAGCTAGCACGCTAAGTTAGCTAGCAACCTAGTGTTAGCTGACGTTAGCTAGCTAACCGTTAACTTGCTAAGTTGAGCTTTCTGGCACTCCTCAAAATCGTCTTCTTCTGTTTCAGGGGGACAAGAAGGGATTTTTTTTTTATTGAATCGATGACCTTAGACACCGGGACTTTATGAGAACGGGCTCCTACGAACGAGTGGGTAGCCCAGCGCGACGTTTGATGGAATAGCTGCAGAAAATTGCCTATCTCCTCCGGTGGTGATCGGAACAAGGACGAGGAGGGGGACCTCACACATCCACCAAGAGGAAGTAAGAAGTACCGCAGGTTTTTTTTGGAGGGCCTACTCGATTTCCTTGCTCTAGCAACAGATCCACTAACACCCTGACCCTGAATAGAATATAAATCAATAGTATGAACATTTTGTGACAGCTACAATTTAAGAAACGATATACTTACACGGCTTGTCATACAATTTACTTTCCTCGCCTTTGGGTACACATTTGAACTTGGATGTCTCAAACTCGTGAGAAGTAAGTTATGAACAGCAATACTCCCAAGTTGGCTAATGATTTGCCACCAGGAGTATTATTGTTGCCAGTTTGAGACTTCCTTCTTTGGCCGACACATTGTAAAGCATTGATTGACAGACACCTGGCTCAGTGTGAGCTTCATATTTCACACCATGTCCATTTGTAATTAATTGCAGAGTTACGCCTGGTTAAGAAAATAAAGTTAAAACCTGCATGGCTTTGACATTAAGGAAGTAACCAAGGAAATATTTTAGAATCCAACCCATTTTTTTCATTTGGAACGGAATATTTATGCACTGTTTACATGATGGGGAAAATGCTATCGAAAATCTTTGGCAACAAGGAGATGAGAATATTGATGCTTGGACTTGATGCTGCTGGAAAGACCACCATCCTTTACAAACTGAAACTTGGACAGTCAGTCACCACAATTCCCACAGTTGGTTTCAATGTTGAGACTGTCACTTACAAAAATGTAAAATTCAATGTATGGGACGTTGGAGGCCAAGATAAGATCCGTCCCCTGTGGCGACACTACTACACGGGCACTCAAGGGTTAATCTTTGTTGTGGATTGTGCAGACAGAGATCGCATCGACGAGGCCAGGCAGGAACTCCATCGCATCATTAATGACCGTGAGATGAGGGACGCCATCATCTTGATTTTTGCCAATAAGCAAGACCTGCCCGATGCCATGAAACCACACGAAATCCAAGAGAAACTAGGATTGACCCGCATCAGAGATAGGAATTGGTATGTTCAGCCCTCCTGTGCGACCACGGGAGACGGACTATATGAAGGGTTGACATGGCTAACATCCAATTACAAATCGTAATGATTGAGTGATTACTGTTTTAGATTAAACTACAAAAAAGTCAAATCGAGGCAAGTTACAAATAACTTTACTTCTCAAATAAATATATAATAAAGAGAAGTTTGATTATCTCCATTTATTTTGATTACTATGATGACCCTATAACTAATTTATCTTTACACATTTGGTTTTCTGGCTTATAGTTTGCTTCTACTTAGCTCTTGAGAACCCAAGGTGTCTTACAGCTGGTCCCCGTCTTGGGTTGGAGGACATCTGGCTCCATGTGAACTACAATACAGATGCTCTGTTTTAACGTTTTGAAATGTTAATCATTGCTTGCGAAACGTATTTGGAAACCTTTGGAACTTAACTTTGACATCAGGGTGAAATAATAATTCAAATACAAATATTACACTAACTTGTACGCAGTTTAGCAAAGTTGCATCCTGGTTGCACCCGGCAGAATTTAAAACACAGCCCTCTGCTGGGGGTATGAAACTTCCTGCCCAGTTAAATTAAATTCACACTACAGAAGGTGTGTAGCGCAGTGTTGCAATGCAGTTTTATTTTTCTTCTCACAAAAGGGGCAGCTCCTTGTAATACGCTCCGGCATTCAACATACTTTTGTACTACCTGAACATTTTGGAGAGCTTTCCATTCCTTCCGCGACGTGGGGGCAGTTTTGCCGCTTGGATCCTTGATCTGATCAATAGGCTATATGCAGGGCTCTCCAACCCTGTTCCTGGAGAGCTACCCTCCTGTAAGTTTTCACATGGAGATGTGAGAAGCTAAAAAGGCCAGCTAGCTTGCTTTGTTTTTAGCCAGGCTAACGCCAGCTAGCCAGGCTGCCAGCTGGCTGCTACTAGCTAGGGCAGGCGACTCTTCCTTGATTTGGCAAAATGAAATTGCAAAAAAAAAAACGTTGCTGTCGCCCTCATGGGAATGGGACCGGTGAGGATATCAGGTGTCCACTGCTATAAAATTCGTACGCACGCAGATCAACGGAGTGAAGCTTGTAGTAACCTTTACGCTCCATTGGAGACGATTTGGAGTGGAGGACGTGTAGTCTGTTGGAGGCGGTGTTCTTGAAAATACAGCCGAGTGCAACTTTCCTAAACTGCTTAGAGTAGATGTATCTTTTGTATTTGAAACTTTTTTTTTTTTTTTGCTTATATGAAAAGTTCCAAATGTTTCCAAAACCTGTATCGCGTGCAAGGCGTATTTGAGTTTAGACAGAGCATTAGGGCAGCGTTAAGGCATTTTCCTCAAGTCCAATGGCTCCATGTAATGCAATGGATTTGGAGTCATGAATAAGGGTTAGCTTCTACTCTGTAGCAAGCCTATGTCACATGTGGCTTTTCAATTAAATGTGTTCATAATTCAAAGCTATAGAGAATACCAACTTTGCCTATTCTTTATCCCATTTTTATATATTTTCAAATGGAGCTGGATTTGTATCTTTTCATTAGGGCTAAGGCTTGGTTCATTTATGCTTTTAAGATACTGTTGGATTACAAGGGTCTGATTCATAGTTTTTCCTTTCAGAACTAAAGTCTGATGTTTAGTCTAGCTTGTTTGGGACAACTACAACACCTTATATGAAACATGTTTTTAATACAGAAACCATGTAGCAAATGTAGGTATTTGTTTTAAATTGTTTTGACGACAACACTGCAAGATGTGATTTAAACATTTCACCATTGCGTACATTTAATTGTCAACATTCTGGACTTTTGGTGTGACAAAATTATGTCTGAAAAGACATTGGCTGTGTCCGAATACCCATACTTGCATTTTGGGTCTTATAGTATGTCGAAAATTGAGTGCTTTAAATGCCAGGATGTCATACTAATTTTGGCATTTCATCTAGTAGAATTTGTTTTTTTCGAGACCCACGTGTGTTTGACAACAGCTGATAATCAGATATGGTGATGCGCTTTACTGAACGAATGGCAGGAATCAATGCAATTTGAGCATTAGATGACACATTCTCAGTATGGATGAGCCTAGTATGTTATTTGATCTTACTGAATGCGATTTTACTAAACGGTACGGCCTAAATAGTATTTAGTACGATTAGTACACAGTATGCCGTTTTAGTAAGTAGAAGGCAAGACAGATTTCGGACACAGCCAGGCTGTAGTGCTTAGACTCGCTATCTGGAACCCATTTGCACAAGTGATTCCCTATAGTGGGCTATATTGTGAATTAATTGGCCTTTTTGTGTACTCATGTTTTGATCCCAGATTGTGCTCAAGCATGAAACAGAAACAGGCCTCTGGGAACTCTTAACATGCTTTTCAGAATGCAGCTTTTGTTCATAGGGTAACATTGATGGTTATGAAGCCAATGGACTCAATATTTCAAAAGGAATGTCATTCAGTTCTGAGCTCTCAACCTACTACCATTCATGTGTCTCAGGATGCGAGACCTTTTACTAGCCTGTGTCTGCAGCATGAGTACAGAAGTATAGTAACCCTTCAGCAGAGTGGACCTGTCATGCAATGGGAGAGAACAGCTCCCTAGTGAAATTATGACATGTTTTGGTTCAGCTCTCTTATTCCTATGTTGACTTGGAGAACCATGTACAGAACAATGTCATTGTAATGTCGAATAAAAAAAAAAAAAGTAATTTTAAATGTCTCCTTTTCTTGTTTTGATCATAACCTGAACTTGACCAAAAGTGGTTGAAGGAACACAGTTCTCATAATACACAAATTCCCTAGGACTCAAAATCCATCAAAAGAAAGTATGTACAGAATGCTAGAGATAGGATTGTGATTGGTCTTTGCTTATAGTTGAACCCCCTTGCATTGGGGAAATTCTTATCTGCTTTATTTGAACACTTACCCCCTTGAGGAATGATTTGCAGAGCTCGCACTTGATGTGATGCAGACTGCCGCCAGTTAAAATATCCAACACAAAAAACCTACAGGGCTTCAATACTTCGTTCAAAGATTTAGTTATTTTTATGTAGGCTAATTGTCAGTATATGTTGATACCTATTTTTAACTGCATAACTAAAAGGTGTGGCAAGCTTAACGTTTACCAAGAATGCAATTGCCCTACAGATGAATGGACTACTCTGATGGGAATTGGTAAAAGAAAAATTGTAATGAACCTAATGTAACCTTCCTGTGTTTTTACAGAATTCCATTCACATTAGGTAATGATTAATTCTGTTATGTGAAGAACACAATGTCTTGTTGGTGAAGTGTAGCATTGAGACTTTTCGGGCAGTTTATATACAATTGAAGTCGGAAGTTTACATACACTTAGGTTGAAGTCATTAAAACTCTTTTCAACCACTTCACATATGTCATGTTAACAAACTATAGTTTTGGCAAGTCTGTTAGGACATCTACTTTGTGCATGACACAAGTAATTCTTCCAACAATTGTTTACAGACAGATTATTTCACTTATAATTCACTACATCACAATTCCAGTGGGTCAGAAGTTTACATACATTAAGTTGACTGTGCCTTTTTAAACAGCTTGGAAAATTCCAGAAATGGATGTCATGGCTTTAGAAGCTTCTCATTTACATCATTTGAGTCAATTGGCGGTGTACCTGTGGATGTATTTCAAGGCCTACCTTCAAACTCATTGCCTCTTTGCTTGACATCATGGGAAAATCAAAAGAAATCAGCCAAGACCTCAGAAGTTTTTTTTAGACCTCCACAAGTCTGGTTCATCCTTGGGAGCAATTTCCAAACGCCTAAAGCTACCATGTTAATCTGTACAAACAATAGACCCACTGGGAATGTGATGAAAGAAATAAAAGCTGAAATAAATCATTTTCTCTTCTATTATTCTGACATTTCACATTCTTAAAATAAAGTGGTGATCCTAACTGATCTAAGACGGAACTTCTATTAGGATTAAATGTCAGGAATTGTGAGAAACTGAGTTTAAATGTATTTGGCAAAGGTGTATGTACGTGATTTGTGTAGACCCGATGAGAAATGGATTTACACGAATCACGGAGACGAGGGTGAGAAGGTGATGAAGCGTACTTAACGAGCTGTAACCGAAAAACAACTGGCATTTGGGGTGGCAGGTAGCCTAGCAGTTAGAGCGTTGGGCCAGTAACCAAAAGGTCGCTGGTTCGAATGCCCGAGCTGACAATTTTGAAAAAGAAAACCTGTCTGTAACCCTAATTTGCTCCAGGGGCAGACCCTGTAGGAAGGCTGTCATTATAAATAAGAATTTGTTCTTAACTGACTTGCCTAGTTAAATGAAAGTATGAGGTGAGGGATAAAATGTAGTGGAACAAGTATTATTGGCATTGTTAAGTATCTTGCAAGCTGGATCGAATTCTCCGTTAGCTGGCCAGAGAAATGTTGCGCAACATTAGCCAATTTAACGGATAAAGTAATTGAGTTTATGGGGTGAAAATTAGCTGGCTAATAAAAGTCAGACAGCTAACGTTAGCTAGCTAACCTAACCAATTCGCTATAGTATGAGTATGGCCTAGCTGGAGCTGGGCCTGGCTTAAGCTGGATGCCACTATACTTCCCTTCTTTCTCACTTTTTCAATAGAGTGGATAAAAAGGGGTATGCCAGGTGTACTCTGCCTGAAAGAGATCAATTATGCCAACAACTGGTATCATGCTCTGCTGGCACATTGTAGAACAGGCAGAAAGTGTACAATGTAATAATGTGCAGTGTAGCCCAAAGATATTGCTTTTGTTGTGTTGAACTTGACAGTAACACTTGTGTGTGAGTGAAGAGGGATTATTCAATTTTTTTACTCAGTGAATGTTATTTTTGCACACATGTAGCCTTGTGCACTTGGTCTACTATAGTGTCCAATATAATAGAGCAAAAATAGAATGTCTGTTTGCTTCCCCCCCCCAAGTGAAATATTTAGATGTGTGTGGTCACAAGCATAATATTATAAAGGCTGTCGTGGCTAACTACAATATTAGTGTATTGTTTTTTCTCAAGACTTGAGTGAGTGTCATTTGCAGTAAAGTCTAGGCAACAAATAACATTGGATTTTATTCTTCACATTTTTTAGCTGTGAGTTAGATTCACATTAACCACTTTATTTTACACACGTAGACATGATGTAGATTATATTCTTTGATGTTTAATTAGTTAAAACCTGCATTTCCCCTAGCAGATTTTTTTGCATGTTTCGGTGCCCCAAAAAAAAAGTGTCACCTTTTTGGGCCGTCACCAGTTTGCTTCCCTGATAGCCACATGACTAGCCTACATTTGGGGTTGGTTGACTGACAGGCTGCACAAATACAGCTGTTTCTGAATTCTGTGTTTACTTGTTTGTGCTCAATATGGAACTTATGCTGGGCTGTCAGCTTGTTACTCTGCTTGTGGTTCAAAACAGGCTGAACATTCATTGTTTTTGCTCTCCCCTCAATCTTTCTTTAGAAGGAACATACTATGATGCATGCCTAGTACTTTATTTTACTAGGCAAGTCAGTTAAGAACACATTCTTATTTACAATGACGGCCTACCTACAGGGTCAGCCCCTGGAGAAAATTAGGGTTAAGTGCCTTGCTCAAGGACACATCCACAAGTTTTTCACTTGGGTATTCGAACCAGCGACCTTTAGGTTACTGGCCCAACGCTCTAACCGCTAGACTAACTGCTGCCCAAAACAAAGATTTGGGTGGCAGTACGACATAGTTTCAAAAAAACATTCTCAAGGTTTTTGTACCATTTTTGTCAAAGGTTTTGAGCTGAGCCTTGATTTACTAACAGACCAACATCTGCTACCAAGTTATGGTCCTCTCCAGTTAGAATCAGTAAGTTATCCAGCTGCATGGCTCCCGAGTAGTGCAGCGGTCTAAGGCACTGCATCTCAGTGCTAGAGGCGTCACTACAGACACCCTGGTTCAAATCCAGGCTGTATCACAACCGACCGTGATTAGGAGTCCCATAGGGCGGCACACAATTGGCCCAGCGTCGTCCGGGTTTGGCCGGTGTAGGCCGTCATTGTAAATAAGAATTTGTTCTTAACTGACTTGCCTAGTTAAATAAAGATTCCATTAAAAATATGTAAACTGCTGGTTTGTATCTTGTCCGGGGTCCTGTGAATATTGTAAACTGTCCACCAGATTGGTTAACCTAAAAAAAACGGTTTTTGTTTGTATAAATTGTACTGCTAAATCAGCTTTTTTAGTTTTTTTAATTGGGTGTTTTATCTTTGCCTGGAGGTGAATGTAGATTAAGGAATCAAATTGAAGGTCACAATGGGACTAGCGAGACCCAGAAAGACATTTCCTAATTGAATCACCCCAAGGTGTTTTCCAATTCCTGACCTTAATGTCTTATTGAGTAGTCCTCATTACAAGAGTCAAAAGAATAAGACCAGAGACTATAGCCTTTATCCTCAGACACACTGACTCGATCAGCCGAAGAACCAGCATGAGCTTATCTGGTTGGCACATGCTGAAGAGAGGCGCCAAGGCCATCGTCTGTAGTCAACCTATTGGTTCAGGAGGAGAAGAGTTCACTGAGAGTCAAAAGCCCAGAGAGGGAGCGAGACCGGCTTGACTTTTAAACCTAAGAAAGTCATAGAAGGACAGATGCACAACATGAGTGACTTATAGCCCAGGCAACAGGAGGTTGTCATACAGTAGAAATAAATTAGATGGCTTTCGTTTGACTCAGTGTCTAATATGAACCGCTCCTGGTTGGTGTATTTTGACTGACACTATGCAGAAGCCCAGGCAGTGGTGCCACATCACATGGGACACCATATGATAGTTTAGCTTCAGGAAGTTATGAACTATGCACCTCACACAGCTGAGTCGGTGGATATAAACATGTACTGTTCAGAAGTATTATAGTGTTGTCAATATATTATATGGCATACCATGAACATTCTTACTTAGGAGATGGGAAAGGATTAACATGTTTCAGCTGCGCTGTCAAACTCTCTCAAACGTGCAGACAAGTTTGAGTTCCAAAGTAGATTCCTCTTTGCTTGCTAGTTGCTACTGGTCAGGAAGAGGTTGTTGGTGGGTTCTATGGCACTGGGTGGCCGTTGTTGAGAGGATGTGGTTGGTGTGGGTAAGGACTGATGTCCAGAAATGATGGTTGATGAATGGTGCCTTGTTTAAAAATAGCACCACCACTGTACTGATGAGGATCCAGTTACATATTAGGGGGAATTTGACCCTGAGAGGGAATGGGGAAGGAAAGCGGTGTTCGAACTGACCCTAGCGTTTGGTACAGGATGAGTTTCTTACTTGAGCTTATTTGTCGAAAAGCAAAGCTAGTCCAAAATCAGTGGCCCTGGGATAGGTGTTCTCTCCCTCGACAGAGGACGGATGGTATGGGTAGAACAGTGTGGGGAGAGTGATCCCCCTACGGTCGATGTTGAAGGACGGAGGACTCGCAGCGTCCCACAGAGTCAATACCTGGCAGTGCCACACAGAGAGAGAGAGAGAAGGGATATTTATTGATCCCCATTTTAAACTGCAGTGGTGAAGCAGGGTCTGATTTAATACATTTGAATAGAATTGTTTCGAACCCCACATGCTTGCTATAGGGCAGGACAAGTAAAGCCAGACCAAGCCGCTCCAACTCTTATATTTTCATGGTCAACTGTCATTTTTAACATTATCAATCATTTTCATATTGGTTCTTTATTGTTAATTGTCTGACTGATTGGATTGCATTTCTCTTGATGTCATGTCTATAAAACATACTGATTGAGTGTTTGTATATTAACTGGTTGCCTGAAATAGCATTGTGAATGTGGTGCCTCCTTACAATATGTATCAAATATATATTGCGGTGAGGCCTTATTTCTTGTGGTCACAAGCTCTTTTAATATTTATCAATGTTTTATTTAACCTTTATTTAACTAGGCAAGTCAGTTAAGAACAAATTCTTATTTACAATGATGGACGACGCTGGGCCAATTGTGCGCCGCCTATGGGACTCCCAATCACGGCCGGATGTGATACAGCCTAGATTCAAACCAGGTACTGTAGTGACACCTCTTGCACTGAGATGCAGTACCTTAGACCGCTGCGCCACTCAGGAGCATATATGATTAGTCCCGTGTGCCCTGTTTTAATAAAATAAAAATTTACAGAATTACTAAAACTCACCAGCAATAGGACTCCATTGGAGACAGACACACTGAGGAGGTGCAATGGAAGGAATGCTTTAGTTCTTCCATTTTAAAGCTGATTTAAGGAGTGTTTACAGTCCTGACAGACAGGATTGATGCGGGTAGGCCCTGGGTTTTGGGCAACAGAAGATTCGTTTGTTTTATTCAACAGCAATGGGTATTTCCTTTCTCAGCAGCACAAACCTTTTATAGGTTTGATACATTTAGCAATAAGTGACACTGTATATACCATGAATTTGATAAAATCAGATTTTAAACCACACTGCTACCCCTAATGCCTAACCCTAACCTTAAATTAGCATTTTCATGAATTTTTACAATATAACCAAGACTCATGACAATGTGTCAACCTATAAGTGGAGACATGACGGAGGTGGAGCTAGGGACAAACTGAGGTAATTATGCATGCACGTGTGTGTACACATCCACACACAGTCAGTTGACCATGAACTGATTCTGGCTCATTTGGTTCCGGTCAGGTGACATCAACCAACATGATTCGGGCACTGGAGAAATGCATCACACAAACCACATGCCACAAATGTGGTTTACAGCGCTGATAACACTTACACCTATGCTTACTTGCATTTCCTTAGACGCAGTTAGTGTGCTTGTGTGTTGGTGTCAACACATGCACTCCGTCACCCTCCTCCCAGTAAGAGCTCAGTCAAGGGCCTCCATAAGGACACTGATTGTGGTTTAGTTGGGCAGTAATGACTACTGGGGTTCTCCCTGCTTCATTACTACCAGAGGATCTCCGCAACCTTTATGACAGCCATACGTCCCTGAGCGCGAGGGCATTGACAGTCAGCCAGGTTTTACGACCATTCCTCTGTGAAGAGGAGACCCCCTGCCCCCTCTCTATTCCTGCAGAGGTTGGCTGAAATCCCAGAGGCTTCCTGAGATGAAAATGGTTAGCAATGAGTTTATGCTTTTGTGTAAGGAAGAGAGAGGTATATTTACTTGGTAGGTGTTACATGGTCAGATGTCTCAACAGTTGGAATTGGCCTTAGATGCTCTGCCAAAATACCTTTTATAAGCATACAAGGTGGAATGTTCATAAAAATGGTCATGGAGCATGTGTTCCAGGACCCAATAAAACCACTGCATGTGACAGGGATATGGAAAAGAATCAGGAAGCATGTGTTCACTGAACTTCAGTGTTACCAGTGGTGTACGGCCACGTGTTCTTGGAACCCTGACACTGTAGGCTCGATCATAAGTATCTCCCCATTGAAACCGTCAAAGTGTTGAGCACTTGACTTCTGTATCGTAAACTGACAGCGCAGGAGGGCGAGGGCGTAACTATATGCAAAGGGAACAGCTTGACGTGCACACCCTTTCACTGGTTTCTCCAAGAATGTGCAATACAAATTCATCAGCAGGCCATAATTCCCTATTTGGTGGGCCGGTGGGTATGGTAACGACCTAATGAGGCCAGTGGAGTGGTTTTGATATCACTTAAGTAATTTAGGTTGAACTCTTTCCCGTAGAGGAGTTCCTCTATGCTACGTGGAAAGGGGAAGAAGGCCAAGAAAAAGCAAAGAGACCACAGACCTGTGAACAATTTCACATTGCACTCTTGGCCGGGATAAGGTCTTTGCCCTCTAGGCAAATATTTAACAATATTTCAACAAAGGCATGTGGATAAACATGGTGAGTAGTACAGCATTGTAGACATCACTCAGGCCTCAACCCTGTCTGTGATGTTAAGTTTATTAAAGCATCAGGCCCTGTGAGTAATTCACCTCTGGCACACTCAACTCTGCTCTTTGTTTGGGCTGAGTGTAGTCAACTGATGGCCCAATGCTGGAGCTTACATTCAGCCACCACACCCAGGGGGATAAGCAAGTGTGGTTTGTGAGTGACTAAGGCAGATTATTTTACATCTGCCAAGTGGTAGAGGGAGCCCCACTCAAAACCACATTGCACAAAGCTCTGTTGGGTAACTGCTTATCCTCAAGGACAGTAAAACATCCATTACTCCCCCCAGTAGAGAACCTCTCTCCTCTGGTAATCCCAACCCACAATGAGTTATAGCTACCTCTACTGATACACTGTCAATAATGTACACACACAGAGGTGCTCCATTTAAAGACGGGTCAGGAAGTGGTTTTGAAGTTAGCTTTGGGTTTCCTGCCAGGGCTCAGAGGCTTGAATGAAGTCATACGTGCAAGCTCTCAGCAGACCAGAGTGAAAAAATACATACAACTGCTGTCTGTGAGCAAACTATTGACTTGAGGTTGAGGATTGGTTATCACTGCTGAATGTATTTTAGTTTTAAATACATAGTAAATATTCAAATGCAGGGGGCCAGTTTAGTGATAATTAGGGCCAGAAAGTCATAGATGCACACTGGGTATAGTTCCAGAATACATTCCAATCATATCTTAAGACAAAGGTTAAGTTATGAGAGAGAGAGAGAGAGCGAGCGAGAGAGAGAGAGGGGGAAAAGTAAATAGTAAGGAGGCAGGGGTTGAATAAAGTCCTGTTATAAATGATTAGTGACTGGTGGTCAGTGCTCTTCAGTGTACTGAGGTGGTGACATGAGCCTGTTAACCACCATAGCAATTTGATCCATTAAACAAATGAGTCCAGTCTAGTTGGCAGCTTTGCATTGACCTATAATCATGAACAGTGATGCATTATGACTCACATAGCACTCTTTTGTAAGGAACCCAGTAGGGGGCTTCTATTTATATCCTATTATGTGAAAGCCTCAAGTTTGTCTGTATAGGACCTCTGGGGTATTGCAGTATATCTATCACAGCTGTGTGAGGGTGTGAACACACAGAAAAAGCTGATATATACAGTACTTGTCCCAGAATGTCTGGCCTCATATGCAGAGAGCACTGTGTTTGACCAGCTGTACAGGACATGAGTAAAGATAAGTGTCTGATCCCCATTCTCCTTGAGATGTAGAAAGAACAGCACTCCAGACTACACCTGTCGTTGAGGGGAAAATAACTCATTTAATCCTATTTTACCTTCTGTCTTTTGAGGGTATGTGTGCTTGTGTGTACAGTATATGTCTCATGTCTTTGTATCAGGTCTTCATTCAGTAGAGGTGCAGCTTCGACCTACCGACCTCACTTAGATTTGCATATAGAACACAGGAACTTATCGTGCTCGTTGAGGTTTATTGACTGATACTGACACACAGGGGCTTTGAATAACTGTTTTTCATTATCTATGTTGAGTAACTATCATACGCATTTAAGTGGTGCATTTCAGCAACTGGTGTTTGGTGATATTCACTGAGCGTCACTGGCGGCCATGTTCAGTGACTAACCTACTCCATCAGTGGCAGGGTGATGGCTATCAGGCATGCACCACTCAGAGACTTCTCATTACGCTCCATCCACAGAGGAGCTCACCACCACACTGTCACACTCAATGTCACACTAATTGGAGCAGTGGTGTAGTACTACTCAAGTTGTTTTTTGGGGTATCTGTACTTGACTATTTACACTATCAATCAAAAGATTGGGGTCACTTAGAAATTTCCTGGTTTTTGAAAGAAAAGCACTTTTTTTTTGTCCATTAAAATAACATCAAATTGATCAGAAATACAGTGTAGACATTGTTCATGTTGTAAATGACTATTGTAGCTGGAAACGGCAGATTTTTTATGGATTATCTACATAGGCGTACAGAGGCCCATTATCAGCAACCATCACTCCTGTGTTCCAATGGCACGTTGTTAGCTAATCCAAGTTTAACATTTTAAAAGGCTTAAAAAAGTATGACAATTGGAGTAGTCAGGGTTCAGAGTGACAGCGTGCAGGTAGCCTAGCGGTTAAGAGTGTTGGGCTAGTAACTGAAAGGTTGCTGGTTCCAATCCCTGAGCCATCAAGGTGGGACAAATCTGCCATTTTGCCTTTGAGCAAGGCAGTTAACCCCCAACAACAACTGCTCCCCGGGCGCCGATGACGTGGACGTCAATTAAGGCATCGCCCGCACACTTCTCTGATTCAAAGGGGGGGTTGGGTTAAATGCGGAAGACACATTTCAGTTGAATGGAACTGACTAGCTCTCCCCTTCCCTGGTTATACAACAGCCTCTGACTCCCTGAAGAAATCCCAGAGAGCCACCGCCGGCCCTGCTCTGCTGACAGCCTCACGCTACAGAAACGAAGACTGAAGAGAGATAATGACATGACCCACCTCCCCGTAGCCCTCCCCATTGGTAAGGCCATCACACATCTCAATGATGACAAACACAGTCACCAAACCAGAACGCCATAGGGACAGAAGTCACACTCTCCTATCAATCTATATGGTGTAATAATAATTTTCTACATTAATCGCCATCTCCATAGTACAGATATGCTTCATCTATGAGTCTCTGCCAAGTGTATAGTAAATGTCCACTGCCTGCTGTACTATAGCAGCATGAGTATATGATGTTTGCACACAGTAGGTACAGACAGAGACTGGAGCACCATAGCACTGATAGCAGTTGAATGGGAAGGGCTAGTGTTCACAGTATTCTCATAGTGTTGAATTCATTCATGTCCCCTCTCAGCTACAGCACAGCTGTCTTAACGCCACCCTCCGTCCGCATGCAGGCAGGGGTAGAGTCAGCACTGTGGCTCCATCAGCTAGTGGAGTTGCTCCATCCATTCATTCTCTACAATTGGGCTCTGCTCCATTGGCACTGTACATTCCTTTCTTATAGAATTTAGCTCTGCAAATAATTAGCCATCTGTGCCTTCTTATCCAAGACAGGGACACTGCTGCACACAATGCAAATACAAAACATCACAATAAAATGTTAGGCTCTATTTAGAACATTGTCAGATCATTTATTTGCTTTATGCACATGACTCTGGGCTTGCCAGTCTGAAATCCAAGAGCTTGGTCTGTAAAAACAGAATGGGGAGGGAGGAGGTCTTTTGTCATATCAGAGCAGTGAAGGCTGATGGGAGGAGCTATAGGAGGACGGGCTCATTATAATGGCTGGAATGGAATCAATGGAACGGAGTCAAACTTGTCGTTTACATGTTTGATACCGTTCCATTAATTCCATTCCAACCATTACAATGAGGCCATCCTCCTATAGCTCCTCCCACCAGCCTCCACTCTATCAGAGGAGCCCCACTTTTACACTACTGGTACCGGCCTATTTTTAATCATCTCAATCTGATTTCTATTCTTAAGTAGTCGAGAAAATGTGTTTTTTTGTGGAGCAGTGACAACGTCTCCTGGCTGGGCTGAGATGGCAGCAGCTTGATGAGGTGAACACAAAGGCTCCTCTGTGCCACTAGGCTGTGATGCAGCAGTCTCTCTCTCGTTCTCTCTCTCTCTCGCTGTCTGTGGAATTTATGCAGAGGTTTGGGAATGTGCTCCAGCATGGCTAGCACCTTCACAGAGCACTCCCTAACCTGAGGATGATGATCTACAGTCATGTGAAAAAGTAAGTACACCCACTGGAAAGTTATATATTTTTTTACATATTTGGACAGATGAATATGTAATCTTCACTTCAACACTGTTGACCGATAAAGGTTACCCAATTGAAAAAAAAAAATATGAAAAAACAGAATGTTATCCTTATGGGGGAAAAGTTAGTACACCCCTACCTTTACCATCACATAAAATAGCTAAAATTTGAATTAGGTGTACCAAAACAAGTGCAAATGATTAGAAAAGAGAGAAAGTGTCCAGCCTTCCAGAAAGATAACAAAAATTGGTCTGGTTTGGTCATACATCATGGTAACACATCATTCAAAAATCAAAAGACCTACCCGAGGCCCTCAGAAGAAAGATTATTGATGCCCATGAGTCTGGAAGTACATCATTCCACTGTCCGCCGAAAATTCCAGACCACTGGCAAACTACCTAGGACAGGTCGTCCCACCAAAGTCAGCCCAAGAGCTGACAGAAAGATGCTCATAGAAGTCTCTAAGAACCCCGGGGTAACATCAAGGGATCTACAGGCTTTCTTATCTTTATGGAAGGCTGGACCCTCCTAAGTTTCTCTCTAATGTTTTGTAATCATTTACACTTGTTTTGGTACACCTAATTCAAATTTGAGCCATTTTATGTGATGGTAAAGGTAGGGGTGTACTAACTTTTTCCCCATAAGGAAAAGGCATTTTTGTTTATTTTAGTTGCATAACATTTAACTTTTTTTTTTTGGTGTGATTTGTTAAATTGGGTAACCTTTATCTGTCAATAGTGTTGAAGTGAAGATTACATATCCATCTGTCCAAATACGTAAAAAAAAATAAAACCTTTCCAGGGGGTGTATTTTTCACATGACTGTACATGCAAGACTGGAAACAATAGCCCCATCACACGATCATCATTATGACTTAATGTTTTCCCTTTTCACAGAACTGTGACACAGAGGAAGTGGTATTTGGAAGTTGAATCTCACAGTAACAATTTGTAGGCAGGTTTACAGAAGTATGCTCCACATTGAGGTTTTCCAGTTACAGAGCCATCAGTTGGCAGAATTGCCTCTGAGTACTAATAGTATTTCCTAAATATTGGCCACCAGCAGATGCACACATACAGTACTATAAAGGAAACACTCCAGTCCAGAAAGACAAGTTGATCATCAGAATGCAGGAATCGCAGCGCTCCTCGTCATGGCAGCCGTTCTCATTTCAGTGAAAGCCTTCTTACTGTACTCCCCTGTAGTGCTTGCCTAATTAACCAAAAAGACGATACATTTTAAGCTTTAACATTTTAAAACACAGGAGAAACTGAAAGGAAAAGAAGCGAGACAATCTGAAATGCTGCTCAATGATACCATGTACTGGACTTCCCCTCTGCCCTGTCCTCACCACCCAGAGGGGAGTGGGATGACACTCAATACTGGCTCTGTGTCAAAGCAATCAGGCTAAACAAATCCTGGCCAAGGAGAAGAGTGGATTGAATAGGAAACCCTACTACTTTGATCCTTACAGTCCAGTGGCACTTGGAGAGCATACAGAGGGAGAAAAGAGAGCCACTAGGAGTAATTATCTCAAATTATCTGTTTTGGTTATTTATAGCAAAGGCAACAAATGGCAATTAATCTCTATGTGCAATTGCCACATCCCTTCTGCCTTTCCCTGTTGAGTGGAAGGCCTTAGGCTATGTATTATCAGCCAAGAAGGCCTTGAGGGAGGGGGTCTGTGATTCATTCAACTAACATGCACACGTTCATCGCTGTCTCCTGTGTGTGTTTGTGATTAGGACATTTTATGTAAAAGGCTCTGATGTCTTTTTGATAGGAAAGGGAGGCGTGTGTATACTGACTATCTTACATTTTTGTTATTTAGTCACATGCACATGTAGTTGCAGTGTATAGTGAAATTCTTAAGGTCCGAGGCCCCAACAGTGCAGGTGTGAATGAAACAGTTTACAACTGTAAGAATGATAAATATACATTAAATCCACTGTTTAAAATTGGATTTATTAATTCTCTGTCTGACCACTTTAGATTAAAACAAATCTCTTGGTATTCACTTTAGATCTGAGAAGTTTTAAATCTACAAATGTCCTACTTTAACAAACACAAGACCAAACTCAGGGAGTAAACAGTATACATCACAGATGGTCGTTTAGGCAGGTTTTCGGATAGTAGGTTTTTCCTCGACCCTCTTTAGAATCACTGCTAAGTGGATCACTTGATTGAACCCAGACAAGGATTGGTAGTTTGACTACTGTCCCTATTAATCATCATTAACTAATCTGCCAAATTAGATTTGTATAACAAATTACTTTTTTTACAAAGTAATTTGTCAGCAAGCACTTAACCTCAACTTGCCTGTTTGTAAATGTCATGTAGTCTCTCCATGTAGCTGAAGAGAGGACATTGGAGGCAGAATTGCCAACCAACACTACAGCCTGACTATGTAAACATAGATCTGCATGAAAGGCTGCGTGGGGGCCCATGCATGCCTGTGGGAGTATGCGGCGCGCTTTGTGGTTTGTTTGAAAAATATAATTTTCCTACTAATCTGGGGCTTGGTGAGGAATTCCCCCTGCATGGAGGGCCAGGCCGTTCTGGAAAGCTGGCTATATGCTGGATCTACTTGGCAATGAATGAACATTGAACTAGTCTGGAGTATAGATTAACTATGACATAATATGGTGGCTCGTTGTATTAATTATGGTAAATGTCTACTTTAGCTTATGTTAAATCTTAATCAAATCAACATTAAAACATCTACATGTAGAAATGTTACCTTTCCATGTTCATGTTTAGCAGCACAACTTGCTCAGTTTCCCATTGTGAGCAACTATTGCCCCCTAGTGCTCAGAAATGGAAGTAACTGGTAATTTCTAAGAAAATCATCCTGGGCCTTATCTGACGGTCATACTACCCCCAACACTCCATATTTTTTTAGTGGCCCTGGACAAGAACACCTGATTGTACTTGGCAACTAATCATCAAGCCTTTGACAACTTGAATCGGTGGTGTTTTTGTCCTGGGCTACAACCCCAAAAAAAAAAGTGTGCTGTTTGGAGTACTCGATGACCGGAGTTGGGAAACACTGGTTTAGTGGACCCATCTGTTTGTGGCATAAGAAAGGCAGCGGGTGCCAATTCTAGAAGCAGGTCACCTGAGGACATGGCTAGAACCATTCCCATCCACCAGGCCTGTTCCCCAGCTAGCTGTTTGCATGGAGTCCAGTAAACCATGAATAAATCATACACAATAGAACGAGCAGGGTATTGAGCAAGAGCTCTGAGCCAGTGTGATTTATTGTTCAGTGCTACATGCTGTGCACCAATGTGTAAGGGCTGGACAGGGCGCACACACTGAACAAATAGCTCAGTGCATCGCAGAGAATAGTGATTGTCTGCTTCTATCTACAGTGCCTTCAGAAAGTATTCACACCCCTTGACTTTGTTGTGTTACTGTCTGAATTTAAAATGGATTAAGTTGATTGTGTCACTGGCCTACACACAATATCACATAAATGTAAAAGTGGATTTTTATTATTTTTTTTAGATCAACAACATTAGTTACTCCACAATACTAATCTAATTGACAGAGTGAAAACATGGAAACCTGTACAGAATACAAATATTCCAAAACATGCATCCTGTTTGCAATAAGGCTCTAAAGTAAAACTGCAAAAAATAACTTTATGTCCAGAATACAAAGCGTTATGTTTGGGGCAAATCCAACACAACACATCCCTGAGTACCACTCCATAATTTCAAGAATGGTGGTCTCTGCATCATGTTATGGGTATGCTTGTCATTGGCAAGTACTGTGGAGTTTTTTAAAGGTAAAAATAAGTTATAGAGCTAAGCACAGGAAAAATCCTAGAGAAAAAAACTTGGTTCAGTCTGATTTCCAACAGACACTGGGAGACAAATTCACCTTTCAGCAGGACAATAACCAAAACACAAGGCCAAATATACACTGGAGTTGCTTACCAAAATGACATTGAATGTTCCTGAGTGGCCTAGTTAAGTTTTAAATCAGCTTGAAAATGGCTGTCCAGCAATGATAAACTTGACGGAGCTTAAAGAATTTTAAAAAGGATGTGCAAATATTGTACAATCCAGTTGTGCAAAGCTCTTGGACTTACCCAGTGAGCCTGACAGCTGTAATAACTGCCAAAAGTGCCAGGCACACCGGTTTGTGTCAAGAACGGCAACGCTGCTGGGGTTTTCATGCTCAATAATGTCCTCTGTGTATCAAGTGGTCCACCACCCGAAGGACATCCAGCCAACTTGAAACAACCGTGGGAAGCACTGGGGTAAACATGGGCCAGCATCCCTGTGAAATGCTTTCGACACCTTGTAGAATCCATGCCCCGAAAAATGTACGCTGTTCTGAGGGCAAAAGGGGGGTGCAACTCAATATTAGGAAGGTGATCATGTTTGGTATGGTCTGTGTATTTGACATACTTTATTAAAAATAAACTTAAAATCATCCCACAAATGTGTTCCAACAGTTAAATACTCCAATGAGGAAAAACATGTTCTGTAGGAGATTGTTTTATTTTCTTTTTCAAAAAGGTAAACTCAACGAAATTACGTTACCACTATCAGCACCACAGATACGCGATGAGCGAGATGCAAGACTTCGCTCCCACAGTCACACACAGTATCTGCACGTGTATGAGTTTGCTTCTCACTGTTAAGAGCGTGGTAGGTACGGGACCAAAACAGCTGAGAGGTTTAGCCTCACGCTTAAAACACTCTTAGTTGCTGCGGAAATTGATCCATTATGCAGTTTGTTTACTTCGTGCACCTACATCATATCATGGATTCTACATCTAACTGGGATTTGTTTTAGAATCATGTTGCAATGAGCATCACAGTCAGGTAAGACTCATAGTCTGTACTGAGACAACATGGATATACCGAGGAAGGATTTTCAAAGGCGTTTTCAATATTAGTGCTCTCCCCTGGGGTCCATTCAATTTAAATTCCCGTCAAGTGAACTGTACATGACATTTCTCCTTAGGAGCGCAATTCAATTATTTGTATAACACAACCCTGACAACCACATATACAGACACTCATTCACTCAAGACAGCTCTGCGAATGTGAAGGATGCGGATGTCAGGACTGTTATACTCTGGGTCCTGCTTGTCCAAAGGGATCTCCTCAGACTGGAAGTCTTGTAGCAGCAACTGATTGGACAACAGAACAGCACACAATTGAAGAGGAAAATGGTCCTAAGATCTCCACAGGAGCCATGAAAAGTTTACATAGAACAGCTAACTACATTTCCTTGCACAACAGTATACGTGATAACGAGGACAGAATTCTCACCTCAAGAAATTGTTTCTCCACTTTGGGGTTGACACCCACTGTGCGTTGCTCATAGCAGCATATGATGATTGTCTCTGGTCCAATCAGGTGTTTCAGGGTTTCCACCAGTGGCTTCACAGACTAAGTACAACAGACAGTAAACACTTAAACAACAAAGTAATTTTTCACCCATGTATTGAACTCAAAGTAACTCGTCCCACTATCAATAGTGTTCTATTACTGAATGTGTTGGGCAGATGTATAGGTGTTCAAGCAATAAAAAGTCCCAAAAACTGAGCCTTAGTAGTACCCCCAAATATTACAATTTAAAAAGTTCAGTATCACAACAATAAATTAGAAAGTACAACACCTGTTCATAATAGATGCAGTCCGCCATCAGGATAAAATGTGGGTGTGGTAGAAACTCTGACACATTTTCACCCCTTTAAAAGATAAGAGAATTCAACATCTGAGACATGAACTTGGCTAGATCACATGTCCCATCTATAGAAAATGCACGGTTTGCTTCCACATTATAGCCTACTGTGATGCTTATGGTTGTAGCTTGCCTTGTCTTATGTAATACAATCTCTATATTAACTAACAAGTACTGGAATAAGTACAGTACAGACCATTTTAGTACCTTGGCTGTGATGGATCCACTGCTAACAAGTGCCTGGTTGTCTTGGATATTGACTTGGAGTAGAGACTGCAGGTCCTCGAGGTCTGTAACAGTAACCTGAGCTCTAATGACAAACAGAGGGAGGAAGACATTATGTTAATTATAAATGAAATAATTTAATCAATCAGTTCTGTACCAATGTAATTTCAGACCATTCCATAGCTAGCTAGCTAGCTAGCAGGCTAACTAGTTATGTATATACAGTTTAGCTGGACATAAACATTATAGCTAACGTAATTAGCGAGCTAACTAATGTACGGTAGTTGACTTTAGTTGGAAGCAAATAGTTGGTCAACTACGTATATAGACAGTCTCACAATAACATTTAGTAGCTACTTAAGGTTACTCACCCCAAAGATGCTGCCATAAGGCCCACTACTCCTGTTCCCGCTCCTAACTCTAGAATGCTTTTGTTAGCCCACATGTTCACACCCGAGCCAGGGTCGTAAAACGATTTCGTTTCTAAATATTTTGACAGAACGATTGCTGCATCCCACACCACACAGCCAACGTCTCCTTTAAAGCACTGTTTGATTTTCAAGACAGACCCGTCGTTTTTCTCAACGTCTCTTGTAAAATAATTCTCGTGTTGTAATGTTTGATCCGCCATCTTGTTCTCTGCAGTTGTTTCCGGCTTCCTCATTACGCCCACTGTGACGCGTAGCACCGCCCACCGGGTCCGTTTAGTGCTCCTTGCCCCCTTATCTTCTTAGAAGTTGGTAGGTTGCTTGGTAGTGGTACCCTCCTTGGCAACAAACTTGGCAACCAGATGGTGATGATGATGAATTATGGTGTGTGGGCAGGACAAACATGGCCCTGGCAAATGATTTTAATGTTTGCTTTGCCTTCGCGATGACTAACGCATCGTTTGTGGGTTAACTTTGCCCTGCATTGGGCTAGTGCGCTGACTGGCCCCCATTGACTTTCCTCCTAGGCCTGGTGGGAAAGTTTTTAATTAAGGTTACCTGAGCATTGATGTAGCCATCAACAAAAGTCTGAGCTCAGTTTCTACACAACTTTGACATACCTAATGTAATTATACTGAACAAAAATATAAACGCAACATGCAACAATTTCAAAGATTTTACTGAGTTACAGTTCATATCAGGAAATCAGTCAATTGAAATAAATTCATTAGGCCCTAATCTATGGATTGCACATCACTAGGAATACAGATATGAATCTGTTGGTCACAGATACCTTAAAAAAAGGTAGGGGCGTGGATAAAAAAAACAGTCAGTATCTGGTGTGACCACCATTTGCCTCATGCAGCGTGAGATCTCCTTCGCATAGAATTGATCAGGCTGTTGATTGTGACCTGAGAAATGTTGTCCCACTCTTCTTCAATAGCTGTGCTAAGTTGCTGGATATTGGCGGGAACTGGAACACGCTGTCGTACAAGTCGATCCAGAGCATCCCAAACATGCTCAATGGGTGACATGTCTGGTGAATATGCAGGCCATGAAAGAACTGGGACATTTTCAGCTTCCAGTAATTGTGTACAGATCCTTGCTACATGGGGCCGTGCATTATCATGCTAAAACATGAGGTGATGTGTAAGTGTGACAGAGTTCTTAAAATCCTTCAACAATCTTCTGTTTGGTTTGTTGTGGTGTTGTAGCTCATGTTGACCTATTTTGCCCTGTCTCTTTCCAGGGTGGTGCCAGCTGCTGAGTACAGTTCATGAGCATATCCAAGCTCTGCAAGCTGTCCGATGCTGTGTCTATGCTAGACATGCTGTTGTCACTAGCCAATGCATGCACCATCTCAGACTATGATCAAGTCAAGCAGGAAAGTTAACAAATGTAATCAATTATCACCCAACATTTCTGCAATAGAACACAAAAAACAGTGTTGTTCAAATTCATAGACACGCTAACCATATGATCCAGTCAGATTCAAGCTATCCCTGGAGTTGGTTGACCTCTCTGAGTCTAGTCAGTTTCTGAAGAAACAACCACCCACACATCTTTCTCACATACAGTGTCAGCAGCAGCACCCTCTCTGATTGACAAAGGCTGCTGTGCGCTGCTCTCTATGTAACATTGGTTGCCCTGCTAGCTTCAGTTGTCTGGGCAGCAGCTCCCATAGCAATGTGGGTGGTGACCACTGGCCCCCAGCTGTCTGAAAGGATCTCTGTGGAGACGCATGCTAATTCCCCTCTCTGTCTCATTCATCTCCCTCTTAGATTACCCTGGTTACGTAAGCGTTACTGTATTTGACCAGACCAATCGCTCTGTATGACACGACAACTGTAGATGTCTGTTTCTACTACATGTACTGTACACTAGTAGTGTTTGGAATTCTCATAAAATGATCAATAAAATAACAAACCCAACTGAATTTCATTCACAGCAGATCAACCCAGAGGAAACATCTGTATTTACCAACAATGTAATTTTCAATTATCAAAGTGTTCTTCCTGAAGTTGTCATCCTGCTCTGTGCCTGCTGTGCGTCACCCCATTCTGGAGCACATCACTGGCCAGCAGCCTATGTCCAACTACAGCTACATCTCTTGAGGGCAGAAACTTTGTCATCATCGCTGGGCCCAACATGAGTGGCAAGTCCACCTACCTCAAACAGGTGGCGCTGTGCCAGATCATGGCTCAGATAGGTGGGTGGAGAAACCACAAACTTTATTCAAAATGTTGTTTTATAATATCTGAATTAACTTAATTTTCAGTGTGCCAGTGTGTAACCATTCAACAGGCTTATTCACAGGTTATTCATATAATGAGTCTGATCTTTCCTAGGCTCCTTTGTGCCTGCAGAGTATGCCTCCTTCCCAGGGCCGGCCCTCCCATTAGGTGATCGCCTATAGCAGCACTTGAATTTGGGGCAGCATTCTGTCAATTGGCTGCTGCCCTCCGGCGCCCCTGATCGGCTACTACACAGCCGGCGGCACCCCAGCCACCAGCTAATTTCGTTGCTGCAGTTCTCGCTTCTCTGCCGGCGGTGTAGTAGGTGGGGGGGAACTGCAGCAACGATATGAGCTGGCAGCTGGGTTGCCGCCAGCGGTGTAGTAGCCGATCAGGGGCGCCAAAGGGGGGGGACTTTAAAAATCTCTGAAATGCCCCGGCAAAATAATTCTGTTTTATTTTTTGTCTTTGTATTCCTAAGGTCTCATATGTAATCTATAATGTGAAGTGACAGGTCTCATCATCATAGACGAGCTTGGGCGTGGCACCAGTGCTGAGGAGGGGAGGAGGGCGTCCTCCTTAGCCTCAGGGTAGGTACACTGTCCAACCAGCACAGTGCCTCTCTCCTGTCTGAAACAATAGATTATTAATTGGATTGTTGTGTATGAATCATGGAGGCCTTTCTTTTCTTTGACTTCCTGTTCCTTGCACTGCTGAGATCACAAATGATCAGTTAAATGTGTACTCAGCTGTTTCCCTGCTGGTCTCAGGCGCTCACTCTGTTTGCCACCCACTTCCTGGAGATACGGTATGTGAGCTGGAGACATTGTACCCCAATGTGGAAAAACCAACACATGGAGGTTCAGCACACCTTCACTGGTAACAGGAGTACAGAATGTTGTCTACACCTTCCTGCTGAGCCGTGGAAGCTCAGAGGAAAGAAACTATGATAAGGAAATACAATTGGACATTCTTAAAGGGGAGCTAAACTTCCTGATTTACCCTCAGTTACAATTCTCCTCATTAGGAAATGCGACTAAGAACAAGATTTCACTCTGCCAAAACAGTACACAGTTAGTCACTCACCCTTCTAGATAACAGACTAACCAGGTCTTGTCTTGAAGTTCCCTAGACTAGCTAGCAAGCCAGACAACTTATTTCGCCAATTAGCTTCAGCTAGCTGTGTGCAACCGTAGCAAAATTGGTTTGACTTTGGATAGCCTGTGGGGCTAGTAAGGGACTGTCAATAAATTACACTATGTAAATGGGACACTATTTATCATGTTGCACACCTTTTAGTAGTTAATGCTTTCAATATTTGTATATGAATTTCTATAATGTATAGTTGTTTTTTAAGTGATTAACATTTGGAGCTATTGACATTTAAAAATATACATTGTGTAATTTACTGATGGTCCCCAACTAGCCCCATAGGGGATATTGAATGTCAAACCAAATTGGCCATTGGCATTACAGTTTTGTCTAATTGTTGATTACTTGGGTGCTGCCAGCTGTGGGCAGGATTTAAATAAACCCAACTCAAGGAAAGGTCTTATGGTACCCATCATTCCATGACATACAATTTTTCCCTAGTTATCTCGCAAATCTCTGTTTTGGAGGAGACTGACTTTTTGACCAAAATTATCCTATTTACACTTTGTAGTCAATTTTGACACCTAGAATAAATGATTCTGATTTTCAAAAGGTTGCTTTTTATGTTCAGTTGCTCTTTAACATTGTCCAATCATTCACCTAAATGGTCAAAGGTTTACTGTAATGTTTAACTTGCACGTCTGAGGGCTGTGGAGATGACTACACTGCCTACAACCATAATCCAAGAAGCAAAGGCGATTGCCTCAAATCAGCCAAAAGCTCTTGGTATGCTTTTTCCTAAATCTAATTTGATTGGTCACATACACGTAAACATACACGGGCATAAATTAGCATTTGGATAAGGAAAGTTTCCTCTCACGACCTCTACAAGCCAGAATTTTGAATAAAATTATATTTTAACTTACTTTACCGGTTGTCCATGAGGTTTTGCAGGTAGGAATGTGTGAATATATATATATATATATATATAACAATAATTACAACTATTCAAAACGATGGTAGCGCATTGTCTATCACCTCAAGCATTTCTAATCACAAAATGAAAATACATGCACAATACATACTTGCCGAGCTCGTGCAGGTGTTTACATGTTTCTGGGCATGCTTCAGGTGATAGAAACCTGAATGCACTACCAGTGCATAGAAACGTTTGTAATTATGCTTTCCTGTGGACTTATTGTCTTACATTCCTACCTGCAAAAGTACCAACCGTAAAGTAATTTAAAATATAATTTAACATGGTTTGCTTGTAGATGTCTTGAGAGGAAACAGTCCTGATCACAAATGTATGCACGACATAGAATTAATGAAATGCAACATCGGGTTTCCAGGCTACCCTTGTGCACCCGGCGTGATTGTAGTCTAACCGGGTCCCTAGAGCAAGAGGCCCTGCCTTCTCCACGTCCTCTTATCAAGTCCCAACCCTTCATTGAATCATACGCCGTGTGCTGAGACAGACAGACCGACCGACCCGCCCCCGAGAATCCGAAACAACATACGGGATTGGGTTGGAGCTGCTCCGGGGAACTCGCCATTTCATTTCAACATTTAGGGAACTTCGGCACTAAGACACAGGTACATACATTGCATTTTCTCATACAATATTTGTTCGTTTTAAACCGAGCTAGTCATTCAAGGCTTTTCGTAGCGGAGATCGTTATCTGGGCCTGGCACTGCCTGAAAATCGGAACGCGAGAGTGGGTCAGAGATTTCAGAAGAGAGGGGGGCTGGGTCACTTTTTATAGGCGAGGCCTTTTGTTGGGATTGGCTTCTCAGGTGCTGCACACTGGATTGTTTTTTTTTTAAACGTTATTTGTAAAATAAAGTATGTGTGGTTTAGACTAGAGCATTTCACCTATTAAAAAAAAATAGAATAACGTTAGCTGTGTCCGTGCATCTCGTCAGTGAGTGACAAGCCTTTCGTAGCACGATGACACAGGTGGAGCTGGCAAGCTCACTTAATTTATTGTTAACTAGCTACCTTTTCTTGGACAACCTAACTAACTAGATAAACGCCCTGACCCCCCCCCCCCCCCCATAAAAAAATGGCCTATCCCGTTTGTGTCTATAGCTAATATGAGGTCTGCGTCATTGGGAAGCCAGGGTGGTTAGCTAGCTAGCTAGCCAGCCATTAGCTAGTCAGCAACATGTGCGCCCCTAGTCAAATAATTAGCACGGCTTTGTAGCTAACGTTAGCACGTTCGTAGCCATCGCGTCATATATCGTATCCATATAGTATCTCGCTGTCGTGTCCACCAACTCCGGTGTACGTTGCTAGACAGGTTAACGTTTAGTTATGTTAATACATTCGCATTATGATTAGCTAGTCTAGTGTCACTAGTAATTGTGATAAGGTTAGCTAACCACAGTGCTGCGAGCTAGCTTAGTTAGGCCGTGGCATGTTAGCAGAGGCTGAACATTTTATCGTCTCGAAACGGAACTGATCAGCCTAGGACTAGGCCCTATCCAATACCAGCTAGAGTTGCACTTAGAACATATGCTACTAGCCTGTTCTTAAACATGCCACTAACATCCATTGTAGGCCATTTTTAGGTGTAAAGGAAATTACTACTTTATCTCTAGAATAGTTAAATTCTCTAGTGGTTTACATCATTACAAGCTATGCAGCATTAACGTTACACTGGACAGCATGATGTCCGTTTTGAATTATTGTTAGGTTTATCATATGATCTCTAATGTAATGATCTCTAATGGTGATCGTTCTGAGCCTCACATCAGTGTGCATTTCTGTCCCACCATAGCTGTTGAGATTGAAGAATGAGTGACCCTTGAGGTTTGTGTTTAACTACAGGTATTTTGATGGTGCTCTCTGCTTGTCATATTTAACATTATAACTGGATTAGCTAAATCCCCCAAGTGCTCTGTTATTTATTACACAGCCAGTGACTTGTGTTGACCGGGGCCATCTACAAAATGTATTGCATGAGGAAGTATTTTTACAGTAGACTATATACTTCGGCATTTCCACCAGTCTTGCCTGCTTCAATGACCAAGATGCTGTTTGTATTGTATACAGCACATTCATAGAACCACACCATTTCAACTTTTATGTGAGGCTCGGTCCTTTTCCTGCATCCTTTGGCAACATAGTAATGGGGAGATGCACCAAATTCTCCCCTCCTACACCCCCAGTATCTCATATCTCGATTTTTCATAAAGTAGACCATTGAAGAGAATAGATTATTGAATGATTTACATATTGAGGCATTTAGGACACACCACCTTTACCACTCCCCTGCACTTTCAAAGAGGTCAGTGCAAGTATTTGATCTGCTCCTTTTAAGTCATTGAGTAGAGAAACTGTCAGGGGTTAGCCGACTCATAGGTCCTTTTCCTTACATCAGTAGTGATTGGTCAGTTAGGACAGTGTGCATGTGTGAATAGAAGCCTTCTCTTGTGAGCCTTATTCCAGATATGGCTTGAGGGGGTAGTTCTATTTGTGTGCACCCACAGAGCTGGCTGCTGAGATACCTTATCTAGCCTCTGGCTCCAGAAAGGAGCATTGTGGGATACTGAACTCACCCACGCTACAGTAAACCTCATAGCTTAACCTGGATACTGAGGGATTTAATGGAGATGAATATAATGGTTTGATTAAAATGTTTAAATGCTTTGCAAGAACAATTTACTGAATAATCCTGTTTATATGGAAGTCTGAAATCAGGATACCTGATGGCACTGATAAATGCAGAAAACCGGCAATCAAAATAAATATTCTACCACAGCGAACATTATTTTTGCAAAACATTTGAGTACGGACATCTAAAGTTTGTGGAAACTATTAAGACACATGCGTTCAATTGTTCCAAACACACTAAAGAGGGAGGCTTGACCCGCTGGTGCCAACACATGTGCAGATCAAATACACTGCTGGAATGCTGATTTTAAGGTTTTTACATGTCCTAATAATTCGAAAGATTGCTCAGAAAACCAGGTGTTTTAATCGGTGTATGCGTACTTCAATTTTAATCTGACGCAGATTTAAGATAAGCAGAGTAAGGTGACTATTGCATAATCTGCCTACTGCCATAATCAGTTTTAATATTGAATTGTTACTGTGCTTGGAAACGTAATCAGTATCTCTGTTGGGTTTATTTGGAAGTTGTAAATTATGCTTGTTCAAGAATATAGGCCCTACAGTACCAATATACTGTATTAGTATTTATTATGGATCCACATTAGCTGCTGTCAAGGCTGCAGCTATTCTTCCCGGGGTCCAGTACATAAGACAGTTGCATACAGTTTAAAATACTACATGACATTACATTTCATAACACATTCAGCGTATTAGCTCAGGCCACCAGATATCTACAATACAAAATCCATGTGTGCGTGTGCTATGTCTCTTCACAGTCCCCACTGTTCCGTAAGGTGTATTTTTATGTTTTTATTTTTTATTTTTTATCTACTTGCATCAGTTACCTGATGTTGAATAGAGTTCCATGTAGCCGTGGCTCTATGTAGTACTGTGCGCCTCCCATAGTCTGTTCTTGATTTGGGGGATTGCAAAGAGACCTCTGGTGACAGGTCTTGTGGGGTATGCATGGGTGTCCGAGCTGTGTGCTAGTAGTTTAAACAGACACTTCTGTGCATTCAGCATGTCAACACTCATTACAAAAACAAGTAATGATTAAGTCACTCACCTCCACTTTGAGCCATGAGTGATTTACATGCACATTATTGTTAGCTCGCCATGTACATTTAAGGGCCAGCCGTGCTGCCCTGTTCTGAGCCAAGTGTAATTTTCTGAGGTCCCTCTTTGTGGCACCTGACCACACTACTGAACAGTAGTCCAGGTGCGACAACTAGAGCCTGTAGGACCTGCTTTGTTGATAGTTGTTAAAAAGGCAGAGCAGTGCATTGTTATGGACAGACTTCTCACCATCTTAGCTAATGTAGTTTTGACCATGACTATTTACAATCCAGGGTTACTCCAAGCAGTTTAGTCACCTCAACAGTATTTATTACAATATTTAGTTGAGGTTTAGTGAATGATTTGTCCCAAAAACAATGCTTTAAGTTTTAGAAATATTTATGACTAACTTATTCCTTGCTACCCATTCCAAAAAAACTAACTGAAGCTCTTTGTTAAGTGTTGCATTGATTTCACTCTCTGCAGTAGCTGACGTGTATAGTGTTGTCATCCGCATATATAGCCACACTGGCTTTATTCAAGGCCGGTGGCATGTCATTAGTACAGATTGACAGGTGTGGCATATAAAGAGGCTGATTAAACAGCATGATCATTACACAGTGCACCTCGTGCTGGGGACAACAAGTCACTAAAATGTGCAGTTGTCACACAATGCCACAGATGACTCAAGTTGAAGGGCCGTGCAATTGGCATACTGACTGCAGAAATGCCCACCAGAGCTGTTGCCAGAAACAAATGTTCATTTCTCTACCATAAGCCTCCTAAACATAGTTTTAGAGAATTTGGCAGTACGTCCCACTGGTCTCACAACCACAGACCACGTGTACTGCGTTGTGGGGACGAGCGGTTCATCCGCCGCCATTACCTCATGTTTCGGAATGATAATGCACGGCCCCTTGTCGCAAGGATCTGTACACAATTCCTGGAAGCTGAAAATGTCCCAGTTTTTCCATGCCCTGCATACTCACCAGACATGTCACCCATTTGGAATGCTCTGGATCGACAGCATGTGCCAGTTCCTGCCAATAACCAGCAACTTTGCACAGCCATTGAAGGAGTGGGACAACATTCCACAGACCACAATCAACAGCCTGATCAGCTATTCAAAGATGTGTGGTGCTCCGTAAGGCAAATGGTCACGCCAGATACTGATGTTTTCTGATAAAACTAAAAAAAAAAAAAAAAGGTATGTGTGACCAACAGATGCATGTCTGTATTCTCAGTCATGTGAAATCCAAAGATTAGGGTGTTCCTTACATGAACTATAAAAATTGTTGCATTTATATTTTCAGTAAATAGTTGACTATCGGTCTAATAAAAAGCATGAGCTGGTATTGGAAAAACTATTCTGTGGCTTTTTCAAAATACCCCGGTATACCGCCCAAGCCTAGTTACTAAACACAGATGGTACTAACATATGGCAAGCTACAGGTCAGGTGTAGTGTGCCCTGAAAGGTTTGTTCTCCACGTTCTGTTCTCTTTTTGGACTGATAGTTTATCAAGGGGGCATTGAGGCCTGTCCCTGCCAAAGCAGGAGGTCCGGCTAGCCAAGTGGCCTGAGAGAGCTTTGTCTTCCAGGCTAATTTCCATGCTAGGATATGGTTCCTCCTGCAATGGGAAACGTTTGAACCCTCCAGTCCGAGGCATAGTCGGGGCTGAAAGCAAGCAGGCAGGTATGATGCGACTAACACTGCCTAGTGTTGTGTTCTACAAGTTCTTAACTTTCACAGATCCAATTGTCCCAACTACGGCGTTTTCTGGTCTTGCAGGACAAGACTGAAGTAACTGAGGGTGGGTGCTCTGGTTCAGTGCTGAAAGGGTTAACTTCTTGATAATCAGAGTTTGCACTCATGTTTATCATGGCTTCCTTGTGTGACCTTGTATTCACAATGTGAATAGACAGGCTGGTTGTTTAGCAACAAGAAGTGTGCACAACAGTGGGCCAAAACTACTATGGGAGAGATTTTATGGCTTGTAAGGTCAGTAGGTAAGTTTGATACAAGGTGTGATCTAGAGGGAATACAAAGAGAATACATTAGCATACAAGACATGCCAGAACTGAGAAATAAAGTATAACAAAACATGCTAATCAAAAAATGACAATTTATTTTGTTTAACACTAGGCAAGTCAGTTAAGAACAAATTCTTAATTACAATGACGGCCTACCTAGAGTGTCAGCCCCTGGAGCAAATTAGGGTTAAGTGCCTTGCTCAAGGACAGACAGGTTTTTCACCTTGTCGGCTCGGGTATTCACACCAGCGACCTTTCAGTTACTGGCTCAACACTCTAACCGCTAGGCTACCTGCCACCAATATCTATGAAACTCACTATATAAGACAAAGGAATACACATAAAAGGCACCTACTTTAGCACCCAGTATACACAACAAAGGACTTAAGCCACCACAAATAATGAGGTGAAACCATCTGCTTATATAGGTGAGGAAGGGAGAGGAATGCTGATTATCAGAGTGAGTTCAGGTGTGGTGAGTTGGCAGGAGACTGGGTGTGTCCGGAGGGTAATTAGGGAATTGGTGACGTGGCATAATCCTTCATAACAGTGCCTACTGCATAGATCTATCTATCTATCTATCTATCTATCTATCTATCTATCTATCTATCTTACTATCTATCTATATATATATATATATATATATATATATATATTAGAACACTTAAATATTGAATTCAGCTTTAACCACAACAACCACACAAAATATAACATATGGGCAATTCCATGATATCATGTTTACAAATAACAAAAGAATCTTTACCAAACAAAGGCCATTGATTTTTTAAAGTTTAACTAACCATATAACTATGCACAAGGACTACTTAACAATTTCCACAGAATTTTACAAAAACACATTTTACAGGAAGAACTGTGCAGATACATTTTGTAACCGAATAAAACTGAAAGAGATTTTACTGATAATGTTTATTCTTTTACTGTGTTAAAAGTAGTCATTGTGCATAGAGTTGTATGGTTTGTTAGTGAAAGTGAAAAATCTGATTCTCAGCCTAGTTCTGTTACTGTAGAATTGCCCATATGCATTATGCTCTGTGAGAACTCATTTGAATATATTTTGTTTCTACTTGGAGAAGTTTTGTCTTTGAAAAGGGTCTGAAGCAATCTCTCAGAATGAGTAACAAGCGGATGATAAGTTAGCCTTACATGATGACAGTTGTTGGATATCTATCTGGCTGCTTGCTGGAGTATGTGTGTTGGTGCATGTGTCTGTGTGTGTGTGTGTGTGTGTGTCAGGCGTGAAATAATGGGGGAGGTTTCACAGGCCTAGATGAAACTTGACAGTGGGACCTCAAGCCCATCAGGCCCAGAGAAGCACTGCAGCGGAAAGTTATTCTTAATGTATTATCATAGGTAATCTGCTTAATCCAAAATAGGGCCTAACTAAGAGGCCCAACATAGGAGATGTGCTAGACAGAGAGAGCCGAGTCCTGTGCTATTGCTGACACCAATCTGAATCCAGAGCAAGAGAGTATTTTCTGGTCAGCCACTGTTGGCATCACTGTTTGTTTTGTTTACAAAATAAAAAAAAAACTCTGTTCAGATATTTATTGGACAGGCATTATACGTAATGATTCTCATGGACAATATTTACCACTATATTGGTTTTCCACTATTGTGGTTTCTTGAAACTAATAGATCCTACTATGTTTGCATCGATTCTTGGTCTCCTTCCTCACCTCCTTTCCTACCTCATCTCCTTTCCTACCATATCATGTTATAAATGTACCTTCATGTTTTTATCTTGCCCATTAACCTTTTGAATGGCACACATGCAGTGTATTCGGAAAGTATTCAGACCCCTTTATCCACATTTTGTTACGTTACAGCCTTAAACTAGAATGGATTAAATAAAAAAAATCCTCATAAATCTACACGAAATACCCCATAGTGACAAAGCGGAAACGTTTATTTAGAACATTTTGCAAATTTTATTAAAAATAAAAAACAGAAATAACTTTTATTTACATACGTATTCAGACCCTTTGATTGGAGTCCACCTGTGGTAAATTCTATTGATTGGACCTGATTTGGAATGGAACACATATAAGGCAAAATCCAAGCCATGAGGTTGAAGGAATTGTCCGTAGAGCTCCGAGGCAGGACTGTGTGGGGACCAATCTGGGTAAGGGTACAAAACATTTTCTGTAGAATTGAAGGTCCCCAAGAATACAGTGACCTACATCATTCTTAAATGGAAGAAGTTTAGAACCACCTAGAGCTGGCTGCCTGGCCAAACTGAGCAATCGGGGAGAAGGGCCATGGTCAGGGAGGTGACCAAGAACCCGATGGTCACTCTGACATGGGAGAACCTTCCAGAAGGACTACAATCTCTGCAGCACTCCACCAATCAGGCCTTTATGGTAGATGGAAGCCACTCTTCAGTAAAAGGCACATGAAAACCCGCTTGGAGTTTGTCAGAAGGCACCTTAAGGACTCTCAGGCCATGAGAAACAAGAGTCTCTGGTCTGATGAAACCAAGATTGAACTCTTATGCCATGCACCCTTGATGAAAACCTGCTCCAGAGCGCTCAGGACCTCAGACTGGGGCGAAGGTTCACCTTCCAACAGGAAAATGACCGTAAGCACACAGCCAAGACAATGCAGGAGTATCACAAGTCTAAGAATGTTCTTGAGTGGCCCAGCCAGAGCCCAGACTTAAACCCGAAAATAGCTGTGCAGCGACGCTCCCCATCCAACCTGACAGAGCTTGAGAGGATCTGCAGAGAAGAATGGGAGAAACTGCCCAAATACAGGTGTGCCAAGCTTGTAGCGTCAAACCCAAGAAGACTCGAGGCTGTAATCGTTGTCAAAGGTGCTTCAACAAAGTACTGAAAAGGGTCTGAATTAGGGTTGCACATTTTGGGGAATATTCAAAGGTGGAAACTCTCTGTGGGAATATATGGGAATTAACAGAAATATATGCAAATGAATATTAATACCATTTAAATGTAGATGTTTTTTGCATTGGATATAATTTACCATATCATATGGAGACAGAAAAATAAACCTTTTCACTTATCATAAGTAGACATAATTGCAAATTATTAAATCCTTCCAATAGAAATGATCCATTGCATCTCCCAAAAACGTTTTCAACAAACACCTAAAGCTTTGGTTGTCTTCCTCTCATGCTTCCATGTGTTCTCCCTGGACCTCCTCAATGTCCACCTCTTGAACATCAGACTCTGAGGCCTCATCTTCACTGCCACTTTCCAACCTTGTTGAGGATGGCTCGTTGTCAGGCTCAAAAAGCCTGAAATTTGCCCGGATGGCCACCAATCTTTCAACCCTTGTATTGGTCAGCCTGTTGCATGCTTTGGTGTGTGTGTTCCCAAACAAGGACAGGTTGCGCTCTGAGGTGGCTGATGTTGGTGGGATTTGGAGGATGATGGAGGCAACAGGGGAAAGAGCCTCAGATCCACAAAATCCATTCCACCAGCTGGCTGATGAGATATGTTGGCACGACTGCCATATTGCATCTCCATCACAAAGCCCTTACTTGGAAGTGTACTTTGCCAGACTGCCAAGAACCTTGCCCTCATCCAGGCCGAGGTGGCGAGATAAGGTAGTGATGACACCATAGGCCTTGTTGATCTCTGCACCAGACAGGACGCTTCTGCTTCAGGCAGAAGTCTTCACGCTTTTTGATGTGTTTCAGAACTACAGTTTCCTCTGCTTGGAGCAACAGTGAAGTAGGCTGGGCAGTACGGATTTCTTGCAAGCAGAGTCTGAACATCAGACAGGATGGCATTGTCTCCCTCAATCCGTGCAATGGCTAGTGCTATAGGTTTCAAACCACTCTCTCCCAAAATACATCATCCAGGAGGATCCTCTTGATGGGGCTGTCTATATCGGCAGACTGTGATATGGCCATTTCTTGGAGAGACTCCATCCCCTCCTGGAGACTGTCAAACATGACAACACCACGCCAAACGGGTGTTGCAGGGCAGCTTCAATGTGGTGCTCTTATTCTTCTCACTTTGCTTGGTGAGGTAGATTGCTGCTATAACTTGATGACCCTTCACATACCTAACCATTTATTTGGCTCTCTTGTAGAGTGTATCCATTGTTTTCAGTGCCATGATGTCCTTGAGGAGCAGATTCAATGCATGAGCAGCACAGCCAATGGGTGTGATGTCAGGGGAGGACTCCTCCACTTTAGACCAAGCAGCCTTCATGTTCGCAGAATTGTCTGTCACCAGTGCAAATACCTTCTTTGGTCCAAGGTCATTGATGACTGCCTTCAGCTCATCTGCAACGCAGCTCATCTGTTGTCCCTTGTGTCTGTGCTCTTGTAGTACACTGGTTGAGGGGTGGGGATGATGTAGTTAATTATTCCTTGCCCACGAACATTCGCCCACCCATCAGAGATGATTGCAAAACAGTCTGCTTACTCTATGATTTGCTTGACCTTCACTTGAACTCTGTTGAACTCTTCATCCAGCATATGAGTAGATAAAGCATGGTTGGAGGGGTGTATGCTGGGCGAAGAACATTCAGAAATTTCTTCCAATACACATTGCCTGTGAGCATCAGAGGTGAACCAGTTGCATACACAGCTCGAGCAAGACATTCATCAGGACCATGAGCTGTTGCTATCGATAAGGTGTCTGATTCATAATTTTAACCTCGAATAGAAGTAGAGGGACCTTTGTCAGAGGTTGCTTGTTGTGAGCGCTGAGGGAACTTTATGCACTTGGCCAGATGATTCTGCATCTTTGTTGCATTCTTCACATATGATTTGGCAAAGTATATGTACACAGCTTTTCCTTCTACATTAGCTGCAGTGAAATGTCTCCACACATCAGATAGTGCCTGTGGCATTTTCCTGTAAAGATTAGTAAAAAAAATAAAATAATACAATTCTATGTACAGATAAATAGTTAAACAGTTAGATTAAATGATTTAAACACACTTTGCTGTAGGCTACTATATAAAATATATTCATCCCACACAGTATTGTAACCAAAATGTGGAAAAAGTCAAGATGTCTGAATACTTTCCGAATGCACTGTATACAATCCATGCCTCAATTGTCTTGAGGCAGGGCCGGAGTGGGACTAATTTTCAGGCCTGGAGTTTCATGCCTCAGACCAGCCCACTAGTTCACAACCTACAATACTGGAGATAAATATAATTATAGCTTTACTATTTAAGTCTGCTATAGTGCACTGTTCTCTACAACCTTGTTATTCCCAGTGTATTTTTATTGAACATAATTTCCAATTTAGTGCAAATAAGTGTCGCTTCACAACTTATTTTTTGTTTATCCCACAAGTGTTTGTCTGCCTGTTTGTCTGTGCATCGCACACCATGAGCTATCGCGAGGTCAAGCGCCACATGAGCTATCGCGAGGCCAGGCCCGAGCTTCCCAACCTTGTATCGCACACCATGAGCTATCGTGAGGCTAAGCGATCTGTGTGTCACCGAATCTACTAACCGACCGTGATCTTAATCACCGGCTGCTTCACGGGCACTGCTCTAGTATTATAAATATAAGAAAACATGTTACTTTTGTATTGTGTGTCACTTGCGTTAAATTGTATTCTACATTCTCTCTTTGTTCCTTGTGAATTAACCCTGTGTATTACCACGTGTACAGCCCTATGTTCAACCGTATGTTTTTTTTTTGTTGCCTGCTGTAACGCTGCATTTTACCGATGGGGATAAATAAAGTATCTATCTTATCTATCTAAACTTACATATCCAACCCTGAAACATTGTATTGCACTATTCTCTACCACCTCACAGTGTGTTTTTTGTAGATCATCAAAATCTCTTTCCCTGTTCTTGAGTATAACATTCATGAATGCCTGAGCAGTGCACTGGTTTTTAAAACTTAAGTTTATTAACGTATCATTGTCCAAAGACATGAGAATGTATTTCTCAGTGCACATTAGCACGAAAAGCCTCCTCAGTGCAAATGTCCAACCATCAAACATAAATATGATTACAGTATTCTCTACCACGTCAGTCTTTTTATACAATATCAACAAATGTCTCACATTTAGGTGGCGTCGCGACATAACATTTTGCATTTAACAAAGCACTTATATGTTATATGCTGGCTGCCATAAGGGCACACAATTCCTTGACACTAAATTTGAATTGTGATTTATAGGCAATTGTTACACGTTATATTTTGTTTTGCACGCCTGACATCTTGGCAGTTGGTACTGTACTGTAGCCTACAGTACTGTAAGTTAGCATACCTGTCTCATCGTCACCACCAGTTTCTCTCTTAAACTGCAAGCTTTCTTTTATAAACATGTTGCTGAGTTTGGCACATTTGGCCGCGTCATCGTGTAAAGGTTTTTTTTGTGTGGCTTTTTCAGCTCTCCCATTTTCTCTTTCTATTATCCATATTCTTGTCTTTTTCAACTCACTATTTCGGGCGTTTGGTCGTTTAGTAGTAGTTCCATAAAAACGCATAATCTACCAAGTGTATCTGGAGCTGGGTGTGCGACGCAGAGCAGCCCACGCTTCTGCAAGTGTAACGTACATGTAGCCGACGTTTCTGCTAGAGTAGCCTACAATAATCTATTTAAAAAATATATTGTGTTTACCGACCCTGTCACTGACCCTTTCGGCCCAACAACCAGCCCGGCCCACCGGGAATGTTCCCGCTTCTCTCGATTACTAATACATTGAACATGCCAGTATATTAACTATACGCTATCTAAGTAACTAACCAACGTTTATAGTCCTTCGTAGCTTAGCTAAGTGGTATAGTCGTTCGTTCGCAATGGACATTTGGGTGCGTTTGTAAATTCGCTCTGGCCATCTACTCCGATTTCAGAGCGCTCTTGTATGAATGTGTACCAGAGCGCAGAATAACTGATTTAATTAATGAATGCTCAACACCTGTTGAATATGGCCGGTGTCAGTAAACGTTGTAAAAAAACGTTTCCAGCAGCACAGTTAGTCACCAATGCTCTGGATAACATGAAAACAGCTTTACTAGGGCGAGTAAAGTGGTCAGAGTGAGGTGTTCTCTCATTTGTGACTGGAAGTAGCTAGCAAGTTAGTCAGTTAGCTTGGATCAACGCTACACCTCGGCCAGAGCGTTCATCGTGGGATCCGAGAGCGTAATTTACAAACGGACAGTCTGACAAAGCTTTGAATTTACAAAACGCCCAGAGCGCTCTCCAAGAGTTTAAAAACACACCTGAAGTCATATAATGTCTAGCTAGTAATTTGTTATGCTAACAAGCTAGCAAGCGGTTGCATAGCAACAGCATCAACTTCCGGTAGACAGGCAGTGTTTGTACGCTCAACTGAAAGGATACCGTTCGTTTACAATATACTAAAAGTAACCAATGGTATGTAGTATATACTCATTAAGTATGTTAGTATGGGTATTGGAACACAGCTCAGGGGTTTCTAATGTTTTGTACATTGTCCAGCAACCTGTGCTAGGGGACATGCGTAGGCTTTACCTTGTTTGACAACAACATATTGCTCTTGGGCCTGCCAGGAGAAGAGCCTTTTCCCCTTTCACTTCTCAACAGGCTGGAGCAAAACTGCAGCTGCAGCACTGGGACCACATTTACACATGGGTGTATTTTTGCCCCTTGCAAAGTCCTCTATTGAGTTTCGAGTGTCATGTCACCCTTTGAGGAAGGGGAGAGGATTGACCATGGAGAGGATCAATCCATCAGGATGTCCATTTTGTGTCCTTCATCTAGCACACTATGGACATGATAAAGATAAACAGATTAATTAATTGCGTTTTGTTTCTCTTAAGTACATTATTTGTAAACGTTACAAACTTTAGTAGCTAGTTTAGACGGTGAGTGTGTGTATAAATTAAGTATTAGGCTGTGGTGTAGTCTAATAGACCCTATCACAGAGATGATAGGACGACAGGTGAGGGAGGACACAGAGGCGTTCTCCGTACATGCTAATCACCCCTCCTTACGCGCACACACACACACACACACACGCATTCACTCTGCACAGGGCTGTCTCTCTCTGACTGCAGATAACCTCCAGGAGAAAAATAAATTGAGTTGTCATATTTCTTACCAATAAATGTATGCAGTGTGAAAAATGCATTAGCATTTCTGCTTTAGTATATCAAACCCATAAAGTATTGAGGAAGCAGCGCCAACGTCCTCTTATCAGGGAGGCACTGGGAGTGAGGTGGAATGTGTTCTGGCACCACAGGTATTCGTATCAAGCTGATCTGGGATGTCTGGAAGTGCCCAGAGCTGTTAATCTTGTATATCACGTACCCCATTTCCATTTCACTGGGCTGCCCTGGCATGGATGGGGCTGTCTGTGCCAGTGTCTGACTGGCCTTGAAGTTTGGAATTGACCTAGTCTGTGAGATAATCAACTTTTTTTTATCTAAAATTTGTTGCCACAATAAAGAGGTATAGGACATTTGGGCATGAACTGATCAGCTATTTTGCTATGCATTATTTGCAGCTATGAAGCATTCGTTAAATGTCTAATGTTGACAGTTGGCTTGTTATGTGCAGGATACTAATGACTCATTCTGTCTCTGTCTCTCTTCAGAATGGCGCTGGACATCTATGACTCTCAGTACCTGGTGATCCTGGCCCCCTCCCTGGTCATCATCCTCATCTTCCTCTTCTTCTGGCTCTTCATGAAGGAGACCTCTTATGACGAGGTGCTGGCCAGGCAGAAACGAGACCACAAGCTGCCACCCTCCAAACCAGACACCCGCAAGAAGAACGACAAGAAGAAGAGCAAGAAGAAGGAGAACAGTAGCGGAGGAGGGGGAGGAGGAGAGTCGGAGGAAGATCTGCGGGACTTTGACGTGGCTGACGCCGTGAGCAGCTCCACCGCTGAGGAGGAGGAGCCTACCCCTATGGCTCCGCCCACCCCGGTTCCTGCCCCTGTAGCAGTGCCAGCCGAGGCCCCTGCAGGGGTGAGGGAGAGGAAGAAGAAGGAGAAGAAAGCCGCCAAAGCTGCAGCGGCTCCCCCTGCCGAGGAACCTGAGGTGAACGGCTCCAAGCCAGCTGGCCGCAAAGCAGAGCCCCCTGCCCCAGTGGCTAAACCCAGTCCCCCCTCACCCCAGCCTGACCCCCAGCCTCAGGCCCAGACCCCACCCCAGCCCTCTGGCAAGAAAAAGAAGGAGAAGAAGCAGAAGACAGAGTCTGGTGAGTAGAAGGCCAGATTGGCTTTAGTAGGATGAGGATGTGTGGTGCCCGGTGCGCTTGCCTGTGTCTGAAAAGGGGGCTCTCTGAGTGCACATCTATCCTCCCGAATCAAATGTGATTATTTAAAGCACAGTATGAGTAGGGAGCGGGAGCGAGTTTGTTACAATGGCCATAACCTCAAAATACCTTCTACACAAATGTATCTATCACAAGGCCATCGTAATGACATTTTTTTCCCTCGTGTCTCTAAAACCTAATTGTCCTCTTGTTCGTTCCTGTCTAGTGGAAGAAGAGATTAAGATTGAGAAGGCTCCAGCTTCAGTCAAAAAGGAGGCTCCGGTGCCAGTGGAATCCAAAGCCCAGGATGGTACTGCCCCCCCAGCCACCACCACAACTAGTGGCAAGAAGAAGAACTCAGCCAAGAAGCAGAAGATTGAACATGGTAAGGATGATGAATACTTACTGACACTGTAGTGTAATCAGTCAGATCAGACAGAGATCTAAATCTGCCTCTTTTTTTTTTATGAAATCCTTGGGCCAACTATATCTCGGTTTTTGTGTCTTGTCTGGCACCAAATATGACCATGTGCTTCTGTCTCCCCCAGCCCCAGTTGATGATGTCCAGGCTGACTCGGCGGTTTCTGCCAACCACAATGATGACGCGCCCTCCAAGGCGAGTGGCAAGAAACAGAAGAACGAGGCCAACAAAGGTGCGAAAACTACACTCCAACATATGTACAGTTGAAGTCGGAAATGTACATACACCTTAGCCAAATACATTTAAACTCAGTTTTTCACAATTCCTGACATTTAATCCTAGTAAAAATTCCCTGTTTTAGGTCAGTTAGGATCACCACTTTTATTTTAAGAATGTGAAATGTCAGTAGAGAGAATGATTTATTTCAGAAATGTACATACACTCAATTAGTATTTGGTAGCATTGCCTTTAAATTGTTTAACTTGGGTCAAACGTTTCGGGTACCCTTCCACAAGTTTCCCACAATAAATTGGTTGAATTCTGGCCCATTCCTCCTGACAGAACTGGTGTAACGGAGTCAGGTTTGTAGGCCTCCTTGCTTGCACACGCTTTTTCACTTCTACCCACAAATATTCTATAGGATTAAGGTCAAGGCTTTGTGATGGCCACTCCAATACCTTGACTTTGTTGTCCTTAAGCCATCACAACTTTGGAAGTATGCTTGGGGTCATTGTCCATTTGGAAGACCCATTTGCGACCAAACTTTAACTTCCTGACTGAGCAAGGGTAACTTCCTGCTTCAATATATTCACATACTTTTCCTTCCTCATGATGCCATGTATTTTGTGAAGTGCACCAGTCCCTCCTGCAGCAAAGCACCCCCACAACATGATGCTGTCACGGTTGGAATGGTGTTCTTCTGCTTGCAAGCCTCCCCCTTTTTCCTCCAAACATAACGATGGTCATTATGGCCAAACAGTTCTATTTTTGTTTCATCAGACCAGAGGACATTTCTCCAAAAAGTATGTTCTTTGTCCCCATGTGCAGTTGCAAACCGTAGTCTGGCTTTTTCTATGGCGGTTTTGGAGCAGTGGCTTCTTCCTTGCTGAGAGGCCTTTCAGGTTATGTCGATATAGGACTTGTTTTACTGTGGATATAGATACTTTTGTACCTGTTTCCTCCAGCATCTTCACAGGGTTCTTTGCTGTTGTTCTGGGATTGAACATACACCAAAGTACGTTCATCTCTAGGAGACAGAACACGTGAGCGGTATAATGGCTGCGTGGTCCCATGGTGTTTATACTTGCATACTATTGTTTGTACAGATGAACATGGTATCTTCAGGCGTTTGGAAATTGCTCCCAAGAATGAACTTGTGGAGGTATACAATGTTTTTTCGGAGGTCTTGTCTGATTTCTTTTCATTTTCCCATGATGTCGAGCAAAGAGGCACTGAGTTTGAAAGTAGGCCTTGAAATACATCCACAGGTACACCTCCAATTGACTCAAATGATGTCAATTAGCCTATCAGAAGCTTCTAAAGCCATGACATCATTTTCTGGAATTTTCCAAGCTGTTTAAAGGCACAGTCAACTTAGTGTATGTAAACTTCTGACCCACTGGAATTGTGATATAGTGAATTATAAGTTAAATAATTTGTCTGTTAACAATTGTTGGAAGAATTACTTGTGTCATGCACAAAGTAGATGTCCTAACCGACTTGCCAAATCTAGTTTGTTAACATGAAATCTGTGGAGTGGTTGAAAAATGAGTTTTAATGACTTCAACGTAAGTGTATGTAAACTTCTGACTTCAATTGTAGCTACTATACCGTGTTTATACAACAGGTGTGTCTAATCCTGAATGCCTCATTCCAGCCGGTGTCTATTCCACAAGTTATCACTGGCTATCTATGATGTTAAAATGCCTATTTGCTCTGTTCCATCTGACTGCGCAATCTACTGTCTCATCTTTCCAGCTTCAGTTGGAAGTGATAGTGCTAGCTGGGTTGTTGGCTAGCTCCTCTGAACCACGGTGTCCTAACGAGAGAGCACATTTTCTATGCCGGGCAAAATCGCGCATCATTAGCTCTTTGTTATGGCTGTATCCAAATAAATGTCACTAGCAAACAGCTTAAGCAAATGCAGCTACTTTGCTATTATTCTGGCTACACTGTTTGACGTGACTGTAAGTTGGCCACAGTTGACTAGCTAGCTAGCAAGCAAGGCATAAGAACGTTGCCAGCCTGTATGGCAATGGAAAATGTACAAACGACTGTATCGCGTCCGTAGATCCAGAACAAAAAGACTGAACGACTGGGGTCGCGTCTCTAGCAACCAAACCGATAGAACGAAGGACCAGCCGGCTTGGGTAGCAACCCTAGATTTGTGTCGGGACTAGATCTTGTGGAAGAATGAAATGGTATGAATAAACAACACCCGTGCCAATATATCCTCCAAACACCGGCTTCTCTGGCATTATCACTTAATTAAACCTGACAAATAAACAGTAACATTTTATAATTGTATTTACACTGCACTATTCTATTCCACACTCAGCTACCATACAACCCATACTATAATTAATCCTCTGCCTGTATGTGTGTGTATTTGCAGAGAACTCTGAGGTGAAGCTGAAGGAGCTGCTGGTAGGACTGGGCAGTCTGGCCCTGTCACAGGCAGAGGCTGTGAGTGTGGTCACTGTGCTTAAAGAGAAGAACCCCTCTGCCCTGGACGCTTGGCAGAAGTCTGCAGTGAAGACTGACCCCTCATCCCTGGAGAGAGAGAGGCTCCTGACCACTCTGCAGGAGGAGGCCTCCATCGCCAAGGACAAGGTCCAGCAGCTCAGCAAGGTACAGCTGCACGCACTCATAAGATAACCCTAAGATACCGGTACAATAATGCATATCCGTTGACTACATCCCTTGTTGGTTACCTGTGGCTTGGTGACATTTCACTCTGCTGCTGTTTCTGCCCATTCTTCTGTTAGGAGCTGCAGCAGGAGAAGCAGAAGACTGTAAGAGTGGAAGCTGTTCTGAGGGACCAGCGTGGGGCAATGGAGAAGGAGCTGAACGTTGTGCAGGCTAAAGCCCAGGGAGAGCTCCAGGGCATGCAGATGAAGGTGACCACCTTGCACCACTGATGCAACCTTTTCCTTAACAGGCCAAACGTCAACTACCATCACCCTTTACTGTCATGCTTTATATCAGTCCTAAGGCAGTATACGGAGTAGTGTTTCCGATGCTGTGTGTTAGGTGGTATTGACTCCCAGTGTTGTGTACTTTGTAGTTCCAGAATCTGAGGGAGCAGCTGGAGGGTCAGATCGCCAGGCTGCAGCAGGAGAACGGCATCCTGAGAGACGCAGTCAGCTCTGCCACCAACCAGATGGAGAGCAAGTGAGAGCCACTACCCAGCCGTTCTAGTTTGTAAAAATGTTAAGGTCTTTGTTTTCCCCCATGTTCATACGTTAGTCGCACACAATTCCTCGGACAGCACTGGCACGATTTTGACGAAACTTGGGTGAATGATGCGTCATTTACTGAAGTATACTTATTGGCCAGATGGTGCCGCTATAAGAAGAGATTGAAAAGTCACGCCGCTTACCCTGTTTGACCTAAAGTCATGAAAGTCATTAAATTTGGTGCATATGTCCCTCTCCTTACAAAGAAATAATTTGCCATTAAGGATTTTCCGCCATTTAGAATTTTGTGAAAAACACTTAAAACGCTAATCTGGCACCGAATGACCGATCTGTATGAAACTCGATTTGTGGTGTCTATGGACAAAGGACTCTCAGAACAATATTTTCCAGCCACTATTGACCAATTAAACTTTGTGTGGGAGTGGTCTAAATAGGTATTTGTATTGTAACAAAGTTTGGTACACATGTTGTAAACACTGTCAAGACTCAACATATGCAAGAACATTCATATTGAACTCACGGTGGCGCTATAACGGGCACATGTTTATCTGTTTGACTCTGTGATGAAATTTGGCACAGATACTCAGATATGAGTCTAGTTAACCCACGCGATATCTCAGACACCACTGGCCCACTTTCTACGAAACTTGGGTGAATGATGCAGCTTGCCATAGAGATCTGCCATTACATTGATTGGTCTAAGGGGGGCGCTATAGTAGTCAACTATACGTATGTTTGTGGTGCGCGGGTCAGCTGTTTGTTCACCCGACCGAAATTGATAATAATCAGCAACTGCCCGACTATATGTGATAAAGTGAAAATCGCACCTAGCTCGCTAAAATAGAAAAGGCGCTGTAGTCTACCGTCAGATGGCAGAACTATTTTTTTGACAGGGAGTGCAGGATTTTTGTTGCCTGATTTTAGTTACGTTTCTGCTTATAATTTACAACATTTTCATAAGCTTTTTATTCAACTTGTCTGATTTAGATACATGCAGCTTCTCTTCTGTCATTATATGTTGCCCCAGAAGACTAAATACACCCTAGCTCACCAGAATAATGTCATAAATTGATCGAATGAATGCTTCAATCTAGTTGACATCGGAAATGTTTTCTGTAATCTCTGCTTCTTTCGCGGAGAAAAGACGTTTAAGGACCGGGAGAAAATGCAATAACAAAAAATTTGATTATCTTTGCAAAATGTCCAATTAAAATCAGTTTGACCAGAAAGCTGTGAACATGTTTCTAATGAGATTTCAGTTCGGCTTGGATGCATATTTTATGTGGTTGAAATACTGTCAGCTTTTATGATGCTGATAAAGACAGCACCTCTACAGGCGGTATCTAACTGCACATTCGCATTCCCTCAAGATGCTGAAATAAATAAATCATATTTCTCCACTCCTGTTCCCAAGTCCAGGTTTTGCCTACATTTGGTGTATCAATTTACTGCAAGAAATGCTTAATTCTGCAGGAGTTAATATTAAGACTGTGAGAGAGGTTATAGACCTACAGTATGTCCAGATTTCAGTTCCCATTAAACCCATCTTAACAGTAGCATACAGTTCCTTTGACGTGCCATAGGCCTATTTGAAGTCCCTGTCTTGTGACTGTCGAATTTGTATATCGTCTCACAATCATCACACATAACATAGCCAGACACCACTGGCCCCATTTTGACAAAACTTGGGTGAATGATGCGTCTTGCCATAGAGATCCGTAATTGACAAAATTACGCTGATTTGGGGACGACATGTTTACTGTTGCCTTGTTTGGTATTGTATCGCATCGTAGAAATACTAGTTGTCTTTGAGGCATGGCATTGATAAGCGTGTGGGTTGTAATAGTGTGTGTGTGGTGTGTATGGCAGGCAGTCATCGGAGCTGAACCAGCTGCGCTCGGAGTACTCTGGTCTGATGAAAGAGCTGGCAGAGAACAGCAACAAGCTGCAGCAGGAGGAGCACCAGAGGAAGTCGCTGGAGGTCAACTACAAGCAGAACGTGTCTCAGCTGGAGGTATGCTGTCTGTCAGGGGAGGGGCCCGTGCCTAACACAGGCATCTTATTTAGTTATTTATTCAGCCCCTAGTTCACTAGGCTGCCCCACAGAGATGAAACACAAAGGAATCTCTCTTTCATGGTGAGACCTGGACCGTTTAGAGTTTCTCACTGTAACCATGGGAGGGCCTGTGTCCGTCCTAAGGAGGGCTGGGTGGTGTGTAATAGAACAGGGAAGTGGAGAATTTGTTGGCTTGGGAAGTGAGGCTATATGAAAGTCTGTGCTCAGTATAAACACTGCTTCCCTGCAACAGACACCATAAGCACAGTACAGTACAGTGAGAGGTTGTGTCAGTGTATGTACAATGTTAAAATGCTAAATGTTGTGGTCACCAGGCTCAACTGCAGGACGCTAAGCGCGGCTGGGAGGAGCTCCAGAACTACCTCCACAATGTCAATGCAGAGAGGGAGAAACTCCATGCTGCTAAAGAAGGTGATCAGAGATTCTATAAACAAACCTTTGAAACTCAAGCTAACGCACCTCCCATTGCTAATATGTATTAAGAATATTTGCAAGCTAATTTTGACCACCATTCTCATGAGCACCACATGTATTAGTGGCTTGGGTTTTATACCCAGTAAGTGATTTTATCTGGTGTCCCACTCCTCCCTCAGAGCTGCAGAGCCAGCTGCTGGCGGTGGAGACAGAGATGAGCAACAAGAACAAGGAGATCCAGACGCTGCACAGCAGCCTGACCGACACCATTGTGTCCAAGGACCAGGTGGAGCAGAAGGTGATGCAGCTTCTGGAGGTGTCCCAGCACAACCTGGCTGAAGACTCCGTGCAGGTCCAGGTAGGGGAACACAGCCCTTATTGTTGTAATGACAGATGTGATGTGTATAACAATAACATGTTCCCTAGTGTGTACACTCACCACTGATTTACAGTTGACAGTTCTACTTGGATGTTGTGGTTATTGTGCCAAGTGTGGACAGGTCGTCTTTACACTCTCAAACCTTTCAGAAACAAGGGAGAGGGGTAGTAAAAATAGTGAATCTTTTTTGCACAAAGATATTCTGGTATGCACTAAAAATAACCTCCTTTGTTCCTGACAGGATCTCCTGAGTGAAAAAAGTGGACTTAAGGCCCAGATTGAGACTCTGCAGGCCCAGTTGAGCTCCCAGGTATGTTTCACCCTTTAGTTCATCAACAAGAGTCTATGTTTCTATTTGTATATCGGTATGTGTTGTATACCGGTATGTGAGTGTGTTGTATACCAGTGTGTTGTATACCGGTATGTGAGTGTGTTGTGACTACTGTCTCCCCTCCTCTTTCAGGCAACTACTGCCTCTCACTTTGAGGAGCTGCAGAAGCTGTAAGTGTTTTACAAGTTGAAATGAATACCCATCCTACTTACACATGTGCTTAGCCTGATCCTTGAATGTCCATTTGTTCAATATAATGTCCTCTCTGACTCTTGTCCCTGTCCTATGGGTTGTGTTGCTGACTCTTGTCCCTGTCCTATGGGTTGTGTTGCTGACTCTTGTCCCTGTCCTATGGGTTGTGTTGCTGACTCTTGCCATGTGTGCTTGTGTCCAGGCTGGCTGAGAAGGAGCTGCAGAGGAAGAGTCTGGAGGACTCCCTGAATACTGAGAGGAGCAGTGGCGCCAGCAGGGAAACTAACATGCAGGTACCTACAGTAATGCTCTATAATACTGTCTAAAACCCCATTATTACACCAGCTCTGAATATTATGGTCTGTTAACCGGCTGGAATGTGTTGAGCTGTAGGAATGCTGCACACAGTCCGGAAGGTGGATTTGAAGGGCTTACTGTACATGCAATTTCTGTCTCGGTGAAGCATATTAGCTAATTCAGTTATAAAACAGTAATATGACAATCCCTTCGGGCCACTTTTGTCCATTTAGCAAAGGGAATTAGCTGGAAATATTAGTTAGTATAAATATATTATCAAACTACTGTAGACCTACATACAGTTTACATACACTTAGGTTTTTCATTAACACATTTTTCAACCACTCCACAGATTTCTTGTTAACAAACTAGATTTATGGCAAGTCGGTTAGGACATCTACTTTGTGCATGACACAAGTAATTCTTCTAACAATTGTTTACAGACAGATTATTTCACTTATAATTCACTTTATCACAATTCCAGTGGGTCAGAAGTTTACATACACTATGTTGACTGTGCCTTTAAACAGCTTGGAAAATTGACATCATTTGAGTCAATTGGAGGTGTACCTGTGGATGTATTTCATGGCCTACTTTCAAACTCAGTGCCTCTTTGCTTGACATCATGGGAAAATGAAAAGAAATCAGCCAAGACCGTAGAAAAAAAACTTGTACACCTCCAAAAGTCTGGTTCATTCTTGGGAGCAATTTCCAAATGCCTGAAGGTATCACGTTAACCTGTACAAAAAATAGTACGCAAGTATAAACACCATGGGACCACCAGACTACGGTTTACAACTGCACAATGGGACAAAGATCGTACTTTTTGGAGAAATGTCCTCTGGTCTAATGAAACAAAAATAGAACTGTTTGGCCATAATGACCATCGTTATGTTTGGAGGAAAAAGGGGGAGGCTTGCAAGCAGAAGAACACCATCCCAACCGTGAAGCACGGGGGTGGCAGCAGCATGTTGTGGGAGTGCTTTGCTGCAGGAGGGACTGGTGCACTTCACAAAATAGATGGCATCATGTGGAAGGAAAATGATGTGGATATATTGAATCAACATCTCAAGACGTCAGTCAGGAAGTTATAGCTTGGTCGCAAATGGGTCTTCCAAATGGACAATGACCCCAAGCATACTTCCAAAGTTATGGCTTAAGGGCAACAAAGTCTAGGTATTGGAGTGGCCATCACAAAGCCCTGACCTCAATCCTATAGAACATTTGTGGGCAGAACTGAAAAAGCGTGTGCCTACAAACCTGACTCAGTTACACCAGTTCTGTCAGGAGGAATGGGCCAGAATTCACCCAACTTATTGTGGGAAACTTGTGGAAGGCTACCTGAAACGTTTGACCCAAGTTAAACAATGTAAAGGCAATGCTACCAAATACTAATTGAGTGTATGTAAACTTCTGACCCACTGGGAATGTGATGAAAGAAATAAAAGCTGAAATAAATCATTCTCTCTACTAGTATTCTGACATTTCACATTCTTAAAATAAAGTGGTGGTCCTAACTGACCTAAGACAGGGAATTCTTATTAGGATTAAATGTCAGGAATTGTGAAAAACAGAGTTTAAATGTATTTGGCTAAGGTGTATGTAAACTTCCGACTTCAACTGTACATACTGTCAACTTAATAGTGAGATATCTCCTTTTATATGAGATGAATGTTGTTGACTCTGGGCCTCCTGCCCTCACCCTCTTTTTTCTCGCCTCCACAGTCCATGCACAATGAGAACATGGCACTGAAGGCAGAGCTCCAGAATCTGCAGGCTCAGATTTCTGAACAGGTCAGAAGTGAAAAACACCTGTTTTCCTAGATGGAACTCCTGCTGTGATTTACCAGTCCCTCAGTATGTGCACCCTCTGACACCCTCTCTCTCTCTCCTCACCCTCTGACACCCTCTCTCTCTCTCTCCTCACCCTCTCTCTCTCTCTCCTCACCCTCTGACACTCTCTCTCTCTCTCTCTCTCTCTCTCTCCCTCCTTCTCTCCTCATCTAGACTGTTTCTCAGCTGGCCTTGGACCAGTTCCAGAAGAGGTGTGTTTGTGAGAGCATTTTTAAGCAATTTAGATCCTGCCAGGGAGTTGACTGTTCTGCTTCCCATTGTATCTAGTTACATCAAATGTGCACTAATATGATAGGGGTGGGTAGTTTTACAAGTAGATGAACAGTCGTCCTCTTGCCTCTATTTAGAAACGTGGTTTTGAGACCACACCAGAAAATAATGCTTTAATTAATGTTGACCCTGTCTCACCAAATGTCCCTGTCTTTGTGTTGTGCCCCCTGCAGTGTTCAAGAGAGGGAGGAGAAAATCAAGACTGTGGAGGACCTGCTGAAGATGGGAATGATTGAGGTGGCCAATAAGGAGGAGGAATTGAAGGTGAGTAGGGGTCAAGGGTCGAGAATGAGCTTGACCCGCCTGACATCCCAGTGTTGATCATTGTGTAGACAAATATTGTTCAAGTGTTGTTTTAAAATCAAATGGCTTTCTCTGTCACAGACTGTAAGAGAAGATAATGAAGCTCTGAAACGAGAGATGGAGGATTTAATCCTTCAGTCTACTGAACAGGTAAGTACTCACACGGATCTGCTGTGTTTTTATTTTGGATATCTCAACCCTGTTCCCTCATTGGATTCTCACTTTCCTCTCTTGTCTTTTCCTACTCTCAGACATCATCTGATTTGATAGTGGAAGGTCTACAGAGCAAGTAAGTCAATGAAAATACAACTTTTTGTCCAGCAACTGCTATGAAACAACTTGCCACATTCATGGAAATTTGTTCTGTGTTCGATACATTTTGTCATTCTGTGTTTCAAGGATCCAAGAGAAAGATGAGCAGATTAAGTCAATGGAGGAGAGCCTACAGGCAGCACAGGCGAGTGGCTCCAGCAATGGGATGACTATTGAGGTGTGTGTTCATAGTCGTACTTCATCATCTTTTACTCTCTCTCTCTCTCTCTCTCTCTCTCTCTCTCTCTCTCTCTCTGTCTCTCTAAGCTGTATGTCTCTCTCTCTCTGTCTCTCTCTCTCTGTCTCTCTCTCTCTAAGCTGTATGTCTCTCTAAGCTGTATGTCAGCATATGGAATGCCAGACTTGTAACAAATGTGAATTGAAAATGTTTTACCATTTTTAACATTGTATATAGTGTGTTTTGACTTTGCCCAATGTACAGTTTTGGTTATGGATTGTACTGTGCTGTGTCTCCCTGCTGGGTGTTGATGTGACTGTGTGTGTGTGTGTGTGTGTCGTCCCTGCAGTCTCTGGAGCAGCAGGTTGCGGATCTGCAGGCTGACATGGAGCAGCTGAGACATAAGCAGTCTGAGGACACCACCAGTGCCAGGGACCAGCTCCTAGAACTACAGACACAGTAAGCCTACTGTACTATCCCTCTACTCCGAACTACTCTACTGCATTGTACTTTGAGAAGTTCGACTAACACACAGTCTTTGTCCAGGCTTGCTGCTAAGGACCAGGAGATCCAGACACTACAGAGTGAATTGGAGGCCAGGGCCAAGGAGGTGAGCGACAAGGTGCAGGAACTGCAGCAGAAACCGGTGAGGGAAGAGGTGGAAACAGTTTATTGGTGACTTGTATTGGCTGAATGGGAGAGGGAGAGAAAATAATGAGAGTTAACAACTTTTGTCTTCTTCTAGCAGACCCACACAGAGGCCCCAAGCCAAGAACTGCTGACAGCGTGAGTCACTGCAATACTTCAAAGAATTCCCTTCAATATACAGTAGGTGTCCCTTGGCATGGGGACACCCAGCAGTGTTGTGATTGGTAGTGGTGCTAATGTATGTGTGGTGGTGTTTTGTCTTCCAGGCTGGCAGAGAAGGGGAAGCAGGTGTCTGATCTCCAGGGAGAGCTGGCTAAGCTGAGGGAGTCCCTGGAGCTTCACAGGAACAAGAACAACGTAGGTGTCCTGTCCTGCAGACAGAGCTGTTACTGCCTCAGCCAACACTACCAGTCTACCCTCCACATCTCCAGTCTAGCCCTGAGATACGTCTGCAGACCTCATCCTCGATGTGCTCCCCTAAACCACACCCCTCTCAGTGATGTCACACTACCCATTCATAATCTCCCTCTACTCTATTTACAAAGTGGTTAGGTTGCATTTTGTCGCAGACTATGAATATTTATTAATCTACTTGAAACTATTCAAGTCAATGATTTGACTTGAATGATTCAAGCATTTTAGAGCTGTTAATTTGCTATTCTGTACGTATGCTGGCTAAGGCTTGCTACACTCAAACAGTACAGTTTTTAGGGCAGTCAGCCTATTCTGCTCTGTCCTTCGCCATGTTTACAAGGACTGACTATTTCTGTGTGTCAGCATGCATGTCTGTGCGTGTGAATGCTCTGGGACTTAGCAACGGCCTTGCTTTCCAGAGACCGACAGCTACCTTGTTGACTAGCTCTATATTATGTGATTTTGCTTTTCCTGTCTAGACATATTGGACTTTTTTGACAGTGAGTTGCAGCTCTCATTCTTCACGTTATTTCAGTTTGTGCCAAAGACCTCTACTGTGTTACTATCAACGCTGTTTCACTGTTTGTTTTAGTTTCTGATCCTTCTAAAGACTCACTCTTTAGATGACCAACTCATATAAAGTTGAGCTTGACCCTTAGACTGGTTTACAGGTAAAATACAGTGAGGGTTTTCTTTAAACCTAGACTCCGAAACAGGATGGGACCGGAAAGGACAGCCATACAGAAATTTTTTTTTTTGCTAATGGTTATCTGTTCATCCCTATACAAATTGTGTTTGTGGGTCACTGCATACTTTTCCCTGAGGCTGAACTGAAAGTGATATCTCTCTGAAACTGACCAGGAGCTTCGGGTGAAAAACTGGAGCGCTATGGAGGCTCTGGCAGCCACCGAGTCCATGCTTCAGGGGAACCTCAGCAAGGCCCTCAAGGTTCGGACCCCACTTCCAGTCTGCTTCACTCTAGATTGAAAATCTGATGCATCCCCAAACAGCTATTGCCATAATTGACCAGTGAGATGACTCCATCATTCATACATGCTACTGCATACTCATTTCTCCCCTCTTTCTGCACTTTGACCTGAATAATTGGCAGTCTGTCTCCATTAAGCCATTTCCCCCCCAGTACAACTATTTATTTTAACTACATCCAATACAAAGTAAAGAAACTGACGTTTGAAAATGAGTGTGCAGTGACTGACTCCAGATTTCATGTAGATGGTCATAATAAGTTTGAGATCCATGGTCTTCATAATGCTCCTTTCGCTCCCTGCCATGTGCTTTTCTCATTTTCTCTCCCCAATCCAGCATGTGTTCCATTCTGCTTTGTTTATATACTGTCATCATTACAGCGATCAGCCTCTAATGATATAAAACAATGTCCAGATTATGTGTAATTAGTCAACATAATAATTTGGTGGCACTGTACTCTGGACACCTCTCGTCTTATCGCATTGAACCATTAGAAACCAGACCGCCTCTCAACTTAACTGCTGTTAATATCCACCCAGTTGTTTCCTACACATTTTTTTTGACTTACAGGAGCAATTGGGGTTAAGTGTCTTACTCAAGGGCACATCGGCAGATTCTTCCACATAGTCGGCTCTGGGATTCAAACCAGTGACCTTCCGGTAGCTGGCCCAATGCTCTTAACCGCTAGGCTACCTGTCGCCTCTCTTCAGTGAGAATCTAACCTGCCATGGCCCTTTGCTTAGCCATATGTATTTAGGGATGCACTAGTAAACCATAGACTGATTTGCTCTCCTACTATTAACAGTTGTGCGGGGTTTCAGTGTATTTTTGCCTTAACTTAAACCCCCGGTGACCCCCGTTCCTCTCCATGTCAATACAGCAGATGGTACAATAGTGAACTGATTTACCCAGCAGCTGCTCTCGGCCATTTTGGTCCAGTGAAAATAACCTTAATTAAGCTGAGTTCCTGGACACCTGCTGTGTACGCTCAGGAACGCGTAGAGCCTCTTCCCCTTACAACACAAGGTGTTAATAAGAGTAGAGGTGAAAGTGCCAGCTGTCTGTTACAGGACTCACTCCATCGGAGGGTAGAGGGGTTATACAGGACACCGCTCTCCTTCTGAGAGTTTCAAGCCTTGTGCAGCTAATGTGCTTAACGGTATCAACATTGTGGTTTTTGTTTGGTGGTTCCTGATAACAGAAGTATGTGTGGTGCTCTATGGATGTCTGGCTCTGGGCAGAATGTTAGCTACTTAGGGGCATTACTGTGCTGCAACTATATGAACAGAAGTGACTGATTTTCCTCCTTGAGAGGATAAAGATATGAAGTAAGTGAACCTGTGTAGGGTGAGGTCTGAAGCTTGAGGAATTTGTTTCGTGGTTGTGTGTGTGTGTCTGCTGAACAGTGGGGCGTATGAGTACTTGCTTGGAGCGCACAATAAATAATTGAGACATTGTAAATGTTAGCAGTTTGTTCACTGGAGTGTCATGAAGAGGGAGTTGTGCTTGTCAGAGGCCATGCTCCTGTATGCACTCTGAGATGGGAAACCAAGCAAACAGAGGTAGTGACTTAAGGTGTTGGATGTTTGCCTGCACAGCTATTCAGCTAACTACTGTACAGGTTCCCCCAAATGTGTGTGTGAGCCCTGAGTGCAGTCCATGTTGAATGTCCTCTCCTGTTTCCTCATCTACCTCTTCAGGAGAACCAGACAGCCCTGGAAAGAGCCCAGGCACAGTGTCGAGATGTTCTGCACAGACTGCTACCCAATGTGCCTCTGCCCACTGAACAGGTAAGGGCTCACATAATACATATGCAATTTAGCAGACGCTTTCATCCAAATTGACTTAGTCATGCGTGCATACATGGCTGTATCACATCCAGACGTGATCCAGACGTCCAGGTTTGGCCGGGGTAGGCCGTCATTGTAAATAAAAATGTGTTCTTAACTGACTTGCCTAGTTAAATAAAGGTTAAATAAATAAAACAAATTGACGTGTATATACAGCCATTGCAAGCGTCATGCTCTACCAACTGAGCTTCCGTCTTCTCTCTCAGAACCACCAGGAGTGGCTGCAGAGGTTTGAGACTGCAGTGAAAGAAGCCCCGGCAGTAGAGCCCAACCCTGCCCCTGAAGCAGCACCTGAACAAGCTCCAGAGGGCTCAGAGGACACCAAGGTGACGGCACAGCCTTTACTGTTTCTTAAAAATACTTGCATGTTTTCAAATGCCTGAGAACCGAGGTGGAAGGAAGTGTAACCAGTGCTGTTCCTTTCACCAGGTATTGGCTGATAAGCTGAAGGAATCTGAAGAGGCCCAGAAGGTTCTACAGAAAGACTGTGAGACGTACAAGAAAGTGTTGGCTGAGACGGTGAGTCGATGCGCTCTATCAGTGTCCTGTAGATAACGCTATAAAGGTGTCATGAGGAAGCCTTTAAAACGAACATGTAATACCCTCTACTGTCCACAGGAGGGCATCCTTCAGCGTCTCCAGAGCAGTGTGGAGAAGGAGGAGTCTCGCTGGAAGGTGAAGCTGGATCTGTCAAAGACAGAACTGAAAGAGGTGAACACTGAAGACCATTCAATCAAACTCCATTTGTATTTATATTGCCCTTTTAAGCACAATCTAATTGGTATGTATGGTGCTTATGGTCTCTCTCCTGCCCTCTCTTTCCTAGATGAGCGTGAAAGTTGCAGCACTGGAGCAGGAGGTAGACAGACTGAGTGACAGCGGGGAGTTGGACAACGTCAGTTCTTCCGTTACAGACTTAAAACATCTCTCAACAATTGTATTAGTCACTTTACATCAGTAGACTCATTCAATGGAAGTGATTTTCATAGGTCAATATTCCATGTTTTGTTCTTCCATAGTTGATAAGAGACAAGCAGCACCTTGAGTCTGAGCTGGAGAGAGCAGAGCGTGAGAGCGCCACCTATGTGACAGAGGTCAGAGAGGTGAGCTGACTAGACTTCCTGTTATCTACCAGTCATGTCATAGTGGTTATTCATCTATGTAGTCATAGATGTAGTCATTCCCCTCTGCATTGTTTGTGAGTGGCAGTGTACTGTATGTTTATGGTGCATGCCTCTGTGTTTACTGTTAGTGGTATCCACCATTGTGTTTGTACATGCAACAATTGGACATTACATTCAAAGTTCATACACCACACAGTTTATTCTGGTATGTTCTGTTACAGAATTTGTTTGAGAGGGTTTACACAGTAACTTACAGAACTTGTATTTCTCACACTGACCTGTTGTTGGTAAAACATTGGAGTCACTGCAGTTACACAGAAGAAAAACATTGTTAGTCAGCTGCGTTCGTTCATATCACCACACAATTCCTCCATTGATTGAGAATGTGTCTTATGTAGACGCTGTAGAGCATTGGTTTAAATGTAGAAAAACCAACCAAACAGCTTGATGCTATAGGCTAGTACACTCTCACCCTAGCAGCCAATCGACCACCCCGTTCCCCTGCTTCAACTGTATAGCGTACCTTCCCCTGGCTCCCCGGATCCTACAGCTGTCCATTAAAAACATCTCACACTTCATTTCAGCTCAAAGATCTGTTGACTGAACTGCAGAGCAAACTTGATGGCTCTTATACAGAAGCAGTCAGACAGAATGAGGAGCTGAATTTGGTAAGCCTTGCTCACAAATATAGGCAGAGCTCCCATAACCTGTCCCTCCTCCATACTGCACCGGCACCACCCAACGTTGTCTCTGGGGTCACCACCTGCCTGGAGAATACAGGGTTCTCTGAGTCCTCTGGGAGTCAGTCCATCTATCTACAACCTATGGATGCAGTAGTGATATAAGCTCAAATGCAGTATGGGCTAAACTGTTTTTATATGCAAGATGCATGCATAAGGTGTGTTTTCTTTGCTTTTTAGGTTCCAGTTATATTCTTAGACTGGAGTATTAGTATCATAGATTATAGGTGATGAACCACCCTTACTCTGTGAGAGGACAGACTAACACACACTACTTTTTCCACTCAGCACACTATCTACTATGCCACTACTACTAACAGGCTTATAGTGGCTTACTGCTACTCCTGCACAAAAAGCTTTTCCATGTCGGCCATCTTTTGGGATACATTCTATGCCTTCAACTGCACACACACTTTCATTGTTTCATCATTCATCTGCCGCCACACACAGTTAAAACATTTTCAATGTCTGTCTCGTTGTCTTGTTTGTCTCGTCTTGCCACCCTCTGTGAACATCTTCCAGGATAACTATAACATCTCTGTTGGTTTTTCATTGATAATACAACATTGAATATCTTTATCAGTCTCTACATAATCATTGAATAGCTAGTTTAGTAGAGACATAACTGACATTAGATTTGCCATGAGTAGCTATCAATAAATGTCTCAACCACTCTAAAAGCCAAGTGAAACCAATGTTGGTGTATGCAAAACAGAGGTTCTAATTTGTCTTGGTAGAAATATTTGAATACCACCTCTGTGTTTATGCAAATTCCCCCCTCCAAACAGTTTGAGATCAGATTTCACCAGGAGTGGGGCTGTCATTGTCATGTGTTAATTGTCTCATCTCTGGTGTTCGGTTGCAGCTGAAGACCCAGCTGACTGAGACTCTGTCCAAACTGGAGACAGAGGAGAGTGAAAGGCAGAAGGTGGCTGGAGTTCTCTATAAGGTAAGATGCCCCCTTGTCCCTCAGGATTGGACTACCGCTGTTAGAGAAACAATTAGTCACTAGTGCAAGTCTAGGAGCTAGGTACGTTAACGGTTAGCTGCCGAAAATACATTTGACTGGTCATGCTTATCGGTCTATAGGGTAATATTCATAATTGTTCGGTATTAAATTGGCGAGTGTGTATTTTCGTTAGTCGTCATGCCTCTTATTTATCACAAGTGCACAGCATACAGAGCCTGGTTTGAGGAGTGGAATAGCCTTCCACCTGTCAAACAGTGCAAGAGTATCTCCTCAAAAAGTCTGTAGGGTACTGGAATGAAACCTGCCTTTGTAGACCCAGTCATTGCACAACGAATAACGATTCTAAATCCAGTCGCGTGTTAACTTTGGTGGCCACAATTTAAAAGGAGCTATTTTTATTCCTCAATCTAACTAAAGTGTGCCTCCAATTCGCTGTTCGGATGCATAGGCTATAGCCTGCCTACCGTCGACTATCAATGCTGTCCACGTTCAAACAGTATGTGAAGTGCCCAACCAGGAATAATACAACTCTGGACTTGCTATATGCTAATGTGAAGGATGCATACAACTCCACTGCACTCCCTCCTCTCGGTAGATCGGATCACAACCTTGTCCACCTCACCCCAATCTACAGGCCTATGGTCCAACAGCTGCCGGCGACCACTAGGACCATTAGGAGATGGTCCCCGGAGGCGAATGAGGCCCTACAATACTGCTTTGAGACAAAAGACTTGGATGTGCTCTGTGAGGCTCATGGGGAGGACATTGATGCACTTACAGACTGCATAACGGACTATATACATTTTTGTGTAGACAACACCGTACCCACCAGGAAGGTACGCTGTTTTCCAAATAATAAACCCTGGGTCACCAGCGACCTGAAGGCCCTGCTGAATGAGAAGAAAAGGGCCTTCAAGGAGGGGGACAGGGACAAATTGAGGGGAGGGGATCCAGGACAGACCTGACCGGCAGGCCACAATTTGTGCGGTTACATGGTTATGGTTACATGGTTATGATGCAGAGGAGCACCTTCAGTCACAGACTGATCCCACCACGGTGTGCCAGAGAGCGCTACATGAGGTCCTTCCTGCCGGCGGCTATTAGACTATTTAATGCCTCACCTGGGTGCCCATGCCGTCGGCAACATAGACCTGGAGCTGTTTGGGTGTTAGGACCTAGTTTAACAATTAGGCATCCATCCATCTGTGAGTAACTTCCTGGTCTGTAATCACTCATTCACTCAGGACTTATTCATTCAGCACTCATTCATTCAGGACTGTATATAAATATTCATATACAGTTGTTATATCATATCACGTGCAATATTGTAAATAATTCCTGGACTGAACTTACGTAGTCATTCACTCAGGACTGTACATTAGTATCCTGTCAGTAGTATCTTTTTTTTTTTCATTGCTTATAGTATATCAAATGTACAATACATGCATTTATCTGTAATTAAACCCTGTACTAGGGACTGTATTTTAGGGGAATTATTATTATTGTTAACCTAATTTATATCATACACACATTTAGCTATTTAAGTATCTCTTCCGGTCATTTACCTGTACATTTAATTTATTTAACCATGCAAATATTAATTTAACTGTATATTTAACCAGACTGTATATTAGGTAAACTATTATTACCCTAATTTATATCATACGCACATAAGTATATTTTTCTGCCATCTACCTGTATAGTTAACCATGCAAATATTTTTTATTTATATCAACTTGCAATAATTTTATAATTTTTTTCACCTAACACTCTATAACAATGTATAGTGTACATACTCAGCCATTCACTCATACTATACAATGCCTTTCTATAGCTTTTTGCACTCCAGACTTCCCGTATTTTTATACTTTTTTATACTGCCGCACTATGTATCATGTATCGTGTATCTGTCTTTTGTGTATTTCGTTTGGCATTTTTCACCTGTACTGTGTTTTTCGTAGCTTCTTGACAAAGAAATTTCCCCTCAGGGATCAATAAAGTACCCATCTATCTATCTATCTATCTATCTATCTATCTATCTATCTATCTATCTATCTATCTATCTATCTATCTATCTATCTATCTATCTATCTATCTATCTATCTATCTATCTATCTATCTATCTATCTATCTATCTATCTATCTATCTATCTATCTATCTATCTATCTATCTATCTATCTATCTATCTATCTATCTATCTATCTATCTATCTATCTTGAGGCAGTATAATTGTTTGAAACCTGAATGTTTTAGTTTACTTCAAATAATAAGCTATGTCTTACCTTGCTTCAAAGTAGCCTTGCGAAAATCCATCTGTAGAAACGTGGAGGCAACTATTAACCATTAACCAGCATTTCTCTCCAGTTCTATTGGTTTTCATATCAACTTTCTTTCGTTGTCCAGATGTTAAAGGCACAATCCTAGTCATATTAGCAACCCATCGAACCCACAAATGCTGATGCTCCAGATACTCAACTAGTCTAAAGAAGGCCAGTTATATTGCTTCTTTAATCAGCACAGTTTTCAGCTGTGCTAACATAATTGCAAAAGGGTTTTCTAATGATCAATTAGCCTTTAGGAGTGATTGGATGCTGATAATGGGCCTTTGTACACCTATGTAGATATTCCATAAAAAATCAGCCGTTTCCAGCTACAATAGTCATTTACAACATTAACAATGTCTACACTGTATTTCTGATTAATGTTATGTTATTTTAATGGACAAACTTTTGCTTTTCTTTCAAAAACAAGTGACCCCAAACTTTTGAACGGTAGTGTATATTACCTGAGATGTAAGCTTAACTGTTTCTTGTAATCGCTCTATCTCAGGCCCAGCAGTCTCTGGACCTGATCCAGGAGGAGATCTTCAAAGAGACTGGCCAGGGTGACCTGATAGAGAACAGCAACCTCTCATCACACGTAAGACTTACTGGAGGGGGAAGGGGAACTGTCTGTGGCTGTATGTTAAAGACAGTCCGTTGCACATATTATCTAGGTAGTGTATATTCATGGTAAAAACAAAAGATATCTAGCTACTAGTAGTTGTAGTATTGATAGTTAGTAGATGTAGTATTGTAGTTGTGTATTAAATGTAACCAGTCTTTAAATAGGGGTTGTTTTATTGACAAGTAGGTGTAGATATATTGAAAGTGACTAGAGGGTAGTAACTAACCCGTCGCTGTGTCCCTCAGGAGGAGATTGACAGGAAGGAGAAGAAGACGGCAGGGCTGAACCAAACTGTGAGGGAACTGCAGCAGCTGCTACAGGCCGTCAACCGGCAACTCACCAAGAGACAGGAGGCAGTACGACGTTGTATTTATTATGAATCCACATAAGATAATACAGCCATCAAAAGAAGGCTTTTTTTAAACAAAAAAAAAAAGTGTTATCAATCTACACACAATACCCCGTAATAACAAAGTGAGAACTTTTCTTTTGGGGGGGGGGGGCAAATGTATCATAAATATAGAACAGATACCTTATTTGCATATGTATGAGACTCGAAATTGAGCTCAGGTGCATCCTTGAGATGTTTCTACAACTTGATTGGAGTCCACCTATGGTAAATTCAATTAATTGGACATGATTTGGAAAGGCACACACCTGTCTATATAAGGTCCCACAGATGAAAGTGCATGTCAGAGCAGAAATCAAGCCATGAGGTCAAAGGAATTGTCCGTAGAGCTCTGAGACAGGATTGTGTCGAAGCACAGATCTGGGGAAGGGTACCAAAAAATGTCTGCAGCATTGAAGGTCCCCAAGAACACTTTGGCCTGCATCATTCTTAAATAGAAGAAGTTTGGAACCACCAAGGCTCTTCCTAGAGCTGGCCACCCGGCCAAACTGAGCAATCGGGGGAGAAGGGCCTTAGTCAGGTAGGTGACCAAGAAACCCGATGGTCACTCTGACAGAGCTCCAGAGGTCCTCTGTGGAGATGGGAGAACCTTCCAGAAGGACAACCATCTCTGCAGCACTCCACCAATCAGGCCTTTATGGTAGAGTAGCCAGACGAAAGCCACTCCTCATTAAAAGGCACATGACCGCTTCGAGTTTGATAAAAGGCACCAAAAGGACTCTCAGACCATGAGAAACAAGATTCTCTGTTCTGATGAAATCAAGATTGAACTTCTCGCCTGAATGCCAAGCGTCACGTCTGGAGGAAACCAGGCACCGCTCATCACCTGGCCTATACCATATCTACGGTGAAGCATGGTGGTGGCAGCATCATGCTGTGGGGATGTTTTTCAGCGGCAGGGACTGTGAAACTAGTCAGGATCAAGGGAAAGATGAACGGAGCAAAGTACAAAGAGATCCTTGATGAAAACCTGCTCCAGTACTCAGGACCTCAGACTGGGGCGAAGATTCACCTTCCATCAGGATAACAACTCTAAGCACACAGCCAAGACAACGCAGGAGTGGCTTTGGGACAAGTCTCTGAATGTCCTTGAGTGACCCAGCCAGAGCCTGGACTTGAACCCGATCGAAGATCTCTGGAGAGACCTGAAAATAGCTGGCAGCGATGCTCCCCATCCAACCTGACAGAGCTTGAGAGGATCTGCAGAGCAGAATGAGAGAAACTCCCCAAATATAGGTGTGCCAAGCTTGTAGCGTCATACCCAAGAAGACTTGAGGCTATAATCCCTGCCAAAGGTGTTTCAACAAAGTACTTAGTAAAGGGTCTGAATACTTATGTAAATGTGATATTTCCGTTTTTTTTATTTCTAAAAACCTGTTTTTGCATTGTCATTATGGGGTATTGTGTGTAGATTGATTTAACATATTAGATGTGGGGAAGAGCTGAATAAATGAATAGATGATAACGTAAAATGTGAAAAAGTGAAGGGGTTCGAATACTTTTCAAATGTACCGTAGTTGGCTAGTATAGTAGGCTAGAGCCATATCATGTGTTTTTAAGCTCTCAAAATGTTTTCGTTTGAACATTCTGAAAGTTGTGGCAGTGATTTCAGTTTAGAATGTTGAAGCTTGCATTCCACTGTTGAAATGAATGGGGATACAACAATCTTTATAGTTTATGAATGGTTGCAAGAAGCTGTGTTGTAGCCATCCAAGTTGAGTCAGTCTGCACATTTCAACGTTGGCTTGGTGGTTGTAGCTGAAACAGATCAAGAGCAGTGGTGAATAATATTTTTGCCTTTTGAAGTCTATGGAGCTTTTATGCAAATGTAAAACTTATTGTTCATGTTAGGGAAGGGTTTGGCCGGCCGGAATGTCCTTGTCCCATCGTGCTGTAGCGACTCCTGTGGCGGGCCGGGCGCATGCACGCTGACGCGATCGCGGGTGTACGTTGTTTGCTCCGACACATTGGTGCAGCTGGCTTCCGGGTTAAGCGTGCGTTTTGTCAAGAAGCAGTGCGGCTTGTCAGGGTTGTTTTTCGGAGGACGCACGGCTCCCAACCTTCGCCTCTCCCGAGTCCGTATGGTAGTTGCAGTGATTGGACAAGACTGTAACTACCAATTGGATATGGCAAAATTAGGGAGAAGAAGGGGAGAACAAACATTTTTTAAGCTACAGTGCCAGTTGTTTTGGTGTTGGCAACTTTTTTTTACAGGTTCCAGCAGAATGAGAATAATAATAAGGTTCTAAAATTGTTCTTGGTTTTCAGCAAGCACATCTGTTAAATCTGGGGTGTAACTGGCAAGCAAGTCTTCCTTGTAACACTAAAGAGGTCTAAAACTGTGCTTATTTTTGCAGGAATTGGACAAAGACTCGCCTAAAGTATAGTGAGGGGATGATGGACACTCCCAACCTTACTACAAAGACCACGCCGACCTCCCCTCCACCTCTCCTATCATGGCCTCTCCTCTACTGTCACACTCCCCTCTTTCCCCTTCACTTGTACTGTAGGCAGCCTTTTACTGATCCTCTGTCCCTGCCCGTCTCTGACCTCCACATGCTCCTCCTCAGCAAGGTCAGGGAGAGACCTCGCTGGGCCTCAGAGGAGAGGGGCTCCCTCTCACTACACACACACACACTCCGGACACCAAACCAGACCTTACTACTGCAAAGTCCCACCACATTCCTCATGAGCCCTACAGTAGCACAGCCAGTGCTAAAGACATCCTACACATGTCAGACTGTGGCATCTCCCCTGTTCACCCCCTTTTTTCAATGGAAATCTTTGAATACAGATGTAGTTTTTCTCTGTTAGATTTCTTTGTCCAGAGGGTCATTAAATAGATTCCTACTTCACAAAAATGTACTTTGAGTTCTTTTTCCTTTTTGAAGTTTAAAAAGGAAAATGTATTGTTAAAAAAGTAACTGTTAGGACCTGCTGACCTTACACTGCATTTGTTGATCTCTCTGACTCCTTTGCTGAAACCTCACATACTGTAAATGTGCATTGATTCATGAATACATAGGTACTGTTTATGCATACTTTTGGCTGAGTATTTTGGAGGGGGCGAGGGCATAAGCGAGGTTCCCAGCATGTCAGACGGGTCACTAAGTACTTGTAACCATGGAGATGCATGGAGGAAGTCTGTAAGTGCAGAGCCAGAAGGAGGGAGGCTGTGACCCGGCCTCGCTGTGGGAGCAGTAGGACAGGTCTACAGAGTAGAGGTTTTAATCCTACTGTAACTGTTTTAGGAAGAGGTGTCCCATATCATCTTTAATCAACACTCGCTATATTGTTGCTAATTTCATTAACACAGAATATTTTGTTTTTTTGTAACAGGTGACCGTTAATAAAAGGGATGCTTGATAAATCTGCTCGGTGTCCTGTATTCAGTTCGGCTTCTCTTGACTGCACTTCCCTTGCCACACCACTGTGAGGCACCAATATACCAGACCTTATCCCTCTGCTTGTTTGTGTAAATTCTGTCCATCCTACACATACAAAATCAACCCCTAAACACAACTAGACACCACCTCAAAATGTAGTGTACTACTTTGTCTACCAGAGGCTTGAGTGAAGCGTTTGTTGTTGCTTTCACCTATCTGATACTTTTAGACCTATGAAGAGCCATCATTTAGTCTAAGAGTAATGGGCTGTGGCCAGGGGTTGACTTTTGGGTTGCATGATATTGTATATGCAATGTGGCGTTCAATTTGATTAGACCCTGACTTACTACAAATAAAAAGGAAGGCCATTCCTTCAGCTCAACTTGCTAAGGGGTGGTGACTGACTAATAAGCAGAATAATGTCCAGTTCCAAAACTAATACAATCATTTTTCACCCGGTGCAAAGTCTTCCCCCCCGGGGTAACCTGGGCCAGATAATCGAATTCCCTCAGAGAAACACACAGGGGCGTATTAGTGTTGTTATCATGATGTGTTAGCATGAAGCCACAATTATGGCACTTTTCAGGGTGTGACCTCGGTTGCCCTCAGGATCCCAACATAAAACTTCACATAAAGGGAGGTTCTATCTGCACTATTGTGAAACATTGTGCAACATCGATACATCATGTTCAGTGAAAGGAGGTATGGCTGTTGTGTGGCTGTCATAATGGCTCACCAACGACTGCCCCCTGTTGTCATACTTTACAACTTGAAATTCCAAAGTTTGTCACTGTGGTAGCTGTACAAGCAATGGATCAGCGAATCACGTCTCAGTTTTATGTCTCATTCCCAGAGAAGTTCAACATATTAGATGTGGGGAAGAGCTGAAAAATGTTAAAGAATTGTCTGTGTGGAGAGCATTGCATCACTGGTACGTACTACTTCTCATATACTGTGTTTAGTGTGTGTGTGTGTATGTCATTCTGTGCATTGTCCCATTGAGGATTTTAACCAGCTACCCGCAGGTTACAGACCCATTTCCCCAACTATTGGCCTGTTCCCCTTTACACTGGAAGGAGTTAGCTACCCTAAAGAAAAATATAGTTTACTTAACTAAAGTTACTTTGAAAAAGTAGTTCACTACATCCAAACTACTTATAATATCTAAACATTATCATACAGTATATATCATTATTATCCTATCATTATATCTAAATCTAAAATGTCATACATAGACTACAAATAGCAAGAACAGATCACTCTCCAATCAGGTGTTAACATAATGTGTAATTTAGCCTATTAAATACAAAAAAGTGAGCGTTAGGCACACAAAAAGTGTTTCAAGTGAGAATAAGGCAGGTCTGATGCTGAAAATGCAAGGAAAGTCTTGCCTACTTCAACAATATTTTATTGGATTTAAAAAATGTAAAGTTGAGTGTAGTTCCAATAGTTAGCTACATCACTACATGAAAAAAAGGTAACTACATGTAGTTCACTACTCCCCAAAACTGGATTTCTCACACACATGCCTGCATTTTCTTGCAAAGCATGTCTCACTCTTTAAATTATGACTCATGCCTGTTCTTGGAATGTCCATACGACAGTCTAAATGAGGACCATGTGAAGTTATGGGAACTGTAGCTGAAATAGCAATCTACTACAATCACATCCCACAAACTCTTAACAACACACACATGTACACACTCACATTCTAAGACTTCCAGGGAACTTAACCACAGGGAAGGATGCAAGGGGAGGGCAGGGATGGAGTAGGATGTAAATAGGAGCTTTGTCTTCATTACGACATCATGGCTCATACAGTTAGTCACTATTGCGTGATTTCTTGTATTGAGTCTCTGTTCCATGCCTATTACCAAGTAAAATATCCAACTTTGTACACACAAACACAAAAGCCAGACCCACCTCAACAGAGCAGCTCCCTCTCTGCATCTGCTTCCCATCAGTGTGGTATGTGCTAGAGAGCCTTTGATCCCCCGCTCTAAGTGTGTGTATGTGTACACTAAACGGTGTATGTGACAAATAAAATGTTATTTGATTTGTGTGTGTGTGTGCGCTTGCGTGTGTGTTTGGTGGTGGTATATGGAAAGGGAGTCTTACGGTGCTCTTTTAAACAGACAATAGGCTCTCTATCAAATGGGAGGACAGAGACTGTCTCACACAAAAGAGCTGTAAATAGTCATTATACCCCAGGCTGTTAAGACTAGCCTGCGAGGCAGAAAGTTGGTGTTCATAGCACAAGTAGCTTGATCCTAATATACAGACAGACATGGAGGTTTATCTGTAGTAACAGTACTATTAATGGCCTGATATGGAGAACCAGAAATGTAACCAATAAATGCCATGGTTTAAAGTGGGTTGCAGTATTACTTACAGATAGACAGGATTAGGACATAAAAAATAATATCAAAGTCCTCCCACTATAAGGTCTCAGAGCTGCCAGAACTCTTTTTGATGATGAATTACATATGGAGTGTCGGAGATAGAAGCATAAGCATTTCGCTACACCCGCAATAACATCTGCTAAACATGTGTATGTGACAAATACAATTTGATTTGAATACTTCTTAGACCGCTGTGTTTTTGTGTTAACTGTTATTGCACTTTGAAATGTGCTATTGACAATGGAGAGTTAGCAGGAATGGGGCACTTAGCCAAGTAGAGCCTTTTGGAAACAGGACAGAGACAGACAAGTGTTGATGAAGGTTGCAGACAGAAGTGTAGAAGGGGCACATTCATCAGAAAGGTGTGACAATGACTGGACATTTGGAATAGGAGGACCAGAGGGATTTCCTAGTTGAAAATGTGAGATTAATTTAACATTGGTTTGGTTTCTGCCACACTTAGATCAGTAAGACTTTCAAGAAAAGCATTGGAAATTGAATGGCATTGTCCTTTATTTTATGCTGCACACATACTAGTGCCTATGTAACAGGATAGGATGACTCATGGGCTTTTGTGTGGCTGTTTTTGCAGGAGACAGCTGTGTGTGCCATAAAGGTGCAGATTTCCAAGTGGGGTGGGGAGAGTGTGTAATATTCATGCCTTGTGAAGATGGGTAACACAGGCCTATGAAACGTTAGCCTATTAAACACAATAAAGTGAGCGTTAAGCACACAAAACGTGTTTCAAGTGAGAATAAGGCAGGTCTGATGCTGAAAATGCAAGGAAAGTCTTGCCTACGTCACCAATATGTTTGGGATTTAAAAAAGAACAAGTTGTGTGTAGTTCCAGTAGTTAGCTACATCACTACATGAAAAAAAAGTTATTAACTAGTGTAAACACTACCAATATTGGAATTTAGTTCAACTACCACCAAGCTACTGCAAAATGTTATTAAATTACTAGTTGAACTATATGTAGTTCAGAACCTCACCATTGGGTTACAGAGAATCACATTAAAGTGAGGCTAGATGCTGGTTATGTAGGTTATGTAGGTCAGATATATTCACTCCTGAGGGTAGCCTAACTAATGTTGAAAGGGAACTTTTTCCCAGCTCCCCCATTATAGTCACTCAATTGCATTATTGTGTCTAATGATAACCCCCAGGTGCCTAATGTATATTTTTGTGAGCATGCAGTTGCTGTGTTATTCACTTGAGAACTGCTGACTTTTATTTGACCAGAGAGAGAATGGTCTGATTCGACCCGTCATACCTGTGGCCACCCATTCTAGTTAGTCACAGCGGTCCACAGTATTTACATGTGCATCACTCGCTTTCAACACAAAACCGAGAGGATATCATTTTGTCTGCTCAGTTTTATCCTGCGCTTCTGATAACCAGTCAATATGTTTAGGCATATTCATGTGCACCGCCACCTACTTATGTCCACAAAATAAGAAATCCCTGCATAAATTGATGCGTTTTTGGGATACTCCCCTTACGGACAGGTCCAGGCACCGCCTTCCAGCCTAAAGAACCATACAGCACCGGTGCACCCTGCAAGCTATATTAACGTAGGAATCCACTTGGACCCTTTGCCCATAATTGGACAGGTCTCATCTAAGTCTACGCTAGTATGGTCTGAAAATAAGATAAAACAGGCCTGCGAACGTGAGAGTTTCAAACGTTCTGTTTAAAAAATAAATAAATAATGATGTGAATGTGGCAGTGTGAAACGTGAAAGCTACGATCACTGTCTTTAAGAATTGCCAGATTGTACTGTTTACATAATGGAAGGTGCCGCCTCATTCTAGCCATGCCCATGTGAGATATCGAACAAGGTAAGTATTTTCTAATTTGTCGAATATCTTTGACAAGAATGTATTATAGAAATCAAATGATGAAAAATACAATATCAAATCAATATATCGGCATACATTGATAAGGTGTTTGGTAAATAAATGGGTCTAAAAAAAAAGTGATGTGTGGAATGTGTCTAAAGGTCCCCCCTAAATAAAGTAAAGGACAGCTGAATGGTATGGTCCACCCTTGCGCCTGGCTGTTTATGCATCCGCTTTTAGAGCGGATTGAACTGGCAAAGTGCGTTAATTACGACTCGCTTGTGACATGTCTTACAAAAACATATTTTTATTCGAGACTTTTTTAAAGGAAGGCGGCTCTTTATAGTTGTAAATACGTATGCGACGTGATGTATTGTGAAATGGCAGCTGCTTACACCCTTTGAAGGGAATTTCTTGTGATCTTTTCCTTCTGAATTTGGGCGAGTGCATTGAGATCCGAGGGTCGTCTGCTGTCCACACTGAAGTAAGAAGAAGCCTCATGTTTTCACCAAGCCAGGAGGAACACTGCGCCCCGACTAAAGACCCCCAAAAATACGGGGAGCTGGTAGTATTAGGGTAAGTTGAAGAAAGGCTTGTGTATTTTCAAAAGTCAAAGTTTAGCTAGCTAACATTTTGTAAGCTAGTTGAAAAAGTCGAGGCTATGTTTGTGACCGCCAGAACTTTTTCTTCCAGCAACACTGAAAACACGGGCTGGAGTTAACCTACCTATTTTCTGTGAATAAATATGAATGCTTTATTCGATTTCGCTGTCGACAATACTTTTACTTGCACACAAATAATTACAAATGTAAAATGATTCTAATCAACTTTTATGTCACATGCGCCGAATACAAAGTGTACTATCATCCCTCTTCAATCTAACGCGTCTGTATAACAAACCTTGAAATGCTTACCAGCCCTTACTCAACAAGAACATTTAACAAATGGATAACAAGAACATGGTAACACAATAAAATAAGGTAGTTGGGGTGATTGAGGTAGTTTTTTGTTTAACCTTTTATATAACTAGGCAAGTCAGTTAAGATGAAAATTCTCATTTACAATATGTACATGTAGGTTAGCAGAAAGTCCATGTAGCCGTTTAACTGTTAAGCAGTCTTGTGGCTTTGGGGTAGACACTGTTCTGGAGCCTTTCTGTCCCAAACTTGGCACTCTGGTAAGCTTGCCGGGTGGTAGCAGAGAGAACAGACTGACTTGGGTGGCTGGAGTCTGACAATTTTTAGGGCCTTCCTCTGACACCGCCTGGTACAGAGGTCCTGGATGACAGGGACCTCGGCCCCAGTGGTGTACTGGACCGTTACACTACCCTCTGTAGCGCTTTGCGTTCGGATGCAGAGTAGTTGCCATGCCAAGCTGTGATGCAGCCAGTCATAATGCTCTCAATGGTGCAGGTGTAGAAGTGTTTGAGGATCTGAGGGCCCATGCCACATTTTTTTCATCCTCCTGAGGGGGAAGAGGTGCTGTCGTGCCTTCACGTGTTGTTGTGTTTGGACAATATGTCCTTAGTGATGTGGACACTGAGGAACTTGAAGCTCTCGATCGTCTCCTCTACAGCCCTGTCGATTTGAATGGGTGCATGCTTGGCTACGTTTCCTGTAGTCCACGATCAGCTCCTTTTCTTGCTAACATTTAGTTGTTGCCCTGGCACCACACTGCCAGGCCTCTGACCTCCTCCCTGTAGGCTGTCTCATCGCCATTGGTCATCAAGCCTACCAACATCGTGTCATCAGCAAACTTAATGATGGTGTTGGTGTCGTGTGCGGCCACACAGTCATGGGTGAACAGGGAGTACAGGAGGGGCCCCCGTTTTGTGTGTGTGGTGGATGTGTTGTTGCCTACCCTCACCACCTGCGGGTGGCCTGTCAAAATCCAATATCCAATTGCAGAGGGAGGTGTTCCTTAGTTGAGTGATGCGCTTGGAGGGCACTATTGTGTTGAATGTAGCTGTAGTCGAACAGCATTCTCACATAGGTGTTCCTTTTTGTCCAGTTGGTAAAGCGCAGTGTGGAGTGCAATAGATTGCGTCATTTAGACAGATTACCTTGGCGTTCTTTGGCATGGAGACTATGGTGGTCTGCTTGAAACGTGGGTATTAGACACTTGCTAACTGGTCAGTGCATGCTCGAAGTACGAGTCCTGGTAATCTGTCTGAATGTTAACCTGTTTTTTAAAGGTCTTACTCACATCAGCTACGAAGAGCGTGATCACACAGTTGTTCGGAACAGCTGGTGCTCTCATGCATGTTTCAGTGTTGCTTGCCGTAGAGGGATTGATGTATTTATAAAGCCCTTTTTACATCAGCCGATGTCACAAAGTGCCATACAGAAACCCAGCCTAAAACCCCAAACCACAAGCAATGCAGATATAAGCGTCCGGATTTGTGTCCCGCTCCTAGAAAGTGGCAGCTTTAGCCTCTAGCTCAGTGCTGATGTTGCTTGTAATCCATGGCTTCTGGTTTGGATATCTACGTACGGTCACTGTGGGGACTACGTCGTTGATGCACTTATTAATGAAGCCAGTGACTGATGTGGTAAACTCCTCAATGACATCGGATGAGTCCCGGCACATATTCCAATCTGTGCTAGCAAAAGTCCTGTAGTTTAGCATCCGCTTCATCTGACCATTTCCGTGTTGAGCGCATCAATGGTACTTCCTGTTTCGAGTTTTGCTAAATGGAGAGCGAGGGAAAGCTTTGTATGTGTCTCTGTGTAGAGTAGAGGTGATTTTAGTGTTTGTTTTGTTTTTTGCCTCTAGTTGCATAGCAGACATGCTGAGATTAAACAGATATCTGTTTCCCTGCATTAAATTCCCCAGCCACTAGGAGCGCTGCATCTGCGTGAGCATGTTCTTGTTTGCTTATGGCCTTAGTACCAGCATTGGTTTGTGTTGGTAAATAGACAGTTATGAAAAATAGATATTACAACTCTTGTGAAATGATATGCAACTTCTAAATCTGGCTTCTCTACGGCCTTCTCTCTGCATGATCAATCGTCAACGCTCAGAGTGGGGATATACTGTACAGCCCATCTCAGTATGGAGCGCAGTTGACAATGCATGTAGACCTATCATCTCATGGTCACTCTTTTTCTTGTGACTGGTAGGCCCTACATTTTCTGCAGCGTAGCCTATGCTACATTAATATACAATATACCGTTTTTCATTAACACATTTTTCAACCACTCCACAGATTTCATGTTAACAAACTATAGTTTTGGCAAGTTGGTTAGGACATCTACTTTGTGCATGACACAAGTAATTCTTCCAACAATTGTTTACAGACAGATTATTTCACTTATAATTAACTATATCACAATTCCAGTGGGTCAGAAGTTTATGCCATGGCTTTAGAAGCTTCTGATAGGCTAATTGACGTCATTTGAGTCAATTGGAGGTGTACCTGTGGATGTATTTCAAGGCCTACCTTCAAACTCTGTGGCTCTTTCCTCGACATCATGGGAAAATCTAAAGAAATCAGCCAAGACCTCAGAATTTGTTTTAGACCTCCACAAGTCTGGTTCATCCTTGGGAGCAATTTCCAAACGCCTAAAGGTACCACGTTCATATGTACAAACAATAGTACGCAAGTATAAACACCATGGGACCATGCAGTCGTCATACCGCTCAGGAAGTTGTGAAAAATGGCTTAAGGACAACAAAGTCATGGTATTGGAGTGGCCATCACAAAGCCCTGTCCTCGATCCTATTGAAAATGTATGGGCAGAACTGAAAAGGCGTGTGCAAGCAAGGAGGCCTACAAACCTGACTCAGTTACACCGGTTCTGTCAGGAAGAATGTGCCAAAATTCACCCAACTCATTGTGGAAAGCTTGTGGAAGGGTACACGAAACGTTTGACCCAAGTTAAACAATTTAAAGGCAATGCTACCAAATACTAATTGAGTGTATATTAACTTCTGACCCCCTGGGAATGTGATGAAAGAAATAAAAGCTTAAATAAATCATTCTCTCTACTATTATTCTGACATTTCACATTTTTAAAATTAAATGGTGATCCTAACTGAATTAAGACAGGGAATGTTTACTATGATTAAATGTCAGGAATTGTGAAAAACTGAGTTTAAATGTATTTGGCTAAGGAAGGTGTATATAAACTTCATCCTTCAACTGTAAGGATGGAATGCTGGTCTAATCTCCATCTGATTCCATCAGGTCTAATCTCCACCTTAAATTTTTAATTGTAAAGATTTGTTTTTTTGTAATTGCAGCTACAGTTTTAGAACAGCCTATCACTCAAATATCGCTGCTTTAACCCTTTGACGCGTATGATCACGCATTTGTGATCATTGTTGAGTGGTCCCTGCAGCGTACGATCTCAAAAAGGGATTGGAACAGTAGCAACAGAACGTATGCGCAAAAAAAACAGTCTAAACACTGTTGTTGTCTGAACAGCATCTTGACCACTCTCTAGCTGTGATAAAACTGGAACGTGTCCCAGGCACTGTTGGTGGCCACGTCACCTCCCTCAGAACCAGTGAAGATCTCCAGGTTCTTACAGTGGGGCATCAGCACAATCTATAGAGGACTGACTGACACAGAAGATGGAATTGGGGGAGGGGACTAACGGAGTTGAGTGTGCATGGGGACTGGACATCACTGAGTGCAGAGTAGAGGGGCAAGCTCAGACGAACAGTGTAGTCCCTCCCTGCCTCAACACTGGTCTGGGGAGCACCACATATCTGAGGAGACGAGAGAGGGATGTCACAAAACACTGTACTAAATCACATACAAGAAAAGTGTGAGCCAACGAAACCCAGGTATGTAATAGTGCGCATACAGACTGAGTGGACTCAAACACACAGTGTTTGTCCTACACACACACACTTGCAGACCTATTACTCACAACAAACATACAGACTGCGAGAGACTCTGTGTGTCTTTACCCAGATCCAGGGTGGAGGAATATCATCTGGTTGTCGTCATCCGGCATGGTGATGGCATAGCGGCTTTTTGTTGGTAACAATGGAACACAACACAACACTGTCACCGCCTTCAACTGGTCTGGTAACTACGGCAACACAACAGGTACATAGACATTGCAGTTTGATACCCCTGGTTAGGATTCCCCCGAGGAAGGTGGAGGGCTACATATGTGCTGAGTTTTTGACCACAAAAGCCTCATCAAATCAAATGTTATTGGTCACGTACACGTGTTTAGCAGATATTATTGCTGGTGTAGAGAAATGCATGTTTCTAGCTCCAGCATTGCAGTAATATCTAACAATAAACATCTAACAAATTCACACAATACACACTAATCTAAAGGAATGGAATTAAGAATATATAATTATTTGGACGAGCAATGACAGAGCGGCATATACATATACACACATTGTATATACATATGAGAGGAGTAATGTGAAATATGTAAACATTATTAAAGTGGCTAGTGTTCCGTTATTAAAGTGGCCAGTGATTTCAAGTCTATGTATATAGGGCAGTAGACTCTTAATGGGCTAGTGGTGACTATTTAACAGTCTGATGGCCTTGAGATGGAAGCTGTTTTTCAGTCTCTCCGCCCCAGCTTTGATGCACCTGTACTGACCTCACCTTCTGTATCATAGCGGGGTGAACATGTAGTGGCTAGGGTGGTTGCTGTCCTTGATGATCTTTTTGGCCTTCCTGTGACATCTGGTGCTGTAGGTGTCCTGGAGGGCAGGTAGTTTGCCCTCTGTGATCTGGAGAGCCCTGCGGTTGCGGGCGTTGCAGTTGCTGTACTAGGCAGTGATTCAGCCCGACAGGATGCTCTCAATTGTGCATTTGTAGAAGTTTGAGGATTTTAGGTGCCAAGACACATTTCTTCAGCCTCCTGTCTGTGTGGGTGGACCATTTCAGTTTGTCAGTGATGTGTACGCTGAGGAACTTGAAGCTTTTCACCTTCTCCACTGTGGTCCCATCGATGTGGATAGGGGGGTGCACCTTCTGCTGTTTCCTGAAGTCCACGATCAGCTCCTTTTTGTTTTGCTGACGTTGAGTGAGAGGTTATTTTCCTGGCACCACACTCCCAGGGTCCTCACCTCGTCCCTGTAGGCTGTCTTGTCATTGTTGGTAACCAGGCCTATTACTGTTGTCGTCTGCAAACTTGATGATTGAGTTGGAGGCGTGCATGGCCACAAAGTCATGGATGAATAGCATTCTTACATAGGTATTCCTCTTGTCCAGATGGGATAGGGCAGTGTGATGGCGATTGCGTCGTCTGTGGATCTATTGGGGCAAATTGAAGTGGGTCTAGGGTGTCCGGTACAATATAGGTACACAACGATTGGAAACATTTCCATGTTTGACCGCCAGGTTATGGGTATTATGTCTCATACTGTTGTACTCTGTGGTCATGCCATTCATTCAACGCCATCACCCTCATCTTTCAGCATTGTCATGCACAGCACCATGTCGCAAGGATCTGTACACATTTCCTGGAAGCTGAAAATGTCAACTTAGCTAGCTACAATGCCCTTGGTTATACCAAAGACACTGGTAACTTTAATGTGCTTAAACGTTAGCTGCTATCTGACGCTAACCTAGCTTGCCTAATCAATAGCCTGCTTTAATAACAGAAGACCAAATTAATAGCAATTTCAATATTGAAATCATAGTTGGTTGGTTAGGTTCTCTACTGGAAAAACTATAAACTGACCTTTATTTTTATTGTCGGCCATCGTCCCTACTTTACCACCGGCCTTTCACTGTCAATCTGATTTCCACTAAATAACAAAGCCACAATCACTTGTCTGTATCCAAAACAATGTATGAAAACAAAAACCTTTTGGTCTTAATTTAAAATTATCGTTAGGCATAAGGTTAGTTTTCAAATCTGATTTTAAGAGAAATTGTAGAAATGGGAGGGGCTTAGCTATAATAATTATTACTTTGTGGCGGTGTTAACTAGTGACAACCATGTTCATTGGCTAGAATTTTCACCCGTAATAAAACTATTGCAGTTAAGAGAGAGATATTTTTGATGTGAGAATCCATGTCGGGATGCGTTGTATTTGTGAGCGCAGTAACGTCTGAGTCTTGACAATGTAGTAAATATCTTGTGGGTGGCAATGATGTTCTGCTCGCTCAGTCACACTTGCGCTCCGGGGACCCATCCTCTGCTCACTCGACCACATCCTGCACCCTCAACTGGTCTTCGCGCTCGCGGGACCCATCCTCTGTTCTCTCTTGTCAGTGTTTGCTTGCTTACTGTTTAATCTTGCTCAACGGTGTAATCTTGTGTGCAATGGACTTTGTGGCTGATTTTACACCATACTTCTTGGCAATACAATGTCACATCGATCTTACTCTGATAGGTTGAAGAATACCCATTGCAAAGAGCAAATTTAAAGACCCATTTTGCAGCTTTTATTTGAACGTTCTTAGCACGGCACTTGCTTTACATTTGGGCTCGTAACACGTAAGTACCATAACGGATAGTATTGGGATTTTTAGACGTACCAACTGCCACATTGTTTCAAATGATTTCTGTATTTGGAGGACCACTATTATTATTGTTATTTGAAAAGAGATTTGTTTACTGCAATTTTGTAGAATTCTTGCATAGCATCAATTGTCAGGTGAACTGACAGCCTTTTTTATTTAACGAGGCAAGTCAGTTAAGAACAAATTCTTACTTTATAACTTTCATTATAAATAAATATGTTCCATCATTTTAGATACAAATGCCATTTAGGGAATTTAAAACTGCTTAATTCAATGAACATCTCCCATTGACACAGTTTAGGAAAATCCAAAACATTATTAGACATGTTTCTTCCATTTGACACAAAAGTGCATGCTATACAGTAAGTAGGCCTACACTATACAGCTTTTGTTTGAATTTCTTACTAATTCGGTGTAGCTAGGTGGCATATATGTAATGTGTGTCCACGTATTATCTCCTGAAACACTGGGGGTGGTAATATTCCCTCAGGGCCTAACAAAAGCACTTACATTTATATTAGTGATGAGTTTCCAAGCCTGTTTGGGTGGGACATTCATTATTAATGGTCTGTCTTTGCCAGTGTAGATGTTATACTCTCATTCAGCAGTGCTGAGTAACTATTGCAACATAACTGGGCAACATTTTCATTGTGCTTCAGACAAGCACTTATTATTTTTGTATTTATAAAAAAAAAAAAAATTGGTTAAGAAAAGTGTAAGGTGTTATTAAACATTTATGGAAAGAGTGAAATAATGCATCAGTAATTTCTCTGGTGTTTTGCTGCTTTGTGAATCTGATAAAAACATTTTGCATTTAAAATATTTATGTGAGGCCTGTAACAATGGGGGGTCTCTGCCTCACCTGCACACATGGTTCTACACTTTTCCAAAATCTTATAGAGCAGGGATGGGCAACTTTGATGGGGGTGGGGGCCACATCCATCCACACCACCCTGTGAGCAAAAAAATGTTAGCGGACCTTCTCGTTACAGTGAAGTGTTACCTGCAATTCAACTTTGGGGCATAGAGAAATATTTGCAGTTTTACAGATAATTTCCTGCAGTTCTACACATTTTTGTTATAAGATGGAGGCAAATGTTTTTGTTTATTTTATTTAACCTTTATTTAACTAGGCAAGTTGGTTAAGAACAAATACTTATTTACAATGACGTGACTGCCTACACTGGCCAGACTCGGACGAACAGTCTGGATTCTAACCAGGTTGTCTGTAGTGATGCCTCTAGCACTGAGATGCAGTGTTTAGACCACTGAGCCACTTGGTAGCCCAAATATGTTAACTGATGATGATAAATGGGCCCCACTCTGGTCTGTAATTCAACCATGCTTACTACAAGTTTGGTAAGTTAGCTGGCCGCTAGACTACCTAATCTAAAAAAATGTTTTGCTAATTGAGTTACTGTATAACCAAATTACAAAATTGTACGTTGTGTATTCTATTATTCTGACCCCGACTGAGTTCCTAAACATTTAAAAAAAAATAAAAAAAAATATTGATCCGCAGTGTACTTAAGGGGGTCTTTAGTTTTTTTTTGTACTTGTTTTAATTCAGGTGCACGCCAGCCAGCCAGTGTTTCTGTTGTGCATTGATGCAAATAATCATGATTCTGCCATTAAGGCGCAGGCTACTTTAGTTACATTAATTGCCCTTCCATCTACACGAAAACGGTTAGGCTACACAAAGTAGGCCTATTAAGTTGTAGGTCCTATGTGCACCGCACACAGCAGAGCTCCACATTCTGTGCAATTGACCAAAAGGAGCATACAATTCCTATTTGAATTGCAATTCTCACCCGGGTTTGTCTTAACCCAGTGGTGGCATTGGTGCTTGCATGGCCACTTCCCTGGCTTTGGCTGGTAGCACTGGCACTGGGCAGTGAGTGAGTGGGCAGGCTGGGTGAGGTGGGTTTTGGAAATGAAAGGAGGGATTGATCAGGATATAGCCCCTGCCTCTCCAGTCCTCTTTGTCCATTCATTGTGCTTGTGGGACTGAACCTATTGATTTGATTTTGCGAGTCTCCCTTAAAGAACGAATCTGAGAGGGAAGATTGTATTCGATGGGGACATCTCCGGGTAGGTGGAGCACAGACCTCCAAACACAAACTAGAGCAGGGTGACTAACTGTAGTTAACATTATTGAGGGTGAATCAGAAATGCTGCTATTGTCAAATGTTGGACTGGTTCTGAAGAGCTGGGCATTTATTATTATTAATAATTGTTTTTTTTTTAATGTATTTTATTTATCTAAATAGTCTGTACATTTTTAAAGGTCAAAATCACTACATTTCAAACAGCAATTAATTCAGGGTTGTGAAATGATACCTAGGCTAATGATAAGCCTTCCACAACCATAATACCAACTAATAATGTAATTATTTTATCAAAAAGGTTTAACCAGATTTTTTTTGTTTATTGTTTTGCAATAATCACTGATTAAAATAAAACAATTGTTTTGAACAGCATGTTAGCCTGTCCACTTTGTTTAGATGTTGAAATCAAGTGGCCTACCTTATTTTATCTGTCTAGTCTGTTTATAAAATAAGTCTTTGGCTAAAATGCTGCTAGTGGTAACGCAATGCTGCGTGAAACAACCTGAACATTTTATATCCCAGAATCAATGTTCATAGATACGCCTGTTTTTAGTACTGTTCCGTGTGCAATTTGAGTAGTTGAGACAACATTTCTAACGATACCCTTTTTAACTTCTCTTACAGTACAATGTGTTTCGGTGGACCAAACCTCAAAATGAACATAGCGAGTTGAAACCGCTTATCCGAGAGGAACAAGTGATCCCTCATCTTTTGTTGTGAGAGGCAGGTGGAGGGGCCTGGGAAGTGATTTGTGTAAACCATAGAGGAAGAGTCTCTAACAAGAGGTTTCACTCTCGCTAAAATCTGTCCAAAATAAGTCCAATGGGCTCATTTTGGACCTAAGCTTGGCTTTGGAACATCGTCTCCCATTGTTAGGGGCAGACGTGTGCATCTCGTCATTATATACAGATCTCTAGTGTAAAATGAAGGTGCATACAGCACAGAAGGATACGAACAAACCGACAAACACTAATACATTTATTTTTTACAAAAAATGTGATACAGCCATCTGGAATATCACGCAAAAACATAAATTGCATATAAAACATATCACCCAGCCCTACCCACTGTGCCATCTTCACATGACCCTAGAAGCATTTCTCCCACTATGTTAACGTTGTCCTGTCACTAAGTCGGTGACTAGGGGACTACTGAAGGCTCTTTCTTGGGTACGGCACGGCTGGAGGACAGGTGATGCGCAGAGCCTCTATTCTGATCCCTTCTGAGTATCAAGAGGCTAAATATGCTATCTCTGGCCCAGGTCAAAAGCCAAAGGGATTACAATAAACTAGATTCAAAGGGCTGTCCCAGCTAATGCAATGATGTATAGGTCTCGAGGTGACATTACACCCTTAACTTCCTGGAATTTGTCAAGTCTTCCTGTCTGACTTCAAATGCCTTTACTGGTGTGGTAGAGATGTTATGGCCCAGTGTTATCACGCTCGAGAGATTGCTTTGACTGTTACCAATGACAATAACTGCTGTGAATGGGTGGCCGTTGAAGGCTAACCTAAGAGTGGAATTGATCCTGCTTTATTGTGGACTGATCGCAGCGGTCGTGACCCGTTTTCATATCATATTGATCGCACTCGTGTGCAGTCGGTCAGCGTTGGCAGAGCTACAGTATTCCCCTGTGAGTGGGTTGTGTCTAGCAGACCAGCTCTTAGCCCAGTTCTGACTGAGACCATGTGTTTCCCAGGCTGCCTGGCTGTGTAGGGACAGGTGGCCTGGGCAGGGAGGGAGGGAGGAGGTGGTGGTAGTCATTGCAGTATCAAGTGCTTTGGGGATTACAGTGTAGTAGTTGGTGGTTTAGCCCAATCACTAATCACTAAAGGAGGTCTGGATTTATTCAGTTAATTGATTCTGAAATACTGTAGTCAGTCAGCGTGTCAACCTGAACTGTCCTTCTTCTTTATTTGCATGACTCTTGATTGGGGGGGGGGGGGTAGTGGATGACAGAACAGAAGCCATGTGTGTTGGATGGGAGGAGAGCATGGGGTTTCCCAGCTGTAGGGGCCAGCTGGTGGATGTAGAGTATTGGTTTGTTCTGGTAAGGGGCATCTCCATTCACCAGGCAGACCAGGCCCATAGTAACAGCAGACTGAGAGACAGGGCATTACAAGGGTACACCAAAATAGAAATGTGAACCACACACTAAATGGAGAAGCTGTTATGAGACCATTTTGTCCTGTGTATTTTTAATCGAGTCAGCCAGTTCAAGCTCCAAGTAGAGCTATTATGCCAGAGAGTCTCCCCGGTCTGGTCTGGATAGGGCAGGAGACCTGACACACATCCTAAACTCTGCTCTTCTACAGACTAGTGCAGAGCAACAGCTGGCGCTACAGCGTGGCTAGCTAGTTGACGGACGGGGGAGCATTTTAAAGTGGTTTATTTAATAACCCAGCTATAATCCAAGGTGACCCTTAGATAACTAATACAATGAAAATGATCTCTGATGAATTAATGAAACCCCCAGGAACACATTTATTATTATTATTATTATTATTATTATTATTATTCATGCATTCACTTAGACAAGCATATTCTGTAACATTATTTTTCAGAGACATTTTCTCTCTTGGAAGGAAGCATGTCTTTTATTTACCCTTTGGGGAATAAATTCACTTTGCCTGAAATGTTAGAAATTCTCTCACATTTTTTTCTCTCCCTTTCTCTAATAGGTACAATGGCTTCCTCCCAAACGGAGATCGGGGCAGGAGGAAAAACCGCTTTGCCCTGTACAAGAGAACCAAAGCCAACGGTGTTAAACCCAGCACCGTCCATATCCTCAACACGCCTCAGGCCAGCAAGGTAAACCAGGAACCCAGCCTACCCACATATTCATGAACAAACTAAGTAATTGGTGGATGAAGACTGAGTTCTCATGAATATGTTATTACCCCTCAAATTGATTGATTTGTACAAACATAGAATGACCAACAATTGACACAACTGGGAGCAACAAAACTGAATTTGACTCTTGACTTTTTAACACACACAAAACATGTTTTTCATGTACTTGAAATCCCATTCAAGAAAATATTGTTGCTCTATTGATGGATCTGACATTTACCACACAAAAGCTGCAGGCAGCTGCCAGACCACCTAGCTTTGCTATGTGCAGTGTCTGCCAGAAAACTGCCCAGTCCAGTACAACATGTCTGTCCTCTTGCATTCCTACATTTGGTATCCTAGCAAAGTCAGCTAAACAAGCTAGAGGGCCTGCTGCTGATGTCTGCAGTTTTTAGACTCACACGTATTAAAGCACTTCTCCTTTTTGTAATTGGGCCCTGCTGGTTTAAGGCCATTTAGTCTGCGTTAAGTCTCCCACCCTGTAGCCTGACAGTGTCTGCTAGCAGTGTCAGTCATCTCTGACTGCCTGATCAGTGAACTGTAGTGCGCTCTGCTCCGTCTGTTTCGCGACACCACATTTAGCATGAGTTAGGTTTATGTAAGAGGTCATGTGTACAGCCCGTTATATAGTGATGGAACTTTATTAGCCCCCTTCACCTCCACTTCCCTCTGCCGCCCTGGTATCAGGGCCTGGATTCAACTTGGTTTAGTGGGGTGAAGTGAGGAAGAAGTTGTTGCAGCTGGCTGACCTTCCGTTCGCAGCTGTACACACATGGATGGAAAAAGCTGTTCCTTCTGAGGCGGGCAAGAAAGGGAAGTTCATTTTGAGATTCTGCCTTTTTTGTATTCCTAAATGTGGTAAAGAGATCAATGGAAGAACAAGCACACAGTCTTTGGCGCACACAAAATAAATCTGATATTCGTCATCCGTCATGAGTTTTGAGTTCAAACAGGCCCACTGTGGTTATTAAAATCTGATTTTGGATATACACTATATATACAAAAGTATGTGGACACCCCTTCAAATGAGTGGATTTGGCTATTTCAGCCACACCCGTTGCTGACGGGTGTATAAAATCGAGCACACCTCCATGCAATCTCCATCGACAAATATTGGCAGAAGAATGGCCTTACTGAAGAGCTCAGGAACTTTCAACCGTCATAGGATGCCACCTTTCCAACAAGTCAGTTTGTCAAATTTCTGCCCTGCTAGAACTGTGAGTGCTGTTATTGTGAAATGGAAACGTCTAGGAGCAACAACGGCTCAGCCGTGAAGTGGTAGGCCACACAAGCTCACAGAACGGGACTACTGAAGCGTGTAGCGCGTAAACCGACGATGTTTATGCGCTACACGCTTCAGTTGTCCCGTTCTGTGAGCTTGTGTGGCCTACCACTCACTACAGAGTTCCAAACTGCCTCTGGAAGCATTGTCAGCACAATAACTGTTCGTCGGGACGGGAGCATCATGAAATGGGTTTCCATGGGGTTCTCTGGAGTGATGGCAGCCTGACGGACGAATCTGGGTTTGGCCAGGAGAACACTACCTGTCCCAATGCGTAGTGCTAACTAAAGTTTGTTGTAGGAGGAATAATGGTCTTTGGTTGTTTTTCATGGTCTGGGCTAGGCCCCTTAGTTCCAGTGAAGGGACATCTTAACGCTACAGCATACAATTACATTCTAGATGATTCTGTGCATCCAACTTTGTGGCAACAGTTTCGGTAAGTCCATTTCCTGTTTCAGCATGACAATGCCCCCGTGCACAAAGCGAGGTCCATACAGAAATAGTTTGTCGATCGGTGTAGGAGAACTTGACTGGCCTGCACAGAGCCCTGACCTCAACCCCATCGAACACCTTTGGGATGAATTGGAACACCAACTGAGAGCCAGGCCTAGTCACCCAACATCAGTGTCCGACCTCACTAATGATATTGTGGCTAAATGGAAGCAAGTCCCTGCAGCAATGTTCCAACATCTAGTGGAAAGCCTTCCCAGAAGAGTGGAAGCTGTTATAGCAGGAAAGGGGGACCAACTCCATATTAATACCCATGATTTTGGAATGAGATGTGAACATTAGTTGTCCACATACTTTTGGTCATGTAGTGTATTTGGCTATTTTCGCAGCATAGTATTTACAAATTGTCCTTTTCAGGGTTCGACATTTTGTTTTTGCTAAATGCTAACTCACGTTAGTATAAGCTTGTAACATACTGTAGCTAGCCATATACAGTGCATTCGGTAAGTATTCAGACCCCTTGACATTTTTCCACTTTTTGTTATGTTATAGCTTTATTCTAAAATTGATTAAATAGTTTTTTTCCTCATCAATCTACACTCAATACCTCATAATGCAAAGCAAAAAAAAACATTTTATTTTTGCTAATGTATTAAAAATAAAGTCACATTTCCATGAGTATTCAGAACATTTACTCAGTTCTTTGTTGAAGCACCTTTGGCAGCCTTTAGTTTTCTTGGGTATTATGCTACAAGCTTGGCACATCTTTATTTTAGGAATTTCTCTCATTCTTCTCTGCAGATCCTCTCAAGCTCTGTCCGGTTGGATGGGGAGCGTTGCTGCACAGCTATTTTCAGGTCTCTCCAGAGATGTTCGATCGGGTTCAAGTCTGGGCTCTGGCTGGGCCACTCAAGGACATTCCGAGACTTGTTCCGAAGCCACTCCTGCATTGTCTTGACAGTGTGCTTAGGGTCATTGTCCTGTTGGAAGGTGAACCTTCACCCAGTCTAAGGTCTTGAGCAGGTTTTCATCAAGGATCTTTCCGTCTCCCAGTCTCTGCCGCTGAATAACATCCCCACAGCATGATGCTGCCACCACCATGCTTTACCGTAGGGATGGCGCTAGGTTTCCTCCAGACGTGACGCTTGGCATTCAGGCCAAAGAGTTCAATCTTGGTTTCAATCAACCAGAGAATCTTGTTTCTCATGGTTTGTCTTTCAGGTGCTTTTTGGCAAACTCCAAGCAGGCTGTCATGCCTTTTCCTGAGGAGTGGCTTCTGTCTTGCCACTACCATGAAGGCCTAATTTGGTGGAGTGCTGCAGAGATGTTTGTCCTTCTGGAATGTTCTTGCATCTCCACAGAGGAACTCTGGAGCTCTGTTAGTGACCACCGTGTTCTTGGTCACCTCCCTGACCAGATGCAACAAAAAAAAAAGTTGCCCAATTACTGGGAGGGATGGTGGCAACTTCTTGTCGCATGTGGTGCTCAAGTTCAGAATCGCTGTTAGTCAAAATGCATACAGACCTGTGAAGCGGAAACCCTGACATCTGACTTAATGTATAGCATGTTACTGTATAACGGTACAAGTGTAAAGGGCTCCCTGTATCATTAACAAAGCTGCCACTATGCCAGCCACCACTCACTGCCTGCGCTACGAGCACTGCACAATGCAGAAGAATGTCTAGCTTGGAAAATCAGTAGCATTTTCTAACTGAAAGGTGCAGTATTGAGAAATGGATGAATTGACACGTTGACTAAAATCATCAAACTCTTGTTGCAAATATTAGATTAGTTAATTCACTAATATTGAGGCTAACTAATATAGAAGACTCGAAGTGCATAGGAGATGTTGTACCCACTGTGACTATTAAAACCTACCCCAACCAGAAACTGTGTATAGATGGGAGCACTAGTGTAACAGTTTATCCATATGCACAAACATAAGCACAATCCAAACAGAATTTTTAAAATAAATAAATTCCAGCTATAATAATAAAGATATATCGGCTGATACGTATATCGGTTATATGTGAACATTTCCACTCTAAAATCGGAGTCTATCAGTTCACATATCGGTCGAGCTCTACAAACTAACATGATTTTCTACCCACCTTGGCTGTAGTTTAATTCAAGATGGCAGTTTTGGGATATTGAGTCAACTTCCAACATTTAATAACCATATTTTGTTACTGTTAGCATTCTAAGTAACACTTAACATTTAAACTGTTCTTGTGCCGGTGTAATAAAACTAATTACTTTTGGAGCAACCTTTTATTAGCATGTTTTTTTACATAATACTTTGGTAATTGCATTTTAATTAAGTTAATGGTTATTTTTTTTGTAACTCCTGTACATGAGAAATAGTCACTGTTGACTTGATTTAATGTCCCTCGTATCTAGGCAATATTTAGACTAATTCAACTAACTGTTGTAGCACTGGGTTTTTCATCAAATATTTGTTTTATTTGAACTGACATTCAAATACTTTCAAATAATATTATTTGGTGTTCTGAGACCTGTATTTGAAACTAAAACTATATCTGACTACCTTGATTATTTGTAAAGTTGGTATTTTCAAGAAAACAACTACAAAATAACTAACTATTTTCTGCCCAGGTCTGGTTGTAACTGAGAAAATCAACGTCAACAGTGAAGAGGCGACTCCAGGATGCTGGCCTTCTAGGCAGAGTTGCAAAAAAAAATACATATCTTCCTCTGTCCAGTGTCTGTTCTTTTGCCCTTAATCTTTTTCTTTTTATTCACCAATCTGAGATGGCTTTTTCTTTGCAACGCTGCCTAGAAGGCCAGCATCCCGGAGTCGCCTCTTGACTGGTGTTTTGCGGGTACTATTTATTGAAGCTGCCAGTTGAATACTTGTGAGGTGTCTGTTTCTCAAACTAGACACTAATGTACTTGTCCTCTTGCTCAGTTGTGCACCGAGGCCTCCCACTCCTCTTTCTATTCTGGTTAGAGCCAGTTTGCGCTGTTCTGTGAAGGGAGTAGTACACAGAATTGTACAAGACCTTCAGTTTCTTGGCAATTTCTCGCATGGAATACCCTTCATTTCTCAGAGCAAGAATAGACTGACCAGTTTCAGAAGAAAGTTATTTTGTTTTTGAGCCTGTAATCGAAACTCACAAATGCTGATGCCCCAGATACTCAACTAGTCTAAAGGCCAGTTTTCAGCTGTGCTAACATCATTGCAAAAGGGTTTTCTAATGATCAATTAGCCTTTTTTTTTAAATGATAAACTTGGATTAGCTAACACAACGTGCCATTGGAACACATAAGTGATGGTTGCTGATAATGGACCTCTGTACGCCCTATGTAGATATTACATTAAAAATCAGCTGTTTCCAGCTACAACAGTCATTTACAACATTAACAATGTATAGAATATATTTCTGATCTATTTGATATTTTAATATAAAAAACAAGGACATTTTCTAAGTAACCCCAAACTTTTGAATGGTAGTGTATATCTGACCCTAGACAGACACAGGTGGATGGATGTTGGCAGTGTGCTCTGTTTATCAAGACAAGCCTCTGTCACCACTGACATCTCTCTTAAAAAAAAAAAATACAGCAATCGTGAGTGACCTACTTTTCCTTCTCTCCCTGCTCATGTGATGGAGATGTTAGGGGAAATTAATTTAGATTCAGATTAGAGTAGATGGGATGGGTGACGTGGTGGTAAAGTGGCTGGTCTGTGTTTTGAGAGGCTTAAAATCTTACAATAAAATTAAATTAATCCCCCAGCAAGGAGCTCAACTGATACACTTGCCTGTATTGACTGAGCCCAGAGTACAGTTTATGGTCACTGTCATGGAAGTGTTACTTCACAGGAACACAATTATACCTACTGTCCCATTCCCAGAATTCCTGTTCTGATGGTTTGTTTTTGTCCGGGTTAGTGCAACAATGTAATGATACCCCATCACGAGTGGTGGCATAGTTCCCATCCTGAGCCCATGGCACACTGACGATCTTATGTTGTGAGAACAAAAAAAGTGGTTGCATGACGCTTCCTAGACTAGTTTAGACCTGAGTGAAACTTTAGTATTATAACATATACCCACATTGCAAGTTTGTTTTCCGACCTGTGCCTCTGCATGTTTGGTGACACTTTTCCCATGTCCCGATGTATCTCCGTAATCGGAAGACTGTTCTGATTGAGGCCATCGTTGGCAGTGCCTGAGAAAATAAATAAACCCAATTTGTTAGATTTTATGTTTTGTTCTCACTTTGCATGCACACCTGTTTGCCCTAGCTGATTGCAATGTGGACATTTGGACATTGATTTAAATGATTTCTTGGGCACTGCTCGGCGGCACAAACAAGGACCTCTTGATCAGAACCGTCTACCGATTTACGGACAGACATTCTAAACATGGTACAGTCATTTGCCACTTCCTTAACTCGACCGCTTCTCCGATGTTATGCTCTAAGACGGAACGTTACTGTTAAAATAACTGTATTAACTGTGTACGTGACGGCGAGCTCTGTAGGGTTAGCTGCTTCCCTAATTTTATCACCCTATAGCACTTAAGCCCTTCTTTTTTTTTCAGTAGTTTTATGATCTCATTATTAATGAGCTCATACAACTATGTAATTTACATTTGACTGCTAATATCCTAGTAAGCCTTTCGGCGTAAGATGACTGTCATCCAGTCCATTGTATGGTATAGAATGCATCTTCTGATGTGGTTCCTCTGCTGTTGCAGGCGGTGAATTGCAAAGTGCAGCACAGTATTTCCTACACTCTGTCCAGGAACCAGACAGTAGTGGTAGAATACTGCCATGACAAAGACACAGACATGTTTCAGGTAAGTCCACCCGTTTCAACATCCCAGATGCTCCGTTGGTCTAAGCTTAGCAGATGACCCTGCCGCATGCGTTTTTGTTTTTATTTAAAAAAAAATAATTGAACCTTTTTTTAACTTGGCAAGTCAGTTAAGAACAAATTATTATTTACAATGACAGCCTACCTACAGGGTCAACCCCCCTGGAGCAAATGAGGGTTAAGTGCCTTGCATAAGGACACATCGACAGGTTTATCACCTTGTCGGCTCGGGTATTCGAACCAGCGACCTTTCGGGTTACTGGCCCAACGCTCTAACCGTCTTTTTTTATTGAATTTAAGGAAGTGTCTCAATCTGCTTTTATATGGATTTGTTTGCTACATGGCAGTGTTTCTATAGCATTCGGTCTCTGTGCCAGGCTCTTTCTTAGTCCCTACCCTCTCTCCTTCCCTCAAGTGAAGACATGTTCTGTTTTCCCCCTAGCATTAATCAGCACAGACAGGTCTACTCTCACCCGAGGAAGATAGACTGCTCCAGACACCACCACTTTCACGTTCAACCCTTTGTGTCCATGTGTCTGCAAAAGTAAACAGAGCCATAACCAGCAGAGCTCTAATAAAAACCAACTCAAGGCCAAACATTGAAACGGTTATTATGGAAATGTACTTTTCTGTGTGAAGCAGAAATGTATATCATTATTGAATCAGTATCTTATTATATTACAAATGGCAAATTCTATTGGTTTGCGGCATATTTTTGTGTTTCCTATGGCGGCAGAATGTCTAGGTCCACCCTTGGGTGCAGAATCAAACTATTGTTGCAAATATTTGTTTAGTTAATTGACTAATAATAAGCAGAGCGGCAGCGCTGTTTTATGTACGATGTTGTCAACGAAATTCAATTGTTGTTACTCCGTCCCAACTGCAGAAAGCAGCCTTTTAAAGTCTATTTAATCCACACTTGGATTAGTCCTCTCGTTTGGTGGTGTGGCATTTAGGCGGTGACAAAGGAAAGGCAACAGACCTACAGTATGTTATAGTAGGGTGACCTGATGTGTGTTATTTTTTTCAAACGGAACCTAGAACTGTACGTTTTGATTCTACAGCTGGAACAATAAATATACAAATAGTTTAGAGTTTAGGGGCCCTATTTACTTTATTTAGTCTGATCAGAGGAACAATTATCATTCTTAATGCGCAAAAATATACCGTGATTAGTTTGCTTGTCGGCAAGAACACTACTGTTATTCCCCACACTTATTTTATTATTCCACATAATTTTGCCAGTGTAATCACATATTTCAAATCTGATATGTCTACTTGCCTTTAAAATGAATTAAAGGCTATGTATTTTTGCTGCCTTTCATGGGCTCCCAAGTGGCGCAGTGGTCTAAGACACTGCATCTCACTGCTAGAGGCGTCACTACAGACAACCTTGTTCGAAACCAGTCTGTATCACAACCGGCCTTGATTGGGAGTCCCATAGGGCGGCACACAATTGGCCCAGCGTCGTCCGGGTTTGGCCGGTGTAGGCCGTCGTTGTAAATAAGAATTTGTTCTTAACTGACTTGCCTTGTTAAATTACAACAATTAAAAAAAAATAAAAAATACAATTTTAAATAAATCATACGAATAAGCATTGGATATTTAAATGTTCCAGGCCTCAAATATAATTTGACATTTTAGTGTTGTGCGCATACACAACTCATAAATGCATCATATTTTGTGTAGAACAGGCAGGCAGGTAGGCAGGCAGACGCAAAATACCAGAACGAAATACACAAAAGACCGATACATAGTGCGGCAGTATGAAAAATAATAAAAATACACTGGAAAAAATGTCTGGAGTGCAGAAAGCTATAGAAATGCATTGCATAGTATGAGTGAATGACTGAATATGTAAACTATACATTGTTATAGTGTTAGGTGAAAAAATTATACAATTATTGCACGTTGATATAAATAAAAAAATATTTCCATGGTTAACTATACAGGTCGATGGCGGAGAAAGATACTTAAATAGCTAAATGCTCGTATGATAGTGAGGGTAATAATAGTTTACTTAATATACAGTCTGGTTAAATGTACAGGTAAATTAATATTTGCATGGTTAAATTAACTGTACAGGTAAATGACAGGAAGAGATGCTTAAATAGCCAAATGTGCGTATGATATCATTTAGGGTAATAATAGTAATTCCCTTAAAATACAGTCCTTAGAACAGGGTTAATTACAGATAAATGCACGTATTGCATGCACACACTCCTATTCACCTCTATTGTGAGTAGGACTATGCCATATTGAATTACCCAGTTTATCAAGAGATTTACCATTAAAATACAATTATTACCATTATCTTATGTAGTTAGATTGGTAAAAACAAAGTCAAATATTGTTTTGATTAAAAAATGTGCCTTAATGCATACATGGCTGCTGTCTCTGGAACATTTTCAAATGTAATGATACTGAATATCAGCCTTGACACCCCAAAATCTGCATCGACCCTAAACTCCATCTGCCATTCGCTAATTGAACTAAAAACAAACACTTTCTAAACCACTTTGTTTTACTAATTGATTTTCAGAGTGGAATGGTGCAGGTGTCTGTTCTAACCTAGGCAGATGTTGTCCTGCAGATTGGCCGCTCCACAGAAAGCCCCATAGACTTTGTGGTGACGGACACGATGTCTGGGAGTCAGGAGGGAGAAGAGACACCCATCACCCAGAGCACTATCTCTCGCTTTGCCTGCCGTGTTGTCTGTGAACGGGTCCTGCCCTACACCGCCCGCATCTACGCTGCCGGCTTTGACTCCTCCAAGAACATCTTCCTGGGGGTAAGACTGGGCTCAGAGGCCACTCTCCCACGGATAGGAATGTGGACTTCTCTTCAGATACAAATGCTTCTTATGTAAAACAACACATTTCACTGCATCTATCCAGTGTGTGACTATACTGTATATCTATATAGATATACTTTTTTTTGTTTTGTTCTTGCTACAGTATCTATTTTATGACTATAATGAACGATGGAACACTTTTTCTCCTTGTTTCCTGCTAAGATTCTAAGCCTGGTTCGCATATGCATGCCTAGCATTCCAAGCCGAATAAAGTAGATTAGCACACAATGTATACTAGCACCAGTCTTATGTAAGCCCACTACAGTGTGTTTGTGTGTCTGACTTTCCCCCGTCTCACCCTCAGGAAAAAGCCGCCAAGTGGAAGAACCCGGATGGTCATATGGACGGGCTGACGACCAATGGCGTGCTGGTGATGCACCCCAGGGGTGGGTTCACAGAGGAGTCCAAGCCGGGTGTATGGAGGGAGATCTCTGTGTGTGGGGATGTTTACACCCTTAGAGAGACCCGCTCTTCTCAGACCCGCGGCAAACGGGTCAGTAGCGCTGATGATGCGCCATCGTTACCTAAACAGCTGAGCATTCAACATCATACCATACACTGTTACATTACAAATACAATTCCATACCCAATTACACTGAAACAAAATTGATCCCTATAATATTTTATAGAGGAAACAGATGTTTTAGGTAGCATTCTCTTAACTTAGTTCCCTTATACTTAGTCCTCTCACCCAGCTGTGTCAGTGAGTAGAGATTAACATGGGTGACCGGCATCCCGGGACTGTCCTGGGATCACTTCACATTTCCCGGGAAAATAAAATGACGACCCAGGAAATTAGCCCACAACATTTCCACCAATGTCGCACTAATGCAATTCCACAAAATAAACATGCGCAGCAACGGATTAGCTAAAATGTAATGGCACATTATCCAAATGGGTTGTCGCATGGAAGCCCTTTAGCCTAGCGTATTGACTTAACACAAAGTCCTCATAAATTCTGCCGGACTGCACATGCAACCCCGAATGTAGTTAATAAAACCCTACAGTAGGCTATAGCCTATACAATAACGTGTACCTCTGAGCTGTCATTGTGACTCTTCAGACAGTCACACATTTTGTAGGCCTATGCACAATTCACTACATAGGCATCTCTATCACACACAAGAGGCATGAGGGACAATTATTCTTCTGTCCTAGATCCTTGGCTATTTTGCTATCCAGTTCCAATCTCACTGAAACCCAAAATCCTGACTCCTGTATGAAAATTCCTTACTTTATTCTGTGATTCATATGTTGCATTATCAAAGCATGTCTCTCACCTATGCATGTCAAAATGCCGCTATAACATCTGCCCCGCTACTCTGCGTTGTCTCGTACTTGCTGCCCATATGAGAGCTTCGGTAGAGAATGTGTGAACAAACGTAGATATGGATTTTTTTTCTAAAATATAGTCCCCGTTAAGAACTTAATATTTACACTCCATCTCCCCGTTATTCATGAGCTGATCTGCGATCTGTATAATCAACTAGATTTTGGCAAATATAGAACGTTTTCTGTGATTTGTTGAAGGGTGTTGCTTAGCAACTATGGTGATTTGACATTTTCTTGACTGCCATAACAACGTTTTGTATGATTCGACAACGATATAACCTACTGTTGAAATGTGAAATAATTGGAACAGAATGCTCGGAAATATTATCTGCCTGTTTCGCAATTCACAACAATGTCATTGGCGATCAAAGATGGTTACTTTATCGTTACTAAATATCAGTTTTATTTGCTGTGATATCTTTACATAGTGGTGCAGCACCCTTCCTATTTAGGGAGAACCCTGCATTGTGACCATACCTTGGTTTTAAATTCTTTCAATTATATTTGCGGTATTTCACGGTACTCTGGATAAATATGAATTAATCCTTAGTGTTAAGCCTCGTAACTGAATACATTGAGTGTACAAAACATTAGGAATATATACTTTTGCCTTCGGAAAAGCCTCAATTTGTCGGGGAATTGACTCTACAAGGTGTCGAAAGCGTTCCACAGGAATGCTGGCCCATGTTGACTCCAATGCTTCCCGCAGTTGTCAAGTTGGCTGGATGCCCTTTGGGTGGTGGACCATTCCTGATACACACCGGAAACTGTTGTGTGAAAAACCCAGCGGCGTTGCCGTTCTTGACACACTCAAACCGGTGCGCCTGACACCTACAACCATACCCCGTTCAAAGACACTCAAATATTTTCTTTCCCATTCACCCTATGAATGGCACACATACACAATCCACATCTCAATTGTCTCCAGGCTTAAAAAATAATTGTATAACCTCCCCTTCATCTGTTCCTAATGTTTTGTGCACTCAGTTTAGTGCTGTGTGCTGTGTTGCCCCCTGCAGGTAGAGTGTGAGAGCAACGTGCTGCAGGACGGATCCTTGGTAGACCTGTGTGGAGCCACCCTGCTGTGGCGCACGGCTGACGGCCTCTTCCACACCCCTACCCAGGAGCACCTGGAGGCCCTGCGGCAGGAAATCAACGCAGCACGGCCCCAGTGCCCTGTGGGCCTTAACACCCTGGCTTTCCCCAGCATGCAGCGCAACCGCGTCCTCTCCTCCCTGGAAGACAAGCAGCCCTGGGTCTACCTGGCCTGTGGCCACGTGCACGGCTACCACAACTGGGGCCATCGCTCAGAGCAGGAGCCCAACGCCCAGCGGGAGTGCCCCATGTGCCGGACCGTGGGCCCCTACGTGCTGCTGGGGCTGGGCTGCGAGCCTGCCTTCTACGTGGACGTGGGCGCACCCACACACGCCTTTGTGCCGTGCGGGCACGTGTGTTCGGAGAAGTCTGCAAAGTACTGGGCCGAGATCCCTCTGCCCCATGGCACCCACGCCTTCCACACCGCATGCCCATTCTGTGCCACCCAGCTCGGCCTCACTCAGGGCTATGCCAAGCTCATCTTCCAGGGCCCCATTGACTAAACTGGTGGACCTTGGGCTGGGGGAAGGGATGAAGCAGGAGGGACAACATGCTGTGAAACTGTTCAGACTATTTAGTGCTCTTTAAAAAAATATATCACCGGACTGTAACGATCACGTGGAGCACAGTGTACCTAAGGCACAACCACAGAAACCCAAAATACTCTTCAGCTGCCAGCCATCAGCTTTCAACTGAGCTAACTCTGGACTGTACAAGCTAAAATGGCTGCTCCATTTAAGTACAAGGACTACGAAACGGGTCACTGGAGTACGTTTTGTCAGCATGTTATCAATCATAAAATCCAAACAGATTACAAAGAGTAGGGGTTGGGACGGGGTTCACGGTCTGATTCCCGGTAAGTCTGAGGTGCATGATTTTCACAAAGCCAAGACAGCTGGACTGTTGGCTGGGAGGAGGACCGAGCAAGCCAGCAAGGTTCATGGGTAACTAGTTAAGTGCTCCCCGTTGGCTCATCAACCCTGATCAGATCTGCAATGGCATCCAGAACGTTTAGCCTTTCCAGAGGTGAGCTGAACTCTGCTCATGAATTCAGGGAACAGATCTTTAAAAAAACAAACGTGTTTTTCTCTCCTCTTGTACAGAGATGTATTCCAGTGCCTGGGGCTCCCAGTAAACCCCTGGGAATATTTTTACTAGATTAAAAAAATACATTTTTTGGGGGTAAGGGACAGAGATAATTTTTGCATAAAGAAATGTAACTCACATTTGATTATTTCCCACCTTATTCTTTCTTAAGGATTATTTTACTACATTGAGGCCCGTGTACAGTTTTCTGATGAAAATGTTAATATATTTTTCTCTTATTGTGTGCATGTGGGCTAGAACACGCGGGTGTGCTTGAATGTTCCAACACCGGCTCGTACAGAGACGTTAGTCCCTTTTTTCTTTTCTTTTTTTTAAAGCCAAAAGGCAACAACAGGCCAAGGGCATCAACCTTGTGGGCCATGACAATGAATGTATTCAAATACATCCTGTCCTCACCATTGGTGCTTTAGGCTAAATTATGCTGTTGCTTTACTGAATGGCTAGGTCTGTTCCTTTTTTTTAAAAAAAAAGGTACTGTAAAACCTGGGTGTGTCATCAGTAAGGCCTTCATCTCCAGTGACAGTTATGAGCTTTTGGAAGTGTCACACATCCACTCACACCTCAAACACTGTGTCCAATGTGCACTTTTGAATTTCTAGCTTTATCTATTGCTGGGTTTTATCCAATAATTGATACGCTCCCAAACCTGGGCAACAGTCACTGCAGCATGGATTATTACCAATTACCAAATATAAAATGAGTTTTCTGCTTCCTGCAACCCAAAGTGTTACTGTTAAACTAAAAACCAAACTGTTATTGTAGAAATAAAAAAACATGTCTAGTTCTGGATGAGTCAAAGCTGTTTGGTTCTACTCAATCTCACAAAGATGATAAGCATATTATTATGTGCAATGCCCAATTTATCAAATCCAATTATGGCGCTGGATTGAGTTGGTCAAATACTTGTGTAGATAAAGTCAAGACTGTAACGTTTGGACAACGAGTTGCAAGTAAGTTGAAAATGAAGAATTGTAAACAAACGTGCAGTCTTAGATGCTGGCTGGTTTGACTGTGCCCATATATAGAGTGAAGCTCCACATGATAAACAAATGACCATTGTAGCTTCATGGTTATGATAGTGAGCGTCATGATCCTGACATGCTGTTAGCAATGTTCTTACCATAGCTATGTACAATTTGCATAACGAATCAACAGGTTTGAAGAGCTGGTCACAAGCTATTCTTTTCAGGTACACTGAGAAGCCAAATAATAGAGTCCCATGTCTACTATGCACACAGGAACACTACAGAAGTGGTGTGTCCTGTCCTCTTCTTTGTTGGTGGACTACAGAGGTTCCCCCTCCAGATGTGCGATCTGCTCTGTGGAGGGTAAAGACATGACCTTAGTAGTATGAAGCCAAAAGCAGTAGGACAGATGTGGTGAGACTAACAGGTGATCATTCAATGGCTTTGTTTTTCACTTCCAATAAGCGATGAGTAGCAGGATAAAGGATGGGGTCTTACATTAGCATTCCTCCCTGGCAGTACGTAGATAGACCATGCTCTGGAACAGCTGTAATGTACCTGCCTGACATAAACATTCCTCCTTGAACATTTGGGAGGGGTCCTGTTCAGTGCATTTTGTCTCCTAACGCTGTACACTGGTCATAGCTCGCCCAGATGCTCCTAATACCTACTTGCAAAAATAAACAATTTGTTTAAAAACAAATGTATTTGTTTGGTTTCAGTTCTGTGTAGGGAGAGGCAGTTCCTCACTACCACAAATGATGTAGTCATTGTAAGTTCCTCACTACCACATTTGGGGAATTCGCACGGGTTCAGCATGGCCGGCGTGCAATGGCCGAACCTCACACTGGGTGAACCTCGTGGTTTAAGGTGTCTCCCCTGCCAGGTAAGTATACATTAGTATTTCTACAACAGTGAGCCAACTGATAATCTTGTGTAAAGGTTTTAGATCAAAATCACTTCTACTGTAAAGGGTTAGGATTACAAAGCCTTTTGAAAGTTAATACTCAAGAACACGTCTATGTTAGGACAGGTTTTGCGAAGGTAAGCAGATGTATTTTTACAGAATGGTGACTATATTAAAACACAAGCTGAAGGAGGTTCCAGTTCTGAGTGACAGCAGGCCAATGTTTATTTTGGACATCAGTAGCCTGAGATTCCCTGACTGAGTCTCTGGCTCCTCCACAGGATAACGGGTATTACTGCACCTCACTGAGGCTTTCTTTAATCATAGTTGCTAACATGTTGCATCATTCTTCATTACTAACATTACCAATCTTCATTCAACAAATGTTGATAAAGTTGGCTCTATCAAAGAGGCACAATTTTAGATAACAGATACATGTCATCTAATCAGTGGCAGCCCACTCTTCATTTTAGCATACAGAAAGGCCTATCGGCAACATTTTCTGATACTATCCTTGTTTCAACATGGTCATAGTAGCAAGTTAGTATAGGCCTCGTTTTTACCGTAAATAATAGGAACATTTTCTGACCCCTTTATCTTTGTTTCCTGTTTGTGCAGATCACAAACCACCACTAGAGGACACTATTTCCTCATCTATGTATTTATTAAGGATCCCTATTGGCTGCTGCCAAGGCAGGAGTGACTCTTCCTGGGGTCCAGCAACCATGTACAGACTTTATGGACAGTATGTGGATATAATATAAAGCATATCTGTAGAATGTGTAGGATAGAATGGTGTTGAATAGTTCAATAGTTGAATAGGATGACATTGACTAGAATACAGTATATACATATGAAATGAGGAAAACAGAATGTAAAGATTATTAAAGCGACCAGTGTTCCATTTAGCTATACCAGTTAAAATGAAGGACTCAAGTCATGTCAGTCAGCGTTTTCTTGACTTTCTCTTCTGAGAAGGCTTTCCACTAGATGTTGGAACATTGCTGCAGGGACCTCCTTCCATTCAGCCACGAGCATTAGTGAGGTCGGGCAATGATCTTGGGCAATTAGGCCTGGCACGCAGTCTGTTAATTCATCCCAAAGGAGTTCGATGGGGTTGAGGTCCATGCTCAGTGCAGGCCAGTCAAGTTCTTCCACACCGATCTCGACTAACCATATACTGTATGTATGGACCGTGCTTTTTGCATGGGGGTATTGTCATGCTGAAACAGGGTCTTCCCCAAACTGTTGCCACGAAGTTGGAAGCACATAATCGTCTAGAATGTCATTGTATGCTGTAGCTTAAAGATTTCCCTTCACTGGAACTAAAGGGTCTAGCCTGAACCATGAAAAAAACGCCTCAGACCATTATTCCTCCTCCACCAAAATGTACAGTTGGCACTATGCATTGAGGCAGGTAGTGTTCTCCTGGCATCTGACAAATCCAGATTAGTCCGTCAGTGGAGAGTGATTCATCACTTCAGAGAACGCGTTTCCACTGCTCCAGAGTCCAATGGCGGCATGCTTTACACCACTCCAGCCGACGCTTGGCATTGCGCATGGTGATCTTAGGCTTGTGTGAGCCTGCTCGGCCATTGAAACCCATTCAATGAAGCTCCTGACCAACAGTTATTGTGCTGACGTTGCTTCCAGAGGCAGTTTGGAACTTGGTAGTAAGTGTTGCAACCGAGGACGGATTATATTTACGCGTTTCAGCACTCGGCAGTCCCGTTATGTGGGCTTGTGTGGCCTTCCACTTCGCGGCTGAGTCGTTGTTGCTCCTAGACGTTTCCACTTCACAATAACAGCACTTACAGTGGACCGGGGCAGCACTAGCAGGGCAGAAATTTGACGAACTGACTTGTTGGAAAGGTGGCATCCTATGACAGTGCCACATTGAAATTCAATGAGTTCTTCAGTACAGGTCATTCTACTGCCAATGTTTGTCTATGGAGATTGCATGGCTGTGTGCTCCATTTTTATACACCTGTCAGCAACGACTGTGACTGAAATTGCCAAATCCACTAATTTGAAAGGGTGTCCACATACGTTAGTGTATGAGTTCGTGTGGAAATATTGTACGATGATGGCGACATTTTCCATCATACACATATAACTTGCTCCCTTCTAAGCTAAGGGCATATGAAAGGATTTAAATGATAACATGTCATTTAGTCAGTTAGCGAAGGATGATGGAGCAGTGGGATGCCATGCCTCCTAATTAACATTAATCCCGTCGATGTTCAGAGGGGTTCACGTGTCTGCACCCTCACCTGTTTTTCTAAATGACTGAAGGTGACAGAATGTTAATTTTGGAGATCACTGGTTGGGTTATGCAAATAAATGACACTGACACAGTGCCTGTTTCCAAATGTGAATGTGACTTTATTACACATTTACTATTGGTAATAGTGATATAAACAGTTTCTTTTATCAGCCCTTGACATAGGAAAGATACATGTTAAAAACATGGAGAACTTCAAGAGTAGTGAATGTGACCTCCCCTTAACTCATATACTCTTAATGTTAACTTCACAAATCCAAGTGCATATTAACCTTATTGCAGGTGAAATACATACTACATACTTCTGCAGCACATTAAAGGAAGCAGGCTGCAGGCATGACTATAGCATGAAAATAACTTCGTTTTTTTTAAATCAAGTGCAAAAATGTTACATTTCCCAAGAAAGTATTCATTTTTAGTGTATGCTAAATTAAAAAATTACTACCATTATTCACCTAAACAGCATTGCTATGGTATAGTCTTTAGCTAGTAATACAGCAGAATTGTGGGTAGGAGTGGAGATACAATGTTGACGCATTTCCCATCAAGATGGACAATATAGTGCCTTTGGAAAGTATTTAGACCCCTTGACTTTTTCCACATTCTCCCCCCTCATCAATCTAAACATAATACCCCATAATGTCAAAGCAAAAACGTTTTCTTTTTTTTTTCTCAACATTTTTGTTGATTTATTAAAAATAAAAAACTATCACGTTTACATAAGTATTCAGACCCTTTACTCAGTACTTTGTTGAAGCACCTTTTGGCAGTGATTACAGCATTGAGTCTTCTTGGGTACACCTGTATGGCACACCTGTATTTGGGGAGTTTCTCCCATTCTTCTCTGCAGACCCCCTCTCGATCATGTTCAAGTCCTGGCTCTGGCTGGGCCACTCGAGGACATTCAGAGACTTGTCCCGAAGCCACTCCTGCGGTGTCTTGGCTGTGTGCTTACGGTCGTTGTCCCTGTTGGAAGGTGAACCTTCCCCCAGTCTGAGGTTCTGTGCACTCTGGAGCAGGTTTTCATCAAGGATCTCTGTTCTTTGCTCCGTTCATCTTTGCCTCAAATCTGATTAGTCTCCCAGTCCCTGCCGCTGAACAACTTCCCCACAGCATGATGCTGCCACCACCATGCTTCACTGTAGGGATGGTGCCTTGGTTTCATCAGACCACAGAATCTTGTTTCTCATGGTCTGAGAGTCCATTAGTTGCCTTTGGGCAAACTCCAAGCAGGCTGTCGTGCCTTTTATTGAGGAGAGGCTTCTGTCTGGCCACTCTACCATAAAGGCCTGATTGGTGGAGTGCTGCAGAGATGGTTGTCCTTCTGGAAGATTCTCCCATCTCCACAGAAGAACTCTAGAGCTCTGTCAGTGACCATCGGGTTCTTGGTCACCTCCCTGACCAAGGACCTTCACCCCCGATTGCTCAGTTTGGCCGGGCTGTGTTCTTGGGGACCTACAAAGCTGCAGACATTTTTTTAGTACCCTTCCCCAGATCTGTGCCTCGATACAATCCTATCTCGGCGCTCTACGGACAATTCCTTCAACCTCATGGCTTGGTTTTTGATCTAACATGCACTGTCAACTGGACCTTTATATAGACAGATGTGTGCCTTTCCAAATCATGTCCAATCAATTGAATTTACCAAAGGTGGACTCCAATCAAGTTGTAGAAACATCTCAAGGATGATCAATGGAAACAGGAAGTACCGGAGCTCAATTTCGAGTCCCATAGCAAAGGGTCTGAATACTTATGTAAATAAGGTATACGTTTGTAAAAACCTGTTTTCACTTTGTCCTTATGTGGTATTGTGTGTAGATTGAGGAATTTATTTTAATTTGATCCATTTTAGAATAAGGCTGTAACATAACAAAGTGGAAAAAGTCAAGGGGTCTGAATCATTTCCGAAGGCACTGTACATGTAACGTATTAGTAGACTGACACTCTGGAAGTGTGGCGCTTAGTGCTAGTGCTGCTGTGGCGGCTTCAGTCTGTATGCCGTTGCGGAGCGGTCCATCGAGAGTGTGCCCCAAACAGAGAAAGGTAGCCATACAATGTGTGTGATTATTTCAGCACACTGACAGACTGTCAAGATGCCTGCCTTTACCAGAGGCCCATACCTGCAGGATCAAAGACAGAGGCAGGATGCATCATGTCCTATCAGCCAGATACAGGCGCACAAGGAAGGAGATTGAACCCAGAACAGACATCCAAGTCTGTGTCCTCTCCCTTCTGATAACCTTGACTACATCAATCCTCCCTTTTTATTTTGCACAAAAACATAATTTGGTGAACAGTGTTTTGATGAGTAGGGAGTCGTGTGTGTGTGTGTGTGTGTGTGTTATTGGCTGTTGGACAGGTGTGTAGATGGGAAGCTGGCAGTAGGTGAGGAGGGTGAGTTTAGTTTTGAGAGGAGATCAGAAGACGCCAACCTCAGTGAATGGTGGGTAATGATACTGGGAGGATGGTGGGGGTATCAAGAATGATCATTTGCAGGTCATGACAAAACTCAAATTAAATATATATGTAGAAAAATGTGAGTCGAAAAAAGATATGAATTGATGCTACAGCTACATATTTAGGAGAACAATAGGTGGTGGAAAATAATCATATAGTAGGAGAGAGCGAGAAATGCTAGGCCTTGCTTGAAAATGGTTTAGAAGATGACCATGTGGCACGGTGAGGGACAGCGTATGCAATGTATTGCCATGCAGCCATGTTGTCTTGTAAACCTTATTATCCTAGCAGGAGACAGCATCGCTCTTGCTGTGTCTGAATCGTGTAACCCTCATTAATCTTTGTCTCCTCATCTATTTTCTGTCCAAGACCCGGTGAACCTACATGCGAAATGCCACAGGTGGCTGGAGGCTCCACGCCAAACTATCAATAGGACACCTTAGCTGGCGACTTGGAGGCAGTGATATTTACCTCTTTCCCAGCGTGCGACCGAGGCAAATGATATGCAGATCATCGCCTGTAAATAAGAGATAGGGTTCTCCCCCCCCCCCCCCCCCCCCCCCCGCTTTAAATGAAGTAACAACACACGCACACTTTCACAAGCACAAACACAACTTGGCAGTTGTTTTAATCTCCCGGCAAATTGAACCGGTAGGGGATCATGGCAAGCGTTGGATGAATATTATTAATTACTTGCTATATTTGTCTTGTGCAATTAGTCACTGTTTGCCGCAGAAAACGTCTCATTAATTATCCAAACTCGGTATTCAGCTATAACCGAAGTTACATTTACCTCGAAATAGTGCCAGGCAGAGGTCCACGCTTTCCGAGGCCCCATGGTCGAGCACCTCTGCAAATAATTGAGGGGTAGAGAGGGTATTTGAATGAATGTTTTAATTCCTGAACTCCCAACCTCTATTTTCCTTGATATATGCAACAGCAGGATCCCAGCTTCCCAAAAAATAGGCCTACTCCCGGTATAGTTTGAATGAATGTAATATTTTACAAAAAAATGTGAAAGTCATAGTTGTCCCTTGTTACATTTGTCCCCTACGACCTACACTACCATTCAAAAGTTTGGGGTCACTTAGAAATGTCCTTGTTTTTGAAAGAAAAGCACAATTTTAAAATAACATCAAATTGATCAGAAATACAGTGTAGACATTGTTCATGTTGTAAATGACTTGTAGCTGGAAAAGGCTGATTTTTTAAAAATGGAATATCTACATCAGCAACCATCACTCCTGTGTTCCAATGGCACGTTGTGTTAGCTAATCCAAGTTTATCATTTTAAAAGGCTAATTGATCATTATAAAACCCTTTTGCAATTATGTTAGCACTGCTGAAAACTTGTCCAGAAACAAGTAAAGTTCTTCTGAAACTCGTTAGTCTATTCTTGTTCTGAGAGATGAAGGCTATTCCATGCGAGAAATTGCCAAGAAACTGAAGGTCTTGTATAACGCTGTGTACTACTCCCTTCACCGAACAGCGCAAACTGGCTCAAACCAGAATAAAAAGAGGGGTGGGAGGCCCCGGTGCACAACTGAGCAAGAGGACAAGTACATTAGTGTCTCGTTTGAGAAACAGATGCCTCAACTGGCAGCTTCATTAAATAGTACCCGCACAACACCAGTCTCAACGTCAACAGTGAAGAGGCGACTCCGGGATGCTGGCCTTCTAAGCAGAGTTGCAAAGAAAAAGCCATATCTCAGACTGGCCAATAAAAAGAAAAGATTAAGATGGGCAAAAGAACACAGACACTGGACAGAGGAAGATTGGAAAAAAAGTTCTGCCTAGAAGGTCAGCCTCTTCACTGTTGACGTTGAGACTGGTGTTTTGCGGGTACTATTTAATGAAGCTGCCAGTTGAGGATATGAGGCATCTGTTTCTCAAACTAGACACTAATGTACTTGTCCTCTTGCTCAGTTGTGCACCGGGGCCTCCCACCCCTCTTTTTATTCTGGTTTGAGCCAGTTTGCGCTGTTCTGTGAAGAGAGTAGTACACAGCGTTGTACGAGATCTTCAGTTTCTTGGCAATTTCTCGCATGAAATAGCCTTCATTCTCAGAACAAGAATAGACTGACGAGTTTCAGAAGAAAGTTCTTTGCTTCTGGCCAGTTTGAGCCAGTAATCGAACCCCCAAATGCTGATGCTCCAGATACTCAACTAGTCTAAAGAAGGCCAGTTTTATTGCTTCTTTACTCATTACAACAGTTTTCAACTGTGCTAACATAATTGCAAAAGTGTTTTCTAATGATCAATTAGCCTTTTTAAAATGATAAACTTGGATTAGCTAACACAACGTGCCATTGGAACACAGGAGTGATGGTTGCTGATAATGGGCCTCTATACGCCTATGTAGATATTCCTTAAATAATCAGCCGTTTCCAGCTACAATAGTCATTTACAACATTAACAATGTCTACACTGTATTTCTAATCAATTTGATGTTATTTTAATGGACAAAAAAAAATGTTATTTTCTTTAAAAAAACAAGGTCATTTCTAAGTGACCCCAAACTTTTGAACGGTAGTGTATGTCTGTTGGAACTCAAAACAGGCCTAACCTCGTGAAGAAGACCTTGACTTTGATTATGACCTTTGTGCTGTTACTGGGCTGTTACTCTGTGCATGTTTGTCATCAACTACATTTGTTTGTGGGCAGATGGCCTTTCTACTTTTGATTTATCACTCTCTCTCTCTCCTTTATCTACTCTGTTCTACTTATCTACTTTTGTGGAAGCTGTGGCTATAGCCTACTCATCCTAACAAGGGGACAAATTACTTTAATTATAATTAATTACTGAGTAATTGCAGAGTTGTGTGTTAAATTAAATCTTTATCAGTTTAAGTAAGTGGATTGCTCCCACATGGAAACCATGCTGTGACATTCTCTCTCTCTCTCTCTCTTTCCTGTTATTTCTAAATCATTCACACCGCAGTCCTAGACAATGTTATTTCCCCCCCATCCTCTCTCACACTCCCCTCCCTGTCCAACTTCATTGTGTAGGATTAGTGCCATGTTGGAGCAGTAGTTTGGACCAACTCTGTCAGTAGCCAGCTGCTTTTCTAAAATGCCATAACAAACATGATAGAGGGAGTGGCCTTCACTGCAAACTGAGATACAAGATTTATCTTCAGGTTCCTGTTGTTTTGCAAAATTGAATCCTCAAATTTTAATTGGTCCCCATTAGGTGTACTGCTCTGGGCCATTGGAACAAGGGCTCACTTTGTTGTCCCCGGTTCTCCCAACCCCATTGTGTTCCATTGTGCAAAATCTTGATTATGATTTGTTTCTATCCTTTCATCTAGCGGTCTAGTTTAGGAAGCAGATGGCGCGAAGGTAAAACGACTAATGTTCGCTTTAGTCTACGACATCCTTCTTATCCATTTAAATCACCAGTGCATTGTGGGACCAGTGTGTATTTTGTTTCCCTGAGAGTGGTAGCTAAATTGCTTTTTCAATCACAACAGCATCAGTGAGAATCCTCAGTCTGAAATAGCTTTGCCACCTGCAGGGTTTAAGACCACCTATCAGTAGCCTACTCACTAGGAAAGACTCTGGACCATAGAAGATGCGTTTCTTTGGTGTACTGATAGATCCCTGTGCAGCTTTTGTGTACATGATCACTACGTTCAGGGTGCTACATAAAAGCAGCAGCAAAGTATGAGGCTTGTTTGCATTTGAACTCTATGGATATACACAGTGTGGACAGTTTCAGTTAGTCTGCGTGTGCAACTGTTTGGTGGGAGGATGAACAATTCTATTATGACTGTGAAGCATATTTCACAGGGTCTTTAGTGGATTACACAGGCTTTGCAGGATGCTTAAGGTAAGATTAAAACAAATCTATACTAAATCACAGTAAGCAGGAAATCAGATCCAATAGATATCTTTGAGTAGCCACTTATTTGTATGTGTGTGTGTGAGTGCGCTCTGTACGTGTATTTGTCAATGTAAGACATACAGTACGTTGTGGATATTAATGATGGGATTCACTCTTTACCAGGGCAGAGAGAGCACCAATGTTATCAGATTCTCCTGAATGCTTACCATTGCATTTTTTTTTTTAAACAACATGACCAAGTACACATGCAATACTATCAAGAGTGCTCTTTCCATTTTCAACATATGGCTCTTAGTCACATACAGAGGCCATTGATTATTCCATCCTAGTAAGACTGTAGAGCAGGTGCTATAACAAGAGACAAAAACACACAGAATTACAGTACAGAGACAGATGTCAGACATTAACCCGCAAGATAGCCTACTTTATCCTAACCCCCACTACCATTTAAGATGGATGCCCTTTCCCTATCACTACACTTTTCAAATCCCCATTGCTAACACATTAACTTTCTTTCTGTACACACAGGCTAACGGCAAAGATAATGAACTTATTACCACATCCATTACAGAGTAGTATTATTTGCTAATAGCTTGGCGCCATATGGAACCGGGGATCCACCCATGTGGGTAATTCCAATCTTTGGACAAGCTGTCAATAAAAAAGTATTACATTTTCAGCAGGCATGGGGGGAGGGAGGCAGTGGATAGTGTATAATCCCTCAGGCTCTGGGATGAGTTCTCTGTGTCACTAACGTGGCCTGCTAGCCTGCAACATACTGTACAGACATGCCTGTGTACTTTGTGCAGGCAGTTGAGTTTGTAGCTACAGTACCAGCTCTAGCATGGTCTGTGTACAAAGATCATACTTGCAGCATGAGACAAATAGAAAGATGAGTTGTTGTGGTGGCTGGTGGGCCAATTTGGGTTTCCTGGCCAAGAGAGACATTTTCAACTAGCTAATGAAACATGTTTCAAGCTCAAAAAATGGAAAATACAGAGTAGGAACAGTTATGTATTGTCCAACGATCCCCTTGGAGGATTCCTCTGTTGACAACCCTCTTGTTCGGTTGTTTGGGGCAGAGCTTGAATCTGTGTGTATGCTAAATACACCACGTTGCATCTGCACATCTATACGGCCTGCTGTATATCCTTTTCTATATGCCGGGATTTGTGAGAGTAATGGAACTCTCCAACTTCCCCCTTCTCATATCCTTCAGCCAGCGCTGCAGCCCAGCGGATAACCAAGCGTGGATTAAGAGTGACGTCACAGTGAAGAGAGTGCTGGTGTGTGTGTGTGTATATGTGCCGGATGTGTGTGTTTTAGACTGATTAGACAGAAAGGGTGAGAGAGGATTAGAGAACCATCTCTGGGTTCTTTAGGTGCTGACACCAGTCCACCTCGCCAAGGGCTCAATTTACTGAGGGATCAGACCCATTTATGATATAGTGGGATTATTATCAGTTCAACAGTGCAATTGCTTTATTAGGGTAACCCTTCAACTTTGGAATGAGGACACTTGTGAGACATTTAGGGGTGTATGTTCACCTCGTATAAGTATCATTGAAAGGTATATTACTATGGCTAATTGTACATTAGCCCACATTTGAACATACACAGAGATGTAGCTGGATTTATAGAAGAAGGAATCTATGCAGCTATAAAACAGAAGGGAAAGAGAGTATTAATTGTGTCCCCATAATTCTGTTTACACTTCCCTCTCCAGTCATTATTTAATGCCTAAAGCGAACATTTTATGAACAGATTTGTAGAGCTGTTGAAACATGAATCTCTGCACCATCTACATTCTACACCAGTGGAAATATTATTTGATCTGAGGAAATGTTGACTAATGATCATCTGCTGTATGACCGTGTTATTCATATATTACTGAGGATGCTAATCTCTCCATCATTTACAAGACCCTAAAGCCTTTTTCAGCTTGTATCAACACACCCATTAGGAACAAAGACAAATACAGCTTCCTTCAGTAATTCTTCACAGGATAACCGTGGCGTATACAGTAGCTTCTTTCAAAAGGCTACAAATCCAATAAGGCGGCTGGCTATGTTTAATTTGACCTGGTTTGTCAACATTCTTAACTTGCCCGGTGTATTGGCTCCCTTGAAATGCATTGTACTTCCTCCTCTGGCTGATACAGAGCAGTCCATAATTGAGCATGTAATCACACGCTAAGATATAACAACAAAAAAGGACTGAGTGGTGGTCCCCTTAGATTGAGCAAGCTACAGGGCAATTGAATCTTGCTATATCCTTCCTTAATCGATTGAAAACACTTAGGTTACAAACATCTTCAAAGTTCAATCTTTACATTTTATGGAACCTTATGATGACCATAGGCCAGGATGAAGTATCGGATTGTATCATAATGATGCCTGTCAATCAATCTTGAAAAGAGCAGGCCCATGTTACATTTTCAAAGAGATGTGCAAGATGTGGATGTTTGTGTGTGTGTTTGCCAAATGTTCCAACATTTTACAGTTTTTTGCGATTGCTTACACACTCTACACAAGCCAAATAAGACACAACACTTGGAGATAGAAGTGAGATGTTTATGTCAAAATGAAACTCTGCAATCAAAACCTAACAATCCTTTTTCAAAATGGCATTTTTGCAACAAAATGATACACACATGCACCATTTGAATTACTCTTTCAAAGCAGCAACACACTGATGTACTTTATACAAAACACTGCCGTCTTTACCTTTTTATATTTTCTCATTTACAGGCTTCTGTGAAAGATTGTTCCAGTACAGCACATTTACACACAGTTCAATGAACACAAAAATAGAAAGTAGCTTAAGAAAAAAATATATACAGCTTATTTTTTAGAAGAAAAGTAGAATTACAGTACAGTAATCATTACAATATGTAACTGTAAACTCACGTAAACAAAAATAATTACAGTAATATTACAGTGCAATGGTAAACAAAAAATAGTATTGGAAGGGATGGGGTGGATGGTTTATGGATCCCGCCTTCTGTTAGGGTCTATCCACATCACAAGCAACGTCATCCCTGGCTAAACAGGAAAAATGTGGCCTTGCCAACCCTGTACTGACCCCACCTCAATGTCTCTGCATGCCTCTTCCATTGCTTGCAGAAGAGGCAGGCGGGCATGTGGTTGGCGGTCATACACTTTCCAACGCCAAGCTGAAAATAATTCCTCAATCGGATTGAGAAATGGGGAGTAAGGGGTCAAGGATACAACTGTGAAGTTATTGTGGTTGGTGAACCAGTCCCTGACCAGAGCAGCCCGGTGGAAGTTAACATTATCCTATATGACAACAAACCTGGGCTGCTCTGGTCTGTCCTGTACAACTGCATTATGTAGTGCATCCAGAAATATGATTATGTGTGCATTATTGTAGGGACCTAGGCTGGCATGGTAATGGAGAACTCCTTGCAGACTAATGGCGGCACACAAGGTGATATTTCCCCCGCGCTTCCCAAGGACATTCAAAACAGCTCTTCGTCCTATAACATTTCGGCCCCAACACCTGGTTTTAGCTAGATTGAATCCAGGTTCATCAATGAAAATGAACTCATGAGGCTGTGCAGCTGCAGCAAAGTCCAGGACTCTCTGTAACAGAAAATGCATACACTGTACCGTGAATATGGTGTAACTCAAAACACAGGACTACAATGTCTACATTTTCACACAAGGATGGGGGTGGGGGTGGGTTGGGTCAGACACATTCAGTCAAAACTACAAGCTACAGGCAGTCACATACTGCTTTGTCTGAATGTATCTATGCAGTGCCAATAGGACACAATCTACTGCCATTACTGTATTACAGTATAGTACAGTGACACTTACTTGCAAATAGTCATAGCGAAGGTCTTTGACTCTGACGCTGTTCCTCTCAAATGGAACCCTGTACAGCTGTTTCATCGTAAGTTGGTATTGACGCAAGATGCGGCAGAGTGTCGACATACTGACACGTTTGATATTATGTAATGTTGTGTGATCTGCAATGATTTGCTCTCGTAGTTGATGTAGGCGGATGGTGTTGTTTGCCAACACTAGATTGACAACGGCCAGTTCCTGTTCAAGGGTGAACAGACTTTGCCTTCCACCCTCAGAAGGTCGTCTGGCAGTTCTGTAGAAAATGAGTCGCTACAAGGTAGCATCCATACTGTACACAGTAACATCAAGAATATGATTTCATTGGTTAGGTTCTTTTTACTGTACTGTCATACTGTACACAGTAACATCTGTATTACATGTACTTCACAGCACTATACCTAGTTTTTTTGTACACTGAGGAGCATAGACCTAATATTGTAGGACTAAGTTGTATTGTACTGTGATGCAGAATGATGTGCAACAATTACATAGGTACAGTCTAGTGTAGAAAGTTGAAGATATACCTGTTCTCCAGTCTAAATGTCCCTATTATGGATGCTACCGTGTAGCGACTCAGGTTGGGCTGGACTCTCTGCCCAGCCTCCCTCATCGTCAGGCCATGATTTATGACACGGTCCACCAAAATGGCCCTAATGTCGTCGGAAATATGTCTCTGTCTATTACCTGGTCCCCTTTTTTGTTCTTGTCCTCTCCATCTTCCTCTTCCTCTTGCTCTCACTGCCTCCATGTTTGCAAAGTTCTCACAAAAGAGGTGAGTTTACCTGAGGTCTATCTGTAGTGCTAAGGCTCAGACCAATTGGTGTTCAATTACTGTATGTGTTTTCGTGTGTGCTGCCAATTTGAGGTATGTTTAGCATTTTCAATAGAAGTGTTTTCCCAATGATTGCAAGAGATTTCATTCTTGAATGAAGTGTATAATCTAAGAAACAGTGTGTAGTATTTTGCAAGTGTGTTGCAGAATTGCAAACAAAGTGCAAAGTGTGTTGCAGAACTGCAAACAAAGTGCCAAGCAGAAAATGTTTGTACTTTTGGTGCCTTTGTTTAAGGCATGGATACAAAAGTTAAAGTTTTGATGCTTTTGTCTAAGCATTCACTTTCAGTGTGTAAGCAATCGGCAAAAACTGTAACAGGATTACTGAGTAGTAGCAGGCTCTGGTAAAATTGTAGGGATCACGCACGCACTCTATTCCCTCTTGTTGGATGAGACCTAGGCTAACCCTAACCCACTTTTTCTCCCAAAATCTCCATCTGTCAAAACTGCAGTTCCCTGTGCTTGTCCCCCTTTCCCTTGGAGAATGCTGCTGATGGGCAGACCAGGAAGTGAAATCAGCAGTTTGACTATTGTCGTTTGAACTTTATGCGGAATAGCCTATTGTGGACCATGCGAGTATTTCTGGAAGCTAGCTAATGATTGGTTTCTTACAGTAAGACATTTAATCAAAAATACTTCATATGCACGAGCCAATATGAATGGCGCGCCTTTGTAGAGGAGAAATATAATGCGCATGGAACGGGTCTGGAGTAATTACCAGTATCTTTGACAGACCTTTCCATGCATAGGCTAACTAGCTAGCTAGCTTCCATAGTTGGCTAGGCTACGTTAGCTAGTTTGTGCTTTAAAGATTAGAATAGCTACTTTGGCAAAAAAAAAATATATTTGTCAATGGACGTCGGGGTGTTAGCATTGAAACCTAGCGCTAACTAGCTACTCATTGTTTCAGTGCTAGCTAGCTAGCCTAGCTTCCTGGCTAATTGAGGATGCTAGTTAGCTAACAATTCGTGTTTTTTTTTCTCTCTACCTAGCTAACTAGCTATGGTAGTGGAGCAGAGAAGCTGGGTGCTGACTGGCGCCACTGTCGCCTGTGTCGCCGCGCTTTACCTGCCCTGCACGCAGAAGGCTGTACCCGGTGGAGACTCAGGTAAAGGTTATGGTCTTTTCTGGCAGCCAATCGTGCATGGTTTATGAGGAGCGACTGGTTTGTGACGTTCATTTACCCATGATGTGACTAATCATACAGGTACTGTATGTAGTTTTGCATTTTTTACGGATATAACTTAATCACTGTATATCATGGTGTGAGCAAATATCATTTGCATACACCTTTGCAGTGTGCATGCAGAAGTAGCTAATGGGCTCCCAAGTGGCACAGCGGTCTAAGGCACTGCATCTCAGACACCCTGGTTCGATTCCAGGCTGTATCACAACCGGCAGTGATTGGGAGGCCCATAGGGCCACGTACAATTGGCACAGCGTCGTCCGAGTTTGTCCGGTGTAGGCCGTCATTGTAAATAACAAATTGTTCTTAACTGACCTGCATAGTTAAATAAAGGTTCCATGTCAGTTCCATACTCTACATTCAAAATGTTCTCTACTTACCCATGAAGCTTGCTACTCAGTTACATCCAGAAACGTTCCTATTATATTCAGTGCACACCTTTCTGGTGGTGACATTCCAGTGCATTGAATCTTCTCATTATATGAGGTGCCTGGATGCAGCTGTGGTGCTGTTTGGCCATCAAGTTCTTTGTTTTAGTTTGGTGCTGAATATTTGTTTTAGTTTGTACTGTACTGTACATGGTGCTGGATGTTTGTTTTAGTTTGTACTGTACTGTACATGGTGCTGGATGTTTGTTTTAGTTTGTACTGTACTGTCCATGGTGCTGGATGTTTTTTAGTTTGTACTGTACTGTACATGGTGCTGAATGTTTGTTGTAGTTTGTACTGTACTGTCAATGGTGCTGAATGTTTGTAGTTTGTACTGTACTGTACATGGTGCTGGATGTTTTTTAGTTTGTACTGTACTGTACATGGTGCTGGATGTTTGTTTTAGTTTGTACTGTACTGTACATGGTGCTGGATGTTTGTTTTAGTTTGTACTGTACTGTCCATGGTGCTGGATGTTTTTTAGTTTGTACTGTACTGTCCATGGTGCTGGATGTTTGTTTTAGTTTGTACTGTACTGTACATGGTGCTGGATGTTTTTTAGTTTGTACTGTACTGTACATGGTGCTGGATGTTTGTTTTAGTTTGTACTGTACTGTACATGGTGCTGGATGTTTGTTTTAGTTTGTACTGTACTGTCCATGGTGCTGGATGTTTGTTTTAGTTTGTACTGTACTGTACATGGTGCTGGATGTTTGTTTTAGTTTGTACTGTACTGTCCATGGTGCTGGATGTTTGTTTTAGTTTGTACTGTACTGTACATGGTGTACTGTCCAAGAACAAGATCCAAATGTTTCTCTTTAAGAAAAACGTTTTTGTGTTGGCTAGTAGTTTACGAAGTTTAACATTTACTTTCGATGTACAGTAGTTACTAAAATAGGAAATGCCTCTTTATATGCCTTGTTATTGCAGAGAGCAATGGTTATTTAGTGTAGGTAAGCTATGGACACCTGCTTGTCGAACATCTTTCCTGCTATAACAGCCTCCACTCTTCTGGGAAGGCTTTCCACTAGCTGTTGGAACATTGAATGATTAATATATATATATATATATATACACACACACACACACACACACTGGGGGCCAAAAGTTTGGAATATTACTAATTCAAGGGTTTTTCTTTATTTGCACAATTTTTTACATTGTAGAATAAAGGTGAAGACATCATCAAAACTATGACATAACACATATGGAATGTAGTAACCAAAAAAGTGTTAATCAAATCAAAATTGAGATTCTTCAAATAGCCACATTTTCCTTGATGACAGCTTTGCACACTCTTGGCATTCTCTCCCATCAGTCTTGAAGGAGTTCCCACATATGCTGAGCACTTGTTGGCTGCTTTTCCTTCACTGCGGTCCGACTCATCCAAAACCATCTAGATTTGGTTGAGGTTGGAACCAAAAATCTCAAAGGACAAATTTCCACTGGTCTAATGTCCATTGCTCGTGTTTCTTGGCCCAAGCAAGTCTCTTCTTCTCATTGGTGTCCTTTAGTAGTGGTTTCTTTGCAGCAAGTCAACCATGAATGCCTGCTTCACACAGTCTCCTCTGAACAGTTGATGTTGAGATGTGTCTGTTACTTGAACTCTGTGAAGCATTTATTTGGGCTGCAATCTGAGGCTGGTAACTCTAATGAACTTATCCTCTGCAGCAGAGGTATTTCTGGGTCTTCCATTCCTGTGGCGGTCCTCATGAAGCTAGTTGAGAGAATGCCATGAGTGTGCAAAGTGAAGAATCTCAAATATAAAATATATTTTTATTTTAACACTTTTTGCTTTTTGTTTTTATGTCTTCACTTTTATTCTACAATGTAAAAAATAGTGCAAATATAGAAAAACACTTGAATGAGTACTATTCCAAACTTTTGGCCCCTAGTGTGTGCGTGTGTATTTTGTGTGTGCGTGTGTGTATGTGTGTATATATATATATTTAGTGTAGGTTCAGCTACAGTGAAAGTGGACTGGGGGGCATGAATGCTTTGCTCAGTAGATTTGTGTAGTCCTGGCATACATTCTGCAGAGGGGAAATACATTGAAACTGCATTTTGCAAGATGGAACCATTTTTAAAAGCCTGGGCCAGATATGGGGGTGCAGAGGAGAGTACAGGAGAAAAACCCTGAGTAGCCCTGCTCGTTGTGCTTCTGTCGAGGGGCCTGGGCCTTTGAAAAAAAAACGTCCAGCCCCTTCTCCACAGCGTTTAGGGACGGTGCAGGATGCCCGCTCCGATAGTGCCAGCTGAACACCCTTTCCCAATTCTCCAGGTCTTCGTCTCCATGTTATAATCTCTTTAGGTGTGATGCGCCCCAGAGAGGCTTGAGCACACCCCGCGGGAACGCTGTTGTCTAGGAATGTGGTGTGTGGAAATGACGGGGATTATGGGAAGGCTGGTGTGGGGGCCTGTGCTCTGCTATAACAAAGACTCTTGGCGTCCGTGCTGCTACCATGTCGACTCATATATTTTAGTAATGGGACCACAGCACTGCTCCATCTCTGGGCCTCTGCCACTCTGATGTTCTGGCTCTACATTAGTTAGAATTTTATTGTGGTGTTTAAAAGTGTACAATTTGGAATATGTAGTGTGAAATGGAGGATGAGACAGAGTGATAAAAAATGATGACCGGTAGTTCTCATGCCAGGTGAAATGGACCAATGGAAACATTTGAGCTGTGCAGTTGAAAAGGTTTTGGGTTTCATGGCCTGTTATACTGATAAGAGTGAGGGTGCTTCATGCGCCAGAAACTCCAACATGATAATGCACTGTATCACAGAGGTTAAATGCAGAAAAATGAGGCAGGCGGCCAACTGTTTGAAATTATACTGCAATGTTCTGTCATTTTGGTGTTGCATCAAAACCCCAGTTCTTGCAATTCTACGGTAATTTTTTATGTTTATGTACATTACTGATATTTATACAAAAATATATTTCTCAACTGTAAAATGTATTTAAATGAAGTCAATATGGACAAATATAGTTTTTTTCTGTTAATTATAGCATTGAGCTGGAATAACCAACTATGTCCAGCTATATAGCCTGCCCTTATTGCAGATTTGACCACATTCAAGTTATATTTCATACAAAACCTTAATGCAAAAATTTCTTCTCATTTCTAAATCTGTGTTTTATGTAGAATAAGAATGTCATTGAATTGCACCCCGTATATTGGACCAGCAGAGGGTGCTGTGTTGGGCACACACATTTATCAATGACATTTAATCTGAACAGAATTTCAATTTTCACGAGTGGGAGATGCAAACATTGGGTGAAAAATCTGTGTAATTGGAAACGCTTTGGATGTATTCTGGCACAAATGGGTTTGTGCCCAAAATGATCAGAGGCATACTTAAATATCATTTAGGGGTTGAATGCCGTTTACGCTGCACAAAGGTAGAGACAGTCAGAAACCTTGCAACCAGCTCCTGTGTGCTTAAGCTTACCTCATCATGCTCTTATTGTCCCCAACATTGCCTCTGTTTCTGTGTCCTCTCTGGACCAAAGGAGAGGCTGGGAGTGTGGGAACAGAGAGAAAGACCTGGTGCATGGGGAGGTTTGGACTAGGAGCCATACTCTCAGATCAGCCTATGTGTGTGCCTGTGTGGCGGCGCGTTGGGGAGGGAGTGTTATGGTGTGTTTGTGTGTGTGTGGCGGAGATGGGAGTAGTTTTGCTGTGTGTGTGTGTGTGTCGGAGTGGAGGGGGTGGGGGGGGGGGGGGGGTGGGGTGTCAGGGGAGAAGCGAGAGATGAAGAGAATGAGCGTGCCGCTTAGGAAATGTCACACTGGGAAGATTTGTAGGTTTTGATCCAAGCAAATTAATGCAAAACCCCAGTGCAAGTATTTGATTTGGGAAAACTTTGGAGCAGACTTGTCTCTTAATAATAATGATTGGGTTTCCGTTAATTTCCTCCACTACTCTCTTCCACAGGAGAGCTGATCACCGCTGCTTGTGAGCTGGGGGTAAGCATTAGCCGTATTGTTTAATCAATTCACTCATTAACTCTTAGAAGCATTAAGGAAGTTTAATTAAGCATGGGCAGAAAGCAGATTAATTTACTTTCAGTCCACAGGTTTTTTCCTTCTTTTCTATACACTTATTTTACTAAGTTGGAAGTAGAGAATGCTATAATTTGCAACCCGTTTTTCAAATCCAATTAAAGTCAATGGTAAGGCGATGGCTTTTGTAGGCTCTGCCTTATGTACGGTATAAGTCTCATTATATCCACCCCTCTTTTTTGTGTGTGTGTGTGTAAGCCGGGAAGAATGAACTAAATCGGGTTAACAGTTATAATAAGTTTTATTATTTAATAAAGTTTATTACGCTGCTGTGATCCTTTTAGGGAGGCTGTGTCGGTGTCACTATGCCAGTAATCCTGCCGTTAGTGCCGCTGTCCGTGTGGCCTGCCTGTCAGGCCTCCCCAGTGTTCGGAGGTCCTCCTTGGGCCCGGGGACGCCGGCCCTCCCCTCTGATCCCCAGAGCTCTGGTGCTCTCTCTCCCCACAGCTCCCTGTGGCCTTGGTGCCCCTCTGCAGTCCTTTAGCTCTTCAACTATGAGCCTGTCCATCTGCATCTGCCCCCACAGCCCCTCTTTCCAACCTCATGTTCACCTGAGTGGTGCTGCCTGCCTGTCTGACCTAACCATCTGTTTACCAAACTGGGATTTTTTCACTGTCTCATTTCACCCCTCCTCTCTCTCTTGGGCTCCTCCCCTTTCACTCTTCCTTTTACCACCCACTCTTCCTCTCCTTCTGTCTTTCACCTTCACCATCCCTTTTACCTCCCTAGCTTTAAAAGCTCCTCCAGTCTCTCCTATCTCTCCGCAGACCTGGCTGAGGCTGGTTGTTGTGGACATGCCCAGGGGTCCAGTGAGCCTCGGCAGTGTCCGTGATGATTGGTGGTGTAATCACTCTCTCACCTCTCAGTGGTAGCTCCATTTGAAGGGCTGCCCCTGCTCCCCGGCTGGCCCAGCCTTATCAGTGCCAGGGAATGAGTCTGTATGTAATGACTAAGCGCTTATCGGCCTGTAGGAGACTTAGCGGCTAATTGCAGTGATTGCTGGGATCCCCCGGGTGAGAGTGGCTGAGGCTCTGAGGTGATTTGGGGGGCTGGCGTGCACCACGCGCTGCAGCACGGACCCCAGGGAGTTGCCTTGTCCTTGGGAAGTGATGAGGGGAGGAAGGGTTTGTTGAGAGAAGAAAGCGGGTTGGGAGGCCCTCTCATAGCAGAGTCAGTCAACGGTCAGGCCACAGTAACAATATGGCTGTCTAGGCCTGCCACTCCATCCCTTCACCTCCACCACCACTCCCCCTACAGCACAGGCTTTCATTACCCTGCCAACCCCTCTCCCTTTCATCAAATCAAATCAAATTTTGTTGGTCACATACACGTGGTTGGCAGATGTTAATGCGGGTGTAGCGAAATGCTTGTGCTTCTAGCATCCTGCCTCAGCCCGCGCCCCCTCTCTGTATAGTTCCACCACACTTATTTAAACGTATACCTACAGTGGGGCAAAAAAGTATTTAGTCAGCAACCAATTGTGCAAGTTCTCCCACTTAAAAAGATGAGAGAGGCCTGTAATTTTCATCATAGGTACACTTCAACTATGAGAGACAAAATGAGAAAAAACAATCCAGAAAATCACATTGTAGGATTTTTTATGAATTTATTTGCAAATTATGGTGGAAAATAAGTATTTGGTCACCTACAAACAAGCAAGATTTCTGGCTCTCACAGACCTGTAACTTCTTCTTTAAGAGGCTCCTCTGTCCTCCACTCGTTACCTGTATTAATGGCACCTGTTTGAACTTGTTATCAGTATAAAAGACACCTGTCCACAACCTCAAACAGTCACACTACAAACTCCACTATGGCCAAGACCAAAGAGCTGTCAAAGGACACCATAAACAAAATTGTAGACCTGCACCAGGCTGGGAAGACTGAATCTGCAATAGGTAAGCAGCCTGGTGTGAAGAAATCAACTGTGGGAGCAATTATTAGGAAATGGAAGACATACAAGACCACTGATAATCTCCCTCGATCTGGGGCTCCACGCAAGATCTCACCCCATGGGGTCAAAATGATCACAAGAACGGTGAGCAAAAATCCCAAAACCACACGGTGGACCTAATGAATGACCTGCAGAGAGCTGGGACCAAAGTAACAAAGGCTACCATCAGTAACACACTACGCCGCCAGGGACTCAAATCCTGCAGTGCCAGACGTGTCCCCCTGCTTAAGCCGGTACATGTCCAGGCCCGTCTGAAGTTTGCTAGAGAGCATTCTCTCTAGCAAACATTCTCCCAATCCAGAAGAGGATTGGGAGAATGTCATATGGTCAGATGAAACCAAAATAGAACTTTTTGGTAAAAACTCAACTCGTCATGTTTGGAGGAGAAAGAATGCTGAGTTGCATCCAAAGAACACCATACCTACTGTGAAGCATGGGGGTGGAAACATCATGCTTTGGGGCTGTTTTTCTGCAAAGGGACCAGGACGACTGATCCGTCTAAAGGAAAGAATGAATGGGGCCATGTATCGTGAGATTTTGAGTGAAAACCTCCTTCCATCAGCAAGGGCATTGAAGATGAAACGTGGCTGGGTCTTTCAGCATGACAATGATCCCAAACACACCGCCCGGGCAATGAAGGAGTGGCTTCGTAAGAAGCATTTCAAGGTCCTGGAGTGGCCTAGCCAGTCTCCAGATCTCAACCCCATAGAAAATCTTTGGAGGGAGTTGAAAGTCTGTGTTGCCCAGCGACAGCCCCGAAACATTGCTGCTCTAGAGGAGATCTGCATGGAGGAATGGGTCAAAATACCAGCAACAGTGTGTGAAAACCTTGTGAAGACTTACAGAAAACGTTTGACCTCTGTCATTACCAACAAAGGGTATATAACAAAGTATTGAGATAAACTTTTGTTATTGACCAAATACTTATTTTCCACCATCATTTGCAAATAAATTCATTAAAAATCCTACAATGTGATTTTCTGGGCTTTTTTTTTCTCATGTTGTCTCTCATAGTTGAAGTGTACCTATGGTGAAAATTACAGGCCTCTCTCATCTTTTTAAGTGGGAGAACTTGCACAATTGGTGGCTGACTAAATACTTTTTTGCCCCACTGTATATACCCCCCTCAGGATAGAGGGCTCCCTCCTGTCTCTCCTCCTCATCCCTCCACCCGGTTACTGACATGTTCTCTCTCTCTCTCTCTCTCTCTCTCTGTCTCTCTGTAGGTGGCTCACCCCCCGGGCTACCCAGTCTTTACCCTCCTATCCTGGCTGGCTCTGTCCCTGCTGCCCTATCTCTCCCTCTCCGTGTCTCCAGCCCACAGTGTCAACCTGCTGAGCAGCCTGCTAGGGGCCGGGGCCAGCGGGACCCTCTGCTTCACTGTCTGCAGGTAAGACTACCACACATCATTAGGGCCAGGAGTCTCTGCTTCACTGTCTGCAGGTAAGACTACCGCCAGTCTCTCCTGGTCAGGTCACATCTAATTATAATCAACATGGTTAGTGTCTGCTGCATCCAATAGTGCTGTAATTCTGGTATTGTCAATGATATAGATCATGTATTATAATGTATTTACCTGACCTGGATAATTACTAAATGAGCCAACAAGGGCCTCCCGAGTGGCGCAGTGGTCTAAGGCACTGCATCCCGGTTCGATACCGGGCTGTGTTGCAGCAGGCCGCAACCGGGAGACCCATGAGGCGACGCAGCGCCGTCCGGGGTAGGGGAGGGTTTGGCCAGCCGGGATGTCCTTGTCCCATCACGCTGTAGCGACTCCTGTGGCGGGCCGGGCGCATGCACGCTGACACAGTCGCCAGATGTACGGTGTTTACGAAATTGGGGAGAAAAGGGGAGACATTTTTTTAAATAAATGAGCCAACAGATGGGTTTTTGTCACAAAATGTTTTAACTCTCAAAGAGCAGTTTGAGAATTCTGTAATCCCTGAACATATTCCTACTTACATTTGCATCTTGCTGCTTGGTGAAAGGACTGATGATATATTTGGGTAGTTTCTGACTGGCAGTGGTGTTCCTGATCCCCTGTTCTGTATTCAGAGCACAGTCCCACCACACTCCTCCCCCGCAAACACACCCATCCTGTTTACCCATCGCCCACCCGTTGTGTGTGTGTCACAGTCACGGCCCCCTCCAAGTGCCTGACACCTCCCATCGCCCAGCATGCTCCCAATCCTGACATGGCACGATTTCTAATTTCCCCCTTCTGCCCTCCTGGGTCTAAAAGGGACCGGATCACACCTCCCTCCCTCCCTCCAGTCAGGAGCTCAGAATGTTAGCCACTGTGCCTCTGTACATTCCCATGCCACCCTGCCTGTCGCCCTCCTCCTGCAGCTCAGACCGCCTGCGGCCCTCCTCCTGCAGCTCAGCCTGCCTGCTGACCCCATCATGTAAGGAGCCCCCCCCCCCCCCCTTTGTGTGCTTTTATCTCACATTGTCGCCTGGCCGACCTTACATAGACCGCTTGCTGATTTAGTTACTTTCCAGCGCGTGGGCTCTATGCACCATTGGTGGCAGCTTAATGTCAGGCGTTTTCCCCTTTGTCATAGTTCTAGATTTACAGGGCCCATTTATGCATTCAGTGCTATTTTGAATATATACTGTACACCATGTTTGATTTATCGTTCCAACCAATTAATTGTGGCGTATGTTAAAAACTGTGGCATTTGCAGCACAGATACAGAACCAGCAAGCTGTTTTGGGCCAGAGAAAGCAGGTAATACAGGGCTGGTAAAGGGAGTGTCAGTGCTCCTATGTGGGCTGCAGTGGGCTGTGTCCATTTCCTGTGTGCTTGGCCGGTGGTGGCTGGGTGGCAGGTGGGCTGGAGGGGGTCAGGGTACAGGGTCAGCCCTGCTGGAGCAGGACAGGGGCTGGGGAGGAAGTGCTCTCCCCATGTGGACTGGCCCTCAGCCCGGTCTGACTGACTTCAGCCTCACTCTCAGCCCCTGCTTCTCCTTCTCTCGTCAGAGGTGAATCATAACCTGAAACCAGCCGGCCTGTGCCACCCAAGAGAGGACTGGAAAATCCTTGTTATTTCTTTCCACTCTCACTCACTGCTCTCCATCTGCTCTCTCTGGGGTTTGTTGCTCTGTGAATCTCATTGTCTCTGTCTCTGATATGGACTCAACTGGGTTTTGGAATTTGTTTCATAAACAATCAATCGCACCATTTCACTAAGCTCTGGCTAGCCACTTCCATACTGGGATTTTGGAGACTGCATCTATGCATGCTGTCTGAAGATATTGGAAAGTGCTGCCCTGTTTGTAATCTCTAAGGATTTAGTTAAACTAAGTGAAAAGTCATTATGAGGACCCCCTAATGGGCTGATGGGCACTGAGGACTTCAGCCAGAGCACCCAGTCATACCCTCTAAGCTTTTAAGTATGACTGTATAATTTACGCTTTTCAATTTGAAAAATAAACAAAGATTTTAGTCATTATCTGTCTGGGGCTTGGTTTGGGTTGAGGCTGTGGCTGGAGTTCAGCTGGCAGACTTGGTATGGTACTGATAGGGCTTGAGGGGGGTAGATGGTTTCCGGAATGGTTGCTGTGGGCCTTGGGTGCTTCGCCCATGCCCAGTAGGGTGGCAGAGATGACATGCCACGCCCCTGTGGGGGTCCCTCCTGCCAGACCTGGCCCTCAGACTAAATGCCAAGACTGACCAGTCTGCGCTCCCTACCTGCTCCGCCCTCTCATGAACATTTTAGTTGAACTATAGTAATACCTATTCTATGTCTGTGATTGACATTTCCCCTGGTTTGTATCCAGTCTCCATATAAGTTTTGTTTGTACCACAGCAGCTTTTTGAGAGTGGTTATGCAAGTGGTTGCACCAGAGGAATAGTCACACTTTCAAATGCATAGGGACTTATTGCATTGAAGTTATTATATGTTATGCACTTTAATTTTTTTATAGACTTGAAGGCAGTTTCTCCAAAATAGTAAATTGCAAGACCTTGAAATGTGTCTGTAATATTCCCAACATAGCAAGCCTTTGATGTATCAATTTAAATTAGTCAGACAGATTGCTGTGTTTAATGTGGTGGAATGTAAATTGATAGGCTTGGAAGCCATTTCTCCCTAAACTGCAAGTTGCCTAAGTAAAAATTTTAGCACTTAGCTTCCCTTTGATTTGTCAATTACAGCACACTTGGCTTGATCACAAGGTTTGATGGCCAAATTGCCTGTCTCCTATGTTATCACACCAGGACCAAACAAGCCTTTGATGATGGTGGCCATAATGATAATAATTAGTCAATCAAATGTTATTTGTAACATGCTTCGTAAAAACAACCGATGAAGACTTAGAGTGAAATGCAAATGCATACTTACGGGCCCTTCCCACAATGCAGAGAGAAAGATCATAAATAATAACACAGGGAATAAATAAATACACAATGAGTGATGATAACTTCGCTATATACAGTACACGGGGTACCAGTACCGAGTGGATGTGCAGGGGTACGATTGCACCTGAAACTTCCTAGGGATAATATGTGGCCCTATCAGTCCTACAAAAGTCCTCTATACGGTGAGTCTCAGGAGGACTGTAAGAATGTGTGTACCCTGTGAAAGAGGATAATCCAGAGAGCTCAGTATTTGGTGCTCCCTCATTTCACAGTTTATCTACTAAAGCTTCTCTGAATCTGTGCTACCTGAGAGGAATCTCTCTCACTCCGTTCCCATGGTAATCCTGAGACCAAGACAGACGGAGTACACCGACACAGCCAGCGGAAGGCTAAAACAACACTGTCTGTCACCACCACCAACATCCAACAATCAGCACTTTTGGCACGTTGTGTGATCGTACGATTACATAACAACGTGATTCGTGAGGCTCACCAAATGTGCCCCCTCCCCTCCCTCCCCCTATCCCAAAGGCACACCAGCGAGACACTCACCTGCCAAGAGCGGGCCTGTGTGGACCAGGTGATACGTCAGTGGACCGCAGGGTGGGCGGTGTGCCAGACCCTGCCTAGCGCCCAGTGCTGTGGCCCAGGCTCCTTATAAGGCCTCCACCATATGGTCCTGATGGTGCTCCCCCTCACTACTCCCCACTGCTGCTCACTCAGGTGGCTTGTTTTTTTCACCGGGCTGAGGCTGCTTGAGGGACATGTGTGGAGGGGTCATCACTGGATCAGTGTGTGTGTGTGTGTGTGGGTAGTTTTATAGGGATGAATGGGGAGGGGGGGAAACAGCTGAGCATCCCACTTTCCCCCTCCGTTACCCCCCTGCCGGTGGCCAGGCAGCCCCTCCCTTTCACATCTGTTGTGGTCAGGTAGAATCTACGTCAAGGCGCTCAGTGTTCAGAGCCGTAGCATCTCTCAACCATAGATTGAAGAGAGTAGTTGTATTGGTATTGTTTGATTACCTATTTAAAAGCTCTTATGTTTGGACCTTTGCCCTGTCTGTATGATATCCTACTGTCTCCGAGGACATGAGGCCTCCCTGCTCCTCTCAACCCCATCCTCAGCACGACCAATGGTTCCCCCCAGGATTCATCCTGTAATACAGTTAAACAGATGTTTAATGAAGATGTTATTTCCTCATTACTGGTAGTGGGATGGGGATGGGGGGGGGCTAGATAGACAGCATAACAAAGTACCCGTTTAATATTCATCTCGCCTGTGGCCCTGAGATTGTGTCTGCCTCGGACGTCAATATCACATCCCTCACCCGCCACAGGCAGTCTTAATAAGGCACTAGGCTAGTAGACGGATCAGACTCGGCAATTACAATTCAGCCAGAATTAGTTAATGGAATCTATAGAGCAACATTTATATATCAGTGGTGGCTCTCTAATGATTTTGTTGAAATGGCAGCAGCAGCAGCAGTATGAAAACGGCTTTCTGTGAATCACATAAGCACAGGATTTCTGTAATTTGTTTTTTTCTGTTTTGTGTGTTGGGCTGGAGATTAAGATGGCTTTCTGGGAGAAATTGTCATGTCAGTGGCTGCATTGTTTGAACGGGATTGTGGTGATTAATTTTGCATGCACTCGGAGCGTCCGGGCGGGCGGGTGCTCTCCTGGAAGAGGGGTGTCTGAGGCACGCTCCACTCTGGTCCTTCTTTACCCCTCTTCTCTCCTATCTGCTGCTGTGGTTGCTGCCTCTGCCTGATTGGAGAGTTTAAACAGGAATGTGTGCACATTTAGGAAGGTTTGTTTGCTAGCTGCTGGAAGGCTAGGTATTATAAATGCATTCATAACATTTTAATAATTACAGTGCATTCGGAAAGTATTCAGACCCCTTGACTTTTTCCACATTCTGTTACGTTACAGCCTTATTCTAAAATGTATTAAATTGTTTTTTTCCCCTCATCAATCTACACACAATACCCCATAATGACCAAGCAAAAACAGATTTTTAGAAATTGTTGCAAATGTATTACAAATAAAAAACTTAAATATCACATTTGCATAAGTATTCAGACCCTTTACTCAGTACTTTGCTGAAGCACCTTTGGCAGTGATTACAGCCTCAAGTCTTCTTGGGTATGACGCTACAAGCTTGGCACAGCTGTATTTGGGGAGTTTCTCCCATCCGTCTCTGCAGATCCTCTCAAGCTCTGTCAGGTTGGATGGGGAGCGTCGCTGCACAGCTATTTTCAGGTCTCTCCAGAGATGTTTGATCGGGTTCAAGTCCGGGCTCTGGCTGGACCACTCAAGGACATTCAGAGACTTGTCCCGAAGCCACTCCTGCGTTGTCTTGGCTGTGTCCTTAGGGTCATTGTCCTGTTGGAAGGTGAACCTTCACTCAAGTCTGAGGTGCTGAACGCTCTGGAGCAGGTTTTCATCAAGGATCTCTCTGTACTTTGCTTCATTCATCTTTCCCTTGATTCTGACTAGTCTCCCAGTCCCTGCCGCTGAAAAACATCCCCACAGCATAATGCTGCCACCACCATGCTTCACCATAGGGATGGTGCCAGGTTTCCTCCAGACGTGACACTTGGCATTCAGTCCAAAGCATTCAATCTTGGTTTCATCAGACCAGGGAATCTTGTTTCTCATGGTCTGAGAGTCGATGTGCCTTTTAGCGAACTCCAATCGGGCTTTCATGTGCCTTTTACTGAGGAGTGGCTTCCGTCTGACCACTCTACCATAAAGGCCTGATTGGTGGAGTGCTGCAGAGATGGTTGTCCTTCTGGAAGGTTCTCCCATCTCCACAGAGGAACTCTGGAGCTTGGTCAAAGTGACCATTGGGTTCTTGGTCACCTCCCTGACCAATGCCCTTCTCCTCTGATTGCTCAGTTTGGCCAGGCGGCCAGCTCTAGGAAGAGTCTTGGTGGTTCCAAACTTCTTCCATTTAAGAATGATAGAGGCCATTGTGTTCTTGGGGACCTTCAATGCTGCAGACATTTTTTGTTACACTTTCCCAGATCTGTGCCTCGCCAAAGTCCTGTCTCTGAGCTCTACGGACAATTCCTTTTACCTCTTGGCTTGGTTTTTGCTCTGACATGCACTGTCAACTGTGGGACCTTATGTAGACAGATGTGTGCCTTTCTAAATCATGTCCAATTAATTGAATTTTCCACAGGTGGACTCAAGTTGTAGAAACATCTCAAGGATGATCAATGGAAACAGGATACACCTCAATTTCAACTCTCATAGTAAAGGGTCTGAATACTAATGTAAATAAGCTATTTCAGTATTTTATTTTTAATACATTTGCTAAAAATTTCTAAAAACCTGTTTTCGATTTGTCATTATGGTGTATTTTGTGTAGATTGATGAGGAAATACATTAATTTAATCAATTTTAGAATAAGGCTGTAAACGTAACTAAATGTGGAAAAAGTCAAGAGGTCTGAATACTTTCCAAATGCACTGTAGATATTTAGTACCCATAATATCATGTTTATGATCTACTTATACATGTGTAATGTATGCTTTATAGTTGATAGTTAAATTGTTACCCTTATTTTACCTAGCTTTGCCCAAAAACAGGGTTGCATGTCTGTTTCCCAAATGTGATACAACAGAGCACTTAGCCAGAAACACTGTCATATTATCTAAACATCCTCAGTGTTCAGCCCACTGTCTTGACCTGGCCACAGCTAAACCCTGGGGTGTCAGTGTTACTGAGCCAAGGCCAGCTGGAGCGCTCTGTCACACCAGACCAGGCTAGGCAAGGCCAGGACACCACTTCATGGACTTCATCCTTGCCTCTTCAGGAATGTGTGATTCTTTTCCAGCCATGTATCTCCCAAAGCGCCACTCTCTGGGTGAGAGAACAGTGGAGGGCTGATCTGTGATGGCACAGTTGTGGCATTGTGTGGTCCCTGGGGTGGTGTGTAACAGTCCATCCCCTGGCCTGGCCCTTTGTTGCCTCATTCCCTACACATTCACTACAGACAAGCTGCTGGTGGCGCTTTGTGTGGCATTATTGAGGCCAGGCCAGGCAAGCGCAAGGCAGGCAGGCGTTTGGTGCTGTGCTGCAGTGCAGTGCTGGCAAGCCTCTGGCCCATGTTTAGGAACTGAGGGGGTAAATGAGGCAGGTTCTGCTTTGACTCTACAAAGTGACAGTGGCAAGCAATGTCCTACTGTCTGTCCCGGTAGAGGACACCGGGAACTATATCTGTGTTGGTTTGAGGATGGGATTGTGGTTCTGAGTGTTTATGCGTATTTGAGGATGGGATTGTGGTTCTGAGTGTTTATGCGTATTTGAGGATGGGATTGTGGTTCTGAGTGTTTATGCGTATTTGAGGATGGGATTGTGGTTCTGAGTGTTTATGCGTATTTGTGTTTACCTTGAATGTATTCTTTCTTCTGGTTACTGACCTGCAGTTTATACTCTTTTTAGGATATTTCTTATTTAGAGAGTGAATTATTGTATGCTTTTGTTAAATGTATTTTACTTCAATAAGAGCTTGATGGTTATTGTTCTTAAATGTTTTGTATGTTTCTTTAGCAGGGCAATGATCTCCCAATATCTTCATGAAATACATAGAATTTCTTTACAGCATTTATGTTGAGAATTCCTTTGTCATTCAGTTAATTACCCCAGTGATGATACTGAGACATTCTGCCACACTAGATCAGTTCAGGGTAATATATCCTGACTGAGAACATATTATTCTCTTGCCATGTCTCAACCAGAAAGCTATTGTCAGTCAGCCACAACATTACAGCACAGCAGCATCCTGCAACACATTGAGCTTTGATAACAGGAAACATGGCCACAATGGAGTCAGAGTCCCTTCCTTTTCATCTCCCAACCATGGGCGCAGCCAGCCCCAGACTTAGCCCAGAGAATGAGCCATGGAGAGGCTAAGAGACTGACTGGGATCCAGGTGGTCCTCTGCAGACAGACGGGTCATTTAAACCTGAGAGTACACACATCACTGGGTTGTTACACACTGACAGGCCATAAGAGAGAGATGTGTCAGCCTCTCAGAAGGAATAAAGGGCCAGGGGACAGAGTGTGGTTGTGTGTATGTGAGAGTGCGCTTGTCAGACAGGTCTGTAGAAGCCAAAGCGAGCCTGGTGTAATATTCCCATTACTTCCAGGGACCCCCACTACTACGCAGCACCCTACTCTACCTCAAAACCAGCCCCCCCTGCTAAGCGTGTGGGCTGGGGTTAATTGAAGGTGCGGGGGGTCCATGTCCCCATCTGCCCCCACCTCTTCCTCCTACCCTTCAAGTTACAACTAATTCCTGGAGCGGTGCAGTGAGAAAGACGCCGCTATCTCTTACTAAGACTGAACCCACCCAGACACCCCTTCACCATCCCCCACTACAATCCTGCATCACATAGAACACAGAGCAAAAAGACTGGAAGAAAGGAGAGGGGAAAAAAGGAGAAGTAGTCAGCAAGCAAGAGTTTAAAATTTTTTTTTTTTTTAACTCTCCTTTTTTCCTGATTTCCCGCGCTTTCCTCAGAAAGCTCCATTGTTCCCCTAGCCTAAGTCTCATCAGGCCTTTTTGTGGCTGACTATCACAGCGGCAGGCAGAGAGCTGGAAATGTATAAATGGTATCATTCCTTGTGATTAATGGCGGTGCTTATGAGTCAGGTCTGATAACGGGCCTGCTCTCTACTCAATTTCAGATACCGTTAATGGAATCTGTCTTCTGCGATTGTAATGTGAGAGCGCCTAATTTGCTATGGAGCTTGAAGCTGTCACCGGCAAGGGATTGTGGGGTCATAAGGGACCTGGCAGCCGTTTGGCCTGCAGCTTGTATCTGCCTTGGTGAATAGAGCAGCTCTCTGCCTGTCAGTTAGCTGATAGGCTGATGAGGACTCTAAGCCACTCCACACAATGGCGGAAAGGGCCATACTGCCTGACTTCCTTAATTGTCGAGGCCGCTCATATTTCAGAGCCAGCGTGCCGGGGACTGGGCTTTTTTCTTCCTCTTTTTTCCCCCCTCTCCTCAACTTTTTTCCTCAGTTTTCTTCATTTCATCCTCACATACTCCTCTCCCCCTACTCACACATCTCTTTACTATTTGTCTTTTCTCCTCATTTGTCGTCTCTCTCCCTCTGTCTCTCTTTCTAGTAAGTGGTGGGTCTTAGTATATGACGGATTATCCCAACTTTGCTTCAGTTACCACTAAAGAGATGGAGGCAGGAGAGGAAGAAGGGGGAAACTTTTGTGCACATATTATTGAAGTAAAGGACCCTGTCTCCCAGAGTGGTTATTTATGTCAGGCTGCTCTGGTGCTGCTGGAGAGAGGAAGGTTGTAGGATTGGCATGGGGATGGTCAAGATTTTAGTACCTATAGCTAGGCAAATATAAGATTTATTACAATGACAGGTACTCCATAATTAACAAAAATGTGTTTTATGATTTTCAGATCTGGGATGATTACTCATGCCCAATGTAATGATTTCTTCAGCAGTTAAATGTGTGTGTTTACCCACGTGCCTCAGCCCTCTTCCCTCTACTCTAGACTGGCAGGCCCAGGGCCGGGTGCGGTGCTGGCTGGGGGGGTGTTTGCGGTGTCCAAGCTCAGCTGGCAGTGGTCGGTGGTGGCCGAGGTCTTCTCCCTCAACAACCTCTTCGTCGGGATCCTCTTCTCCCTGACTACCAGCTTCCACTGTGCTGACAGCGCCCCCCAGAGGAGGAAGGTAACCCAGCCCCAGGCACACACTCCCTACACAGCTTGCACACTCAGACCGGACAGAACATGCATATCAGCCACAACTCCCAGACCAGACAGACTGTTCCATGGTGATATCACAACTGTGTGCCTCAGGAAGCTATACTGTACAGCCTATAGAAATATGGTGTGAATTTACAGATTTCATCGTTTGATTTGTATATATTTTTTCAATGATAGAAATGCATTATATAACATGATGAATTAAGTTTATTTAAAAAAAAATGTTTTTAACCTTTATTTAACTAGGCAATTAAGTGTCCTTTTGTTGTTGTCAGGTTGCACATTTGGGGGCGCTGTGCTGTGGCCTGAGTCTGTGTAACCAGCACACACTGGTGTTGTACGTGGTCGTCATCATTCCCTGGGTCCTGCTCCAACTCTACTCTCACAGAGTAAGTTTAACAACACGCATCTCTCCTCCATCTGAGTGGCCATAGAGACATTACACAACCACGTAGAAGAACTAGCCTGTAAGGATGCTGAATAGCTGTTATTGTGTGATTGTGTCAGGAGCTGTCTGTGTGTGGGCTGATGTCTCTGGGACTGTGTTTCCTGGGGGGTTTCCTGCCCTACGTCTACCTGCCTATCTCCTCCTACCTGAACACAGCTCGTTGGAGCTGGGGAGACCAGACGTCCCTCTCAGGCCTCTTTACTCACCTACTGAGGACTGAGTACGGCACCTTTAGCCTGGTAAATACTTCAATACATTTACCTGTACCAACGTACATTATCTTTGACCTTTACCACAAACTCGTGTGGGATGTATGGTGGTGATTGATGTGGTTGTTTATTTCATATGTGACCCTAGGCCAAGACAGAAGGTACCGGGAACCTCACCATGATGCTACAGTTAGTATGCCCATCTTTATTAGCATATTAATTAACTTTATTTTACAGATTAAGTCATTTCTATAGCATGAATTGTTCTTGTGTCTTGCTTTTAAATGTTGTACATTTGAAGGTCATTCATTGGATAATGCGATCTGTAGAAGTGACAGAGTGGGTTTTTAATTGTTTTGGCTCTAGACAGACAGGTTTAAACATCACACAAAAACCCATCAGTTCTGTTCTGAAGGAGGGAGCCCATCCATCGCCAGTACTGGAGCCTGTCTCTCCCTCCTCTCTCCCCAGCTTTTGTTCTTCCCGCTCCCCTCTCTCCCATCAAAGCAGAACTGAACCTACTTAGAGGGCCAAATCTCTGTGTTCTATTTCTCCAGCAGTTTGAAATGATCACTCTGCTCTGGTGTATAAGCGTGACAAGCTGTGATGACAGACACTGCAATATAGCTGGAGAGATTTGTTTTCCTCCAACAACCCCCCCACCCCCACCCCGTCATCCAACTTCTGTAATTTTCTATGGCTGACGACGGGTGGGGGGTATGCGTCTTAAGACCCCCCACCACCAGTCCCCCGTCTGGCCCCCCGCCCCCATTCATCACCCCCGCTGGTTGATGGACAAGCACACCTTCAAGACAAGGAAGAGAGGCAAGCATGACAAGCATGTCACATCGGGGATGTAAACTCTGCGAGAGAAGCTGACAGTCTCACACACATATGCACACACACACACACACACTCTCTCTCTCTCTCTCCCCCTGATATAGAGACTCAATAAGCCTTCAAATAGAGATGGGTATTAAAGAAGATGCTCTGGGAAAGTGTCTCTGACTGACAGGCACTCTGACGGGGGTTGGGTAGAGGATACATTCATTGGTGTCTGTCGATCGGATGGATGGGTGGGGACTGGGGGTGCATACAGTCAACAGAGTTAGTCTGTTTGATCGGGGAGGGGGAGTGGCACAGTTACTGGTGTATTCCAATCAGATGAGAAGGAAATGAGAGGACATTCGGTAATTGGTGTCCTTCAGTTTGATGGATGCGGTCATCAGAGGTTTTTGCTGTGTTTGTGTGTGTGTGTGTGTGTGTGTGTGTGTCAGGGCTCAGCTGGACCACTGTATGGCTGACCTGTCCCTCCCTGTGCTGGTACTGGCTGGACTGGGCCTGTTCCTCTTCTCCTGGGACAGGTAAGGAAACACCTGGCCGACCAACCTTGCCTCAGGGCAATTATTATCATTTGGGATGTAAATTTGAATCCCTCCATTTAGATATGATACATTACGAATGGAATAGTTGTCGTACAATATCATATGAATTGTAAGACGTATAGTATCATACGTCTTATGCGGTCGTAGAATATCACACGAATCGGATGACGTAACTTATACATCGTGGAGAACGTATAGTATTATACGTATTCCTCTGAGACCAGGCTGCTTGTTGCATGTAGGAGAATTTAAGTTGCTGGTTAGGAGAATTTACGTAAAAGGTAAAGAGAACTAACGACAAAGAATTAGGTTAAGGTTAGGATAAGGGTTAGGGGAAGTGTTAAAATGCTACAGTTGTCCCCTGATTCCACTCGAACACGCAACCTTCGGATTACTAGACGGTTGCGGTATACGCCCAACCATCCTCCTGACCAACCTGTCTTAAGTAACCAGACCATTATTCCATTTGTAATGTAACATATCATACTTAATAGAGGTTTAAACATTTACGTAAAATAGCAAACGGGCTAGGCAGACAGGACATCATTCTCTCAGACATCTAAAGTTCATTAACACTGCAAAGTGCACTGATCTCAACATGAGGCTAAAAGCTGTCGTGCTGTAAAGGCACTGTACAATCAAAATAAGAAAGGGAGATTTTGTGTATGTTTTGTATGTCTACTAGTTGTAATGATGTGTATGTGAATGTATGTAGCAGTGCTCTCTGATGCAGTAATTCATTACAGTAGTAGCTATGCTGGGGTCTGTTGGGTGCCACTGATAAGGCAGAGCAGAGCCAGGGAAACCCATGAGCATGGCTGTCCCCAAGGGCACTACACTCCCCCTGTCTCCCCCTGTCTTCCCCTGTCTCCCACTGTCTCCCCCTGTCTCCCCCTGTCTTCCCCTGTCTCCCCCGGGGGGCACTTTGATACACTTGGCTTTACACACACATAGACACACAAGCATGTATGTACTTGCGCTCAAACATACCTGGGTCATTTCATTGATATTCCATGAAAATGGAATACAGCACAATAAATATGCAATTTTTTCCAATTCTCATTTTCATTCACATAATTATGTTTTGATTACCACTAGGGGATAGTGTTTTTTCATAATTTTATAAAACCATTTACAACCATCCTCTGTGCTGTAATGGTGATGTGTGCAGAGTGGTTGGCCCCGTCACACAGTGACTCACACGCTGTCATCCAGACCCAGCATTAGGAAAGCAATCATGCTGTGGGCTACAGAATGTGTTCGCTATGATAGTGAGTCTGTCTACAGACGGTTTGATGTTTCCTCTCCTGTACCTTGATGAATTTGGGAGTGAATTGCACCGGATGTATTTTCATTTACTTGTTAGGAGGGTGAAAATAAATGTGATATTGAGAGAGTAATATACAGTATATGGTATTTGTGTGTATATGTCTGTGTAAGGCCAGTGCTGCCTGTCCTTCCTCTCCAGGAGGCGCTGTGTTGTTCCCTGGCTGTTGACGGCCATGCTGCTACTCTACTCCCTGTTCTTCGCCTGGAGAGCCAACCTGGACATCAGCAGACCCCTACTGCTGGGAGTGGTGAGTGGTGAACCATGGGAAAACAAGCAGGGGGGCTACTGGATGGGCCTGAGTTGGGATGCCTCATTCTCCTCTGACTCAGGTAAAAGGCTGTGTTGTGTGTTTGGTCTCTCTGCAGGTGGAGCGGTTCTGGCTCCAGAGCGATGCTGTGGTGTGTGTACTGGCTGGGCTGGGCCTGAGTTGGACACACACAAGCCTGGAGAGGAGGTTAGGCCATGGGGGTCTGTGGAGGGCTGGAGGCTGGATCTTCACCATAGGTCTCCTGGCACACATGGTGCACTCCAACCATCAGTAAGCATCATATCCAGTCAACTGACTTAGGCTTGATGTCACATCCTGTGTGTGGTGTTGGAAATCTAGTATTTTTACCACCAACTGATTTCAAGGTTTGACAGGTAAACTAGAAAATAAATGTTGTCACACAAAACGTCTTGAGTTTTTACTCCCAAAACTCCCTCAACACTAGTCTCACCTGAGCTAACCCACTAGTTCTCTCTGTACTTCAAACTGGAGCCCTGCACTCCACATACCAGGTATTTTATTCTCCTGTCTGTCCTCACACCATGGTAGGGGCTAAAGAGAGGCACGGTTAGCACATAGATTTCACTGTGAATGCTGAGTGTAAGATGTTAGCCATGAGAGGCAGCAGATTACACCAGCGTGGTGCTGCGCTCTGCCAGGCATGCTGAGGCCGCCTTCACACAGCTGCTTTGATCAGGGGGAGAGCCTGGCCTACGCTGTCAGACCCGTTGCACCTGTCTACCCAGGATTAAAGAGGCAGAGCATAGGCTAGGGCTGTGACAACTTACCACAGAGCAACTTGAAAGCATGCATACAGTACATGAACACACACAATCCTCAGAAGTGAAGACCTGCAAACACAACCTCACTCGTGTGTACGCGAACGCACACTTGTTACGTGTCAGCGTGGTTAGAGAATATATGTTAGCTCCCGTTGACTTGTAAAGGTTTGTGTTGCATCCTTCCCAGGGAGTGTGATCAGAGCAGTAACAGTGTGGTGGAGCGGTTCGGCAGGGAACTTCTGGCCTCTGTCCCTTCAGACTCTATCATCCTGACCCGGGGAGACCTCCCAGGGAACTCCCTGCGCTACCTCCACTACTGCCAGGGGGTCCGTCCTGACGTCCACCTCGTTGACCAGGAGGTTAGTGCAGAGCTTTATATTGGGTTTATTTATGCCCAGGACACCATGCCTAGCTTTATTATAATATTATTTTAAATGGATCTGGATCTGATACTTAAGACAGGTCATACATGTTAGACAATAGAGTTGCAATGATGATGGTCTCAGTAAGTCTCCCCCTCCAGATGATGACATACAGCTGGTACGTGGCCAAGCTGGGCCAGCATCACCCTGGGGTTAATTTCCCTGGGCGCTGGTGGGACCCAGTCCACACTGAGGAGAAGGACACCTTCAGTCTGGAGCAGTTCCTCTCTCACAACACACAGTGAGTGAGAGAGTGAGAGAGTGAGAGAGAGAGAGAGAACACCGCAGAGATAAATACTGTGTCTATCTCTATGGAGAATGCATGGATTGAAAGAATGGACGAGTGAGAAATGGAGAAAGTGCAGGCTGACCTCGGTCGTCAGTTGAATGGTGTTTCCTCCGACACATTGGTGCAGCTGGCTTTCAAGTTAAGCGAGTGGGTGTTAAGATGCGCGGTTTGGCGGGTCAAGCTCGTAATAGAATTGCAATTAGATATCACGAAGTTGGGGAGGAAAAAGAAACTGAAAGACGACTGAGAAAGTGTGATGAATGGGGAAGTTGAATGGAAGCACTGAGTGGCTGATACAATGATCAGTGCATGGAGGAGATAAGACCAAAGACCTATAACTGCTGCCTCAAGAGTCACAATGCTTCAGCCATCTGTGGGAAATACTGCTGAGTAATACTGAATACATAATGAGTATATATGATTGACTACTGTATCCATCTGGCTATAGTAGTCTGGGCGGCAGGTATCCTTGTGGTCAGAGCGTTGGGCCAGTAACCGAAAGGTTGCTGGATCGAATCCCCGAGTGGATAAGGTGAAAACCTGCCAATGTGCCCTTGAGCAAGACACTTAACCCTAATTTGCTCCAGGGGCTGACCCTGTAGATAGGCTGTCATTGTAAATAAGAATTTGTTCTTAACTGACTTGCCAAGTTAAATAAATAAATGCAGAGAACAAATGGTTTGGACATGAGTCCTTTAAATGCCAAGCCCACCAGGGGGCAGTGTTTGCTTGGCTAACATGAACATCTCCAAGGGGGGCAACACTGACCAGTGGGATCAACCCTTTAGGGCACAGCACTGGAGAGGAAAATGGAGTGCGTATGTGCTTCCCATGTATGCCTATTCAGTTCTATCAGCAGCCACCTGGGCTGAGAGTGAAGTAGTGTTTGAGGGTAGATAGATACCTGGGGGTAGGTCCCTTCATGGGTTTCCAGCCCTGTGGTTCTGCTCTGCCCACTTCAGAAGCATGGTGCCTGCCTGGTTGTGTGTGTCTGCAGGGGGGCTGTGCTTGCCTGCATCGGGCTGCCTAACGGGGACCCCAGCTGGGAGAGGAGCTTCTCTCGCTGGCCCCTAGGTGTGTGTGACCACCTGGTGCCTGCCCAGGAGCACTTCCACCCGGAGGAGTGGGCCCGCCGCACCCGCTACATCTACAACTGGACCGAGCCACACAACAGGTACACAGTACACTACACACACAGCCCAGAGGGCACTCTGGAGGGGTGGGGGTGCCAGCTCAGCAGGAGAAGCATATAGTCCATGGGGAGTCTATGGGCTTCTGCTAGTCACCATTGAAATGGTCAAACTGTAGACCACATATCAAACTCATTCCACGGAGGGCCGAGTGTCTGCGGGTTTTCGCTCCTCCCTTGTACCCTCACCTGGTTGTCTAGGTCTTAATTGAAAGGAAATCCAAAAACCAGCAGACACTAGACCCTCCATGGAATGAGTAGGATAACCCTGCTGTAGGCCTATGCCATAGCATTTCTCTACATTTACTGCAGGTTCGTTTCTACCATGACAAACATGCTAGTTAGGAATCCAGAGATCATTCACTTCTATAGCAGAAGAGGAATCTTCTGTTCAGTGATACTCTTTGGTGTTGACTTCTCTGTGGTCTTTCACAATACTGGCAGAGAACCGACGTTCCTACAGCAATGTTTCCTCTGTTCTCCGTTCTCTGATCCAGCAGCTCTTTCTGCGTTATACCAAAGCAAGACATTAGGCCTTCAGCCATTTCAAATGAGACTGAAGATGAAACATAATGAGTTTCTTATTGCGTTTTGTCAATAAGTGTGTCAAAAATTGAATTAGTCAAAGCTCCATATTCTGTTGCCGTTGCCAGCAGCCCTTCGTTCACTGTGATAATCATGGCTGAATACTGTGACCTTATTTCCCTCACCCTCACTACAAGCGTGTCCGTCGATGCCCGCAAGCCAAATATTAGCTCAGAACCCTGCTAAAATATTCTTTTGAAGAAGAGGTCGCATTTATACGCAACAAAATGAAAAAGGATATATGGTTAATTCCATGTCTAATGTGTTGGTATTGTTGCTATGGCGTCAGATGTTTTGACAGTACTGTTTATATTCACATTAGGTTTGTGAAAACCTAAACCTGCACACTTGGTTGGACAGTATAGACTGAACATAAATATAAACGCAACATGTAAAGTGTTGGTCCCATGTTTCATGAACTGAAATAGAAGATCCCAGAAATATTGCATATGTACCAAAAGCTTATTTCCCTCTTTGTGCACAAATTAGTTTACATCCCTGTTAGTGAACATTTCTCCATTGCCAAGATAATTAATCCACCTGACAGGTGTGGCATATCAAGAAGCTGATTAAAAAGCATGATCATTACCCAGGTGTACTTTGTGCTGGGACAATAAAAGGCCACTCTAAAATGTGCAGTTTTGTCACACAACATAATGCCACAGATGTCTGAAGTTTTGAGGGAGCGTGTAATTGGCATGCTGACTGCAGGAATGTCCACCAGAACTGGTGCCAGAGAATAGAATGTTAATTTCTCTACCATAAGCCGCCTCTATCGTCGTTTTAGAGAATTTGGCAGTACGTCCGACCAGCCTCACAACTGCAGACTACGTGTATGGCATCGTGTGGGCGAGTGGTTTGCTGATGTCAACTTTGAACAGAGTGCGCCATGGTGGGGTTATGGTATGGGTAGGCATAAGCTACGGACAACGGACATAATTGCATTTTATTAATGGCAATTTGAATGCACAGAGATACCGTGGCGAGATCATGAGGGCAATTGTTGTGCCATTCATCCGCCGCCATCACCTCAGGTTAGTCCCAGTTCTTCCATGGCCTGCATTCTCACCAGACATGTCACCCATTGAGCATGTTTGGGATGCTCTGGGGCAGCGTGTTTCAGTTCCCGCCAATATACAGCAACTTCGCACAGCCATTGAAGAGGAGTGGGACAACATTCCACAGGCCACAATCAACAGCCTGATCAACTCTACCCCGTTTTTTTTTTTTAGAGGTACCTGTGACCAACAGATGCATATCTGTATTCCCAGTCATGTGAAATACATAGATTAGGGCCTAATACATTTATTTCAGTTGACTGATTTCCTCATATGAACTGTAACTCAGTACAATCTTTGAAATGTTTGCATGGTGCCTTTATATTTTTGTTCAGTATATATTAACACCAATAATGGTACAGAATTAATATGATAGTGTGGGCGGAATGATGCATACGAAAAGCCCCAGAGGTGTTGAGATAAAGAGCTGTTTTTGTGTCTGGTTTCAGTTTCCACCCAGGGTCCTGGGAGAGGGTGGCTAATGAGGAGATGTGGCAGGCCAGGTACGGTAAAGAGTTAACATTGAAGACACTGACTCCTTTTTCTCTGTTACAGTCACTGTATATGTATAGTTTACAGATCTATGACAGATCACCCTAGTCTGCTAGCTAAAACATCTACATAACCCACTGTGGTGTGGTAGAGCACAAGCTATTCTACATGAAATGCTGTTATGTAGCTAGCATCTACATACGTCACTCTATTCTGCTAGTGCATCTCTGCGGATAGATCTCCACGGTTCATCCATCCGTCCAGCACTTAGCGCTGAGCCTGTGATGTATCCTCTTTGTTTCAGGATGAAGACAGCTTTCTTCCTGTTTGACCTGGCTGAGAGGATCCAGGGAGAGGGGAAAGCTCGCCTGTTTGAGCTCTCCTACACAGTGAGTGTGTCCTCCCATAGCAAACATATACACTACTGTTCAAAAGTTTGGGGTCACTTAGAAATGTCCTTGTTTTTGAAAGAAAAGCAAATTTTTTGTCCATTAAAATAAAATAAAATTGATCAGAAATTCAGTGTAGACATTGCTAATGTTGTAAATGACTATTGTATTGAATATCTATATAGGCATACAGAGGCCCATTATCAGCAACCATCACTCCTGTGTTCCAATGGCACGTTGTGTTAGCTAATCCAAGTTTATCATTTTAAAAGGCAAATTGATCATTAGAAAACCCTTTTGCAATTATGTTAGCACAGCTGAAAACTGTTGATTAAAGAATCAATAAAACTGGCCTTCTTTAGACTAGTTGAGTATCTGGAGCATCAGCATTTGTGGGTTTGATTACAGGCTCTGGGGAAAGGGGGCTATAAACACCAGTCTCAACGTCAACAGTGAAGAGGCGACTCCGGGATGCCAATAAAAAGCCATATCTTCCTCTGTCCAGTGTTTGCCCATCTTAATCTTTTCTTTTTATTGGCCAGTCTAAGATATGGCTTTTTTTCTTTACAACTCTGCTTGTTTCTCAAACTAGACACTCTAACGTCCTCTTGCTCAGTTGTGCACCGGGGCCTCCCACTCCTCTTTCTATTCTGGTTAGAGCCAGTTTGCGATGGTTGCTGATAACTGGCCTCTGTACGCCTACATAGATATTCCATTATAAATGAGCCGTTTCCAGCTACAACAGTCATTTACAACATTAACAATGTCTACACTGTATTTCTAATCAATTTAATTTTTCTTTAAAAAACAAGGACATTTCTAAGTGACCCCCAACTTTTGAACGGTAGTGTAGGAGTATGTGCATTAACCATAATATTATGGTTATTGTGTACAAGTTGTGTTCTTTGTGGTTGACAGCTGTATAAGGAGATTGTGGAGGCGCACACAGACTACCCCCCCAACTGGGATAAAAACCTGGCCCTGGCCAGCGAGAGGCTCCTGCGTTCAGGGAAGCAGAGCCACAGCCCTGACAGCCTGCTGACCTGCAGCATCCAGCACTTCAGCCTGTACCTGGACAAGGAGCCCACGGACTCCCAGGCCCCCGCCATCCGCACCGCCATCTCCCACCTGCTGCAGGAAAGGACCAGGCTCCGGCAGAGACCCACCCCGTGAGGGAGGGGAGGGTCAGATCGAGCAGGCACACAGGGAGTGGGTTTCAACTGATACTGCAGGACACCATGCAGAAACTCTGAGGAGGAGAGGTCCTCCCAACTCATTGTAGAAAGGAGGTTCCAGTGTGGCAGCCAAGGGACGTTGACTGGCCTACAGGCTACGTCTGGTGCTCTAGCCTCTCTGGTGGTTGACATGAAGGGTTTTCTCGGGTTGAACACACCCAGTACAGTGGAGAGTAGACTGGGCTCTTTGAAGGTTTTTCGATACGTGCATTCATGTATGTATGATGATCTGCACCATTATGTGATAAAATACATTCCTTATCAAAGACTGGGACCTAATATGGAGATAGTGCTGGCGATGGGACTCTCTGTGATGAGGTGAGGTTGTCCAGACAAACAGGAACCTGGCTGCACCTCACACTGCGGGAATGTTTTCCACTGGGGACATTACATAAGTTTTAGAGCCTGGACTGAACCCAATCAAGCTGTTCATGTCTTCCCCACACACACACTTTTATTTGCTATTTCCCTTTCCCTCTCCTATTTTTTCTTTCTCTCTCACGGCTTTTAACGTTGTGATTATGCGGCCGTGGCCTCCTGATGATTTAGTTATCTTTTTCTCCCATTAGGTGGCAGGGCTGAGATTGAGGGAAACCCATTTTGGGCGCAGAAATGGGGGATTAGAGCAGGCTCTTAATCTGTGACAGACTTGTGCAGTGCCACGCTGTCGCTGTCCTGGGCTCTGGGCTCTTAGCATGACCCTGGCTCCCAATCGCCACCGCTGCCCACTGACTATCCATCCATCTGAGTTGGATTAAATTAGCTTTTTTTTCTCCCTTTGACAACAGAGCTATAATCCCTCATGGATTTAAATGAAATATGAAATGTCACAATGCCAGGGACCCTTTTAGAGGTGTGTGTGTGTGCTCCTCCTGTGATACACAGACGCGCAGAGAGGAATAACACACACACACACACACACAGAGCAGTGGAGCGCTTTCATCTCCAGAGAGACGTTCCGTCATGCAGACATCGAGTCACAACTACAGTCACGCAGACAGTCAGAGACGTTGCAACCAGACATGCAAAGGTCCTCAGTAGCATGACCCAGGCTCCTGTACAGATGGACTCAGTAGCATGACCCAGGCTCCTGTACAGATGGACTCAGTAGCATGACCCAGGCTCCTGTACAGATGGACTCAGTAGCATGACCCAGGCTCCTGTACAGATGGACTCAGTAGCATGACCCAGGCTCCTGTACAGATGGACTCAGTAGCACGACCCAGGCTCCTGTACAGATGGACTCAGTAGCATGACCCAGGCTCCTGTACAGATGGACTCAGTAGCATGACCCAGGCTCCTGTACAGATGGACTCAGTAGCATGACCCAGGCTCCTGTACAGATGGACTCAGTAGCATGACCCAGGCTCCTGTACAGATGGACTCAGTAGCATGATCCAGGCTCCTGTACAGATGGACTCAGTAGCATGACCCAGGCTCCTGTACAGATGGACTCAGTAGAATAACCCAGGCTCCTGTACAGATGGACTCAGTAGCATGATCCAGGCTCCTGTACAGAGGCTGGTCTTAGAGACATGGTGATTCAGTACACTTGATAATATCTTTAACTACTTTCCCTTTCATTCCTTCTCCCCTCTGTTCTCTCATAGACTTTCTACCTGGAAACCTGCCCTCTGCTCTGTCCACGGGGCTGGCTGATGAGAATGGGCCTAGCACAGATGGTTCTTTTTCTGCTGTCCAAAGATTAAAATACTCTTTTTAAAGATTTGTTTTTCCCATTTTCAATTTTCTAGAGCTTTACTTTGTTTCTACTGTGTTAGTACATTTTTTCTATGAGACATTTTATTTCTGATGTAAGTATATTTACAGATTTTATACAAATATGAGAAATTAGTATTAAAAGGAGATGCAAAATAAATCGTACAATGTACAGCTGTTTGAATCTGCCATTGTATCTTTGTTGTGTTTTTCTCTCTCTTTGTCACCTTACTGTATCATTATTCTTTCCTCATCTTGCGTCCTCAGTTCTGCTTTATTCTCCTTCTCTCTATCCTCGTTTCTGTCTCCCTCTCCTGTCTCCCTTGCTCTCTCTCCCATCCCTCTCTAACACCCCTCTATCCCCCTCTCCCCTGCCCTCCCTCCCCCTGTCTCTGATAGTCAGTTACCCACCCCAAATCAGCAAGCTGCCGAAGGATTGTAGGAACCCATGGAATCGCCATGACCACAGATGCAGGCAGGGAGCCACGGCAATGCTGGAATGTGGGGCGTCTGAGGAGATAAGAGCTGTGAGCCCAGCCAGGGAGAGGGGGAGAGAGGGGGGAGAGTGAGAGGGGGGGAGAGAGAGAGAGGAGGGGAGCGAAAGGGGGAGAGAGAGAGAGGGGGGGGGGGGGGGGAGGAGGGGAGCGAAAGGGGGAGAGAGAGAGCGAGAGATGGGGGTGGGGGGGCAGCCTTATTCCTCTTTGCATTTCATTTACATCCCTGGCCGTATCGACCAATCGGATTGGGAGCAAATCCCAGGGCTTAGGAGAGGAATAAAAAGACAAAATGCCTTTGCTGCTCTCATCCCTCCCTGATAATACCCCTTCTGTTTTTCTTTTCTCTTTTTCTCCCGTCTATAAGTAGATACTGTCCGAAATGCCAGCGGAAAAGCGACACCTCCGCTTTCTGTGTATCTCAGATAGACCGAACGGAAGCAGGGACTAAAAAGCCAGCTTTATCTCCTCTGCTCTCTGGCTGGATGGAGAAGGTTGGAGGGGGTGTAGGGATGCTGGTGTTTGGTAACAGAATGGGGGGTGGGAGAGACATAATGTACTGAGCTGGCCTCAGATTTTGCCTGCATATTACACTGAAAAACTTCTCTGCAGATCAGTTCTCTAAACCGGGAAACCTGTTTCAAGGGTGTTTACTCTGCGCAACCCATTGCTGTGATCATGGCCAATGGCTATGACTGAACTTGACATATTTTTAGCACAGGATTGTTCTTGTTATTCATCCATACTTGCAGGTTTATCTAATGCAGCGGCTCTTGTCAGTTGGTTTTGCACTGTAGGTCTTATAGAGTGTCCCCATAGTCATGGCTACGACTCCAAGGTGCCTTAGCACCAGCAGACTAGCTGGGATATCCAAGTTGTTTCCACCTTTGTCATTAGCTGTTTTTAAACTGTAAGCACAACAAGCCAAGAGTCAAATAGGACATGTATGGGACAAAGCCTCTTCCTTTGTGTTATATGCCATAGGTTATTTTCCTCTTGTGGTAATGACTCTGTTGCCATGTGTTATGAGTGAATTGCCTTTCAGATTGAGTTTACCATTACCTTGATAAGTGTGTGACAGTCATTGGTTGAAACCCTGCAAGTACAGTGTGTTTGTTGGTTTACGGAGTGTCTGTTTGTACAGGTGCTAGCAGCTCTCTCCATTGTCTTGATGTGCTTGTGTTGGCTTGTTTGTCTCCTGTTTACGGAAAGTCTCACATTTGTATTCTCCGCCTTTAAGTGTCCCTGCCTGCTTTTAAATGGATTAAGTCATTGTGTTGATGAGTACTTTGTCCATGTATTTTTCTAAGAATATTAGTTCTATTGTGTTGTCACAGGACCTTGTGTTGTTGCTGCTGCTCATATAGTGCTTATTGAAAGGGCTTGTTGTTGAACAGATGAGAATCCTTCACAACAGGGACCTACTGCAAAGCATGTAGACACAGGGAGGGAGGCCCTGTTACCTGCTTCCACCAGAAGCCTGGGGAAGATAAAGTCACCTCAGGACCCCCATCACTACACCTCCACAGCATTTTCCTCCTCCTCCACCTCATCGTTTCTTTAATAAAGACCTCAACAATAGGGACAGATATGGTAGGGATTAGGGGTCAGGGGGTAGGGGGATTTGGCCATCTACATTTCCAGGATCAATCTTGAACCCTTGCTTATCTCTGGCCCCAGCCCCCACATACCTCTGGTGGGCTGCCTGGCCCTAGCCTGGGTGAGGCCCTGCCTGGCTGTGTTGCTCCTCTAGCAGGGCATGGGGGGCTGGTGGTGCCTGGCTGATAGGAGAGGATCCATGGCTTCTCTGGCCAGGCTCGGGAGGTGGGGAGGGATAAGGGCTTTACTCAGGCAACCATGGGCATGGAGGACCACAGGGGATTTGTGGACAAAGGGTCCTTACGATGTGTCTCTATAGTACACCTCCGCCCATAAAGCTCAACTGACAGGTGTGTGGGTGTTTTGAGTCTGTTTGTGTATGTGCTTTAAATGTGTATTTTAGTATTCCAGTATTGCAAATGTGAAATAACCTCTTGGAGTTATACTCTGCTAACTGCATTTTATCCTAAGTTCCCGTTGTTATCTTGTGTACACACATTTGTTTATTTGATACAGCCCCTCCACCACTGCACTTTCTTATATCAAAGACAGCAGTGCAGAGCGTAATTGAAAAGGGCTACCGTGGAGAAAGGACTCTCTCCGCATTGGACTACAGAGAGTCAGAAAAAAAACCTTTCTCCGCTCCCTTCTTATATCTATTTAAATAATTGAGGAGTAAACTGACAAATTAGGCACCTTTATGGACGCCCATGGGCCTTTCAGTGGTCTCTCCGTTTCCCCGATACAAGATGGTGCCACTGGGCATGGGATAATATCTCTGTTTGCTTCGAGAGGGGCTGAAGGAGGGGGATTGGCAGGGAGCGGGCCAGAAGGGGTTTTGCCAATCAAGCAGGCCACACTTTCTCCCCCAGGTTCTAATTTTGTGCCACATTAGAGAGTTCGGCCTCCATTTAGGACACAGAGAGGCATTTTCATAATTTGCCGCGTCTCCCGGCTCACTTGGGGTGCCTCTCCATCTCTTCTCTCTCACTCCGTGTCTGAATGAGAGTCCTGGGGAAGAAGAGTGATTCATGCCCTTGGTTTCTGTCAGCTTACTGTGTTTCTGCATAAAGCAGCTAGTAGTAGGTGTGGACAGTAATGGCAATCTCTATAAAACAAGCTCTGTTTAGGACTGATTTACATGTTAAAACATTGTGTTTGGTGTCAGGTGTACATCAATACACGCGTGTATCATTTACAACTAAAAAGTAAAAAAAATAGGCTCACATTGTTTCTTAAAACACGTGTTTTCACTGGTTAAAGTTGTTTTTTCTTTTGCTTGACTCCACTGATTCATGCACAGCACCAGCATGCATAAGCAATGATTCAAATGTGATTGGTCACATAATTCACTATCTCAGGGGGGCATTTCACCGCTGACAGACAGAAAAGCTCATCTAAAATCCCTAAATTTACAAATGGAAATCCCACCATCCAATTGAGCTAATAGAGTGACTTCAATGGGATGATAAAATGTGGTGTAATACTGTGTACAAAATCCTGTAATGTTGTGTTAGTGTATGAGCCTGTGTGACTGGGTGTTTGACTGTCTGCAGTGATTACCGGAGCCTGCGGGCCTGGCGGCAGAGCCATGGCTGGGACAGGGCGCTCCTCTCTAGGCTAGAAGATATGCCTGTCTACCCCTGGTGGTGGAGCCCTCTGTACCGGGACCCGATGTGAAGGAATGAGAGTACACCCTATGCTCTGATTTTCTCTCGGTTTCTCTCTATAACCGTTTCGCTCTCTCTCTCTCTCTCTCTCTCTGCTGAGGATTAAAGTGAAATGAATCTAAACAGACAAACGGAATTAGAGTGATGGGTGTCGGTGGGCTGGTTCAGAGTGATAAACATAATGATGCTGTGTGTGTGTATTCCAGTGTCTAGGGGATTATATGTGGTTAGGTGTGTATGGCTGGGTGACCGCTTCTGGGTGTCTTTGTGTGTTTGCCTATCCGTCTATGTTTTTGTAATTATGTGTGTGTATATTTACTCTGTCTTTACCTGTGTATGTGACGTGTTATTGCATATTGCCTCACAAACACCCGTCTGTGCCCTCTGCTTGTGACGACGTGTGTGTCTCTCCTCTGCCCGTCGGTGTTTGTTGGGATCATGTTTTCCTTTTTGTTTCTCACAGTGTAGGTCTGTGTACAGCTGTCAATCCCAGACAGAACTCGGTGTAGGTCTGTGTACAGCTGTTAATCCCAGACAGACACAGTGTAGGTCTGTGTACAGCTGTTAATCCCAGACAGACACAGTGTAGGTCTGTGTACAGCTGTTAATCCCAGACAGACACAGTGTAGGTCTGTGTACAGCTGTTGTACAGATCTGCTTTCGTCTACTGGATATATGATGTGTGTAGATGTGTAGCCTATCTACAGTGTCTCTAATGGTATTTATGTGCCCTGGCCATATAAATCAGGGATGGGCAGCTCCATGTCCTCTGGGGCCTGACAGGTGTCACTTTTGCCCCCAGCTAACACACCTGACTCCAATAATCAACTAATCACGATCTTTAGTTTAGAATGCAATTAGTTTAATCAGCTGTGTTTGCTAGGGATCGGGATAAAGTGTGACCACTCCGGCAGAAGGCTTCTACAGCAGGCTATGTGTGTGCTGAGGTGTAGGAGACGAGCGGAGGGGGGGGGGGGGTTCTGATCAGCAATCTGGGGCTCCCCTGCTGAGGTGCTCTGGGATTAGGGCTAAACCCTGCCCTGCCAGATGGGCACCAGCACCACATACATCAGCCCCACCACCACCCACCTTAGACCTCAGGGCCAGGCTGCTCCCCTGGCCTGCACTGGGCCCTGAGGACCGAACACTAGGGAGATGGGACCCCTGGGGTATCAGAGGGTATGGTTCTCAACACAGGGAGGTAATGCTGATAATAGATTATGTTGATTGTGAAGATGTTGAATTTGGCCCTTGAACTGTCCTACACTGCTAGCTTACAAGACTCCCACTGTACTTGCAAATAAAATGAGTGAAATCTGTGACAGCAGGAGAAGCCTGAGGTTAGGTGGACTCTTCAAAGAATCTGATAGTGGCTGGCCAGTATAGTGGCCAGTCAGCAGGACTCCCTAGAGAGCGCTGTAGTAATATGATGTGGAAATAGGGCTCATGGTGAGAGGTTTTGATCTATCTGTCTGGGTAAAATGTCTGGAGGCAACACTTCAGGGGTGGAGTCTGTTGTAAATTGGTGTTGTTCGAACATGCTGGCTTAGGTGTGTATGTTGAGTGCCCTCTGCACATACCTGCTTAGAAGTAACACCCCCCTTTTCCATGTGTTAGTCTGGGTTTCTACTTTATTACTTTAGTCAAAGAGTTAAATAATACATTATTCAACTGGTGTTAAATCAGACTAATTGCATTTATTAAGGGGAAATATTAAGACTTCAATGTTATGAGTGGTTAATTTGTATACATTTAAAAGAGTCATCTCTGGCAGACGGCTCTAAAATATCTTCAACCATGGTATTATTTCACCACCTGGATCTGTTATCCACAGTCTCTCCAGCATCGTTACTTCGGAAATCTTCTCTGAATTACTAGTAAGCAGATTACATGAGAGAAGTGTACAAACAAATAAAAGATTACAAGGCTGTGAACATGTTCAATCTAATGCCCTTTCAACAAGCAGTGCTCCACACAATGCCTTTCTCTCCCCAAGCTAAATGTGGATTTCTCCCTAAATATTCCCCCCTGCACGACCAGCCATGTCTTCGTCCAGGAGCTGTGAGCAGGGAGTCAGCAGCACCTCTGTAATGACACTGTTCCATGCCACTGCCCTGCCTCCTCAACTGGTACCAGTTAGGCTTTGGAGTTCAAGTGACTATGGGGTGTAGACGCAGATTTCTTTTTTTTTAAAGGGAAGAAAGAGAATCTGGCTGTTGTTCTTGAAAAGCTGTGTTTATCCAGGATTAGAGACACCAACATGTTAATAATTGTTTCTCACAGAACTGCAAAGAAGTACTTTCCTGTAATCCCCTAATCAGGCATTACACCTCTGAGCGAAGCCACAACGCAGGCGCATGCTGGCTGTGACGCAATACATCCACAGTATACAGTAATACACCCACTTTTTTCAAAACACACCACACCCACACTGTATAAAATAACACCCACATTTTCCCTAATTTATAAACTCCACTTTACAGACACCTACCACCACACTTGCATCATGTCTTAAACAGTACAATGTGTGAATTTCATATTAAGTGCAATATACTGAGAAAATGATTTCATGCATCTTGATGAATGTTGTAAAGGTGATTGACTTACTGAGTACTCATTCCATTGCCCTGTTGCCACACTATTGGTCACAGGGGTCAGACATGAGTGTTAGACGAGCGTTATTGCCTCACAGTACAGGACGTCCCATAGACATGTTAACATGAAGAGGCCAGAGCGGGGTGGTCTGTATGTAGACGGGCTGTTCTTACATCCCAGCTCCTGGTCCTCAGAGGGTGTTCTACACAGTGACCACAGAGGTCAGGCCCTTGATAGTTTGGCCCTAATGTGCCCTCAGACTCTGGTTAATAAACCAATTGTTTCTGTTGTTGATTGTGCTGTGATTTTAAATGACAGCCACAACATTCAGTGTAGGGGTTAGGGATGTCACCTACCAGCTCTAATGCTAAACCCCCCCCACAAGATTTGTGTGAGCCTCCAACATCTTGGTTGGCATCGTGTTAGAGACAGAGGCTAATGTTACGCCTCTTATTGGAGTTGAGTAGGTCACCAAAAACACCCTTCCTCAGAATGTCTATTCCCCCTTGTGTTGGGAGGCACCGGGTCAGACGTAGGGCCGCTTATGAGCAATGCATGCTGGGAGAATAACAGGGCCAAGGCCCATCTCGGGGCGAGATGCAGGACCTCACACCCCTGGCCGGGACGAGGCCAGAGGGCAGATACACATGGTAGGTTAAGACTAGCAATGCACTGATAGCTGTCGTATACAATAAAATGAGTTGGACAGAAGGCAGTGGTTGGTAAAAGGAATGATTAACTGAGCTGAGCGAGTATCTTTGTTTGGATGTATACAGGACATCCTTTGAATTCTGTCTATTTTGTATGTACAGTAGCTCTACATCTCATTACAGAAAAGGCCATGTTAACAGCTTGGTCATATTAACATATATACAATAGGGTTACAATACAACAGGGTTACAATACAACAGGGTTACAATACAATAGGGTTACGCCGTTACAACCCCTCCCATCTATTGTTTAATTATTTCTCTTCGCTTTTTTACCCTCCTTTTGTTTTCCATTTTTGCGACCATTGTAGCTGTTAAATGATCATGTTTATTCTCTCTCTCTCTTTCTCTCTCTCTCCTTGCAGGGACTGGCTGGAGAGTGTGATGAGGGGATTGGCAGGGATTAACCTGGGGAATTTAATTAGTGGTGCTGTCGTCCCTGCCTTTAACAGTTCAATCTCCATCTCTCTCCCTGCCTGGCTGGCTGGCTGGCTGGGGCCAGGCGCCGTGGGGTGGTGGGAGGGGGGGGGGGGGGGCAGGGGGCAGGCAGGCAGAGGCAGGACGCACATTTCACAAACAGATTAGTCCCTTAGCCCTGAGTGGCCCTGATGGAGGGATGTGATGGGGGAGTGATGGAGAGATCCAGGTGGTGCTTTTCCTGTTGTAGAGGATGAGTGGTTGACTGACCGTGTGCCTGGACTCTTAGTGACCGGTGGCCTGGCCAAACCCATCCCCAGTTGTTGAACGTGGGGAGTAGAGGAGGAGGGGGAATAGACAGTGGCCGCTTGGGGTAATCGTTACTCAATCTGAAGCCGGCACTGTTGCATTGTAATCCTGATGCTAAGCTTCCCATTAACCCATCTGGGACCCCCCTCCCAGTCCCACCCCCCAACCCCACACCCCTTACAATGCAAACACACACTCACCAGGGTTGTGATGGTTGTGTACTAGAAGTGTGCCTGGCTGTCCCCAGATCACCTGCTGGGGAGCATGTCCAGCCAGATCACATTAAAGACCTGCTATAGGAATGTCCCCAACTCCCCAGTACTGCCCTGCCCAGTCCCCTGACCTACTGGTCACTGGTGTTCCCCTGTTAATATTCCACACACACACGTCTGTCTCTGGGGACGGGCCCACTGCCCCTCTATGGGGCTGCTGATAATTCAAGTCAAACATGATGTCTTGCTTGTTTGTCACACTTAGTGTCTCATTCGGTCTGGGTGTGCAGAATCAATGTCCTAACCTTGTCAAGATATCAGTGGCACACCATGTTTATAGGATAATCAACTCAGTTTGGAAGAGATATATTTGACAGACATAAAAAATAAATGTATGTGTTAGTTTTGGGGGTGCACTAGATAGATTAGATGGAGTGTTTGGGTATAAAAGAGGAAAGGGAGGTGCAACAGTATGCTTCTTGTTTACTCCGTCTGCCTCCTAACTGCCCCCACCTCCTCCCCAGCGCTTCTCCTGCTCCCTTTTCCCCGGTGTGCCCCCCCCATCCCCCGCTGGGCCTGCGCTGTGTCAGTGTGCCACTAATTAAGGATTCTTAAAGCTATGGCCTGCACTCATTAGTAAACTGTAGCATCCTTACTGTCAATGGGGGGGGGGGGGGGACCTGCTGTCTCCTGTGGCAAACACTTCTGTTGGGGTCCATAAGGTCGTGAAGAACAACCTATTGCGTTCATAGTTTTTTCATTTTGTTATTGTTCTGGTCTTCTTCCATCCATATTAGTAGCATGTATTATCACTGATGTTTCTGCAGCATGTATTATCACTGATGTTTCTGTAGCATGTTTTATCACTGATGTTTCTGCAGCATGTATTATCACTGATGTTTCTGCAGCATGTATTATCACTGATGTTTCTGTAGCATGTTTTATCACTGATGTTTCTGCAGCATGTATTATCACTAATGCTTCTGCAGCATGTTTTATCACTGATGTTTCTGTAGCATGTATTATCGCTGATGTTTCTGCAGTATGTGTTATCACTGATGTTTATGTGCATGTATTATCACTGATGTTTCTGCAGTATGTGTTATCACTGATGTTTCTGTGCATGTATTATCACTAATTCAGAAATAAACTGCTAATTTTTTACTTTTTTTTCCTGCCAAAGAAAGTACTGGACCAATACTGCAGCGTTTGTTGAGCACTTGTTTGTTATATTTCATTGTCCTGTTATCTTTTGTTCAGTATTCACTGTCTATTAATATACTTCACAACTGACTAAGTCAGTGTTAATCAGAGTTGCATTTTGTTGTTGTTTGATTCACGTGCGAACTGTTTGTCAGGTGTCGCCACTGTTCTTGTTGTTAACCTCCATCACTCCTCCTCCCTCTGCCCCAACCTTCAGCTGCCCCTCCACTTGCTGCTTTGTTTCTTACTTTTTCATGGAAATTAACAACTAAACAAATGGGTGTATTGTTGTTTATAAAAGTAGGCCAAACAACTGCTGACAAACAAGAGGGGTAGTTGTAGGTCAGGGCGGCCTAAGCCATGCATTACTGTGTCAGAGAGGACAGGCTGTCGTCGGTCTGCCACAATAGACAATAACATGAGAGCTACATGAATGCTCCCCCTCTGAGACGATGTAGACTGGGTGCCACATCCTCACATACAAGTCATCAACAGAATGATCATGTTGAAGTCAAAACATAACTCAGAATGCGAGGGATTGCAACCACTCATAATCCACAAATATTCCCCAAATAAAACTCCCATACTATTGCAATTGAAATTAGAAACACCCAGGTTAAGGTTACAGTTGAAATTAGAAACATCCATGTTAAGGTTACAGTTGAAATTAGAAACACCCACGGTAAGGTTACAGTTGAAATTAGAAACACCCACGGTAAGGTTACAGTTGAAATTAGAAACACCCACGGTAAGGTTACAGTTGCCTAATAAATCAGTCTGTGATATCAATTCTTGGTAAACAGTCTAAACCAAAGCACTGCATAAACTTAAAAGTTGACTTACAAGCCAGAATGTTCAATAAAATGTGATGTGAACTTACGGTTGTCTGTGTGGTTGGCCCTTCAATGGGTTGAAACCCACAGGAAAGCATTATTTACCCTGAGTTTTTAGTGCACCGGTACTGGCGATGAAATTTCTATCATCTGGTACATGTAAAAAACGTGAACAACATCTGCAGGACTTCGGTTAGTATGCATGCGTCACGTGCATGTATTTCCATCTTGTGCATGTGCCTTAGGTCAGAAGCAAACTAATCTTGATTGCCACACACAGAGACCTAATCTCGTGACAGACAAAGGATGTTTAGGTTTCTATGCAAATGTGTGTACACAATGGAAGGCATCGTCACAATTGGGACTAAGGTTACAGCTACACTAACTGCTTCTACTCTCCTAAGTTACAATGTATTTCCTTAAGGTCTTGTTGATAATTGGCATGTTCCAGGACTCTGTATGTGACTAGTTGTTTGACACTTTGTTTAATTTTTCAGTTGACCTGAAGGTTAGAATCCTCATCATCACAACCAAGAGGCACTTGACCTCAGTGACTTCTAGATGCTTCTGAAATGACCCCAATAACCTGTTGCAGCTTGTTTCTGTTTGCTCCACTCACCAAGGAGTTAATAAATCAAAGACCAACACAGGCACGCCAATTCATCTGTTTTATTAATCTGTGAAACAACAATCTTTTCCTATGAGTGAATAAAACATTATCCCTACTGGCCTGAACTAGCAGACCATGGCGGAAGTACATGTAACAGCCTCACAGGTGTGACTAATTACCTTATTGCAGGAAGCAATCTCATTGGTTAATTGTATGTTCTCTACTTAAACCCAACTGTGCCACTTCCTGTGCCCGTATTTCTTTTATGTCGGCTTTTTGTTTGTGATTTTAATTGGCATGGTTTTTAAAGTAAAATAATGGAAAGGGAGTAACTGATAAGTGGAGGCAAAGTATGGATAACTTGATGATTTGATGTTTAAAATTTGAAATATTTTATGGAGAAAGCCATCCCTTAAAAATAAATGTGTAAAACTGGTCCACTGTTGTCTGCCTTTAGTCTACTTCACGCTGCCTGCTCAACGTAGATCCTAAGAACCTGTCACTTTTTCACCCGGTGACATACACAGAGAATCCATCCTTTGGTGAAAACCTCTGGGGGACCAGCCATCAGCAGGCTATATAGGCCCAGTTCAGACAGGTCTTGAATCAGGGGCTAGAGAATGAGGGGAACAGACTGTAAACCAGTTCAACTAGGGGGTGCTGGAGGACTGTGGGAGGGTTCCCAAATGTATAGAATGCCTACTGTATTTATTGAACTTCATTCATTGGTTATCTTTCAGCATAGATGGCTGTATCAGTAAAGGGATTACGATAGTTGCCTACTACTCTATACTATAATGGATAGCAATCAGTAATGAAAATACCACAATAAGACCCAATACCCTATAACTGCTCTATTAAACTGCAATAATGGACAGCCGTGTGTATGTCAACAGCAGTGGAGACTGACCTGTTATGAGTGGGCAACGCTAGAGCCCACAATGCATTTCTTTGTAGGCCTCATTTAATTATAATGGATACAATTGTTTTTAACCCCCCCCCCCTCAGTCTCCTCCCTTTCCACTATGACCCCCCCTCTCTTCCTTGCCCCCCCCACCCCCTCCGTGGCATAATACCTCTGGTGACACACACATAACAGATGCCCCCTGACGCTCACACACACACACACACACACAAAAGTGGGCATGTGATTCAGGAGCCTGCGGCCACAGGCCTCATGGCATTGTGTTCCCCCTGGGCAGGCAGGCTGCCCCCCGGCCACCCTAAATACCCCTTTGTCTGGGCTGGGATAATATGGCACATGTGCGGCCGCTCGGCCCTCATCTGTGGCCCAAACAGGTGGGTAGGGCAGGGGAAGGGGGAGAGAGGGGAGGGAAGAGGCTGCATCTGTCCCTACACCCAATGACTCCCTTGCCTCGCCCAGCCCAGCTTCCACCCCATATGGTCTCAGGAGACAAACAGGTGGAGGGGGATGTGCGGATTAGAAGAGGTAAACGGAAGACATTGGAAAACTCATAAGTAAGATTTCACTATCCTAGTAAGACTTCACTTGAATCAGACCAGTACCCCTAAGCCATATAACATGCTTGGCCCTCAGTAAGTGATGCCCTGTTGTCTTGTCTGGGCTTCAGTGGCCTGTCATACTGTCTCATAGACCCAGAGAACATGAGGCAGATACTATAAATGGCATGTCAATGTGTTTGTTGGCTCCACTTCTGAGCCAAAACACTGGCATATTTATGTAGTGGGAATACGGTCGGCTGGAACGGGGAACTAATTGAGAAAACAAAAGCCAAATAGGGCAGGAGTTTGATTAGGAACATATAATTTATTAAATGTTGTAAAATGGAAGTGGACTTTTTGGATGTTTATTACATTTGTATTTGATCTATTACATATTTATTGTGTTCTTTCTGTGTAATAAAATACATAAACTAATGTGTTTGTATGTGCCTTTATTAAAAAATACATCCATCAGTTAGTTATATTAATATCTGTACCTGGTTTAGCCTACCATAACTACGCCTGGCTGAGCCTCTGCAAGCGTTATGCTGGTGGCTGGTTATGCTCTGTGTGGTGTGGGCAGGCCCAGCACGAGATGGGTTCTGGATCCAGTAGTAGTGTTTGGATGGGGCCGAGGAGGGCAGAGCAGTAAGATGATTGGGAGCAGAGCGGAGTGGAGCAGGGCATGCAGACTGGGCTCTCCTCATTCCGTCTAATTCTCCCTTAGCTCAGCAGCATGGTGGGGGGCCTGCTTGGGTTACAGCTGACAGTATTGTGACAGCTGGAGCAGCTTCTCCTGACCCCGCACTGTACAATAATTAAAAAAAGGTCTCCTGGAGGTGGAGACAGGGTCTGAAGGGAGGGAAGTGGTCTCTCTGTGTGTTTACTCCATTCTCCTCGACCCATGGACATGGTGGTACATGAAGCTTTAGGGCAAGGGTGTGAGTCATGAGGGTCAAATGTCAGACTACCCCAGTCAATGTGGTAGAGAAGGATCAAGACACTGGTTAACAAAATGCCTTCTTCTAGACCAGCCTCAATAATCCAACCCTATTCATAGGTTGCAAGTTTCGTCACAATATTGTTTTTAAAGTTTGTTTCAGGACTGATGCCCAGCTGAGCATTCTAATCAGTGCAGTCTCAATGGGTGCTGATGAAGATTTTGACTTTAGATGCAGTATAACTTCAGCTAGCTAAGATTGAGGGGAGAGCTACAAAAATTGGGACCGATTGATGGAGGTGCAACCCATAAATTCTCTCTCAATCATTGAGAAGTAAACAGTGAAACTGGCCTTGGAACAGTTCTTTGGGTAACTCTACACCACGAAGAACACAATGCAATCTTAATCAAGATAATGAGGTGGTCCTGTGAGGGCTCAGTCACCTTTTCTCCTATCAATTCGATGCAATCTGAGCCTTTGTGGACGTATTATGAAGTAGGCCTACGGAACTAGAATCAAAGTTGAATAACAGTGAGAGGGGCTTTGAGGACAGCAAGTCCTTTCCTTTCCCTTATGTGCCCACATTTATAACAATTACCTCTCGGGGAGTCTGAGATTTTCATCTTGAAGCAAAGAATATGTGAAAAGGCTCTGATTTGAGTGGAAACGTGAACAAGTATTGGTGGTTCTAGAATTTCAGTGAAAAAAGTTAGGCTTTTGCTTCCCATGATAGATATTCAAAGCACGTTGGGTGCATAGTTGTGCGCCATGACTTCAAAAGGCTTAGACTCTGTCTGGATGACAACTCGAAACAGTTCATTGATGTATAACACTTAATGGGGAAAAAAATGAAATAAAAAGGAGCTGTAGTGGTGTCTGTCGGGGGTGCTTTACATTAACCCCATGATCCCATTCTCAACCTCTAGTCTAGTTACTAAACGCTGTCCATGTAGGGTGGTCTCTCAACTGTAATCTGTTGGTTTCAGCTAATTAATTTCTGGTTCCGTGTACACTTTCTCACAAGGGTATCTTGTTTGCTGGAGATTAAGAGCTGCCGAGAGTTCGTTAGAAAGGTGTATCCTAAATTATCAGAGGCCTCATCGCGTGCACCTGCCTAATTGCCATAATGAGGTGTCTCAGTGGGAGAGAGAAGTGGCTCATTCACTAGAACGTGCTTTGGGTGAGAGCGTAGTGCTGAGTCATCCAGCATCGAATCATGAATCAGTTATTTATTTAACCTTTATTTAACTAGGCAAGTCAGTTAAGAACAAATTCTTATTTACAACGACGGCCTACCTACAGGGTCAGCCTCTGGAGCAGATGAGGGTTAAGTGCCTTGCTCTACAGGTGTTTCACCTTGTCGGCTCCAGTATTCAAACCAGCAACCCTTCAGTTACTGGCCCAACGCTCTAACCGCTAGGCTACCCTCCACCCTTATATTTGTTAAGATAAAAGCCTTCATGCATTGGATATAGTCTGCATCACCTTTTTTCTCAAGTTTCCCCGTCGAGTTGATTGATGGATGAGGCTTAGATAAGCCTATAAACGTTTATATAGACCTGAGTGACGTCTCACTTAATATGTTCAGAAATGTGGCTATATATAAGATTTGAGAACATATGTGGAGAATAATATGAATTTCGCATGACCTTTCTGCTAAAATAGTATGCTAAATTTGCTAAATGCTAAAATTATATGGCTTGTGGCCACACCAACGACCATTAGGGTTGTCAGTTCTGGGAATATTTGTTGATCAGGCGATTATAATTTCGCATTCCACTCATTTGGAGTACTTTAGCCCCCATCAAGCCGCTGCGTGTAGGCCATCACCATTAGAGACATGTAATCCACCATAAAAGTATTTCCATTTCTCTCTTAAGGAGATTTTTTATTTAGGGTTTGTTAGTCAAAGGGGGGGTTGAAAAATGTTTTCCTATCGTGGAATGCTCTGTTAATCCAAGAGCTGTTATATCCCCGGTCCTACATGGACTCCATGTTTAGTTCTAACTAGGTAGGCATTAACTAACTAGGTATTAACTTGACCAATATACATAATAACATATGGCTTTATTATAACATATGCTGAGATCCTGTAATCATTTTACGGCTTTGAGTTTTCCAACAAAATATGATTCTGCCTAATGTAATGGATCACCCTACACCCCTTCGAACTTCTCTATCATACAAGTAGGCCGAGGCTACATCCTGCTCTAACGAGAAACACCGCCTATGCCTTGAATTGGCCCGATAAACTTCCATATTAATCTTCTGTGAGGGGACAGAAGACAAGCAGTGTAAGAAACTTACTGGCCCCTGACATCAATAGGCTGTGAAGAAATGTAATCAGTTTTTAATGACTTAACAAACCATGTAGTATTTAGAGAAATAGTGCTGCTAACCAGCACCTGTTCAGAGAGGAATACAAAATGTGTTATTGATTTGCACATAGCTATTATTAGCTACAGCTAGCAATGATTATTTTTCACTTTTGGATCTCACTTTTGGACCTCAATCGAATATGCGTTAGTATGCTCCTTTAATTGATTGAACTATTTTGATAATTCAAATTAATATCTTGTTTTTTTGATGCATGTTACAATTTGTCAAAAACATTGGTTTTCTCAGTAAAAAGTATTGATTGTAGCTTATAACCGGGCATGAGCAGTATGTTACAGTAGGCCTATGTGGAAAGAATATGTGGTCTTCTACTTTATCAGACCTACAACTAGTCAAGCTGTACTATTATCAGTTTCAGATTGTAAATCCACGGATTTGTGTGAGCAGTTTGAGAAATTAAAATCACATGCTTTTTAGTGGCTTAATCCAATCCCTTTAGATTTCATTTTTAAAACATCTAAATCTGTTATTATGGGTACAAAACCCTTTTAATTTAATCTTTGACAAGATTATCAAATTCATTGATGATGTTACAAACTTAAATAAGTAATGCAGAAAATATATGTTTGCTAAGCCTGGATAAGAGGGATAGTGCTGAATTAATGTTTGATAGTATTATTATTGTACAGTAGTAGTAGTAGTAGTAGTAGTAGTAGTAGTAGTAGTAGTAGTAGTAGTAGTACATTTACATTTTAGTCATTTAGCAGACGCTCTTATCCAGAGTGACTTACAGTAGTGAGTGCATACATTTTCATACTGGTACTAGTAGTAGTAGTAGTAGTAGTAGTAGTAGTAGTAGTAGTAGTAGTAGTAGTAGTAGTAGTAGTAGTAGTAGTAGTAGTGGTAGTAGTAGCAGCAGCAGCAGCCTAGTAATAGTAGCCTAATATGTTATTAACTGTGCATAAGCAAATCAGTCAGATGCGCTAACTGCATTTTGTAAAGAAAAAAACACTAACAGTAGGCTAATCAAGGACTCTCCCTAAAACCAACGACTCTTCCTAACAAATCGATAATTTAAGAGGTCTGCATGTGCAGAATACGGATAGTGTGCCAGTTGTTCATTGCTCAAGTCAATGATGGGTGTTTTGTTTAGATGCAGCCATATATGCAGTATTTCACGACAAGATATATTTTCTAAGCCATAGAGGATTTGTATCCATACCCGAGACAGCAGGAAAGGACAAAATAAAAGGGGGAACAAATTGAAGCTTTTTGGACTGATAATGACAAAGACTTTAGCATACTATTTTAGCAGGATGGTTCTTTTAAATTGTTGCTTGCCAACCTTTGGAATTAGGGACAGGGTTTGTTTTCTCAATATGCACACATTAGCCTACTCCCACTTTCCAGACCATATTCTTGCCTGAATACATTTGTCTGAAATATAATTTCATTCCTAAACGGCATATCGTCTGATATATGAAAAAGTTTAACCAAAAGAATATAGCAATAATTGTAATTATCAGTACAATAGTGGACGTGGTTGTCATAAATGTAAACGTATTATCGTGGTCCTCATTCCTAAATCATCATAAACTGATAACAGTTGACTTGACTTCTAATAAACTACCAATAGCCCTATAAATACCACGATATCATTCTTGATTTTAATAATACACATTTACATTTGTATATTGTCGTTTTTATTTATTTCATTAATTAATGTCCAATCATATTATTGTTCATCCTGTCTAGAAAAACGTACTCATCACCCATTTCTTTGTTGAAGCGGCCGTCGATGGCCTTGTAGCCTATAATCACAGATTACGCTCACTTACTTTGGGGTAATAATCTGGGAATGCGTTCTCGGGCTACTAAACATTTTCCCAACATCACGCGGGCCACTCATGCGTCTTGCGCAGGTTGCATCGGGGCGTCTTCAGTTAGTATTTGGAGTGGGCCGTCCCGAACGTAGTTGTGGTAGTGCGGTGCATGGCTGGCAGGACCAGGAGTGCTGTAGGCTAAATGCAGCCTATTGTTGTAATGTTTACAAAAAATAGGAGGGATTAATGCAGCGTCTGCCTGTCCCATATGCTCTTCGGTGCCGCTTCCTCTTGATTAAAACTCCGAGTCTGACTGTAGGAATGGGGTCTTCAATACTGGGTATGCGCGCCTGACGTCTAATCTCACCGTCACTTGTGCACTCTTAAAACATCACATTCAAAAGTTATAACCCTCAATGAGCCTGTTGTATCTCGCAGAATGGCACTGCACTTATCAATAAGGCCTGATTATTAGTGCATTGTTTTGGTGAATGATTTATCGTGCGTCTTCCTTAGATATCGATGATTAAACACATCAGGAAGGCAAATAAATGACATCCTTCATATGGAGGAACGCATGTGGTTAGTTAGTGGCTAATTTATTTTAATGATAGGCCTACAAATACAATGGTTTTTGCACAAGCATGTGACATTGCAAGATTGTATCCTGTATTTTAAGCCTTATCCAGAAATAAGAATTGCACCAAAAATGAAAGCAATTGTCTGAGGGTGGTGTTGGACCATCTGACATAAAAGGAAAAGGGGACAGGGATGAAAAAACCTTTAGATAGTTCAAATTCAGGCACGTCACACGAATCATGATTTTGGCAAAACACAGGGCCAATAGGTAACAGTTTGGTGATGATGGTTGTGATTTTCTCTTTTTAGTATTATTAATGTTATTATTTTTTGCATTACTATTATTATTCTCATTAGGTCTATTGTTTTTATTGTTGTCATTAGTGGTTGCCATGTTGTGCATGTGCGTAAAGTTGTGCGTAAAGTTGTGCGTAAAGTTTCCCTGCGTAGAGTTGGTCCTCAACTGAATATATCAACCCTACTGTACTACACTGTCTCACCAGCCAGCCCAGCCACAACCCAGCCTGGTCTGACAGTTATTTATTTATTCAGCCTATTTGACTTCTAATGAATATGAATATGAGCATTAATAGATAGTATACATTTTGTTATTTAACATATGTTAACACTGTCATCATCAGTTTGGCCTAATTACAAAGGGATTTTATTGCATTGTATGAGTTAGTTGATTTTTGTTGTATTTCCTTTAGAATCTCTTATTAATAGCCTGTGTGCTGTGAATCAATCACATGTATTTATAAAGCCTTTTTACATCAGCAGTTGTCACAAAGTGCTTACACAGAAACCCAGCCTAAAACCCCAAAGAGCAAACAGTGAAAAAACCTAGAGAGGAACCATGCTCTGTGCGCTAGGGCCCAATCCGAATTCTTAATCGCCGCGCCTAAAATTAATTCCATGCCAAATTACGTGCGTTTATCGCCTTAAGAACACTGATCATTTATGGTCAAACCAAATGCTTGTAGCCGACCGAAAGTTGTCCGTTGTTGCTGCAGGGGGAGACGCCATCTCTTGAACATGCATGCCACAGACTGCAGCAATTGTTTAAATTTGAATTATTATTGTTTCATTGTTTATTGTTACAAATACGTTTATTTTTTATACATTTTTTTTTTTTTTTTACAATTACTAGGCTATTTGCGCTCAATTATACATTTTGGTTGATACAACTGAACTGTCACTTACATCTAAACTAACCGTTTATTTTAGCTTATAGTAATTAGAATTTACAATACATACACGAACACCAACACGCAGGCGCATACATACACACACGCACACGCGCGTGCACACACACACTGTTCAGTCACCAATGTTTTTCTGGACTAAGGGATAACATTGAATAAAAGGAATAAAATACAAATCTTTATCCCTCTTTTTAATGGTTCAATTATTTCAAACCCGGATTTTAATTAGCGTGTTTCCTTTAGTGAAGACTCGAATGAAAGAGAGATTATTGGCAATGTCAAGGATGCTAACTGAATGTTCGACTTCTAACAATTACTGCATAGGCATGGAGTAATTAAAGATTCGATTGCCTGTCTGACTTTTCCTCAGTCAACTCACAATAACGTTAAATGCTCAGAGTCAGACTTTCACAAATAACCCGGAGCCGACGGTTAAACCCTTTCCCCGCCCCCTTTCTTTGCCTTAGTCAGATTTAGTTTTGTAGAAGTTCTCCATTGAGCTTCAGAGGACTCCGGGGTGCCAATTGTTCTCATAAACAGTGCACCCCCTAAATCGGATTTGGTTTTTAAAAAAGAAAAGAAAAACTATGAAAGCAAGCTTGAAACTTTGTGCAATGACGAGTCGTAGTGGAACTTTCCACTATATTTGATTAACTTAACTAAGCAGACATCTTTTGTTGCCTTTTAATTGATTTCGGAAAAAGTTTGCAGAATATGGGCAGCTGCAGTTTAGAAATCTGCAATTAGAGGTTCTTAAAATACGTCCATGTTATTACTAAGTGGCATGAATTGTTGCAATAACCTCATTATTTTTGTAGAGATCGAGTCAATTCATGAGTTGAACAAAAACTCAGTCAAAGTGTGTTTGTAGAGAGGCTGCTTAAAACGAACTGGTTCGGTAGGCCAGCCTATGGAATGCAGAGTTGGGTAGAAGCATGCGGCGGTATTTGAAGGACTGTGCCCTAAAGAAACCCCGCTAGTAAAATATTGGGATTAGTTTCTCTTTTGGGGCCAGGATTAACACTACTTTCCCAAGAAGCACATTCCTGTCGCTGAGACTATCTGAAATGATGAGGGACCGGAAACTAAGAAAAAGCAACATATTAAAAATGTGCTATACCCTGGCTGTTGCAGAAATACATAGGCCCTAAACTCTTATTTTGTATAACAAAAATAAACGACGCAGGGCTGTTCACTGACATCGTAGCCTATTTGTTTTGGTTTTAACGTGGAAGAGTCAAATCTATGTTTTGTGTCTGTGGGCTTAACATAGAAAAGAGCTTGAAATAGGCCTACTCTGGTATTATTTCTCCAATTTATGACTGAAACACCAGCTACAGTATGTTTTCTTTATTATAACAATGGTCAATGTAGACAGTAGGCTGCGGGTTTACCGTTTGAGGCGGATTGGAGGATATTGAACGGCCAAGTGTGGCTAATGATTGCTTACTAAGATAATAAATACATACCTAATTAACACACCTCAATTAAATCCGTTCATTAATTTCGTTTAGATAATATCGTAATCTGGAGTAAAATAATATCATAGCATAGGCCTCCTGCAATTTATCTTGGCTACCAAGAGTTTGCTTGACTTTTTGCTTGAACAGCTGAAGTCATGTCAGTATTTTGCAATAAACATATCCAATGTGCATTCTCTGTAAATTCATCCAATAAATAGTATTATGGCTCTTGCTATGAATATTTATTTGTTCGATTCAAGGTGAGGGAACTTACATATACACCTACTTCCATAACGTTAAATCCATATCTGATGTCCACGGATGATGACGTTGTAAAATACATAAATATGTATACACGCACACGCACACGCACACACACACACACACACACACACACACACACACACGCACACACGCACACACACACACGCACACACACACAGTCAATAGTGAATCCATATTTAGTTCATTGATAAATGAGGGGGTCAGATCTCAGGACCTTTATTAATGTCTGTTCAGCGGTGGGGTCACCATTTTTGGAGCCATGTTAGGGATCCACAATCAACGTGAGTGATCAATGGATAGGGAGGAACACGCTACGCTAAGTCCAGAAAGCTCTCAGCAATCTAGTTTCTTTCCAGTATCACCTCAGATGTTCTACAATGGGTTTGGACAGTCAGGTTGTCTCTTTCAATAATCATTATTTAACCATTATCCATTATTTTTTTTGTTGTTCAAAAAGTTAAAAATCTATTAAAATCACAGCAGAGAGTCATCGCTGATGCGAGGGAACTCACAAATTGCATACAATACAACAGATCACAGTTTCGAAGGCTAGCACAGATTTAAAAAACAAACACATATGTACCATTTATATAAGACACACATTGATTGTCTCTTAGAAACTACATTTTGATTCCTTATAAACACTTTTTCTTAAATAAAGTAGTCAATCTATGTCGCCTTGGGGGAGCGCAGTCCACAGACCATACTGGTCAAAGTGTTCCTCTGCCAATAGGTCGGCAAGTAAGAAGCTTAAATGAAGCTTGTCGATCCCAAACACTCAATGAAAACATTGGCTCCTCTAGCAATGTTGTTCTTGGATAAAGATTTGTTCGTGGCTGTGATGTACCATAAGTTACTAAGTTTTCCTTAAATTAACCAACAGGTGCTATAGTGTAAGCATAGAGGCACACACTAGACAAACAAATGAGATGGCTTCAACCTGTGAGGTTAATGAAAATAAAATATCTTTGCCAGTGCTAAAATAAATTATAACTTCTCCTCTACTGGACGGGGCCAAACATCATAACAACGGCACGAGCCGCTACGAGAGCCCCCCCCCCCCCCCCTCCCACCCCTCTCTCTCTCTTTCTCTCTCGTTCCTTACCGACGACATTAATAATCAGTCTTTTACGCATATATCTTATTGAAGGATGGCAGGGCTATATGTTTGATTTATCATCAGTATCTTCGTTTGAATAGTTTACATAGGCATATTGTTATTTTCACAGCACTTGGAATTTCCACGATGAAGTCTGATCTTTATAATCCAAGCAATCGGCATTGAAGTTCAGCTTCCAGGATGCCGCTTGGTCCTTATAATCCAAGCAGTCCGCCGTGGAGTTGAAGCCTAGCCCCGAGGCTCCGTAGCCCTGAGTGGAGAGGGATGCAGGGGACTGGTTCAGATGGCTTGTGACCGCGTTGGTGCTCATAGGACTGAGTGTCGTCCCGGGGCCAGACAATTGGTGGTGCATGGGAGTAAGGTAAGAACCGCAGTCCATTCCGCCGAAGTATGACGTTGATCCGGCATAGCCTTGGCTGTATCCCGAGGCCTGTGTGTAGGTCATTGGGTAGGATCTTTGCATGCAGGAGGAGGATGTAGAAAGAGGGTCAGCCAGTGGAGAGATGGAGGCTGGACTCCAAATAGATACCGGTGCGGTGCTGGTTGAGATGGTCGGGACTGAAGTAGTACTTGAGGGCGGTGTGAACTGGCCACTCGCCCCGCTCTCAGAGCTCGCTTCTCTGGCTGGAGAACTCTTCTTTTTGGCTGGTCGCACCTTGTTCTGCCCCCCGTTCTGCTGCTGCTGTTGCTGCTGCCGGCACTTTGCCCTTCGGTTCTTAAACCAAACCTAAAATAAACACAAAATAGCAAATACAATGAATCACCCAAACAGTTTAAAGAAAGCCATCTGATATATTATACAGTTTCCAAAATGAATGCAAATAGGCTTTTACGCATGAACCAAACAGTCTACGCACGTGTGAACCAGATCATTTTGAAAATGTGTGTTGTGTTGATCATAGACTTTGGAGATGTGTTATTATACTGATGTTGAAAAGCACTGGTCGACACGTGATTTATTATGAATGTCATGCCAATTTTTATTATGGCCATATGTCGTTTGAGTTGCCACAAACAGCGGATATTTATTCTTCAGGGATCGCTATAGATATACTAGTTGTGCCTGTGTTCACACTCACCTGTACACGAGACTCTGGCAGATTGATTTTCAGTGCTACCTCCTCGCGCATGAATATATCAGGATAGCGAGTTTTGCCGAACAGTGCCTCCAAAACGTCAAGTTGGGCGCGTGTGAAAGTCGTCCTTTCTCGTCTCTGCTTGCGGGGCGTCGCTGTTGAAAATGAACAGATGCACATAACTCAAAATGTTAATTCTACCCACATAAGATTATCAGAATATAAAGTAGGGATATTGAGACACAACTGGGAATGTATTCCCATTTAAGTGTAACTTATAACAACATTGTTTCACATGTATTTGCTAAGCAGGGCTAAGACGAAATTTTACAAACATTTAGTGAAATAAGAATTTTCAAATCAGTACTACAGAATACAAAATGTATTTGGTCTTGCCTCATTAAAGCATTATGATTATGCATTATTAACAATAATCCCTTGGTGTTAAAAAGCATGTTTTAGATATAAATCAGTAACCAGACGCACTAAATCCATGATGGCTTGATTTGACCCTAATTGGAAAATCTAATCAAATGAAGAGTTGACATACATTTTTAAAGCATCCATGCACGCGCGTAAAAAGGGCTGGAACGTACCTGGGTACCCCACGGATGGATGCAGAAGGTCCATTCCGGAGGTTGTTAAGCTCAGTCCATTGACTGTGTAAGGTGGTTGCTTGAGATACGACATCATGCTAATGTTGGACTGGGGGGTAAAGTTGGAGAAAATGATGAAAATGGGGTAAGGCCCGTAGATGTCCTTGGTTGTTTATTAGCTTTTTCTCGCTGTCTCGATTTGGACGCTGAATGCCTATTCCAAAAATCATAAAAAGAGAAGAAATTGAGCAAAGAAAGTTGCGTCCAGTTTAAATAGCATTTGATGGACTCAGCCCTGTGATTACTTGGAAATAAACCCTATCCAACCGCAGTGTGCTCTTAAAACTGTCCCGGAGCCCCAGCTGTCCTCCTCAAGAGAGCGTGGCTCATCTTGACAAACGTTCCTCCCTCAACCCCGCCCCCCCCCCCCCCCCCAACCCCCCCAGGCCAAAAAAGCAACATCCTATAATTGCAACAAGTACTCTCAAAGAACAAAACACAGTCGCTCAAATGCACACACATTGGGACGCAGAAAGGATCATCATTTACATAGAGCCCAGCTAATTGTCTCAAATATAAGGGAATTGATTGGGGGCCATTTGCCCAGACAAAGACACTGTAGGCCCGATAAATAAGACAGATAACAAAAACCCCTTTGGCGAAAAGCAGCTAACAATGCAGTCAACTTATCGGGCCCATTTTGTACAGTAGCCATTTCACTAGGCCAAGCTTTTCACCCTGCCTCGTGGTTTTGTCCGCACCAGTAATCGCTGTAAATGTGAATAGGGTGCCATTAAAATGTGAAAAAACGAAAGCTACTTCAGCTAACAACTTAAAACTAGTAGGGAACTATTATGTGCCCAATAGGTTCTTCTCAATTTCCATCCTAATTAATTGCTTGCTGTAATTAGATTTCCAGGTTGAATAACGTTCAGAAGGCAATCGAAATGTTTTAATAACGAGGCCCACGATTAGGGGACTTGAGTTAACCAAACAGGCAACCAACCCCATTAGCAGTTATAGGCCAACTAACTCCCTCCCCCTATCTCCTACTGTCAAAACGCCTCTTGACTAATTTAAGGTGTTAAAACTCATTAAAAAACCCTTAGCCTTGGGCTAGAGGAAACATCAGCCCTGCCAATCAAACTGTTATAAAGTAAACTGTTTAGACAATGTAGATGATTCATGAAGGGCCTGGAGTATATAAACCTAGTTCCCTTTAATAGGCCTAAATAATGTAATTTATTGGTAAATACATGCTTCATTAATGATTTATTGACATTGTTTATGAATCAATCAAAAAATAATATTACCCGCGGAAATATTTGGTTGTTGAACTGACTAATGACATAGCATAGGACTAACTTGAATGTATTTGATAGTAGGCTATTTACTCCCTTCTTTCAGGTTGCCTATAGATTATGGACATTTACATTTAGCAGACGCTCTTATCCAGAGCGACTTATAGTAGTGAGTGCAAAAATGTTCATACTTTTTTCGTACTGGTCCCCCGTGGAAATCGAATCCACAACCCTGGCGTTGCAAGCGCCATGCTCTACCAACTGAGCTACAGGGGACCAAAAAAACACTTTCTCAATGACTACATATGTCTGATTTAAAGTGAGGTTAAAACATATTCCCAGGAATATTTTCATAAATATTGAATAAATCTGTAACATTGGAATATTTCTACCTGAAGAACTGGTTTAAATTAAATGTATGGCGACCCCCCCCCCCCCCCCCCCCCCCCCCTTGATTATTCGACCGGAGCTGCATTTTTTAATTTTCATCCAACGGTTTTTTTTTCCTCCACTCAATCTGTCACACTTAAAACAGACCTCGTCTACCAGTTGCACACCCGCTCAATAATAATTACCCTGTCCAGTAATTAATTATGATAAATGTTTATGTTGATGAATTAACGAGATAATCCGGGTGGCACGCGCAGCCTAATTACAGGACGCTAACCACAACTCTGCACTGCATTCAGTCATAATAATAATTTTGCAATCTGAATAAAATAAATGTTAACAAAAAGACACAGTTCTCTTTTATTTAATATGCCATGCAGAATAATAATAATAATAATGAAACAGTTCAAAAGACGTTTTTAGACATAAGGATAGCCAAATGGAAACAAATACATTTACAGGACTAAGCTAAATAATAGTTTATAGGCTATATTTTAAAGAAACATTAGGCCTGTAACTTGACTATTACATTTCCAGATAGTGTGTTTTTTAGGCTACTCAATCGATATTAAAGTGTTAGAAAATATGACATTTTAGAATGGGAATTGGACTATTCTATTTTCATGACTTTTATTTACGGACAAACACACCTGTCCCTGTATCAAACAAACCGAATTTGAAGCAAATGTGGGCAATTTGTTTTTGAAGCTGTAGGCCACGCGTAATTCTGCATAAACCAAAGAATACAGCTCATACGCTAATAAAAAGTGCATTTTTTTTTTTAGATGTTAGCTTATATTTGAGAGAATTGCCAGGACCCTCCCGCGTGCCCTGTCACGACTGGCGGTTCCATGGAGGACGGAGAGGGGAGGGAGGTGTTGTACAGGCGGAGAGAGGCTTCACTACACGCCTCCTCAATTATCGCCCTTTGTCTGCATGTATTTTCACACCAACTGAGACCATTCACTGGAATGCATACAGATTGAAGAAAGTAATCGAAAGTTTCTTCAAGACAATATTCATGTCGAAGAAAAAATGACGGCTGAAATGATTTAATTAAATGTATTACAAAAACTACAGAATTCATTGTCACATTTAGGACAGAAACTGTCATTAAACTGTTTTCCAGTGTCCTACAGTAGGCTTCAAGCTAACATTGAAGATCCATACACAATACACACCGGAGTGTTCAGTGGTCTAATGACTTTTGTTTAATCAGTCAATTAACATGTCAGGACGTTTCTCGCTTTCTCCAGGTTAAGCAAGGTGTTACTGACTGTAAATTGCTGGACAAACACAGTGACCTAATAGGGCATAAAACACTATTTAATTAATTGTATTATATTGTTAAATTTATTTTATTGTTATATATTTTTGCTTTGGGATGTTGCCTGTATAGTGTATAGGTTAATAGGTAGCCTATACATCCTTTTGTTGTACAAAATAAATACTCTTATACATATAATGGTAGGCTATAATAATAATAATAATATTAACAATAATAATAATAATAATAATAAATAGCAACTTACTCTCGATTGTGGGCCGGAGTAGAAAGTTCTTTGTCCAGTTCTTTCCTTGAATAAAATAGCTCTCTCAAAATCCTGTAATGTAATCAATCAAAAGTAACTGTCGCTTTGGATATATTAGATTAAAAAGACAGACAGAACTTGAACCTTCAACACTTGCGCCAATGTATGGGATAGTGCAAAAGCGTTTATGATGGTAAAATACATGCGGTTATGATTTGTTAGTCTGTTCTGGGGGAAGTTGCTGGAGTTGGATTTGTAGAGAGGGCTGGCCAATGAGAACGTCTGGAGGACTCGAAGCTGGGGTCTGTCTCTCTCTCTCGCGGGGAGATTTGCTGAGAAGCAAATGTCGCCAGCTACGCTTTGACGCAAACTCCTCAGCCAATGGCAGCGAAGGGGCGACTGACAACATTTTCATCCCTGAGCTGAGGGTAAATTAATAATAAAACCTCAAACTCACAGGGGCTGGAAATCTTAGCAAATGGATAGGAGCAATTGTGTCCCTGCATCAAGACTCATTTGAGTGGTTAGTGGACAGAGCAACCATCACAATAGACATGATCACATGTTAAGTCTGTTTAGCACAACTGTTCCTAATTATGGAAAATAGGAAACTACCCACACGATTCAAAAATGGTTCTAATTAATAGCCACAGTATTTTCATCTCACGAATAATGATTTATAACAGGAGCTAAAAACATGGAACATTCCCCACGAATCTATGACAATTCTGGGGCCCGTGACAAAAACCGTCCGGGCGAAAAATAGGCGCTTCAAGTGGAGGCTAAAACACGGTCCTCTCACATTCCATTGCGTAGCAAGGGGGGATTTAGGGAGACTTATTTCCTTAAAACTGTCATCCCATCCACAGAGCGTCCAGTCTGCTCTGATCAAGTTGATACAACAAAATTCAGCCAGGGTATGGGGAATACTATACGGGGCGGACAAACAAAATATTTGCCCCTTATATATTATTACCAGATGTATAACGAATTCATTGTGGTTTATTTTTTAAATAAGTTAATAGCTTAAAATATCAGCCATGTTAAGACATGCTGTCGTGGCTGGAACACATCGACAGAGAGAAGAGCATCCCTGCAGGAGTTTGGTGACATCCGACTTATTTCACTGGACCCTTGAATTGACTGGAGAACTGGAGAACTCAATCGGCCACTTGCACTTCAGGAGAAAATCAACGCCAAATGTTTTATCTCTCAAATGTATGATTATTTAAAATTAATTATGAAAACGTCATTTTTTTGTTACAAAGTTGTTTAGATGCCTACATTTTGAATGATCGTTTCACTATAATGTATGATATGTGTGAATATTAATAGGTTTAATAGCTTTATGGCATCCCTCTATTATTGTTTTATAATAATATAATAATAATAATAATTATTATTATTATTACTATTATTCACTTTTACAATTAGGCCTTAGTATAGTTGAATAGTTAATAGAACAGAAAGTCTAACTGATTTCCTTCATTGATATTGACTCAAGCCACAGCTAATAGCCTACGTCACTTGAATGTTAAATCTGCATGCGCACCAAAACAATATGCCGAGGGTTTTGGCACGCCTTGGTAAATGTGTCATCTTAAGGAGCTTTGAGGAACACCTACACACACACACACACACACACACACACACACACACACACACACACACACACACACACACACACACGCACGCACGCACGCACGCACGCACGCACACACACACGGACACACGGACACACACACACACACACACACACACACACACACACACACACACACACACGGACACACGGACACACACACGGACACACCCGCTCACTTCAAACAGATTCGAACATTGATTTAGATTTGTAAACAGAGACAGACCGTGGGTTTTATGAATCGTCAGTTGCCTCTCTAGCAGTCTTAAGAGCAGTATATAGGCTATGTCAAACGTGCAGTATTGAATCGTTAGACCTGTGTTTTTTGGCGCGTTGAAAAAATCTAAAACATTGACTAATGTAAAAATCATTGTTATTTATTTTGACAGACTTTGATGACTGGAAATCGTCGTGGATCACGCCCTCAATACTTTTTTTTCTCTACCAAACTTATCATGTTTGCATCTCGACTGTAGCAAAGTTTTCCAACATGTGATCTAATTTATGACCGGGGTTTCTTCAGTCTACAGCCGTTCTCTGTCTGAGGGATGGATGGGGGCATGGCAAGTTGTCAGGTATCTGTTAATACTGAATCTGCATTTTATCTTCATTTTCTTTATTTGTGTTTTTGAAGCAAATTAGCCAATTCCATGTGTTAACCTTAGTGATTTTACTGTCCCGGGTGCTTTTGGGTAATACTAATAAAACACAAATATATATAGGCTATTTGTTTATACGTATAACCATTATTAAAGTAAGCTTTCAAAGTGGTCCCTCTTTTTCTCATGCATCTCCTTAAATTCAATGGCTCTATCTGAAGCAAGTTTCATTATTAGGCCATATCAGAGGTCATGTAAAAACAAACGACATTTGTTATTTTTTATCTTATGTTGAATTGTCATAAAACGTAGCCTTTAAATTAACAGCTTCTATCTCAAGGCCATCAGACTGCTAAACAGCCATCACTAACACACCAGAGGCGGCTGCCTATAGACACTGATTACAAATCACAGGGCCACTTTAAGGAATAGAACACTAGACACTTTAATAATGTATCCGTATCTGCATCACTCATCTCTATGTATAAACTGCACTCCACACTATTCTACGGTATCTTGGTCACTCAATTTGTGTGTACATATTGCATCACCCATCTCATATGTGTATATACTGTATTGTACTAAATACTACGCCACCGACTGCTAAACAACCATCTCTAGTACGTCAGAGACTGCTGCCTATAGACATAGATTAGAAATCACCGGCCACTTTAAGAAAATGAAACACTAGTCACTTTAATAATGTTTCCGTGTTTATATACTGGATCATCAACATCTTATGTGTATACTGCATACTATAAAGCTTACTATGCCACTGTATCTTAGTCCAATGTCGCCCTGGAATTTATGTATATATTCTCAATCCATTCCTTACTTAGATTTCGCTACACCTTTAATAACATCTGCTATCCCCGTGTATGTGACCAATACAATTTGTTTTGATTTGATTAAGCAAATAAAAAGTTTCGAAGGCCTATTGAAATCTATACTCATTTTGAGGCCGTTTCGTTTTTATAATTATTAACTCACGTATACTAAAATGATGGCCTGATTATAAAGGTGGCACAAGCAGCCAGAGCTCTCGAATAACGCACAGAGGTTGCTTACCTGCATCAATAGCCTAATACATTACAGTGTTGTGTGGGAAATCGTTGTGCCTGATATCGTTATCCGTTGCATCTCGCTTGCTCCTCGCCGTTTAAATTGCTAAATTATGTATTAAATTCAAACACCAGCCCTCCTCGGGGACTTTCTATCTTAAAAGGAGGACGACGTTTAAAGGGAGAACTAGTTAACGCCTCTGGCAATCAGCGCTCCCACTGGCTCCCGGCTAATTGACGAGGACGACTTCTTTTATCTCTGCCTCTGGTAAGTGAACCCGGGGGTTAAGAGTTACGGGATTCAAATCCCAAATTCAACACAAATTGGATGTATGAATCAAACTCTACCTATATCCATTATGCTTCCTCTTTTAATATATTCGCAATATGACATAGGCCTACCACTTTACACTTTAACCTCAATGCTTTTTAAACAATTATTAAATCCCCATTGCCTTCTCGCGTTCATGTGAATTTATCCCATTTATCACCACCATGATGCAATTATAAAATATATACCGTTTTATATTTACACAAATGTAACCGTTTAAAAAAAAAATACATTTTCACATGTGCACACTCTCGCTCCATCTCTCTCCCTCTCTCTCTTTCTGCCTCTCTCACATGCACACTAATACACACGTCTCTTTTTTTAGACTAGAATAAAACAAACAAATACATACATACATACTGTACATTCATACACATACATACATACACACACAAGTAGGCTAGGCTACATAAAGCTAGCTGCTCTTCATTGCTTGGTCGTGTCGAAGCATCACGTCCTACTCGTTTTAAAATACAGCATGATGACTGATTCAGTGGAATGTAAGGGGAATTTATTCTGCGCTAAAACTTGAGTCAATAAAAGCTGTTTCACCTCAAAACGGACATAATCTCAGGATCAACAGAAGACGTTGATAGTCTACTATGTTGTAGGATTAATATATGTGCATTAACTGCATAAAGGACCTTCAATCTTTTTGAAATAGCCTAATATAAGGCCTTCTTTTTCTATGAAATAAAGAATACACATAAGTAATTTATAATGAAAAAGAACGAATCAAATAAAACTCTTCTTTTGCAATCTCATTCATTCAACCAAGGACGATTCAATATTATTATTGAGATATGAGATATTCGTTTTATAATGCTCAATCATTTGTTTATTCAAGATACTTTTGTATACATTGTATACATTGTACATTATGTTTTGCTGGAAATAATACAAAATACAAGAATACATGTATAGTATAACAATAACAACAACATTGAAATGTACTTGTACATGTACATATAACTCATTCAGGATGTTATTAGGCCCATTACCATATCACTGCTTGGAACAACTTTTTTTCTGGTAGTTTATGCAGTGCAAGTTATATATGAATTCTGAGATTGTCAAGCCATAAAAATTTGTTATTGATCAGTAGTTGGTTTAAAAATGCCATGATGGTTGATATTGGTACTATAATTTATGTTGAGTAGAAGTGAAAATAAAATAAATATATAATATATATTGTAGTACACAAAGATCAAGGAAATGTGGAGAGCATATTTAATGTACTTGTAGATGTAGCATCCCTCTGGCTTTGTGAGGAGAGAGAGAGAGAGAGAGAGAGAGAGAGATGAGATGAGCACAACTGAATGGTTTATCACAAACTCTATTAAGATTAGTTAATCAGGTTTGATGGATATGCTAGTGTCCTTGTGAAGGTGTGTAAGTAACGCACGGCTTCAATGGAAACCTTGTTTTATCTACTATTCCCTCGTGGCATAGGGGCTAACCCTTTGCGTAATGTAACATGTAACACTGACCTTTTAGGTCATCAATACACATTCAAAGCATTCCCCTGGGATTAGGGGGTGGCAGGCCTTTTCACTGTCATTTTCTCACAGTCTAATGGGATGAAGGCTGAAATTGTACACTCTCCTGCGTCATGTAGTGTGTTTGTTTTTATTTGATTCATGTTGTAAATTAAATCCATGGGTCTGTTTACCATTTGTATAAGGATTATACTGAACCTGTAGAATCGCACACTGCGTGTTGATGAAGCACTCTGCTATCTGCTAACTGTTACCTATTATATTTAGTCAGGATCTTCTGTCTGGAGTTTAGATTTATTCGCTACAGAAAGATTGTCTTGCCTATGAACAGATGGGTAGTGATATGGTGAAAAACATGGCTAAAATGTTAGAGATGGAGTAATCTAGACAAGCTCACCTTGCGGAATACTTAAAAGGATGCTCTTGAAAAGCTGTATCTGTTTGTTTGTAGAGGGTTAACTCTCAGCTCAGGGTTAACTCATCTGGAGCCTACTTGATTTCTAGGGCCGAATATGAAATAGAAAATGGAAGAATGGACATAGTAACCACCAAGTGTATCAGCATTGCTGTATTAGATTATCTTGTAAATCTGTTATCGTGCTATAAAATCCTCGTAAAATGGTTGCACTGTAATGGTCATGACTCTATGGGTATTAATCTTATAGAATGTTTTTTTTCTCCTCTATACAACTGGATAGTGAGGAAGGGGAGTACGAGTGTCGGCTCAGTGTGTGCTGAGTTTGCTTCTGCCGTTAATATGGCATGCCTATTAATCAGTGCTGTAATTGTTTGTCTTGTGTTTGCACAGGGCATCTGCAACAAACACATGGATTCAATTAAATACACTCCTTCAGACCGTCAATATGAGGGAGCAAAGTCCAGACCCATGGAGATCCAACAAGGACAAATAATACAAGGAGATGGAAACCTCTCAACAGACCTATACTGAGTCTATGTTCATTATCTTACTGTACGAGCCATGCCTCAAGTTTAGCTTTCAAATGTCTTAATATTGTTATGATTTTATTCATATGCACTTGAATAAAATGCTGACATTATTAATGATATTCAATATTTTTTAAATCATGTCCCTTGCATTCAAACTCAGTGTTTGTAGTTTTCATCAAACTGGGAGACTGTAATATTATGGCCGACTTATCCTCCAACCCCAGCAGTGTGGAAATAAAGATATCTCTGTTGATGTAACTGTCAAGCAGCCTCTTCCTCCGTTCCCAGACATCCTGTGGACCTGGGCTTACATCTTACATACAGTACATAATCTCTCTCTCTCTCTCTCTCTCTCTCTCTCTCTCTCTCTCTCTCTCTCTCTCTCTCTCTCTCTCTCTCTCTCTCTCTCTCTCTCTCTCTCTCTCTCTCTCTCTCTCTCTCTCTCTCTCTCTCTCTCTCTCTCTCTCTCTCTCTCTCTCTCTCTCTCTCTCTCTCTCTCTCTCTCTCTCTCTCTCTCTCTCTCTCTCTCTCTCTTCTCTCCGAGGCTTTCTCTCACAGCTGCCCACCCAGTGCTAGGCTAGCTCATTCTCTCTCTGTGGAGGCTGAGGTGTCTCTGTCTGTGCCTGGCGTGGTAAAACCTGCCCTGCAGACTGGACCTCTCTCCGTTACAGAGTTCAAAGGAGTAAGAACTAAATGTGGAGGATTTGTTCAGGCTTATTTGGTAACCCAGGATTTGAATTGGATTCTGGGAAGCATTCTTAACACATTTGAACATTTTACATTGTGTGAAAAAAAGTGTGTAATCCCCATAATAAATGTGAGAAATGGGCCCAGCACACTCACACAACTATGGGTACTCATGATTCCTATCAGATGGTTTCTTGTCTTGCCTCTCGGGAGTGAGGTGAGTGTTGAAGGGATTGGAGAGATATCAGTGGTTGGAAGTGAGAGCCAGTTAAGTAGTGGTTCTTCCATGTTAACCTCTCTCTCAGCGCTGTTTTGTTTCTCTGACCTGAATATGAGATGGGGGTCAGCCACCATGCTCCTTGAGGTATTCTCTTAGGCCCCCCAACAGCAGTGGATTATACCTCCCTGGGAGGAAGGTGAGTAACACCCCGAAATATAGTAACTGTTTTAAAGACAGTGAAATATTTCAAAGTTGGTTTCCCATCAGAGTCATGGTCTCTGATGGGAAACCCTGTTTGAATACATTGTCTAGTACTACTGTTAGAAGAGAATGAGAGCGAGAAGTGCTCTTATGTGAGTCAGTCAGTGTTTGTACCTTGTCCAAACCCCACTTTGCTTTGACTGACACTTTGGCGATGCCCCCAGCTCCCTGCTTCGACTTCTCAAGCGTACCCCCTGTTAGCTCTGACACTGCCAATTCCTCTCATGTCTTTAATATCTCTCTTTCGGCCCTCAGGTTTTGCCAGTCGAAACTCCACCATGACAGTTGGACGTTGTTGCCGTCACATTTTGGAGACAGTGCTGGGTGGGTGTTTGTGGCGTTCCCAGCCCCTGGCCTGGAGGGCATCTGAGATGGGATGGCTGGTCCGTCAGTCAGCCCCTCCCCTGTAATTAGGAGAATAAACACAGAGGCGGGCCTGGTAGGGAGGGGACGGGCCTGGGGGTATAACCGGCTCATGAACTGATGCTACATGAGCTGTCCAGGCCAGGGACAGACAATGCTAACAGAGAGATTCTCTTGAATGCTCATCTATTCATTCTCCTCTCCTCCCAATTTACCAAGTCCCAATAAAGTTGTACTGTAGCTCACATTCTGTAAGATCTAGAAGAGACTGCTATTAGTTCAGTTGTTGTGTCATCTTTGTAGTGAATAAACAGTTGACAGCTGATGCCATATATCTTGATCTTTTTAAATGTTGCTAAAAGCAAGTATATTAATTAACCACAAATGGGTTTTATGTTTTATTTAGGAGGTTACATATTATTTTATACAGACTCCTGTTTTCTGGACAGCCCTATCTCTGAAGGCTATGCTGAGGCTGTGAGTAGTATGTGTAGCATAATACTCTACTTCCATTTGAATTTGCTCTAGAACAAAACAGTTAAGGATATGTACAGTACATGTTTATGTATGCAAGTGAGTGTTAATAAAGTGTTAATAATGAATCAATAAAAGGTTACAATTTCATCATGCTGTCCTGTCCTATATACAGTACTTCTTATATGCCTGACCGAAATCAATGAAACTATTCCACTGTTATGTATTCTCCTCTCCTCTCCTCTCCTCTCCTCTCCTCTCCTCTCCTCTCCTCTCCTCTCCTCTCCTCTCCTCTCCTCTCCTCTCCTCTCCTCTCCTCTCCTCTCCTCTCCTCTCCTCATTGCCGAGGGGACTGGATAGTGGCTAGTGGAATGCAGTGTAGGCTGTAGCTGCAGACTGGGACAGACCCCGGGGGAGCGGAGCACCATAGCAGTCATCGCCACTGCTCTGGCCAGGCAGGGAGGCTGGCTGCGGGAATGCTGAGACTAGTAGGGAAGGAATTTCACAGGAGAGACTGCCAGAGAAATGCCATGCGGGGAGCGATGAAGAGAGAAACCGAGAGAGGGAGAGAGGAGAGGGAGAGAGGCAGAGGAGCAGGGACAATTGAAATGCAGCCTGTCAATGTCACAATGTCTGCACATGTACAATACCTAGTGATGGGCCAGTAGCTAGATGAGGGGGTGTACTCTCCCAAACGGAGAACAGAGCTCAGAGGATTAGTCTTTATTCATCTCAGATCTGGAATCATAACTAAATATGGTCTGTTTTTAACAAACACAGCAAAAGACTAGGGATTTAAGACTAACCTGCTCTTACTCAATTCTAAACCATTCATGATGATATAATAATGTAGTCTAATATATGCCATTTAATCCAAAGCAATTTACAGTCATGGAGGCCCCAGGAATCGAATCTACAATCCTGGCTTTTACTAGTAACATGCTCCAGAGTGACGCAGCGGTCTAAGACACTGCATCTTAGTGCTAGAGGCATCACTACAGACCCCGAATCGAATCCAGGCTGTATCTCAATCCAGTCGTGATTGGGAGTCCCATAGGATGGCGCACAATTTGCCCAGTGTCGTCCGGGGTAGGCTGTCATTGCAAATAACAATTTGTTCTTAACTGACTTGCCTAGTTAAATAAAAAAGAACAATCTACCAACTCAGCCATAAGGACCACAAATTATTGTTTGTGCTGTTCCATTTTTGGGGTGTCCATTTTGTATTACTGTGTAGATTATTAGTGTCAATGTGTAGGCCTTCATGTGTCAGAGAGAGAGGGAGGGGGCATGAAAAGGCCCAGTGTAGCCTATCTAGCCTACTGGCCAAAGCCATGGAGGTGCCCAGAGAGACATACTGCAGCATCATGGTCCACAGCATGGTAAGACATGGGGCAGATGGGTTCAGTGTAGCAGCACAACCTCCCCCTTCTCCTCCCAAATGTGAGGCAGCAGTGGTGGGAAAGGCACAGTGTGAGAGGGAGCCTGGGCTCAGGGCTGAAACAGAAAAGCTGTTGGGGAGGCGTTTGGGGGTTGGGATGGAGCCGGGGCTGAAAGCGGTTGGAGGGGGCATGGGGGCTCTGGAGAAGCTGTTGGAGGGGCATGGGTTTTGGGGTGGAGAAGGAAAGCCAGTCCCCCCTGTCACATCTCTTTGAAAACCCAGTGCAGGGGCACGAGCCCAGGGAGGAGTGGCAGTGTGGCCCAGTGCCTGGGCAGACAGGCAGTCACCACTCTGGGCCATGGTCCAGCTCGCCCCACCCCATCCCTAACCCAGCCCAACCCGTCAGGCCCAGACCTCAGGCAGTCAGGCAGTCAGCCCCCAGTGGACAGGCCAGAGCCCTGCACGATGGAGCCCCAAGCCCGAGGCCTCAGCTAGGCCCCTCAAGAACAGCGGAGGTTTCCACCTAGCTCAGTGAGATGGAGATGCTGCAGAAGACGTTCATAACCTTCCACCCAGCTCAGTGAGATGGAGATGCTGCAGAAGACGTTCATCCACTTCTCCTTTCTCTTTGTTTTCCTCCTGGGCCCAGGCCCCTGGATCAGACCCAGTAGAGTCTGCTGGTGATGATAACCCCCACCTCTCCACGAGGCCACTCTGCCTCCAGGGCCTGCCCAGCGCAGGTCCACATGTCCCCATGGCAACAGTGGCAGGCCCATGTGAGTCCACACAATGTGAGTGGGCATGGAGCCAAAGGGCTGCCAAATTGGGATGAAGGAGAGGCTTTTTGGGAAAACGGCTCTCAGGAATACTGAATATTCTTTATTACTTTGCTCTGTCCCAGGATACTGGTATGTTTTTGGCCATCTTGACAAAATGTCACCGACACTATTTTATGTGCCTGTGTGTTCAGTCCTCCTGGTCTTTGTTTGTAACAGACTTCAACCATGAGACATATGCAATGTCTTGGTGAGGTTCTCTCTATCTGTTCCACGCTGCTCACTTTCTATCATCTCTCTTGATGCTGTGAGGTTTTATTTGCTTTAGTTTACTGTCAATTTCATAACTTTCATGCAGAGAGGAGCATTTCTTAAAGTAACCCCTTGGGTAGAGTTGATCTAATGCATTCCGGATCGTTCCCTGTATATTTGAAGAGGCCTTGTCATACCAATACTAAGCCTGTGCCAACACAAGTAGTTCAATGACTTTCACAGCTACCACCTAAAGTTGATTCCCCGCCCCCTCTAAGCCATTGGGAAGACAGAAGTGTTTGGCTGGTGTTTACTGAAAGTGGATCTCTGTTGTTCTGTTGTTCTCTCCTCCCGACCGTCACCACTGTTTAGCTTTCCTTGAATAGTGTTAGGAGCGGGTGAGTGTGTGTGCCATGTGGTATATTTGCTGATAACAGGATTTACTCAAATTGAGAATCGGCAATTGAGAAAGGTTAATTGTGAGTGCAGCTGGTAGAATGGCTGTATGCAATAATTATTAGTGTAAGTTGCTTCATTATCTAGTCGCGCTAATTAGGAATTAACTGTGTCTGTTGCCTTTGGATCACCACTTCAATCTCATGTCAAATTACATTAAGTTCTCTTTGACGTTCGTTTATCACTATACTAAAGTAATGCTGTTTAGTAGATGTCCTTAGCCTGTTTATTATTAAGAAATGTATATTTTTCAATTAATGATTCAGAACATTTGAAAAGACGATTTGGTTTTAGAAATTCTTAAATGGAATGTCAAATTTTCTCTCATTTTGTTATTTAGTGAGGGGGACATCACATTTCAGTTTTTAGTGTTCAGGTGCTTGATATGAAAATATAAAATATTTAGCAGCATTACTTAATATTTCTCATAGCTGATATTGTTTAAATATCCCACTCTCACAGTATTCCACTCTCAGTCACGCCAATTAATCCACGGCTACCTAGTCAGACAAGTGGAGTGGTTGGTTTTTGTCCTGAGTGTCTCGATGTGCCCACCCATGAAGATGAGGCTGGCATGGGCCTGGCATATACTACTGGTGAGGCAGAGAGTGACAGGGAGAGAAAGCAAGAGATCAAGGCATGACTGCCAATGCATGTCATTGCCCTACACTCTCATCAAATAGCCCCGTGCTGCTTATGTAGCTGCCTAGACACAAATTAATTTGGATGCCTGGAAAGGCTGCAATGCCCTGGACCCATCCCTGCTCCTTAGAGAAGAAAAGACACCAGCGGAGAATGCTTTTCCAGGGAAGGGGGCAGGGGGCGAGAGAGGCCTTTTGATGGGTTTCAGTGGAGGGTAATAGAGGAGTCTGGAATAAGATGGGAGGGTGGAGAGCACACGGTTGAATGTGCTTGTCCTGCTATGACGACAAGATGGCTCAGCCACCACTGTGCCACCGGCCTCCCCATCCCCTCCCCCCATATTCCCCCTCAGGACACCAGTGGAGAGGGGGTGAGGGAGACTTTTGCTGACATTTAATCTTCTCCTTGGCTCACCACAGATTCTTTCCCCCCAAATCTGTACCTGTTCATCCCTGGGCCTGGGCCTGCTTTACCGGGGCCCGCTTTACCGAAGCCTGCTTTACTGGGTCCTGCTTTACCGGAGCCTGCTTTACCGGGGCATGCTTTCCCGGGGCCTGCTTTACCGGAGCCTGCTTTACCGGGGGCCCTTAATCAGTGAGCTGATGGAGAATTGAGCTCGTCACACACTCCAAATAGGATGGGATTGCCAAGGAGTTAAAAGCTGAGTGAGTAGGGATGGGGGTTAGCTACCAAACACCACCTCCATAATGAGATCCAGCAGCACTGTTTGGGATGGAAGGAGGGAGGGAGGAAGGTGGTCTTGTTGTTCGCTGGTACGTCGTTAGCCTCCCAGGGCTCTGGGGATGCTTAAACCTCGGCCCTCGTTTGTGGGGTTCCCGGGGAGCACTGGACCCCTGCAGGAGGACAGAGTAACAAAACAGCAGCCTGCTGACAGGAGGGATGGGGAGAGGGAGAGCTGGACATTGGAGTGGAGGGCTTGAATAAAAACACATGCTGGCTTCCCCCTACAGCATGTAGAGGCCCCCCATCACCCCCCAAGCCTAAGCCCAAGGAGCTTTTACAGGTAGGCCTACCATTCATGTATACAGCACTTAATATCGTCAAAATGCCTCTCCAGTCCTCTTCACCAGAGACAATTGCATCTACCCTGAACCAGGTTGAACAGCAACCTATACCCTCAAGCCCTTCAGAAAGTCATTCAGTTGTCTGCAACATGTTGAAATGTACATGTACATATAGTGCCAGGGAGAGGGAGAGAGAGAGAGAGATAGAGAGAGAGAGAGAGAGGAGGCAGACTCAAAACCAAAAGTTGCTAAGTCTTGCATGGTGTTGTGATCAAGCATCAGTGGTGAGACTACAAAGTTCTATCCCTCTTTTCACAATTTCCCCTCTCCTCCCCCACTCTCTCTCTACAGTAGTACCCCTTGCTATTTTTCTACTTCTTTATCCCTTTTAATTAGAAGGCAAATTCTGCAGCCTGGAGAGACCTAATCCCCTACTGCCCAACAATGCACAGAGTGGCTTTGAACAGCCGACCTGCAACCCTCACCCCCCCAAAACCACCACTACTCCCCCCACCACTGAACCTGCTAGGGGGAAGGGTCCCATTCCTAGTAACAAGCACAAATTGTTCAAGCACAAATTGCGCCCCAAATACAAACACTATATACCATGCACAGAGGAAACTAATTAAAAATCCATGTCTATTTTGGTTCCTTGAGATCATTATAGTAACAAGGTTACGTAGGTGACACAAATGACACAAACTGAAGAGGCACTGGTTCGGTGCGCGAGAATAAAATAGACAGAGAGCGAGAAAGAAAGAGAGAGAAATAGACTGAGAGAGAGAAATAAATAGACAGAGAGAAATAAAGTGTGTGAGAGAGAGAGAGCGAGAGAGAGAGTGAGAGAAAGAGAAAGAAATAGACAGAGAGAGAGAGAGAGAGTCTACTATGTTTCGTCTACTGATTTGCATATATATTAATGTCCCTCATTGTATACATTGGAGCCCATTAGTTGTTGTGATTCTTGTGTTAGGAACAGTCGGGGGGGAGGGGGATTAGATTGAAAAACAAGGCTCTCTTGGAGGGATATCAAGAAATGAATAATTTCCAAACATTCATTTAATGCCAAATCAAAGTCATTTTATATTGTCAACATTACATCTTCATTTTCAGTGTGTTCCTCTATTTCCATGCCATTAAATAAATTGACCCCTCCTTGCTCCTCCACACCCTCACTGACAGTTAACATTGTAATAAACTATCATTAACTGAGCAGAAATTGTAATGAAAATGATAAAGCTGTCAGCGCCTGTATCACTTTAATCCTCCTGTGTCATTCGTGGGAGAGGAGAGGTCATCAGATAACCACAGAAATGAGAGTGAAAGCGAGAGAGTGAAATAAAATGATAGGGAGGGAGGGAGAGAGGCACAGAGACATGGAGGAAGAAACTAATGGACTGATTGGTGCTCTTGATTCATAAGAGACCTAAAGAACTGTTATATTTAGCGGGCTATTATCTGGGTCGGACATGGCAGCAGACCATACTCTCTGTCATTGTGTGTGTACTACACTGCCTCCAGTGGCCACAACACACGGGAGTCAGTTCCTTCACATGACCTGAACCAATACTATCACTGCTATGGTGGCAGTTTATGTGCAACTGTCTGCCTGCCATATATTTCCAGTCAAGAAGATATGAGTATTTGAGAAGCAGAGGACAGACAGTTATGGTCTGTCAGCTGTTGTATGTGTGCTGCTTCTGCTGTGGATGAAATTAATAGCCATACTCATATTTTGTTAGCGTGAGATCAAACCATGAAGCAGAGAGAAGCATTGTGGGAGTAAAAAAAAGGTGACCAAAATGAGACTGGGCTGAATATATAGATAGATATGCACAGTGTACTATAGGCCAATGAATGAACACTGAAGTGGGTTTTAGTGGTGCTTTTCTAGTTAACCTCTTAGGGGCCAAGCCAAATTTCTTCAGCCAACTGAGGTTGTCTGTGTGGGTGGACCATTTCAGATTGTCAGTGATGTGTACGCCCCGCTAATGTGGATGGGGGTGTGCTCTCTCTGCTGTTTCCTGTAGTTCACGATCAGCTCCTTTGTTTTGTTAACGTTGCGGGAGAGGTTATTACGCAGTCATGGGTGAACAACGAGTACAGGAGGGGGCTGAGCACGCACCCTTGTGGGGACCCTGTGTTGAGGATCAGCAAAGTGGAGGTGTTGTTTCCCACCTTCAGACCAAGGGCCTCGAGCTTAATGATGAGCTTGGAGGGTAATATGGTGTTGACGGCTGAGCTGTAGTCAATGAACAGCATTCTTACATTGGTATTCCTTATGTCCAGATGGGATAGGGCAGTGTGCAGTGCAATGGCGAATGCATCGTCTTTGGATCTATTGGGGCGGTATGCAAACTGAAGTGGTCTAGGGTGTCCGGTAAGGTAGAGGTGATATGATCCTTAACTAGCCTCTCAAAGCACTTCATGATGACAGGAGTGAGTGCTACAGGGCGATAGTCATTGAGGTAAGTTACCTTTGCAGACTGGGATAGGGAGAGATTGAATATGTCCGTAAACACAAGCCGCTCTGGAAGCGGCTTGGAATGCCGTCTGGGCCGGCAGTCTTGCGAGGGTTAACACGCTTAAATGTCTTACTCACGTCAGCCACAGAGAACGAGAGCCCACAGTCCATGGTAGAGGACTGCGTCGGTGGCACCATGTTATACTCAAAGCGGGCGAAGAAGGTGTTTAGCTTATCCGGGAGCGATACATCTGTGTCTGCGACATGGCTGATTTTCCTTTTGTTGTCCTTTGTGGAACAGTGACATCATCACCCTGTCAATGCTACTTTGTGTTAGTTAAAAACATGGCTCTGCCGCACTCTTGATTAGAGAATAACCATGATTGCCACATCCATGGATAAGCAACAGTAATTATAGATTATCTCTGTCTGTCTGTCTGTCTGTCTGTCTGTCTGTCTGTCTGTCTGTCTGTCTGTCTGTCTGTCTGTCTGTCTGTCTGTCTGTCTGTCTGTCTGTCTCTCTCTCTCTCTCTCTCTCTCTCTCTCTCTCTTGCACTCTCTCTCTTGCACTCTCTCTCTTGCACTCTCTCTCTGCCTCTCTTCCATCATCTCTTTCCTCTCTCTGGGAGACAGTGTTGTCCTACATCAATTCAAACAGAGTGGTATTGACATAATGAAAGAACTTTCAAAGGAAACACAGATTACATGAAATAACTTTGTTTAACTCCCAAATTAATCATTGCATAGCTAATTAACATTGATAGAGATGCCCTGAGCGGGGATATGGGTGCGTGGGGGGGATTGGATATGGGGAGAGTGCATCCATTTCCCTTCCAATTTACCAAAAGAGCTGAGCGGATCTTTTCTTGCCTCCTGTCTCAATTAGTTACTCGCGCTGTCACTCTGTCTGACACTTCCTGGTGCGTCTCAAGGAAACAACATGGAGTGGGCTGTCTGGATAAGCGTTCTACTTCTCTGAACGTTGCGTTTTAGGGCGAGAGCGTGGGTCACGCTCTTGCTGAGGGCCAGCATATTCTCTTCCTACCCAAGTGCTCAATTTTCATAAATCTACTTACATATTATTCTAATCCTTACCCTGCTTCTTTCCCAAGGCCAAAAAATCTAGTTACCATTTGGACTAGACTTACAGAGCAACTTGATCCGGCATGAGTGTACAAGACTTTGAAGTAGTCTTCATGGTTCAGTGTAACTCTGTGTGTGGCATAAGATGACAACAATGACAGAGTTGAGGTGTGCTTGTCATAGCATTCAAGGCACTTGGACATACTGTACAGTAACAGTCAAAAATGTGGACACACCTACTCATTCAACGGTTTTTCTACGTTGTAGAATAATAGTGATGACATCAAAACTAACTATGAAATAACACAACAACCAAAAAAGTGTTAAACAAATCCAAATATTTTTTATATTTGAGATTCTTCAAAGTAGCCACTCTTTGCCTTGATGACAGCTTTGCACACTCTTGGCATTCTCTCAACCAGATTCACCTGGAATGCTTTTCCAACAGTCTTGAAGGAGTTCCCACAAATTTTGACAAACTTTTCCTTCACTCTGTGGTCGAACTTATCCCAAACCATCTCAATTGGGTTGAGGTCGGTTGATTGTGGAGGCCAGGTCATCTGATGCAGCACTCCATCACTCTCCTTCTTGTCAAATAGCACTCACTAAGCAAAAACCAGATGGGATGGCGTATCGCTGCAGAATTCTGTGGTAGCCATGCTGGTTTAGTGTGCCTTGAATTCTAAATAAATCACAGACAGTGTCACCAGAAAAGCACCCGCACACCATCACATCTCCTCCTCCATGTTTCACGGTGGGAACCACACATGCGGAGATCATCCGTTCACCTACTCTGTGTCTCACAAAGACACGGCGGTTGGAACCAAAAATCTCTAATTTGTACTCATCAGACCAAAGGACAGATTTCCACCGGTTTAATGTCCATTGCTCATGTTTCTTGGCCGAAGTCTCTTCTTCTTATTGGTGTCCTTTACTAGTGGTTTCTTTGTAGCAATTCGACCATGAAGGCCTGATTCACGCAGTCTCCTCTGAACAGTTGATGTTGAGATGTGTCTGTTGCATTTATTTATTTGGGCTGCAATTTCTGAGGCTCGTAACTCTAATAAACGTATCCTCTGCAGCAGAGGTAACTTTGGGTCTTCCTTTCCTTTGGCGGTCCTCATGAGAGCCAGTTTCATCATAGCACTTGATGGTTTTTGTGTCAGCACTTCAAAGTTCTTGAAATGTTCCGCATTGACTGATGTCTTAAAGTCATGATGGACTGTCGTTTCTCTTTACTGATTTGAGCTGTTCTTGCCATAAAATGGACTTGGTCTTTTACCAAATAGGGCTATCTTCTGTATACCACCCCAACCTTGTCACAACACAACTTGTTTAATACCTGCTCTTCTTTTGTTACTACATGATTCCATGTGTGTTATTTCATAGTTTTGATGTCTCCACTATTAATCTACAACATAGAAAATAGTAAAATAAAGAAAAACCCTGGAATGAGTAGGTGTGTCCAAACTTTTGACTGGTACTGTAGGTCATGGGTAACATGTTATACGACAGGCTACAGATATGCTGTTGAAATGCTGCTGATAGTCTATAGATGGTTTGTTGAGCATCTATAGATGGACTATAGACTAAGTTAAAGTGTTACCAAAATGTTAAATATTTATTACAAGTTATAAATAAAACATACACACTTAATTCACAATTACAGCACATCACAATAACAAAATCAATGTGTTTGATTTAATATTCATGTATTTCTGTGAGCATATTCCCTGCTCTCTGGGGTATGTGTGTGTGTTTAGGTGGTATTTCCTGTTAGCTGCTGCAGATGGGGGGGGGCCAGGGGGTCATGGTGAGTACTGTGGGGAGTTGTGGGGACGATTGCCTCCGTGTGATGCTTTCTCTTGTACAGTTTTGTTGTTTAAATGTTTTACAAACTTAATTGGCATTCCCGGAGGAGGCCACCAGCTGTCTGCCTGATGGCATGGGTTCTAATTGCTGCATGGCGAAGGCGAGCTGCTGGGGAAGACTAGCGGAGCGGAGCAGGGTTGGGGCGCGCCGCGTACTGCACATGGCCTGATCAACCCCAGGGTTGTTTGTTTTTCCCTCGTTTGTTCACGGGGAGACATTTCTTGGTCTATACAGAGCGGAGCAGCTGCTATCTAACTAACATGGTGTGATGTGGTGTTGAGGCAGTGGTGAGTGAACACTCCTGTATCCTACATAGATGGTCTGGGCCTGGGTTGGCACAGGCAAGCCTGGGGATTGAGACAGGTGGAGGAGCCACTGGCAGGTAACAGTGGGCTGGTCAACCATAAAGGTAATATGTGAACACATAGGAAGAGGCTGACATGAAGACACTGGTTTAGCTGTCTTGGTATCTTCTCTTACTGGTCAGAATGTGATGTGCCAATGTGAAGGTTTTAGAGCCCCCACTCTCTTCCTAGGACAAAGGTTAAGATGACCAACTGACAGTTTGCACTCAGTCCTCTGCTCGCCATCCTCAGGAATCTGTGGTCCTGCCCGTGTAAGTACCAAGCCTTTTAATCTCCCTATTTACATTTAGATTTTTAGTCACTTTTCCAGATGACTTACAGGAGCAATTAGGGTTAAGTGCCTTAAGCACCTCATTGGCCCTGGGATTTGAGCCAGCAACCTTTTGGTTACTGGCCCAACACTCTTAACCGCTAGGCATGTATGGCATTTTAAGGTCGAGATACATTTTTTACAAAAGCCACTTTAAGCTTTATTTTTACTAAAAGGACTATATTTGAACTAATATAGTAGAATAAAGATCATGCTGAGTATTATACAGGTTTAATATGGGAGTTTAGTGGGTCAGAAACAGATGGATGTGGCTATTTGGACTGATAACTGACAGTTCATATCCTTCTACTCTAAATGTGCTGATGCTAGTTACACTGTTTATTGCATCACTTGTTTCAACCTTGTTGAAGAACTATTACACACCTGAACAATATATGATGCTCTCTGTCCCGAAAATGTAATCTCTAATAGTTCAATTGTTCAAAAGGTACTTTTCAGCAGGCTGACATTTCTCTCTGTTTGCTGATACAAGTGACAGGGCTATACAGCAGGTATGTACTGCTTGATGATACAGGGCTATACAGCAGGTATGTACTGTTTGCTGATACAGGTCTATACAGCAGGTATGCACTGTTTGCTGATACAGGGCTATACAGCAGGTATGTACTGTTTGCTGATACAGGGCTATACAGCAGGTATACAGCAGGTATGCACTGTTTGCTGATACAGGTCTATACAGCAGGTATGCACTGTTTGCTGATACAGGGCTATACAGCAGGTATGTACTGTTTGCTGATACAGGGCTATACAGCAGGTATACAGCAGGTATGCACTGTTTGCTGATACAGGGCTATACAGCAGGTATGCACTGTTTGCTGATACAGGGCTATACAGCAGGTATGCACTGTTTGCTGATACAGGGCTATACAGCAGGTATACAGCAGGTATGTACTTCAATTACCTGGGAGGAAAGGGATAGACAGGTTCAGAGAGTTTGAGGTGCTTCCACCCAGTGTGTGTGCTCAGAGAGTTTGAGGTGCTTCCACCCAGTGTGTGTGTTCAGAGAGTTTGATGTGCCCATGATATACAGTACACTGTACAACAAAATGCTTACTTGTAGCTGAAGAAGTATGTCAATCACAAGGGACTGTACTGTGTGAGTGTGTGTGGTGTGGTGTGGGTGAGTGTCAAATCTCCATATACACACACAGAGACCCATGCCTCTACGATTCTGTAGACCCCCCCAGCACCCCCAGTTGTGGGGAGGTGTGTCAGGGACCTGTGTGGAAGTGGGGTCAGGGGGAGGGGTTTGGGGCCTGCACCAGCCAGCGGGCTCAATCTGTGGGACATGTTGACTCTGCGCATATTATCACCAATGCATGGAGCTGCATAGTCACACAGGATAATCGGCCCACGGTGGCGGCACAGCAGAAGGAAATTTAAAAGTTACCGGCTTTCAAGGGAAACAGGGCTCGTCTTTCTGTCAAGGTGGCGACAGCTGAGCAATTTATAAACATTAGATGGTGAACATGGGGCACATATTAATCACTGGATCTCTAGGTCTCGGTTTCAGAACTAGACCTGGGCTAAAACCCACCAGCTTGCCTACAAATATGTGAATGCAAGATGATTGACCAGCTCTGTCTCGCTCTGAAAACCTGGTAAAACAGATGTATTGCATGCATACCTCAATGCTGTTCATGAACACCTTAGAATTGAGCTATTTTGAGAGGTGTTCTTGTTAGGCCAACCCAAGAGGTATACTTGAAGAATACTTGACCAGGATATGGTATAATAAACGCCACAGTCCTACTGTAGATAGTCTACACTCTGTAAAGATCTTGGCTTAACGGACAGTTATGTTTTTTTTTTGCAGAGAGGCCGGATGTACGGATCTAAAGCTTAGTGAGGAGAGGAGAGCTGAATTCATGACGCATGCGGCAGGGGCTGTGGTGAACATATGCTGGGGTCTTTATTGGCATTCTGGAGGAGATTGGAGGGGACAATCAATTAGCCATGAAGCTGTGTGTACCCAAGGGCCCCTGGGTAACTAGCTTATTTAATGGCCACGCACTCACCAACACAGTGATTGACTGGGATTGACTCCTTAGTCAACTGTCACTCGGGGTTGTACACTCATTTTAGTTGTTAAGGAAATTGGTTGATTAGAGACTGTTAGTAACTCATTATTATTCATTCATTATGCATTTGACATTACTCAAAGTGACAAGGTTTTCGAATGGGAGGGGCTGATGGATACATGGAGCAGTGTGGAGAAAGTGAACAATCAGAAGGTGTACAGTGTATGAACCCTATGGCACAGGGCAACACAGGGCAACACAGGGCACACAGGGCAACATAGTGCAACACAAGGCAACACAGGAAAACACAGGGCAACACAGGATGCACAGGGCAACACAGGGCAACACAAGGAAACACAGGGAAACACAAGGCAACATAGAGAAACACAGGGCAACATAGAAAAACACAGGGAAACATAGAGAAGCACAGGGCAACACAGGAAAACACAGGGCACACAGGGAAACACAGGGCAACACAGGGCAACATAGAGAAACACAGGGTAACACAAGGAAACACAGGGCAACATAGAGAAACACAGGGCAACACAGGGGTACACAGGGAAACACAGGGAAACACAGGGCAACACAGGGCAACACAAGGAAACACAGGGCAACACAGGGCAACACAGGGAAACACAGGGCAACATAGAGAAACACAGGGAAGCACAGGGAAACATAAAGAAACACAGGGCAACACAGGGAAACACAGGGCAACATAGTGAAACACAGGGAAACACAGGGAAACATAACACTGTTGGACAGCCTTTCCTCACTTTAATTGGCCTTATAATGGTCTAATTGATAAGTGTTGTGTGTAGGGCTGGGAGGGGGCAAAGGGGCGACGCTCCCCCCCGGTCAGTGCAGAGTTGAGTGGAGCATGCAGGGCCACTGCTGATTATTCAACATGTTTCTCTAATCCCGGGGCCTTAGGGTAGGAACCTGTGAAAGAGCCTGGTCTTTGTGCTGGGGGGGGGCTAATCGTGTTTTGGAAACGGCGATCGGGGCTAATCTTCTGGCCTGCCTCTAATGTGGAGCCGCTGATATCCTCTGCTGCGATAAATTAAGCTACTTATTAATCTAATTACGGTACATTCATCCCCACAAACTTTCATGTGACTTAGAAAGCCCCCTTCACCAAGGCCCCATTCCCCCCATCCCCCCACCGCTCCTCCTCCAGCCCCCCGGGCAGCTATCTCTCACAGCTGACTCCCCTCTCGTCTCTTCCCAGACCAGACCACATGGCCCCAGTCGTCCCAATTAGTAGCCCTGAGGATCCCGCCTCTAACAAGCCTCTAGGCTCCAGCTAGCCTCTCCAGCCAGACAGGGGTCAGCACAGACTCCCTCAACCCAGACTCCACCTCTTCTATTCTCTGTGTATTCCTTTCATGATGTATGTGCAGTATGACTGTGTCATGCCTCTCCATGTTTTTTCTCCATTTTCTTCCATAGTCTTTTTCTTCTTCTACTCATTGTGTGAACTTTCATCTGGCCTTCTCTTCCTGCTCTTCAACTACTTCCTTTATTGTTCCTCCTCTGATCCATCTTCTATTTCCTCTCTCCCTTTCTCTCACTGACTCTCCATCCCCTTGTTTCACCTCTCTCTTTCTCTCACTGACTCTCCATCCCCTTGTTTCACCTCTCCCTTTCTCTCACTGACTCTCCATCCCCTTGTTTCCTCTCTTCCCTTCTCTCACTGACTCTCCATCCCCTTGTTTCACCTCTCCCTTTCTCTCACTGACTCTCCATCCCCTTGTTTCACCTCTCCCTTTCTCTCACTGACTCTCCATCCCCTTGTTTCACCTCTCCCTTTCTCTCATTGACTCTCCATCCCCATTTTTGGGCCTTTCCATTCAAACCATGCATGTTGAAGTCAGTGTAACTTTTCCCAAAGTGCCTCTCTCCATGGTTCCCCTGATCTCATTCAGGGTGAATGGGGCCTTTGGCTCTCCATGGCCTCCCAGGGTCTGTGTGATGCCTTCACACTCTGCTGCCCGTAGCATAGCGCTGCTCCCTCCCAGCATTGTGAGCAGGTGGGGGAGTGGGGTAGGTTGGTGTGGCAAAGTGAGATGACAGGTTCATTCCCTCCATGGACAGTGACCCTGAAGGGAGATGAAAGAGGTTCACGTCTGCACTTTAGCAGCTCAAACTGGGCTGCAATCATCCGTGAAGGCTCCCTGCTCCATGCTCCCACCACCCCTCCCCACTCTCCCCCTCTCCCTCTCTTTCTCTCTCTCTTTGATTTTAGGTGAGGTGGAGGAAGTAGTGTGGCAACCTGTTCTGGCCTTAAGAACATTCCATTCTCAATATCCTCCTTACTTTCCTTGTTGCTGTCTATCTAAAGGACAATACCAATGGGTGATGGCAATAGCTCCCAATTCTCAGTTTGCAAGATACACTATTTCTCTTCTAGCAAAACAAATGTAAAAAAAATGTAGTTGTCTTCAAGTATCTACATTTCATTTTCTTTGGGAGTTAATGTAGAGCAGTAGAGGATCTTAATTCGACCTATAGCGCCTTGACTTTCCAAATGTCGTTGTGTTACAGCCTGCATATAAAATTGATTAAATAGATTTTGTGTCACTGGCCTACACACAATACCCCTAGTAAGTTTCGTGAAGAAGGGCACCTATTGGTAGATGGGTACAAATAACAATGCAGACTTTGAATATCCCTTTGAGCATGATTAAGCTATTAATTAAAGCCTGGTTCAGTCTGCTTTCCACCAGACACTGGGACATGAATTCACCTTTCAGTAGGACAATAACCTAAAACACAAGGCCAAATATACACTGGAGTTGCTGACCAAGAATACAGTGAATGTTCCTGAGTGGCCTAGTTACATTTTTTTTCTAGTTGAAAATCTATGGCATCTATGGTTTTCTAGCAATTATCAACAACCAATTTGACAGAGCTTAAAGAATTTTGAAAAGAATAATGGGCAAATGTTGCACAATCCAGGTGTGGAAAGCTCTTGGAGACTTACACATAAAGACTCACAGCTGTAATCGCTGCTGAAGGTGCATCTACAAAGTATTGACCAAGGGATGTGAATACTTATGTAAATTAGATATTTCTGTATTAAATTTTTTATAAATTTGCAAACATTTCTAAAAACAGGTTTTCACTTTGTCATTATGGGGTAGGTATTGTGTGTAGATGGGTGAGAAAAAAATATATTTAATCTATTTTGAATTCAGGCGCTTACACAACAAAATGCGGAATACGTCAACAGGTATGAATACTTTCTGAAGGCACTGTATATTGTCACAGCAAAATAATCCTGCAGCAACAGTATATGAAAGTTTAGTCCATAATGTTGCTTGATTGGTGGTTAGGCTATTAGCTGGCCAAAAGTAGGCTACATGAAAAGTGCAATACTGTTATTATAATGTGGGTTTTTGAGAATTTATGTCAATCACAAAGCTCATCTGAATTTCATGCGGTGTGGGAAAATTCTCATCAACAAAAGAGTGATCAAATTAAGATCCTACGTCTGTATGTGGAAAGGCAGCCACAGTGAAGAGTGACAGGCTCAGCAGTTTAATATACTGTCATGCTCCCCATCTCATCCTTACCACATAGCGATAGAGTAGACCAGTGAGACAACCTTTAGTGCTCCATGCTCAACGCACCTCAGCCTCCTCCGGAGGTATCATCTGTGCTGCATTAACCCTGCGTTCTCCCTCTCTCAAGTGACGATGCGGATGTGCTCATCTCTCACCGGAAGAGCGAGACGATGGAGTGTTGTTTGTTCCTGGAAACAAAGGGGTCTGTGTTGCTATCAAACTCCCATTAGATACGGAGAATTGAGTGTGCGTTCTGCAACGTGCTCCAAACGGCAAGGTGATAACGCAGAGCAAAGGCAGGCCAGGACGCTAATTGCATGATGAATATTTATAGACCAGACAATTAGCTGTTGCCTTTTATATACAAAATAACAACAGCAGCAGCGGCAACAGAGAGAGGGAGAGAGGAAAAGAAAGAGAGAGGATGAGAGAGAGGGAGAAAGGAAGAGAGAGAGAGGATGACAGAGAGAGAGAGAGAGAGAGAGAGGATGAGAGAAAGAGAGAGAGAGAGACAGGATGAGAGAGCAGGAGAGAAAGAGGATGAGAGAGAGAGAGAGAGAGAGAGAGAGAGAGAGGATGAGAGAGAGAGGATGAGAGAGAGAGGGGGAAAGTAATTAAGATGCTCAGAACAGGACAGGGACATGCTGTCTGTTGTTTTGTGATTTGTCACTAACAAACACAATAATTAGCCTGTTATTGTGGGATAATGAAGTTGGCTGTGTCCTTTTCTGTCTGCCAAGTGGCATCCAAAGCAATGCAAGGACGTCCTTCCCACCACCGCTGCTGCTGACATGGCTGTGATGACACGTGGGCGTTCAGGGGTGTCAACGGGCGTGGCTCCAGAGACAGGTGGCCTACCTGGTCAACACCACAACACATGATAGTGGATGCATAAAAGCACAACACACACTGCATAGCATCCATATAACCATATGACCAGAAAATAACCTTCACCTACAGAAAATAAAGCGCATCTGTGCGTATGCTGTTTAGGTAGGCATGTGTGCGTATGTGTGTGTCTGTGTGTGTGTGTGTGTATGTGTGCGTGTGTCTATGTGCATGTGTGTGAGTGTGACTGACCACAGGTTGACTGAATCAACAGCGTTGTCTATCTGTCTAGCAGGATTAGGTGAAGTGAGAGCTGATTTGATATTTGTGGCTGATAGTGCTTGTAAGTGTGCTTTTGTTCCCCTCCGTTGTAGCTGAGATTAAGGCCAACCCCTCTTCCTCTTCATGCCTCAATATTCAAGCTGACAGTCTGCACTTTAACCTCATATTCAGTGTATTATTTCAAATCCAAAGTGTTGGAGTACAGAGACAAAACAACAACAAAACTGCCACTGTCCCAAATCTTTTAGAGCTCACTGCATATCAGTGGAGGCTGCTGAGGGGAGGACGACTCATAATAATGTCTGGAATGGAGTCAATGGAATGTTATCAACCACATGGAAACCACGTCTTTGATGTGTTTGATACCATTCCATTGACTCCATTCCATACATTATTAGGAGCTGTCCTCCCATCAGCAGAGATGGTGTTATTATTAGTTTGTTTGCAGAAGCCTATTATGTTGCATTGGACTGCCAACATTCACTATTGGCTCCTGCCAGGATAGGCTTTAGATGTGGTTCATCTGGGTGGGGTTAGAGGTTGTAACAGTCTGTTTCTTATCATCAAGGTAAAAGGTGTGCATATGTAACAAAGTCATGTTGCTTGCTTAGCGAATACCGCGTCCCCCTGATCAGCTCATACCGACACTCGAACACAGGACCTCTGCCTTGCAAAAATACGCGACTGCCCTCCTGAAGCAATCCAACCCATTGCGCCACCGAAAAAGGCCTTCAATGGCACAAGGGGAGACACTTCAGGCTCCCCATCTGCTATACCTGCACAGTTTGACCATGCTAACTCACTTTCAAACAGGTGACAGTCACTCAACCCTCTGTCATGAAAAGTACCGTGAGTTATGAGGGCAGAGTGGGGATGGAGAGAAGAAGAGGGGCACCTCCAGTCCCTTCCAAGGGGTTAAAAAACATAGTTGTACATACTTAGTATTATTGCAACATTGAGATATTAACAGGTTCTACCTACAGTCAGTTACAACACAATTAAAGTGTTAAGTAATCATGTTGTGCCAGTGATTATTGTAACTGTTTGGCAGACAGTTTTTAAGAAAGAATGTACTTACTACTACTGTGATATGTGGTTGTCTCACCTAGCTATTTTAAGATGAATGTCGCTCTGGATAAGAGCGTCTGCACACACACACACACACACACACACACACACACACACACACACACACACACACACACACACACACACACACACACACACACACACACACACACACACACACACACACACACACACACACACACACACACACACACACACACACACACACAAACACCCACACAGTAGAAGACTTGTATTCATGGACACAAACACACACTCCCTCCCTGGATGCCCCCTGCTATGGCTTGTCACATGACATCAGACACCCAAAGTCATATGTTTTATTGTGTATCTTTCCTCTCTCTCTCCATCCCTACCCCTCTCCCTCTCCCTCTCCCTCTCCCTCTCCCTCTCCCTCTCCCTCTCCCTCTCCCCCTCTCTCTTCCTCTCGCTCTCTTTCTATCTCTCCCTCTCCCTCCCTCTGTCTCTCTTTCTCTCTCTCCCTCTCACCCTCTAATCTCTGCAGGTATTTCTCCTCGGCTGCTGTTATTAGAATACAGTGAATGCTCTCTATTGATGCATGTCAGAACCTCATTCTTTCATCTCCAACATTTAATTTACCGTCCTGTTGTGCCACTAATCCCGTGTCGTGCCATTTCCTCTGCTCCTCAGATTGCTCTCTCAAAGCCTCCTCTCCTCCAGATAAAGAGAAAGGTAATCGCCATTGTCTGCTACAGATACACCAGCGCCGGCCCCCCCTGCTCCCCTCAGCCCAAATTAAAGGGCCGTCCTGCCCTCGCGCCCCCTTAATCACTGGCCTCGCCTCTCTGTGCGAGCGGACCCCAGGGCTGCTGCACTTTCTTTCACAAATAGGCTTTCTCCAAGAACCACCCAGGTCTGGCATCCGATGAGGAGATCCCCATACACTCCAGAGCTCTGCTCTGTCTTTCTCTGTGATGCTCACTTTTACCCCCTCTCTCTCTCTTTCTTCAGGCATTAGGAGTGCGCTTCTAGCGTGGGTCGATATTGAAACCCAACCCAGCCATGGAGGTCTATTGTACAGAGCACCCCTAGTTTTTCATCCACTGTTGTAATTTCTATTGCTGGTGAATCTAATTTAATACATTACACTTTTAAATTTTATGAGGTGGCAATCATCTTTCATTTTCATTTGTGACATATTAACATACGTTTAAGGCCAGGCCTCAGGCTGAAATGACATTTTTGCATCTAACTATCAATTTTGAGATTTGTTGGTATTTTGGTCCATTAATATTTTCAAAAGGTTTACATAAAAATGTCAAAAACTTTATGAAAATGTACATTTTCGTTAGTTTATCATACTACTGTCATCAACATTTGTATGAATTTTAACCACTTTAAAATGGACCTACTGTACATCAATAATTTCAAAACTCACTACTTTGAATTACACACATTTTCAAAGCCCATTTCATAGAGAATGATACAAACTGGACTACGTTTAGTAACTTACTTTGAAGAAATGGTGATTGGGACTTTTGGCATTTGGTAGTCTTAATTCAGTGTCCTTGTCTTTAACTGCCTTTTCCCGAAAGTTAGTCTCTTCCCACAAGCCAACAAATCTTTCTCAGAAGCATCAGCATTCACCAAATGTTGTGTGGTTATCCTTAAATATATTCTCCAGACTTGCCCAGAGGGAATTGTTGATATGTTGATGAGTTTTTTATTCTGGATAACATTTTATTTGGAAAAATGAACCAAAAAGGCATTTTTCGTAAGTCTTTAGCATTTTACAGATAGTTTAAAACAGTATTTATCCACAATATGCTCTGGACAGGTCCGTATTTGCATGGTTAGCAAATACATATTTAATGAGTTATAGCCTCATTTGCATATTTTAATACAATATTTCAGGAAAAAATTATACAAAAAAGTATTATATTTGTGTCTACATTCAACTAGTCAAAAGGTTGATTGTGATATGATTAGGGGGAAAAATCCCTATTATGTTGTGGTGCCTGACCTTAAAGTTATTGTCTATTGGGTAAGTTATTTTGTGAACCTATCATTCCTATTTGGAGCCGTGAGGCCTAGCCGTGAGCTTCAGTGTGTTGTTATTCATGTAGAGTTTATTTACTGGGCACAAGTCTGCAACCTAATGGAAGAGTACCACAACAGCCCTCTCATTAGATATTGACTAGCTAGCTTTTTGGTTGTGCTGCCTGCGTCCTCAGTGTGTTAGCAGTGTTGCTTGCATGAATAGGCTAGCTTGCGGTATCAGAAAACTGATTCATAAGGGCATATCAATAAGGGGGTGTTACAGTTGTTTCTTCCTCTCATACACTCACAATTGCTCAACAGCATTGAGCTAATTTCTGTTAATTGCAGCAGTTCATTTTTACCCTGATTAATTGACCCAGGAGGGCTCTGAAGAATCACCATGGGCATTATGACATTAGCATTAGGGCTTATCCTAGATAAGTGGCTGAGCTAACCCACACTAACACTAAGGAGGTTAGGATTCTGACGTGATGACACAGAGCAATACAGTATCTAGCAATGGCAGCTATCAGAGTGGTGATGGACAGGGGTGTGTAGTCTACAATTTAAGTTCAACGTTCTTGAAAGGGTTAAAGGGAACTATCCATTTAAGAGGATGTCTCTTTGAAAACATACACAAAAAGTTAGATCACCAAGTGAGGTGAGTGACAGCGTGAACAAATGCAGGAGAACTACACCCCCCCCCCATCCACTAATAACCAGGCGTTTAGCTTGAGCGACTGCCATTACGTACAAAGGAACGACTGCTCTTTGCTACGCAGTCTGTCAATTAGCCAGTTAGCCTCTGTGTGCTGCCATGGACTTATTAAGGGTCCTGTGAGGAGTAGTATTCGCTTTGACTGGGGGTGAAGAGGCTGTTAAATATACCAAGCAAATTAGTGGGGAAAAATACCTTTGTGCTGGTCTGGGGATCGACCAAGGGGGGTGCTGGCTGGGCCGACCATTGGGTGTGGGGTGGCGGGGTGGCGCTAGTTGGGGAGATGATTACATGTGATGTGTCCCAGGTTGTAATCCCTGGACAAGAGATTGTGAGTTCCTTTCTAGCCAGCAGAGGGGCTCTGGCCGGGGAAGGCGCTGAGCTTAATTAGACTTGTCTGGAGGAGAGACAGGCTTTAGGTGTAGCTAATTAAGATCATAGCCCTGGCTTGAACTGGCACAGAAATAGGAATCAGGTCCCAGGGGAGGCAGCATAATGTCAGTTAGACATCATCTTTCCCCAGCCCATGAATTCGCACATTAGGAGATAAGAGCATCGGTATAAGGGGGAGGGTTAAGGGCGCATGATTGCATGTTACTTTTCTTTGCGCTAATGGAGGGGGTGATCGTGCATTATAAGTCAATGTATGCATTATGTTAGTTTGATTACATTTTGCCCACATGGTGGCCCACAATTGTTAATACTTTAAACATTTGAATTTATTCAAGGTGGGGGCACCAGTAAGACAAAAATCATGTAATAATCAATGTAATTATATAATAACAGAAAATAAAGGACATTTGATGTTTGTATAACATTATTTTTTTTAACATTGAATATTTAAAACATTTTGAAAAGCCACAGTAGGTTTATGTGAGAATCCGTCTGAATCCCCCAGTGAAGGTCTCATAGTGATTGGTGCTGTTAGTCCCACAGACACTTGACAAGGAGAGTGGAAGTGAATCAGACTGGAGGCCTCTTGTGTCTTCTGGCTGGTGGGCAACTTGGTGTGTGTGGGTCCAAACAGACGTTCCCATAATCATCAGCATCAACTGCTACTCCATCCACCTGACAGGTGTGACATATCAAAAAGCTGATTAAACAGCATGATCATTGCACAGGTGCACCTTGTGCTGGGGACAATAAAAGGCCACTAAAATATGCAGTTTTGTCACACAATGTGTGTAATTGACATGCTGACTACAGCTATTGCCAGAGAATTGCATTTTCATTTCTCTACCATGTTTTAGAGAATTTGGGAAGTGCGTCTAACCAACCTCACAACCGCAGACCACCTGTAACCACGCCAGCCAAGGACATCCACATCCGGCTTCTTCACCTGCGGAATCGTCTGAGACCAGCCACCCGGACAGCTGATGAAACTGTGGGTTTGCACAACCAAAGAATTCCATCACAAACTGTGAGAAACCATCTCAGGGAAGCTCATCTCTGTGCTCGTCGTCCTCACCAGGGTCTTGACCTGACTGCAGTTTGGGGCGTAACCGACTTCAGTGGGCAAATGCACACCTTCGATGGCCACTGGCACACTGGAGAAGTGTGCTCTTCACGGATAAATCCTGGTTTCAACTGTACCGGGCTGATGGCATTGTGTGAGCGAGCGGTTTGCTGTTGTGAAAATAGTGCCCCATGGTGGCGTTGGGGTTATGGTATGGGCAGGAATAAGCTACGGACAACTAACACAATTGCATTTTATCGATGGCAATTTGAAAGCACAGCGATACCGTGACGAGATCCTGAGGCCCCTAGTTGTGCCATTCCACCACCATCACCTCATGTTTCAGAATCATAATGCACGGCCCCATGTCGCAAGAATCTGTACACAATTACTGGAAGCTGAAAATGTCCCAGTTCTTCCATGGCCTGCATACTCACCAGACATGTCACCCATTTGGGATGCTTTGGATCGACACGTACGACAGCGTGTTCCAGTTCTCGCCAATATCCAGCAACTTCGCACAGCCACTGAAGAGGAGTGGGACAACATTCCACAGGCCACAGTCAACAGCCTGATCAACTCTACGCGAAGGAGATGTGTCGTGCTGTATGAGGCAAATGGTGGTCACACAAGATACTGACTGGTTTTCTGATCCACGCCCTTAACTTTTTTAAAGATACAGTTGAAGTCGGAAGTTTACATACACCTTAGCCAAATACATTTAAACTCAGTTTTTCACAATTCCTGACATTTAGTCCTAGTAAAAATTCCCTGTTTTAGGTCAGTTAGGATCACCACTTTATTTTAAGAATGTGAAATGCCAGAATAATAGTAGAGAGAATTATTTATTTCAGCTTTTATTTCTTTCATCACATTCCCAGTGGGTCAGAAGTTTACATACACTCAATTAGTGTATGTAAACAGAACTGGACTGGTGTAACTGAGTCAGGTTTGTAGGCCTCCTTGCTCGCACACGCTTTTTCAGTTATGCCCACAAATGTTCTATAGGATTGAGGTCAGGGCTTTGTGATGGCCACTCCAATACCTTGACATTGTTGTCCTTAAGCCATTTTGCCACAACTTTGGAAGTATGCTTGGGGTCATTGTCCATTTGGAAGACCCATTTGCGACCAAGCTTTAACTTCCTGACTGATGTCTGGAGATGTTGCTTCAATATATCCACATCATTTTCCTTCCTCATGATGCCATCTATTTTGTGAAGTGCACCAGTCCCTCCTGCAGCAAAGCACCCCCACAACATGATGCTGCCACCCCTGTGCTTCACGGTTGGGATGGTGTTCTTCTGCTTGCAAGCCTCCCCCTTTTTCCTCCAAGCATGACGATGGTCATTATGGCCAAACAGTTCTATTTTTGTTTCATTAGACCAGAGGACATTTCTCCAAAAAGTACGATCTTTGTCCCCATGTGCAGTTGCAAACCGTAGTCTGGCTTTTTTATGGCGGTTTTGGAGCAGTGGCTTCTTCCTTGCTGAGCAGCCTTTCATGTTATGTCGATATAGGACTTGTTTTACTGTGGATATAGATACCTTAGTACCTGTTTCGTACAGCATCTTCACAAAATCTTCTGGGATTGATTTGCAGTTTTCGCACCAAAGTACGTTAATCTCTAGGAGACAGAACGCGCCTCCTCCCTGTGCGGTATGACGGCTGTGTGGTCCCATGGTGTTTATATTTGCGTACTATTGTTTGTACAGATTAATGTGGTACCTTCAGGCGTTTGGAAATTGCTCCCAAGGATGAACCAGACTTGTTGAGGTCTACAATTTATTTTCTGAGGTCTTGGCTGATTTCTTTTGATTTTTCCCATAATGTCGAGAAAAGAGGCACTTTGAGTTTGAAGGTATGCCTTGAAATACATTCACAGGTACACCTCCAATTGACTCAAATGATGTCAATTAGCCTATCAGAAGCTTCTAAAGCCATGAAATAATTTTCTGGAATTCTCCAAGCTGTTTAAAGGCACAGTCAACTTAGTGTATGTAAACTTCTGACCCACTGGAATTGTGATATAGTGAATTATAAGTGAAATAATCTGTCTGTAAACAATTGTTGGAAGACTTACTTGTGTCATGCACAAAACTATGGTTTGTTAACATGAAATCTGTGACTTCAACCTAACTGTATGTAAACGTCCGACTTCAACTGTATCTGTGACCAACAGATGTATATCTGTATTCCAAGTCATGTGAAATCCATAGATTAGGGCCTAATTTATTTATTTAAATTGACTGATTTCCTCATATGAACTGTAACTCAGTAAAATCTTATATAATGTAGCATTTCGCGTTTATGTTTTTGTCTGCTGCGTGAAAAATAAATATTCAAATGGTAATCATCAAGCCATGGATCATAAGCCCAAGGTAAGCTACGTAATGCTGGTAAGACGGTGACTAGTGTTTTATTGTTGAGGAGCGGAATCCTTTCCACCGTTTAGGAGATGAATTGCAACAGTAATACCATTAACTTTCACCCGGATCGTCAAATGCCGTTTAATTGAGAATAGCAGCCTAATGTTTGGAGGGGGTCAACACAGGCTTCAGGCTGGGTGTGTGTGTGTATGTCTGTGTGAGGGGGGTTAGGGATGGAGGGGTTACGTTCGAGGGGGGCACAGTGTAGATGTCCGGAGAATGATGGCCCTTTCAACACACACTCAGACACACTCATACACGCTCACACACACAAGTGGCCCATGCCCAACTAAAACCCTGCAGTAACTAGCTTAACTAAAGTCTTTAGCGAAAGTACATTCGGACAAACTCCTCTCTCCTTAATACCTGATTTGTTCAACAACATGATTTGGGGTGCGTCTATTCAAGGCACTTTCGGGGCGAGCTGAGGTCTTAAGGCTCAAGCCTTGTACCTCGCGGTTATTGTGGTCTGTTTTGGGGTTTGTCTCAAATCTTCTTGTGCGGGTGTGTGTGTGGACGCTCCTAATGCTGGCTAATGGGCTTCAGTGGTGTAATGGTCTTCTGGCTCCTATTGAGGACCCCATGGAAAGCAGCATAAGCCCTGTGGAAGAAAGGTTCCAGCCAGACCTTTCAGTACAACCTTTTTTTTTATTACGGGGAAGAGGCCACCCTCCATGACCACTATTTTTACCCCAAATCTGTCCATTCTCCCCGAATCCCAGTCCCCACTGAACCCCCCACCTCACCAAACCAGCAGCACCCCCTTTCTGGCCTGCGTGCCCAAACCCATCAACAATATCCCCACCTAGAACCAGTCCAGGACATTACCCTCCATCCCCCTGGCCCGGTCTCATACAGCCGGTGCTGACCCTGACAGCTATGTCCCAGGGAATAAATTGAATGTGAAATGCATGGTGGGTCCTCACAGACTCCATTGTGCAGAGGGGGAGTCTGGGAGGCAAGCAACATCACTGGCCCTCATCCCTGATCGAGTTTGACAGGTCGTCGCGAGGAGGCAAGGAAAACGTTTTCTTTCTTTCATTCAAAACCGAAAGAGGGCCTTTTTCAAACCCCTCCTTTTTCAACCCCCTCCTTTTTCAAACCCCCTCCTTTTTTACCCTTCCCCTCTTCTTTTCACCCTGAAATGAAATAGGCTTTCCCTGGAACAGCCCCCCTGAGACCAGACTGGGGCAACGGACCTTTTCTCTCCCTCCATCTTTCCCTGGACCAGCCCCCCTGAGACCAGACTGGGGCAAAGGACCTTTTCTCTCCCTCCATCTTTCTCTCCTCTCTGTATATCTCTCGCTTTCTCCTGCTCTTTCACAACTCTACATCTCTCAACATTACTCTCTGTCAGTCTTTCTGTCGTTCTCTCTCCATCTGTCTCAGATCAACTTCCCTTCTATCCATACTGTCTCCTAAAAGAATATCCCCATTTTAGTTGGGTCTCCCATCCATGAGCAGCCAGCAGGTTTAAATGCTCTTGATATCATTCTACTAAAGCACCAAACCTGAAGCATCCTCATCATCCACTTCAGTCTTTGTGACCATGTCTCTCTCTTTGCATCCCTCTCCGTCTCCAGAGCCCATATCATGTGATTGAATCCTGGATGATCCTCTCCTTGACCTTGAGTGATTATTCTGTCGTAGAACATTGGTCTCTCTTCAAAGGATTGTGTACATATTTACACTGTGTGTTGACAATTTTGACATTTATAGACTGTTCCCGACTTTGATTTGAACACAGCAACATCTTGTGAGTAGTCGTCATGCATTTCTTCTGTGTTTTATTTGTACATGCTTGTATTGTGTTTGTGTGTTCATTCTCTCAGTACAATATAAAAAGTGCTATTTGGTCCGTTCCACTTGATGGCTGTCAGGCAGGTGGTCTCCCTCCCCTGGAAGCAGCAACCTCCTCATTTAATGCAAATGACAGTCATCTAGAATCCAATGGATTTCTCATCGCTGCACATTGCCTAATCAATGTGAATTGCCGTGTAAAAAAAAAACATTGCCTCCCTGTAATAGTTGTTTTTGACCGAGTCAAGTGCAGCTCCTAGAATTAATCCCAACCTGAGATTCAATTATGGGTGTCTGGCTAAGCAGAAGGGGGATAGCATTGTAAGCAGTGGAGAGAGTAGTGTGTGTGTGTGTGTGTGTGTGTGCTTGTGTGTGTGCGCATGTGAATATGACCATTGCTGGACATGAGATGGGCTCAGTCCACAAAAGGTTAAATGAAGGCTTACGGGATGGCCATTGGCCCCAGGACCCCAGCGGCTGGGAGAGGGGGCAAAGGGCTCTCCAAACTCCCTGAGTCCCGGTGTCAATTCAGAACCAACCCACGTCAGCCTCCATGGTCGTGCCCTGAGTAGCAAAGGGAGATGTGGAAGATTGGCTGGTAGAGTTGCAAAACCTCATTGTCACCTTTTTCTAATGAGGTCCCTGATCGTCAGCTGTGTTCTCAGTTCTGATATTGCCCCAAGAGGAGGTGTAGACTTTGGGCTTTAGTAGGGAGTTGGTGGGGGTTACAATGTGGGTATCAATGTGGGCTGACTTCATCAATGTGCGTGAAAAACCAGGCTCTACGGAAATTCATTTCTTCTCTGCTGCCAGATAAGCATGTTTCAGTTCTGTGTTTGTGTGGTTGTGTTCTGAAAATATGTGGTGTTCATTATAAGGTGTTAGAATAGGTATTTAAATTTTAATTTACATTTACATATTTTGTGTTGTTTGGATCCATCAACACCTCAATTGTAAATAATGATACATTTGGACATATTGGATAATTCCAACAGCCAACATTGACTTGGAAATACATTTTTATTTACAAACTTGATTTATTCCATATAGAATATTACTTTTTGATTTTGTTTCCATCACTTTTGAAGGGACCACACACACACACACACACACACACACACACACACACACACACACACACACACACACACTATTAAGTTGATCTTCCCATCCAGCTCAAGGACATTGGTGCTGTCTCCCTCCCTCGCTTCTCCTCTTCCTGAAATACAACAGTGGGCTTTAACAACAACATAAACACGGAAAGGACATTTAGCTCCCTCTTTTAGAACTACTTTGAAAATAAAGGAATTTTAATTATGGACACAATGAAAAAGAAAAAAGGAGTGAAAAGAGAGAAAACACTCACGCAGTAAACAAAGCTGAAACAATTATCTTCTGGTGACCAGTGTGTTTTTAGAACACTCATTTAATCTTGTATTTACTGCAGAGAGAGAGAGAGAGAGAGAGAGAGAGAGAGAGAGAGAGAGGGAGCGCAAAAGACAGAGAGGAAAAGAGAGAATGTGTGATGGAGAAGGAAGAAGAGCGATAGAAGAGAGGGGGAAGGGTTGAGTGAGGGTAGGGTGAACGAGAGAAAGATAATATGCACATATTTATATAAATATCCCCACCCTCCCAATCAAAATATGTATTTTTATTATGGAAATTATTTAGCTACAGACTCTGGAGGAGGAGGAGGAGGAGGAGGAGGAGGGGGGGGGGGGGGGGGAGATATCTCAGCGCCAACCCCCAAAGACAACACATCGTATTTGTCATTTCCTTCATCTCTGAAAGAGAACGGAATGACATTGTGAAGTTCCTCTGGTGGGATAAAACCAACAACGATGAGTTAGAAACCCAATAACAGTGTCTAAAGACAAGCTCTATCTCCTGAGAGTAGTAGTATATGCTGGAGTCGTGGTAGGTTGCAGCCACCCGGATCCAGCCTCTTTATACTTGTGATGATGTGGTGGGGTAAAGGTGTGAGGTTGAGAGAAGGGTCATTACCGAAGTCAAGTCAGGTTTATTCGTCATATGCTCAGGAAACATATGGTGTGCCCTGTACATTACATTACTTGCAAGTTCTCTCTCAATAACATATATCTTTTCTAACGAGGTACCTGATCAATAATACAAATTAGACATTTAGAAGGATAGTCTACCTGCTCAAGAACCGCTACTGAAAAACCTTGCAGCCTCATTTAGAGGGTTAGGCCTGCATTATCACCATTCACTCCTATCCAGTGGTATACTATTATAATACTGCAACGTTCTCTGATCGTTTAAACAATCTTCTTTGACATTAGGAGGAAAGCATGCATATAGAGCAGTTAGTGTCTGTATGAATAAGTAAACCAATGTGTTCAAAGTATTCTAAAATGAGGATTATGAAAAGATTGAATATGTATGTCCCCTTCTAAGAGGAATACAAAAACACATAGGCTTAAATAGTCAAAATGTGTGTACTGAAATGATCACAACAATGCACCAGTGGAGGCTGCTGAGGGGAGGACGGCTCATAATTATTGTTGGAGCAAATGGAATGGCATCAAACACATGGAAGCCGTGTTTGATGTATTTAATACCATTCCCCTTATAACGCTCCAGCCATTACCATGAGCTCGTCCTCCCCAATTGAGGTGCCACCAACCTCCTGTGCAGTATACAGTCCATTTCTGATGAAAAGACCCACTCAGAGTCCACTGTTTTTTTTTTGTTTTTTTTTTCACCTTTATTTAACAAAGTAGATTGATCTGTTGATCTGACAATTACCCTCCTCCGCTGTTAGATGAAATTGTGGGGAAGTGATGCTGTTGGCTGCCTGGGCTTTGTAATTGGCAGAGAGGATGTCCAGCGGGAGGCCGGTGTAAATGAAATATAATTAATCTATCATATAAATTCCAAATGAGCTACAGACACCTTGCCTTTGATGCAGGCAGCCGCAACACTGCTATGTAGATCAGCATCAGCTCTCTGAATCCAAGGCAAAATCTACAAAACTCAGTTTGCAATGAAGAGAAAGTAGCATAGGATACATTTTGTGTGAGGCCTGCTCATGTCCCACCCCCCACCCCCCACCCTGTCCACAACTTCAGCTGTGCAGCCCGGTGTTAAAAGATCCGGAGGAATACTGTCTTTGTCATCCTGCCGTTTCAGGGTGAAGAATAAGAGAAGTTTAATCCCCATTGTCCAGGAGTCTGGGGGGGGTGGGGGGGTGGGGTCGGCTGTAAAGTGATCCAACTGGCCCCACTAATCCCCCCTTACCCACTCGTCGCCACATCAAAACCCCCCCCACCATCCCACAATGCAACAGGCCCCAGACTTGGAACTCAATGTGCACATTCTAAAAAGGAAAATGGAGCAAAGAAAAAGTTGCAACAACAGAGTAGAATGAACATAAAGACAGTTGTACCGAAGATAGGGAGCGCTTTGGGGCGGGGGTGGGGTAGGGTGGGGGCATGGAAGGTTCTCTGGCCCCTCATCACTCCCTCTCTCTCCTGCCACTCACCCCCTCAGGTCAAGCCCCTGCTGCTGTTGCTCTTTTGTGGGCCTCCCTGGTAACCAAAATATTCCCTTCTGTATGTATGTTCCTGAATTAAACCCCAAAACAGGGAAAGGGGACGGGTACCTCTGCCCTCTCAAACTGGACACGAACGTCAGGAAGCCATCGTCTCGCACTGTTATTAACAGATGACCGTTACACAGCTGCTTTGTTTTTCCTTTCTCATTTCAGAGAGTGGATCATCTATCAGAGCTCCATGTGTAGTTGAGGATACATACGTTTATCCATCATGTAATGTACGCAAGCCGAAATGTGAGGTCCCATTTATAATTTTATGAAGTGCTTGGATAAATTAGAACTAATGGAGAAAAAATTAAGGAATTTTTAGGATATATAGAATACATGATGGAAACGACAATGATAATGACAATGATAATGACAATGACAATGATAATGACAATGACGATAACGATGATGATTCCAAGCCCAACAGAGAGTGAGGCTGAGTGAGG